>JAFBJZ010000380.1:0-600000 GCA_016785225.1 Psettodes erumei | reverse complement strand
CAGAGTCCCGCCAGGAGCTGTTTTATAACAGGCCCTGGCTCCTTGTGCAAAAGGTTCACCCTCCCTGAGCTCAGCGAGTGATGCTGCAAGCAAAGACAGAGGTTTTTATGTGTAGTTCAATAAAGTATCACACAAACATGGCCATTATGCATTAGAAACTGTCTTTCCAAGTTTTACAAATTTGGCCTCAGAGGATTAAACCTTGAAAGAGGAAGCTTCAAAGACCGAACAACAGTTAGTTGCTTTGATTTCCTTATTGCTCTCAGCCAGTTTTCTCAGGTTGGCTGCTATTTGTGAGTGATGAAAGCAAACTGCCTCCGAGACAAAACACACAAAGTAGTTCAACAGCTCCACCTGCAGGCAGCAAAATGAATCAAGCATTTTTTGTACAACAATTTATTAACCCATATATTGGTATGCAAATGTATTTTTCTGCAGGTCACACTGCACACTGGTTTACCCATCCCTGATTTCTACACCCCAGGGGAGGCAGATCCAACTGGCTCTGTGTGCTAAAGACTCATCACCATCCAGTTAGGGAATGCATCTCCCATGTTTTCCCAGGGTTCATCCTGCCAATCGCTAACTATGATCCAACCCACGTGCTCTCCTCTTGCCCCCCTGACCGACTGACCCCGTGACTCTCTGTAACAGGCCCCTTCCAGCACTGAGCCATGCCTTTATCATGCCTAAACCTTGAACACATCATCTGCAGGGCACTGTCAAAAAAAGACAGTGTTTTGCTGTGTTTACCTTGTATTTTCATGTGATACTGAGTTTGAGAAGCTGGAATCCTCTTGAAAAATAGTCGTGATCTCAAGCTGATGGATCTGGTATATTTGAAATTTATTTATGGCAATATTAATATTTAGAAGGAGTAGTTAGACATTCTGGAAAAAGGGCTTATTTGCTCTCTTGGCGAAAGTGATGTGATGAGATGCAAAATATGAATCTACAGCCAGATGTCAATTAAGCTTAGCTTAGCACAAAGACTGGAATCAGGGGGAAACAGCTAGGCTGGCTCTGTCCAAAGTTCAGAAATACCTCTTCCTAAGCTAAGCTAACTGACTGTCTGCTGTAGCTTCCGACACACATGAGAGCGATATCAATCTCAGCAAGTGTTTCTCAAATTCTCCAACAAGCCCTTTAAAGGAAGAAGGTTGTTTTTTAAAATGGTTTCACTTAGAAGAAGCAGCCCCCCGTCATGCCTACACCTTACAGTTCACTACGCTGTATCTTATTCTTCACTCTTATCCTTCTCTTTGTCAAAAGCACACATGCACAACAGTATCTCCTAAATGTTTTCCTGCCATCAGTCAAGAGCATCGCCACACCTTTAAACACCAGGGGGGGCACGAGAGGGTCATCCTTTCTCTGCGTGTTTGTGTAACTGTGTGTGAAGGTTGGGTGGATGGCTTGAGACTGGCCAGCAGCAGCAGAAATGATGATACCTGGACGAGAGACGCGTCGCTGTCGTATCGTCATCCGTGTAAATGAGACGCTTTTCTTAGTGGCTTTGCTCATGTGAACCTTCTGTATCGTCTGTAAAAAAAAAAATAAATGAATAAAACACAGCATCGGCGTATAAAAATGATACTGGAGGCAAGGCCTTCATGCAGCCTTTCTCTGCAGTGCAGCTTTCAGAACAAAGCGGGAGAGATTTTTTTGGTTTAATGTATCATACTGTAAAAGCAGGCAAGTCTGTGTGTTGGAGTGAGTTCAAGATGAGGACTGTGAAGCTATTTGAATAAGGTGCTACAGCAGCTCGCTTAGTTCTGGCTTTTTTTACTGTAGGTGAATCCTGGTAGTTTTGTAATATTGTTATTGAAATGATCTATTACAAAGAGGTGTATAGCTAAATAAGTTATTGATGTTCAGAGTTTTTTTAAATGAAAATTCATCATTGTTCCATTATTTGATGTCTAATTATTACAGAAAGGAAGAAACGGATTATTATGTTGCTTTAAATAGTAATATGAAATTTGTTGTTAACCTGAAGAGGCTTTTCATTCACCGTGAGAACCTGTTTATGTCCTACAGAAGCAACGGGAACAGTGACGATGCACTGGGAAGTTTTTGCGGCGTCACATTCGCACCAGATTTCATGGGTCCCCATGGGGCGCCAGAGAAAAAGTCAGGGAACAGGAGAAGTCTTTAGGATTCATCCTCTGGGAAGCATGAATGTCTGTACACAATTGTGTGGCAATCCATTTAACAGTTGCCAAAAACAGTTGTCAAAAACTAACTCATTTAAAACTCATGGCGGCACTAGAGTGAAACCCACAGGATTCCAAAGTCACTTAGTTTGGGAACCATGAATGTCTTTCAAAAAATTATTAGCAACACATCCAGTAGATTTTGTGATTATTCAGTCTGGACCAAAGTGGTGGACCGACTGATCCAACACTGCCATCCACAGAGCCACACAGCTCACATGGCTGAGGACATGCTTCCCAACTGTAATTGAAGGGGAGGTATTTAGGGAACAGCTTGAAGGAGCCAATTAAAGATGCCCAAAAAGTTTCCCCGAGCACCGTAGCCCTGAGACGTACAGTACATGTCTAGCATTTGCATAAGGTGCTATCATGTGAATAATGGGTGTGCCTTCCCCCAGCCCTCTTTAATACACAAAAGATTTTGAAACAAACTAGATTCATTTCTTCAGCAGAGTCAGTCTTAACATCTTTGATGCCTGACCTCAACTGCTGCGTCAAAAGGGCAAACTTCAGTAATAGTTGTGTTTGCTATGGATATAATAACCACAGTATCAAAAGGAATATTTCAGTCATGGAGAGCAAGGTGTGTAACGTTTTAAATTCTCTGATGATTTTTTTTTCTTTTCCCCGAGGATAACACTGATTGTAACTCATCTGGGACTGATATCACCTAGCTGCTAAAATGGCTGCCTTAACAATTTCCTGTATATGATACGTGCATGTGTGCTTGCGGTAATAAACTAAACCCAGCTACCGCAGCGGCAGCAGCCTGCGCTTGCAGGGCTGAATCTGAGCTTCGATTTATGCAACGTTTAATTGGCTGTTTTTTCAAGGCGAGCCTTTTGTCCAGGCCGTAATTATAACACACTTGGTATAAAGCTCAGCTCATTCGTTAGTGGGTCACTGAGCGTCGAGCTTCCTTTGACCCGCACACAGACAAGTGCAGCCATTATCACAGCATTACATAATCTCAGATTCCAGGACAAATTAACAAAAACGACTTTCATTTCGACAGACAGTTCGTTAAAGGCCCGTGCGTTCAGTATGAGATGGCACACGCCCACTTTTCATATGTTTAAACATAAGGTTAATACTCTTCTGTGTTAAAATGTGAACCTCTTTGATTGGAAAATGACAGAATTTTTTGTTTCTGTACCGACCACACGAGAGTGCTGACGTTAAAGGGAGTGTGTGATTGTGACATTTATTATTTGTAAAACAACCAAATACAATTTAATGAGATTAAAATAGACCTGGGGATGATTTGAAGTTCATTATACAGCCTCGTTAAACTTTTATGACTTATTCAGAACTTACACACAGTCGCTGGGCGACACTGGGTGTTATATCTCCAAAATGTATATACATACTGTATGTGTGTGTGACTTGACTGTGTGTGTGTGTGTGTGTGTTTGAAAGAGAGTGCGTCTAACCTGCATTTTAACCTCATTTTAACTCCAAAGTGGTTCTTTTTGCCCTGTTTGACCCCAGGTGGAATGTCATCACTCTATATTATTAGTTGCAGTGATACTGAAATATGTCTACGGAGAATTTTATGAATATAAATGAACATTGTTATTACTATGATTTTAACACAGTATGATTACAATGATTGTTATGATTACATGTCCATCATTACCATATTACTGCTATTATTATGATGATTTGAAGTGTAATATGAGGCTCTGTGTTTTCTGTATGTGTGAATATTCAATAAATAGGTGTCAACAAGGTCCTATGGTGCTTGGAATATTCATCTTTATTTATTTGTACATATAGATTTTAATGTGGATTTTCTTTTTAATTGAAAGAGATTTTAAAAATTCTTTAATGTCAAAGTGAAAGCAGATCACTAGAATATTATCAAATTTATTACAATTACAGTCTGAATGTAGCGAACCTGTCGCTCAGGGGTTAAGATGCCACTGACCTGGTTTGATTCCAGACAGGTACCTGTTTTACATCCTTGACTTCCTCTCACTCCACCATTCCTGCCTATAAGATGCACAAAATGTTTCAAAAAGTTATCCAATATTAGATGCACCTAAGACAGCAATCACAGCTTTGAGTCTGTGTGGATAGGTCTTTATCAGCTTTGAACATCTGGACACAACAAATTGTCCCCATCCCTCAGTGCAAAATTAGGTCAGGCAAGTCCAAAGTCTCAATTAGACTGGGATCTGGACTTTGATTCATCCGCTCCGTGACATGATCATTATTGTTTTAGGGCTGTCCCTGTGCAGCTTCACCTTTTTGAATGCTCTAGTTGCCTTACTGGAAATACAAATCTTCTCCAAAGCCATTGTTTCTCTCTGATTTATCGGGTCAGACCTCAGGATTTCTCTGTACTTTACTGATTCATTTCACTCTCTTTCCTCAAAAGCCCTGCGGGGCCTGCTGTAGAGACACATCCCCCACGGTGTGATTCCACCACCACCATTCTTCACAGTGGGGAAGATGTGCTTATGATGACGGTAACTGGCTTAATCCAGGAGCAGTGCGCACCTGAGTCCTCCCCTGCAGTGTTACCCGGTGTTTGGTCAGATGACAAAAATACTCAGTTTTTGCCAGCTGACTTTAGTCTCTGGCAAACTGTATCCAAGACTTCATGTGAGTTTTTGCTCCCACAAAGCAGGTGAAGCATTCATATCAGCTCAGCAGGGGGGCCGGACAGGGAGAACACCCTCCTCCCTGCACCCGCCAATGAAGAGCGGCAAAAGGCGGAGACTGCCGCACGACAAGCGCCAGCATGTTCCCTGCCAGCTTCACTCTCCGCCGGGGCACCGACTCGCTCGAACAGAAGGACAAAACCTGCCTCCACCCCAGCAATGGCGAGACCTCTCACCGACCAGGAGAAGCGCAAGCAGATCAGCATCAGGGGGATCGTGGGGGTGGAGAACGTCGCCGAGCTGAAGAAGGGCTTCAACCGACACCTGCACTTCACTCTGGTGAAAGACAGAAACATTGCAACTCCCAGGGATTACTACTTCGCCCTGGCCCACACTGTGAGAGATCACCTGGTGGGGAGATGGATCAGAACGCAGCAGTTTTACTATGAAACAGACCCGAAGGTAAAAGGCCACAGGCTTCATTGTCAATGTGAAACTATCTCACAACTGTAAAAAAAAAAAACAAATCAAAACAAAACAAAAAAAAAACACTCCACATGCACTTCAGATTCAAAAAGTTCAAAATACCTCTACATGTAGATGCTATTCTTTTCATTCAGTTCATTTGATATGTCAGACAGGCCTGCTCTGTCAACAAAATGTAAAATCCATTTTGGCCACTTAAATTTTCATTTCAGTCCCTTTTCACCCTCATGGCTTGTTTTTCATTTGTGGGAAATACAGTAGGTTGTTTATCTGTTGCATGAAAATTTCCACATTTCCAGACGGTACAGTTATTTTTAGGTCATTGCATCATGTTTACGCAGCTATTTTGCACAGGAAAATATTTGCTTATTCCACTTTCATTCGCTCGTCCTTCAGCTCTGCGCTGCATCTCTGCACCTTCCTGTCGTAGTCACAATATTTCTTTGTAATTAGATGGCGCAGTCTGTGCGACGACCCACAGCGTTTTGTCTTTTTGTTTTGTTTTCATCCAGAGGGTGTATTATCTGTCTCTGGAGTTCTACATGGGCAGGACGCTGCAAAACACGATGATCAACCTGGGGCTGCAGAATGCCTGCGATGAAGCCATTTACCAGGTCAGGCTGACGTTTATAGGAAACCCAGGCTTCACCAACCGCAAACGCACATCTTCACTGTTGTCTTTTTGACGATCTTTAACTATTTAATAAAAATGTGAGCGGTCCCCTCTGCTGTAGCTCGGCCTGGACATGGAGGAGCTGGAGGAGATGGAGGAGGATGCAGGTCTGGGGAACGGAGGTCTGGGCAGACTGGCAGGTAAATGGCTGCAGATGAGTGAAACCCATGGAAACACAGAGAGAAAGAGACGAAGGGGTTTATTATAAGCCCACTCTTCTAAAAACTGTCCAGGAAAGGATAGGAATAGGAATAGAGAATGAATGGCAATAAAAACAAAAGGTTTCAACACTCCATTATGATTTCTATCATGTTTTGGCAGCTGTCCATCAAATACCTTTGCATGCCCATTGAACATGTGAAGCAACAGAAATGTTGCGACAGCAGACCGTTCCAGTGAACAGTGAACTTCCTCACCAGCAAAATAAACCAACATTTTGATTTCTCAACTCAACACAGATTTTGGAATTTTGGTTTTAAGTCTAAATGTGAATGACTTTTCTGCACACAGCGTGTTTCTTGGATTCGATGGCCACCCTGGGCCTGGCAGCGTACGGTTACGGGATTCGATATGAATATGGGATCTTTAACCAGAAGATTAGAGATGGCTGGCAGGTAAGTGCAGCTGCAGCCTTATTTTCTGCACGGTTCTCTCAGCTGCCTTTACTGTTAAAGCTGAAATCTTCGAAGCATCATTTTCCCTGAAACGGTTTGGCAAAGATGCAGCTGGAGCTCAGTTTCTCCATGCCTTCTATTGTTATCTTTGAAATTCAGAATTCTCCTGTTCATGCTGCTGGGAGTCAAAGTTAAGCGGGGCCAAAGGAGGCATGAATTAGGTCAGGATACATCACTGGCTAATCATTAACTGGAAGTCTCTGGTCTGCCCTCTTTAGTGCCACTGACATGCTGAAAGCTCCTGGTAGAAACTGACAGTGGTTTGTTTTAGATGGAAAAGTAGGCAAACCAAATATACAGTCCCACGATAAGAGAATCCAAAACTGAAGGTTTTTGCCCTTTTGAATTCTGCTGGTTATTTGCAGTTCCGACCCTCAGTGTAAACATGCACTGGACAGGATGTAGTGTTTTTTTTACCAAGGTGATTGAACTTGTACGTCTGACCCCTGCTGCTGGTGGATAGTAAATGTAGTGGGAATTGGTGCATTTTACTCAACACTAAGTCCAATTTTAATCATGGACCTGATTCAAGACCTGATTAGACCTGATTCATTACAGGTGGGAAGTGCTTCTTTTATTTTTACCACGCTGTACTGTATAAGGAGGTCCGAGGTCAGATAAGCTCAGATAAGAGATTTACCGTGTTGCTCAAGAACTGTACTTTCTCTGTCAACCCCTGCTACATGCTCTATCATATTAAAGCTCTTTTATCTTTGCCCTGGACCGATTCTCTATAGGTGGAGGAGGCAGATGATTGGCTGAGACATGGCAACCCCTGGGAGAAAGCGCGGCCCGAATACATGTTGCCAGTTCACTTCTATGGACGGGTAGAGGAGACAAGACACGGTTCCAAATGGGTAGACACACAGGTAATGACAATGAATGATTGACCCTGCAAAACAATGTGTCCAATGGGATTTAAGCTAAATGCTAAATGGCGGTTTAAAGCAAAGTGTATCCACATTATAAAATAAATTGTATTAAAACGTAACATTAAAGTAAGTCAGCGAGGCGTGGACATTTTTTAATCCCATTGATTTAACAAGAGCCACTTTCCCTGTGCTGCAGCTGAGTCTCACTGTTTTCCCTTTTACCTGTGCAGGTGGTTTTAGCTATGCCTTACGACACACCCATCCCTGGCTACATGAACAACACCGTGAATACCATGAGGCTTTGGTCTGCTCGCGCCCCCAATGACTTTAACTTGAGAGACTGTGAGTCCTGAAGCCAGTTTTATTCAACTTTTTTCTTGTTTCAAGCCCTATTTTGCAAAACAGACCATGCATTTGGTTTTAGCTTTCGAAAGAAACAATTTTTGCAAGAAAGACGGAAACTGCTGCAACACTGGGGACGTGCAACAGTATACAAGGGTTGCAATATGCAGTTTTTTTTCCTTCTCTCCTGCAGTTATTTTTTTATTTTGTATCACAAGCATCATACATATGTACAGTATATGATATAGTATCTGTGTAACAGTAATGCATTCCACTGTCTGTAGTTAATGTTGGAGATTACATCCAGGCCGTGCTTGACAGAAATCTGGCAGAGAACATCTCCCGTGTGCTGTATCCCAATGACAATGTGAGTTTAAGTTTCGTTACTAAGTCCATGTATATGATCTAGCAATATGCAAAGTTTGGGCTGATGGATGGCCAGGGATGCCATCTTCTTTAAAAGCAAACAATGCTTTTTCTGCACTTTTGAATACACTGATAAACTGCACTGTCCCAAAAAATATTTATTGTAACCATCTCTGGGCTCTCTCCTATGTGTTTTAGTTCTTTGAAGGGAAAGAGCTTCGTCTGAAGCAGGAATATTTTGTCGTGGCAGCCACACTCCAAGACATCATCCGCCGCTTCAAGACCACAAAGAAGGGCGAACCTGGCCGCACCTCATTTGAGAGCTTCCCAGACAAAGTGAGCTTCATAAATGGTCTTTTACTCATGAATGTAAAAGTGGCGGTGCCTGTTCCAGTGGAAGTGAGGTATTTTACTTCACTTCATTTAACTTCCTAACTTTAATCACTGGCCAGCAGCAAGGTGCCTATTGCAACAAGATCTTTACAGCTTTGTCTTTTTTGAGGTACGATGCCTCCAGCTTGCGATACGTTCAAATTAGAGATGAAAAAAGCAGAGCAGAGGCATCTGCTGAAGAGATAATCCCCATGAAAAGTCCTGCAACATTTGCACCACTTTGTAAAGTGAATTGTTAGCCCAAAGAAACGCAATCTATTAAAGCAGCAGCAGACTTAATCTCCAAAAGAGAAACCCTGCAGGTAAAATATTATGACTCAAACAACCGCAACCCAATGTGCCAATCCTGTCTCTCAGCATTTCACAACTGGTTATTTAATAAAACTTACAATGGGCTAAAATGAAACTCATTTCATTGCGGCTAACATAGTGATGTCATGTTTTCCAGGTCGCCATCCAGCTGAACGACACCCACCCGGCCATGGCCATCCCCGAGCTGATGAGAATCTTTGTGGACATCGAGAAACTCGACTGGGACACGGTGTGTGCGAGGCAACGGACATTACATTCGGAAATCATGAACTACTGTACAAGCAAGTGGCGAGTAGGAGGTCAAACCCCGCAGAGCAGGACGAATGAAACTGAAATGTCAGCGTTGCATAATGTTCCTGTGCAATAGTAACAAAGTTGTCAGGCAGGTTAAGGAATAAGATCCAGGCAGGCGGATGTCATCTTCTGATGAAAATTAGTACAGATATTGAGAAGAAGGGATGATATCAAGAAAGAAGGAAAGATTTTGGCTCAGTGAAGGCAGCTTAATAACAACAAAGCTCATGATGTTATTCCCCAACCCCGCAGGCCTGGGATCTCACCAGGCGCACCTTCGCCTACACCAACCACACGGTCCTGCCGGAGGCTCTGGAGCGCTGGCCCGTGCAGCTGCTGGAGACACTCCTGCCAAGACACCTGCAGATCATCTACCGGATCAACCAGGTCCACCTCGATGTACGTACTGTGTGAACTTTGTTATTTATGAAATCTAAAACTCCCAGAGGAAAGTGACTAATGCTGAAACCACACAAACCTCGATGAATCTGATAAAGTAAAGGCGTGTCTGTTTCGTCACTGCAGAGGATTGCAGCTCTCTTTCCAAACGACATGAACAAACTGAGGAAAATGTCTCTGATTGAAGAGGACGGATGCAAGAGGGTGAACATGGCTCACCTGTGCATTGTGGGATCTCACGCTGTCAACGGAGTTGCCCAGATACACTCCAACATCATCAAGACTGAAGTGTAAGACCTTCTGCAGACGATGTGCAACTAGGGGGAAAATAATGGCTGCAGAGAAAATTCAGTTAAAGTAAATCAAAGCAGCTCTAATGGTCATAAGAAAGGACCAGGCATGTTTGAGCATCATAACAAAATGGTCTGATGAGTTAGCCCTCCTTATTATTGTGAATAACAATACCAGTTTTTGTATGCTTTAGTTTTCTATCAACTATATGTGCATTACAGTGTTGCAAAAAGTGTGACATTTAATGCAAAAGTGATGTTCTTCACTCAAGCAAATTTCAAGCATCTGCAAAGACTGATATTTCCATCCCGCATATAGAATGGCTAAAACTGTAGAACTGTAGCCTGAATTCTGAAATGGTGAGCAAAATGTACTCCAAATTTAGCCTTTCCTTCACGAACATTTCTCATTTTCCTTCTTCAGATTTTCTGATTTCAGCGAACTGGAATCTGGCAAGTTTCAGAACAAAACCAACGGCATCACTCCCAGACGCTGGCTGCTGCTCTGCAACCCCGGACTGGCTGAGCTCATAGCTGAGGTTTGTTTGAGCTGCAGCAGCAATAAACTTAATGTGCCAAGAGACAAACCCTGAATCCTCAACAGTGTATTCCCCACCTGTCGCATGAGTGAATCTTTGGCTGAGCTTCTTCCTCATGATTCTATTACCCAGTGCCCTTCCAAATATACTGTATGTATAAGCTGAAGTGTTGTAACCACTGTTAGTTTGTCATGGAAACACATTTCATTGTGAGCTTTGTCTGTTTCAGGTCATCGGGGAGGATTATGTGAAGGACCTGAGCCAGCTTCAAAAACTGAATGACTTTGTTGATGATGCCGCCTTAATCCGTGATGTCTCTAAAGTGAAACAGGTGAGAGTGGAGCGGTCTGCTCAAGTACTGTACTTAAGGAGATTTTGCAAAGTTTGTACTTTAATTGAATGTTTCACTTTTAACCTCTTTCATATCTCTGCTCCCCTACATGTCAGGAGGCAATACCTTTACATTTACCTGACAGCTGTTTTTACATCAAAGGAAAAACATGTGATAAGCATATGAAATTCAAACACTGTTAAAGTTTTGACCAGTGGTCCCCTAACATATCAGACTAACAAAAAAAAGCAGTGTGTATTTGTCATTTTTCAGATGTCTATGAGCTGTTATTTTCCCTCATGATCCCTTAGATTCATTTAGTGACTCACTGGAGGGGAGCCGATCCTTAGGTTGGGAACCACTGCACTAAACCATAACTGTACATAAAGTAGTTAAAACTAGCTCCATCAGCTACAACAACAAAACACAACTTCTTCATTGACACTGTCCCAGAGTGTCCACAACTGAATGACAGAAAACAGGTACCGGTTGGTACTGTACTGTACTGTAGGTTATATATTTGCTAGGTCCACAGGCAGCTCACATGGCTTCAAGAAAGTTGAACTAAAAATATGTTTGTGTTCTTTACTGAGAAATTGCTAAAATAACCTTCCATAGCACATTAGAGCTTGTGTTCATGTGGTGCCAATCATTGCATGATGTTGCCGTACATGCACAAGGGACGCTTTGTTCTAAATGTCCTGTTGCACCATGAACCGCTGCATTTTAACACGAGCGGTACAATACCGTCCCTCAGGTGTTCATTTCTTCTGCACGTCACAGCAGGCAAACACGTGTGTGCGTTAATCTCAGTCGGTGCCCGGACAGGACACACCTGTGATTCAGCAACTTTTACCTCAGCTGGTGACGCCTTTTGTTGCCAGCTCACGGATTTCTGATTTTCTCGCAGGACAACAAGGTGAAATTCGGGCAGTACTTGGAGAAAGAGTACAGGGTGAAAATAAACCCGTCCTCCATGTTCGACGTCCACGTCAAGAGAATCCATGAGTACAAGCGGCAGCTCCTCAACTGCCTGCACATCATCGCCATGTACAACCGTAGGTGAAAAGACTAATGTTTCATGTTGTTTCTCTGTGCCAGAAGATTGCAAAACTCATTCTGGGTCTGATTCTCAGTTACGTGACACAATCTCACACTTCCTAATGTGAAGATGCCCTACCCCACCGGTGCTCCAAGCAAGTTAAAACAAATACTAAGAATGCCATGCATCTGCCATATAAAACAAGAGTAGGAATTTTCCATGCAGGAAGCAGACGGATAAACGTGAAAGCATTTTCATCAGCACTTTACTTTGATGCTGGATTTCCCTGTATCCAAATTTTGCTTTCACGGGTGTATATCCTGCAAATTTGCCATATATTCTGTCCTACATCTAATATGCATGTCCGCTGGGATAGTTTTTTAATTCTGTTTTTTAGACATTCAAAATGAAAAATGTCAACCTCTAGGTGGTGCTGGAGGAAAAGTTAAAGAAGACTGAGATAAAACTTGAATAACTGGTAGATTTTAAGATACTTCATAGACAAAATACTGCATAAGTAATGAAGTTTTATGCAGTTAATTCAGAAACCTGCTTGCCGGTGTAATGTATTCATGTTTGTTGTTGTTTTTTTAAATCGCATCACTCATAATGACTCTTTTTTTCCTTTTTCAAAGGCATCAGAAAGAACCCCAATGCACCTTTCGTGCCACGAACGGTGATCATCGGTGGAAAGGTACCACCTCAGCCAAAGCAAATACGGCAATCAACGTGAATGAGCAGGAGTTGAGGAAAGGTGTAATATTTCTTACAGTAAGTCATCCACTGTCGCCCTCCACAGGCCGCTCCAGGGTATCACATGGCCAAACTGATCATCAAGCTCATCACAGCGGTGGCTGACGTGGTGAACAATGACCCTGTGGTGGGAAACAAGCTCAAGGTCATCTTCCTGGAGAACTACAGGGTGTCTCTAGCTGAGAAAGGTACCAATCTGACTTCACATCAAAAGGATCATTCACCAAATTTCAGTTAAGTAAATGTCCTTCATAATTCTGATGAGAGTATCTTTTTTTTTCTCAGTGATTCCTGCAACAGATCTGTCAGAGCAGATTTCCACTGCTGGCACCGAGGCCTCGGGAACAGGAAACATGAAGTTCATGCTGAACGGAGCTCTAACCATCGGCACCATGGACGGAGCCAACGTGGAGATGGCTGAGGAAGCCGGAGAGGAGAACCTGTTCATCTTCGGCATGAGGGTGGAGGATGTGGCTGAACTGGACAAAAAGGGGTAAATGAGTCTCCCTTCTGTTTATTTTACATCTTACAACAACATTTTTGTATCTTTTAATGTTGTTAAAACTACCTTTTATTGGTTCTCTGGTAGATATGATGCCATGGTGTACTACAAGAAAATTCCTGAGCTGAAACAAGTGATGGATCAGATCACAAGTGGATTTTTCAGCCCCAAAAATCCAGAGGTTTTCAAAGACCTCACGGACATGCTCTTCAAACATGACCGGTGAGAAGCATAAATGACATCATTAATTTCACCTCTGAATCCCGTTTCCTCATCTTTTCTTAGTGGTAGACTTTGTCCTACTTTTGCTCTTTTTTTGGGGGGTGGGGGGCTTTTGAGTTCCAGTTGTCAGATTTGATTGATTTCTTCTCTCGTTTCAGTTTCAAAGTGTTTGCAGACTTTGAAGACTACATGAAATGTCAAGAGAAAGTCAGCCAGCTCTATCAGGTAACCTCAGACTGACCGGGAACAGTATTTGCAAACATTTCTCGTGATTTGCGATAGTCTGGCCGGCCCTCCGTTTTTTCATTTCCTCTCTTTTCTTTTTTCTTTTGTCTTTTCATTTTCTTATCTTTTATAGTAGCGGTGGTACAGCATTTTAAAAGCTGTGGTACAGAAATGGCAGCATTAAAAAGGAAAAAGTCGAAATAAAGAACTAGCAACAAACAAAATGATCAAGCAGGAGCAACACATTAGTTGGGATATGAATATGCTGACAATAAATGTATTTATATTTATACATTTTAATAAAAACACACACGCTTAAATGTTTTATTTTTCTCTAAAAGAATCCAAAGGAGTGGACTAAGATGGTGATCAGGAACATTGCGGCCACAGGAAAGTTCTCCAGTGACAGAACCATCACCGAATACGCGACTGAGGTGTGGGGCGTCGAGCCGACCGACCTGAAAATCCCGGCGCCAAACGAGCCGCGGGAGGCCATCGAAGAAACGGTCAGAGCTCTGAAGAAAATGTGAGGCCATTTTAACGAGCTGCCTTTAATGTTTACACTGTGTTAACTGTTCTTTTTGCCTTAAACCTTCAAGTACCACCTCACTGGACTTTTCAAGAGCGCTTCAGAAATCTCATCTGCACACGTTTTTGTTTTCTGAATACCGTTCGCCGTCGAAGCGCCTGAGTCACAAGAACACTTGCATTTGAAACTTGTCTGTTACAGTCCTTTTAGCGTGCAGTAAATATGGATTCACTGTGGAGAGCCAGGTCAAATATTTGCAAGAGATTTGCTCATATTTAACATTCCTGCTGTACAGGATGGGTGGAGGGGGGGTTTCTGCAGTCCAGGAATCCAGTAGGATGTCGGTCACAGAGCAGCTGACTGAACTGAATTTATAATTACATTCCTGCCAGTTTATGCCATATGTACTGAGTGGAAAAGCCTATACTCCAGGCAGACTAATCATTTCTATGATTTATTTGCCTCTGTATAAGTATATAACTTTAACAAAAGATAGAGAGAGCTACTACATTTGAAATTGATAATTCTTCTCTGTATTAAAATAAAAACTTTCTTTGTGATATCATATTTAAATGCTTTTATTTGAGTTCTTAGAAGTTCATCCAATAAAGCTGCAAAGAAGCAACAAAAACCCTTCAAAACAGATGCACTTCCTTGGAGCCATTCGACTGTATCAGCTTTTGTAGAAATCCTCTGCAACAAGAAGCAGATGGAATATTCAGTTTATTCAGATTTCCTGAAGGCAAACGCTGTTTATGGACAAGCATCTGCAGGAACAACACGGTAAAATGTTGCAAAAACATATGAATGATTAGTGCAGCGACACAGAAGAAAAGATACACATGTATAAAGTTTTGCCTGGACTCACTGCAACGACTTTTTGCACATTAGCTGAGCATGCATCATCATAATATCATCAAGATATCTCTGTCACGTCTAACTATAAGCGCACCTGACGACATTGGACAGATTGGGATCGAGGTAGATGTTCATGTGGGAGAATCCAAGATCTGCACTGTAGGTGATCATTTCAACCTGAACACCTGTGTTGTTCATTTTATGAGCCTGCAGTGATATCTGGTACAGCTGGAGACAGTTAAAAATGTATTTCAGTGAAAAGGCAGCCACATCCAACAGGAAATGATCTAAACAGAAGAGAAAGCACCTTCAGGCCCATGTAATGAGGTACAATGTTGTCATCCTCTGAATGCAGTATAAGAAGTGGACTGGTCAAGACCTTTAAGCTGTGTAGGTATTTGGGTTAAACAATAATTATACATGGACGGATTTGATAAAAAAAATCATAAAATTTATGATATGCATATTCTTATCATATTCATGTGCACACTATGCATAGGAAATTGACAAACTGATTTAAATGGGATTCTTTCTGACAGAAGAGGCACTTTTTTTTCCAACCAGACTTACTTTTCATCATTTGCAAACACTATGTCGTTCTTTTCCAGTATGTTCCAAAGCAAGCTCTCAAATCCTGGAAGGAACATGTACATCTGGGAGAAAAGATACACATACAGCACACATACTTGCAGAAGAGGAGCTGCAGTTTGCTTCACAATCGCAAACATTTGCTGTAGCAGTAATAAAGCTGCTGTTGTCTTAGTATTTCCTTGCTGCATTCTTTTGCATCGTGACAAAATGCAAACAGCTGCGTTTACGTGGAGTGGAAAAAACACCCCAAGGCACTGCCGACAGCTGAAAAATGTAACAACCAGCCTCACCTTGGCGAGCGGGTGATTGGTTACGGCCTCTCCAATTTTTGTGTATGGACCTTCAAGGATTAAAGCATCAACAGCAGGCCCTGATATTAAGACAGTAACACAAATTCTATTTAAGAGTAATTATGGGAGGACGTGTTACCGACTCTCGATTTACAACTTTAGATGACTACATGGTATGATATACTGTACAGTGGTGTATATAGTAACCTGTCCCACCTGCAAGAAGAGTTCTAATCAGCCAAAATAAAATCACTCGTGTGGGTTTATCATGACTGTGCAGGACCTTTTTAACCCACCTTGCTCTTGTAGTTTCACAGCAGCATTAGTTGCCACCCTATAAAAAATAGGTTTTACACATTTTAAATCACTTCCGTTTACTCAGACCTACTTAATTGTCTCTGTTAGTGTCAAGTCATGGACTGTGGATGAAAGTGTGTGGAGAGAAACTGACCCGGAGCCGAGCGAGTGTCCCCACAAACAGACGAGGCCGCCTCTGCTTCGTTCCTTTACCCACTGGTACAGGTAGAGGGCGTCAGCGGTCAACCCAGCTTCACTTGGCTCCCCGCTGGAGTCTCCAAAACCTCATCAAAAGTCACATCACAACCTTAACATTATGACTGTATCCAGCCACTACTGTATATTGACCGACAATGCAATAACAATACGTTAATAACGTTACATATATTCTGTTTTACAGCTGAATAATTGACTTTGACTTTGACCCTTATTTTCTGTTGACACAGGCTGCTTTAAGTCCCTCGTTTAACATTAATGTGCAGCGTATAAACATTAACTAAATGCTTCATTACACACTGTGATGTAAGTGTTTCGGATCAGAGGGGTCAAACTGCCTGTTTCTTGACTTTTTACGAACAAAAATTCAAACAGTAATTTGGGATTTGGGAATGATAACACTGTGAAAAAATGTCCATCATCATCAATCACAGACTTACAGCGCAAGTTTAAACTTGATACTTCTGCGAGTATCAAGTTTGTAAACCAGTGTTAAGTGTCCTTTGAACTGTTAAAGAGGAATATAGGTCTCTGGGATCATAAAAACAACATTACAGCCATGATCTCATTCTAACACGTACATTGTCTTTGGCGGAAAGAATTATAAATTAAAGAGCAACAAAAAGGATTTTTACCTCTGTAGTCTAAAGATAAGACATGATACTCTGCAGCACTTAAGATCTGCAAATTAAAAATAAAAAAACAAACAAAATTTTAAAGTCTCTGGGGTTAATTACAAAACCATTCACTGAAACTCAAAATTAGTTTTAGCACATATACCTTACCTTCACTAGCTCTACTCTGTGATTTATTGCCCTGCACAAATGACACAGGAGTAGTGAATACAAACAAACAATTGGCTTTGAGACTCAATTACTCTGATCCACAAATCCTTGTGTGCATTGTGCCTGCGGATAAACCCAGGGGCCTGAGCAGTCATGTAATACCCACTAGACTCCATTAGGATCAATTCAAGGGTTTCTATCCCGCCGCTCTCATCCCACCTGGTTCCTACATTTCCATGGAGATAGATAATAACAGAATGGCCGTCTCCCAGAGTCTCCTGGTACCACTCGGGGCTTTTCCCCACAGCCTCCTCCCATTGGCTGGCAGGGAGCGTATGCCTATGAGACACAAAGGTAGAGAGGGAGAGACAAGAAAGACTGAGCATCACGAACAAATGCACTTGTGTTTTAAGATACACAGTAGGGTTTTGAGTGGCCCCACTCGCTCGGGAGCCACCTGTGCCAAACGTCCACGTGCTCGTGGCATTTTTCATGAGCGGGTGAAATCAAGAGGACACAAAAGGAATCCACAAATGACCTACCACACTCCCACTGAGACACCCTCCTCTGTGCTGAGGTAGAAGTTGCATGTGTGGTTCAGAACTCCTTCAGGTCTGCTGAGGTCCACGAAGAATGGGAACCTCACTGCAGCACGCAAGAGGACACAAGGTCAGTATAACTTTTGTTTATTGTACAGTAATCATATCACATCATCAAGTATCACACCGCACTGCACTTTATTACCCTTTCATATCATATCTTCTCAAATTGAACACAGCTGCATGTGCAATACTTCACGATCATCAATTTTATATGACTATTTTAGTTTACAGAGTTTCAACTGCAATTACAGAGGTTAGCTTCTCTTATCAATGAGTAACAACTCTTTGTGTTTGAATGTGTTTTGACTCACTGTCGTGCTGGTCACCATGCAGCTTCTCTAATGTGTATGAATATTGATGTATAGTGACCGAGGTGTCTGCAATTATTCAATATTGAATAAACCCTCTGGACTGGAAACATACACATCACTTACACAAGTGAGCAAATATGGCGTGGCCAAGTATCCAGGGGAACAGGTAGAGAACCACAGGCACTGAGGCGTAGACAGTCAGCGCAAATGTCACGACTCTCTTCATTCCTGCCACAGGTGAAGTGAGTTCCCCTCTGCGGCTGTCGAGATCAGGGTTTGCCATTTTTCTTCTTTCAGCCGTGAACAGAGGGAGAATCCAGCAGAGCTCTTTCCTCCTGACAGCATGAGTGTGGTGAAATACATAGGAAAGAGGGGAAAGTTCAGCCGAGACTAACTGTATCCTCTGCTGCTATTGGCTGACATTTGACACCGTGATTCAAACATACAGTATAGGAGGAGCTGTGCCAGAGGAAGTCAGAGCTCATGCTTACAGAAAAAAAAATCCATGTTTGTGATTTTTAGCTTTGGTCTTACAAGAAGCATGAGAGGTTGTAAAATGACACATTGGAACAAACAAATGGTGAAAAAAATGTCCCTACCAACTGTACTATCCCACTGCAAACATCAAAACAGAACACACCCTGCTGACAAGTCGCCATACCGCACTGCAGGGCATTGTGGGTGATGAAGTTCTATGAACAGATGTGCAGATACAGACGTTTTCTTATAATAGCAAGAGGATGATTTCCTTCCACATATGTTTAAAACTATATATATATATTAATCTACTTGTTTAAATCAAATCATATAAAAGTGGGTTGGCTGACCTAGGCTGGAAAAGTGGGCAAAAAGTCCCCAGATGTTGAGTGACAGTAAATCCAGTGTGATACAAACACAACGTGTACACATTGTGCTCTCGCACATGAGACCGCATATTCGGCTTGGAAAACATAAGGGTGAGCCGGGTCCAGGGATGGGGTGGGTGGGTCCCGGTCTTCACTGAAGCCAGCGGCTGTTTCTTTAAGTGCCAGCAAAAGTTCCCACTCTGCGCCTGAATGAGGATAAATGGCCCAAATGGGTATAATAAAGCCAACGATTTAAAAAAAAGGCTTTGTTTTTGTTGTTTTTCTAAAGCGCAGTATATCTTCAGTATTTGTTGGTCCGCGGGGGGGGCGAGGCTGCGTCCAGTCAGGCCGCCGCAGGCTTCCTGGTCACCGCCCCTTCCTCCAACAGCCGCTTTTCAAAATCCGCTAAGAGCCAGAGCAGGGATGACACAGCCGGGGACACAAAGCAGAAACCGAAACCTGTCGAGGCAACGCACCCTCCGGATCTCTCTCTAACGAGCCTCAGTGGGTCGGACTACCTGTGACTGGTCGGACTTTTTTAATGTGTGTGTGGGGAGCGGGTAATTCACCAGCGCAGGAAGCCGCCGCTACTAGAGAGAGAGAGAGAGAGAGCTGTAAAAGTTTGTTCCGTGCCCGCGTTTAATCACCAGATTCCAGCTGGGTAAAAGGAGACGGCCAGCTGACGCTCCCATTTTCGGACACTTTGGGTGAGTGTTATTTTTCCCCGACTGACCATTTTAATGCAAACGTTTCTTCTTTGCTTCCTCTTTTGTGTGTGTTTTTTATTTTAAATTGGGATGAACCGGAGCAGCCGTTAAACTCCCAACAACACGCCTGCCCCGCTGATGAATTAGCCCGGTTAGCATAGCCCCTCACCGGCTAACAAACTAGTTCGCTCACGGCGATTAAGCGTGCTCGTAAGCGACTTTTCTTTTTTCCAGCTTCGCTCGGGTGCAGTCAGTAAGTTAGTGGAGCAGACGGTGACGCGGAGGCTAAGCCCGCTGACGGTGAGGGATGCTACAGGATAACGAAGCAGCTGGTGAAGAGAGATCTGCTTTTCACTTTTGGACTTTTCATTCCCTGTGCACGGAATTCACTGCCCAAATAAACGCCATTTACTGTAAACGAATTCGTGAGCAAGCGGTTAAAGCTTATTATTATTATTGATCTATTTAAATAAACGGATGCGCGGCCATGGCATCGTTACATCCTGAAGAAAACAGTGGTGGGCATCGTGACTCTGCAGCAGCGTGCAGATGATCTCACCGAGATTTGTTGATGTGAGGATGAGTCAGTTCGACTCCGGTAGCTTTCGATCAAATCCATCCCTTGATCGTCAACATCATGCCACGTCGTCTTTCCTTTTCACCCAATGGCGAATTAATTTGGTATCCAAGCGCGCGTGGGTATACCCACGCGGGTTAAGTGCTGGTTATTACTTTCATCGTTCGACAACTCGCCAGTTATTTCTTTTGAAAAGTAGTTTTGTCGTGGCTAATGCCACACGGACAAGAGGAGACACCCTCAAGTGTCCCGCTTTGTCTGTCCCACGGTCCATCATCCCAAGACATTCAGGCCACTGTCACGCGTGGCTGAGAGCGTTTTCCCCTTCATCAGCTAATCGGCCTCTCGTTGCAGCTGTAGTTAAACGGCAGCGTGATCAAACGACGGCGTGCTAGGAGTAAGTGATTGATCAGCTTGCAGGTCAATAAGAGGGAGAGAACTTTAGCTCTCTCCATGTAGTCCTGGACAAATCGTGCAAAAGATGAAAGAAATGCAAAGCGATAAAGAAACTTTTGTGCATAGAGTGGGAGGCTTCCGCACAAATGATCACACACACAAATGATTTTGGATGAGAGACTTACTTTGTAGATCTTCAAACACCTACAAAGTAAGTCCAGTTGATTTTGATTAAAATTTCCTTGAGATAACCATGACCTGGGCAAATGAGAATATTCACAGCCGTAATATCCTTAAACATTCTCTATTCTCATCTGACTATTTTAGATTATAAATAAGGCTTTCTTTATCTATTAAGTAGGTCAAGGGACAATTGTATATCATAATAGATCAATGGCAATATTTCTTCCAGATATAATTGAAAAACAGTGTGTGAAAACATTAAGGGAATTCCCAGTCCTGTAAACGCTCCATAAAGAAGAGAGGTTCTGACCTCTTTACTTCTCAGATTGACATCTGCCAGCGATAATTACCAGTCACATCAGTGACACTGGTGTGCGGATTAACCTCCGTCTTGTGACCCGGACCGCCGGCAGCAGCTGTCAGCCCACGGCCGGCGTGAGCCCCTGTGAGCGCGCCATCAGGAGCGACTCCTGCGATAATTGGCTCTGGAAAGAAAGCAGACTGAATTGCACGTGCCTGTGGACAGAATGCTCCTGATGTATTGAATTTTCCTGCATTTGTTTCGATCCTCTTTTTTTTTTTTTAATACCTTCGCACAGTGTCTCTGCGCACCTACAAAACATGATCTGTCATCAGCTTGGTGGCCGCTGAGCCACGCGCCTCTTGCATTTGATAAGGCGCTCCAGTGTGCAGATGCAGACTACTGATTGGGTCTTTGTGGACGGCCTATTGTCCGTGGTGAATGGGTACCCCGAGTCTGTGGTGTGGGGGACACCTGGCCCGAGCGCTTGATGATCTCGCAGAGAGCAGCTGGAAAAGCAGGGGGTCAGGCGGGTGCTCATTGTGTAGATATTATATAGGCCCAAACAGGGTTATTTCTGCTCATTAAATATAGTTGTTTGCTCCTGATGTCAAACCTTTTTTTTTTTTTTTTAATTTATACGCAGCACATATTGAAAGTTTATGTTAGAAGAGGGAGAGCACACAATGCGGGAAGCGGCACTGAACGCATATTCAAAGGAGGCGGTTAAAAGTTGTGAGCTGAAATGAAGGAAGAAAGAAATGACAGGCGGTATTTGCAGGTAAAAATAGAAGTAGATAAATGTTTCACCCCGCTCAGCCTCCCTGCTGCTATTTCCAGTCACGTCCACCGACTCTTACCTTCCTTAACCCTCAGCTGGCTGTTGCGTCTATAAGTTATGTCATTGCTCCATCTTTCCTTTTTTTTTGACCCGCGACGACCTCTCGCTCTCCTCTCCCCCGAAGCAACAGGTTCGCCTCCTGGATATTTACCCACGATTCATTTTTGTCGTTTTTTCTCACAGGTTTTTTTTTTTTTTTTTTTTTTGCGGTTACAGAAGTAACACGTCCCAGTGTAAAGAACAAAAAGCCCCTCCGTGCGTCTGGAACCGGCGCTGCCGGCCAGCAAATGGTTGTGGTGTAACCTTCTCAATTAGCCCCTGGCTGCTTGTTCCACTCGGTTCGCTGCCGCTTTGTCGTCTTTGTGGTCGTTTGCTCAGCGTTTCATCTGGAAACTCGAAACAATGCCGCTTTTTAAGCTACTGTCGTCCCCGGCTTCATGTTTTTCCACTTTGTCAGAAAAATACAATATTTTTTACATTTTATCTTAATAATTGATACCATTTCGAGAACCACTGTACACCAAAGAGTCTATCCTCCTGTCCCTTCCCTCTGGTGGAGTGTGCATGTCCCAGCCCAGTGCAAAGAGAAAGTCATGGTCAGCGTCGGACTTGGCCGCATCTCTCAATTTGCCTGATTGTCTAATCGCTGTAATTGGATTAGCCAAAGCCGACGCCACAAATGACACTGGAGCGGTGTGTCGGTGGCTCAGTCGCTCGGCGACGCGGATGGAGGTGCTCTTCGGGGCGCACGCTCCTGAGATAGATGCTCCCACTCTGTTTGTGAGTATGCCGCGACAGTGAGTTGATACAGCACTCTGTAAATGTGGAGGGAGGAGGTTTTGACCTCCTCAGCTCCGCTTCGCCCTTCAGTTTTGGCATTGCAAACGCTGAAGTGGAATGCCGCTAATGTTCCTGCTCTGAGATCAGCTAAAATGTGACAGAACAAGGGTTTTCATTCCTCTTTTTTTTTTTTAAATTTCAGGGCAGGGTGCTGTCCTGTGGGATGGATGACGGCCAAGAGCAGGACCAGTACGAGGAGCGCCTGAGAGAAGTCTTTAACGGTTTCGACGCCAGCGGCTGCGGCTCCCTGAGCCCGGAGGAACTCTCCGACCTCTGCCAGTCTCTGCACCTGGACGATGCCACGCCAGCTCTCCTCCACACGCTGCTGCAGGACCAGGACCGCCGCACCGCCAGGGTGAGTTTACTCCTCTGCTCCTGAAAGAAGCTGCTGCGACAAACTGTTAACCTGTCTTTGTGTTTTCTGACATGTCTTGGTGGGCAACTTTTGGAGGAATTGCTGTTCCTTTTGTGATTTACACGAGTCGCGGCCTTTTGGCTTTCCTGCGCACAGGTTCCTCTGCATCCTTTGACACTGGCAGACGCCTGCGCCGAGCCGCTCCAGCTTCAGGGGTCTTTGTGTCTCCGGGGCGCTTTGTTAGCCGTCTTGTTGAGGGGAAAACGCCCCCATCAACCCTCATCCCAGGTGTCTGTCGTCAGGACAACCGGGCCGACTAATCACCATTCACTGATGCATTTGTTGGAGGGTGCTCCATGTGGAGATGTATGAAATGGGGAGGGCCAGCGGTCAGACTTGTAGAATTGAACTTTCTCTGGAGTTTGCGTGAAATTAATCATACAAACCCGTCTCCAGTTCATAGGTTTGTTTTTAATGTTTTCAGCCAGCGACGAACTGCTTACCTCCGCACTTTGGGATCAAGTTTTGCTCGCCTGCGAGCGTGTGCGCAGACGGACGGACGGCTATTGTCTTGCGAGTGCGGGTGCGTGTGGGCGGGGTAAATGTTTGAGCAGAGGGGCCAGCGAACTGATTGCCTACCCATGGCATCCGACAATGAGGTCAAAGAGAACCCCCCACCCGCAACTAAAGCTGCCAGCCGCCAGTCCCCCCACACACACACACACACACACACACAGAAACACAAAGGAAATCACCATACTCAGGGTTAGCAGCTGTTGATTCTCCAAGTGTGACCTCCCCGCTCCAGCTCCGACAAACCCTCCTCCACCCGGGGCACGGGGAATTACACCCAGCTGGAGGAATTTCATGAAGTTTTTTTCTCTGCTTCACGTACTGAGGATTGCTCACGTTTCATATATGAAGTGATCTCATATTTATTTAGAAGCTTACTTAAATGCATAACCTCTTTTTTTTTTTTTTTTTTTTAAACTCTTGTTGCAGGTTGACTTTGACCAGTTCAAGAACGCACTGATTCTGGTTTTGTCATCAACAATCGAGGCGCCTCCAGCGGAAGAGGAGACCCTGCGAAATCCAGGTAGAGCGGAGATTCGAAGTCCCGCGCGTTCTGAGGAGACTTCCTGCAGACGCCGTTAACCGAATCTGTGTTTTAAGTCAGTATCAGCTGAACTTTAAAGGGGGGGCCTTTTTCCATTCGCCGAGTCATCCGAGCGGAGAGGGCGACGGTGTAAGCCGAATAAGCGGAACAGCTCCCATGCCGAGTCAGCTCTAAATGTACATACAGTGGCACGGAGCCAAAAAGCCCAAAGCCAATTAGCTGACAGCTGAACTGTTTGCACCGTCATGCTCGGACGGGCTTGTTATTTTACCTGCGCAGCTCCCACGGCGTGTGCTAATATGCTCAGCTATTTCTTGGACAAATGTATTCACGCTCTCAGGTTATTGAATGTAAGGAGCCGGTGCTTCTTTAAAAAGGGGAAACCTTTTAAAGAAGTAGCTTCTTTTAGCTGCTGAAGACAAGTATTAGTCATTGCACATTTTTGGTTAGTCACTGTGCATGTTTCCCCGTATCTAAAAGGGTATCTGCAGGTTTTGAAGTCTTCAAAAGGCGATGAATTTAGTCTGTTCAAGAACGGCTTGATGAAGTATGATTTTCCTGTTCTTTCAACCGGCACAGTCAGACCAGTAGCAATCATGACCACTGTTTGTATCTACAGTTAGGAAGCTCATCCTCTCATAGAGGGGCAAGTTTCAGTTTTATCAAGAAACGTTTTCTGCTGCTTGACCAGGTCCAGATCACATTAATTCTGGGTTTTAAATTTCATGCTGTGAGGTGTTAAAAAGGTTTTAAAATGCCTGAAATTTAACAGCAGAAACCCTCTTTAACCAGTTGATCGTATAAATCTGTTTTTAAATGCCTTTCAAAGACATGTGACACGACTCCTGATTGTACCATTCATTATTTTTATCCCGTCAGAGTCTCCAGAGATCCAGCCAAAGTTTGTGAAGGGCAGTAAACGCTACGGCCGCCGCTCCACGCCCGAGTTAATCGAACCTCTCTCGGACTTGTCTGAAGTCCCCGGTGCAAACCCGGCGGAGGGAGAGGGCCTGGAGGACAACTATGACTCAGCTGTTCCCAGGAAGCGTGAGGTAAAAGGCTCAGAGCGGCTGAATTTTTCCAGACATTCGGATGCCGTCCTTATCGCCTCCTGTCCTCGCATGTACTGCGTTGCTCCGCGGCCGTGGACCGGCGGCGGGGCAATTATTCTTAGCTAATCGGCTTAGCGGCACGCAGGGCAGATCCCGAAATGTAACGTAGACGCCCCGACGCGGGATTCACAGAGCTCCGTTCATTGCATAACAACGCCGCTCTATCTGTAAATAACGCTCGGGGCCTTAGTGGTGTTTAATAAGCCTTGGGTAAACAAGATGTAACCGCAATGTTTGCGCAGCGTCATGCAGGGATGCTTCACGATGCAAATCCATGTGTTGATGAGCGTTCTGAACGTGCGAGCTGAACTTTGCCCTGAGTGGCGGACGAGACAGCAGCACAGTGATTTAGGGCATCACGTCCGAAAACAGAGATCAGAGAGGCAGCAGGTTAAAAAAAAAAAAGACAGGCACACGCTACAGCGTTCATGGTTGTCGGCGTCGCCAGAAACTGCTGTCGAGTGTCCTCCTCCTTTGTTTGAACACATGAGATGCCTCCCTGAGTGTACTACACAGGGATGCGGCGGCTTCAGCGCGACAGGTTTTAGCATGACGGAGCCGCGCGGCCCGAGCACTCTGCACGGCTCCTCTGGCTGATCTCCGAGATCCTCTGCTCGGCTAATCCTCCTCTCGCTGCTGACATAGAGAGTTGTTTGACATATGGACGGAGGCCTAAGCTTACACTTTGTCTCAGCATCGGTGACCTGCAAAGGAAATCAGGGTGGTAAATTTAGGGAGGGGATTTATGGTAGCCCCAGCAAGAAGTCCCACAATGTCCAGAACATCAAGTTGGCTGTGGGGGAAAAAAAGCTCCACTGTTCCTGTCAACAGTTTTGATAATAGGTTGTCTTTGTAATTATATATACTAACTGATTATTTGAACCCCCCAATAATCTTGTATTAATCCGATGATTATCTGAAATCAACAGACTAATAAATGATGAAAAGATTAGTTTGTAAAGTTTTTGGTACAACAGGATCAAGCAAGCATTAAAATAAGCCAAACAAAGAAGAGTCTCCCAACCACACGGTATGAGGACAGCCAGCTGAGCTAGTGCGTGGACGGATATATTAATATTCTGAGACCCCCCCCCCCCCAGGCGCCGAGGCAAACGCCGTCCGCGGCGCCGAACCGAAGCGTGTCTCGGTATCCACTAATCAAGGCTGCAACAATGCCACAATGTC
Source organism: Psettodes erumei (assembly GCA_016785225.1). NCBI lineage: Eukaryota > Metazoa > Chordata > Actinopteri > Pleuronectiformes > Psettodidae > Psettodes > Psettodes erumei. The sequence goes on along the minus strand of JAFBJZ010000380.1, from coordinate 573,522 downwards.
CGGCCCGGGGGGGACCGGCAGATGGGGCTGGGTCAGGGGTGCTCTGCCGCAGAGACGGCAGGCCTGGTGCTTTTGGGTGGAGGGGGGGGAGTTCGGCCGTGACAGGGGAACAATGAGCCCCCCCACCCACCCCCACCCCGGATGCCTATACACCATGTATCAAAACGCCACTCGCAGAATCCCATCTGTTCTTCATTCCCTCACTGTTTGCTTCCCAGACAATAGACGGGCCACGCTGGGACTGGGGTGGAGAACAGCCGGTCACACCCAGCGAGACCCCTCCCCCTTTCCCCATTTCCTTTTAAAAAAGGCACAAAAACCTGAATTAGCTTTGGGTTCGTTTAAGGTCCGCCGAGGAGCTCATTTATGTCAGACCCTTTTTATGCTCTGTTTTAAATTTTAACAACAGTTGAATTTTTGAGCAACTGTCCCTCAAAAGCCCATTCAGTATCTGAGCTGTTGATCGTACGATCACATGATCTTCATCAGCACCATTTTTTTTTTAGCTGTTGCGGCATTATATATTATTATATATTATTTAGATTTTTTTCCTTCAAGAGTGTGTCAGTCCTTGCTTTGTCTGAAAGTTAGAAAATAAAGTCAAGTGTTTCTGCCCGTGACACATTTTGCTATTATCACCATTCCTGAGTTACCCATTGACCCTCCCTGCAGGCCCGTGCCATCACAAAAGCTCTCTTGTGTGGGTTTTGTTTTTTGGGGGAGTCTCCCCATACCCAGACCCAACCTCAGCTCATTTAAAGACACGTTTGGACTCAAACAGCTGATTGTCACAGGAGAAAATGTATTTATTTATAAATGTAAATGATAATTTTGGTCACAGTGAGTTTGTGTGTTTTTGATTGTTTAAAATTGACACTAAAGAAGAGTCAGCTTGATTAACAGTCATTGCTTATAGGCTCTTTGCGACACCGCTCTCATTTCATTTCGATCTCTTTCCAGCGCTGGAATGCTCACGAATCAAGTACGGAGGAGTACGAGGCGGAAGGTGCGTCGAAGTCGCCGGATTGTTCCGAAAATTTACTACATACTCTCAAGTCTGCGCGAGTAAACGCTCGGCCTCTCATCTTGTCGTGCAGGCCAGATGCATCTCTGGAACCCCGATGAGCCCAACACACCCCGGGGGCCCGTCGTTTCTCTGCCGGCCCGCGTGGAGGAGAGGCTGCGCGAAGCCTGCGAGGAGCTGGCCCTATCGTGGGACAGGTGCGCGGGTCACACTGAGCTGCTCGCCCTCTGTGAACATCTGGGCCTGGAGGTTAGTCAAAAGGATGGAGTGGAGGAGCAGCTTCTTCCTAAATAGAAATCAACAAACAAATATTCCAATTTCCGAAGGCAGAACCGGAGGATGTTTGCGTTTTAGCAAGAAAAGCAACTTGGATTATTAACTTATAATAGTACAGCTCTGCATACATAAGATGTTTGACTTGATTGCATAAGCCCAGGTAAAGTTTATACAAACGTTCAGGTGTATCAATTTTCAACATGAGGTGACCGATTGTTGTTACTGGGCTCTTATTTTTCAGATAAATGAGGATGTGGTCCTGGGTCTCTGCGGCGATGGAACGATGAACGTTCAGGAGTTTGTATCCAGGGTTTTGAACCACAACAAACCCCCCACACCCTCCGCCTCCACCCCCTACAGACAGCTCAAACGACATCACTCCACTCAGGTACGCCGCCTGTTTGCAAGATGCTGCTGCCAATCAATGAATTTGCTTGAACTTCAATAAAGAGTTTGCCTTTCCGGTTCCTCTTTAATCGAGAAATTGAAAGCAAGACTCCAGGTTGGATTTCTTCTCCCAAGATGCATTAAGAGGATTTTTTTTTTTCCCCCACGCAGCCCTTTGACGAGGGAGGCCGTCGGATCGCCACCCCCTCTGCCTTGAGCAGCACCATCGGCATGCGTCTCTTCTCCACCCTCGACGATGGCACCGGCTTCACTCCAGCTGAGTACATCCTGGATGCCTGGATAGAAGAAGGCATTGAAAACAGCACTGAGATCCTGCAGGTACAGCAGCGTTCAGATTCTGCCTGTGGCCGTTAATCTTCATCATCACTGGCATTTCACATCTGTGAATTTAAATCATTGGCACACTGGAACAGACAGCTGATGACTGAAGGAACGTCATAGATTTTGTTCAGTTCAGGAGTGCTACAGGTATATATTTTGGGTTTTTTTTTGCAGGCTCTGAATTTCAGCCTCGATGGCAAAGTGAGTCTGAGCGACCTCACCATGGCACTTGAAAACGAGCTGCTTGTTGCTAAGAATGGGATTCACCAAGCGGCGCTGGCGAGCTTCAAGGCTGAGATCAGACATCTCCTGTGAGTATGACATCATCCCTGTAATGCAGCTCGTTTTTTTTTTTATTTATTAATTTAGATTTTCTATACTTGGAGTTTACAGATCTGCCGAATCGCCGAACCGAATCGTTTCTGAAATGAAACAGGATCAATTAAAACCTTCAAGATTTTTTGGTTAGTTTGCTGCCACTTGTCAGGTCACAGTTGTTATTAACATCCCTGTTGTTTTCTCTTGTCAGAGAGTGCGTCGACAGGGAGCTCAGGGAGAAAGAGAAGATCCGCTCTGACCTGGAAAAAGCGGAAAAGTTGAAAAGTCAGCTCGCCACTGAGGTGGACGAGCATCACTCTGCGATCGAGCACATGAATAACCTCAAGCTTAGGTAACTGTAATCTCTTCACCTCTCTTTATTTCTTTTTTTTATTTATTTGCCCCGGAAGAAATGAATACAGACGTGGTCAGCTAAACATGCTAAAATCCTAAAACAAAATCTAATCAGTCTTATGTTATCTTACTGTGTTCTCTGTCTCAACTATTATACTTGTCAAAACTTTCTCTTTTTCTCTGTGAACGTTTACAGGAAGCTTGAGCAGGACCACAAGGAGAAGCTCTCGGCAGCGCGAGCGGAGCTGATGAAGGAGGTGGACCAGATCCAGCAGCAGGCGGGCCTGCAGCGAGAGGAACTGGAAGCGGAGATGGAGAAGATCCGGGAGGACGAGTCTTTTCTCAGAGACCACCTCTCCATTTCTGTGAAGGTACCGCAGCATTTGCTCGCGTAATTTGTGCTGTGCCTCTCTTTGCTTTGAAAGGGTCTTATTTATCAACACACAAAGCGCAGTCTCACTTTTCAGCCTGCACAATACATTATCGTCTGCTTATCCAAACAGAAATAACTGGTTACCCTGTGTAAACAAAACCCTACGTGTTATCTGCATCTTCCAGGAAAACAGGCGTCTAGAAATGGAGCTGCTGGACAGCACGGAAAAACTGGTGGAGGCACAAAGCCAAATCACAAAACTCCAGACAAGCTTGGACAACATAATGAAAGAAAAGGTACCAAGATATTTTGTGGCTATACTTGAGGAGATTTGACATTTCATTAAGCTGTCTCTCTCTGTTATCGTTGTAGCCCAACCCTTTCCTCCTTTCGGGAACAGCTTACGTCTGCCTGCCCGTGTTACTTTCCTCTGCTGCACAGCTTTGTTTCTAGTTTAGTTATGTGATCTGAGACTTTTTTTTTTCTATATATGTTCTCATTTTCTGTAGTTCGGAGACTTGGACCCCGGCAGTGCAGACTTCTTCCTCCAAGAGGAGCGTATTAAACAACTGCGGAGTGGCTACGAAGCTCAGTGCAGGGTAATATTTTCTTTTTGTTTGTTTGTCCGACAAATTGGGGATTTGTTACATTTAAAAAAAAAAAAAAAAAGATACAGTCCAGTTCTCTTTTTTTTATTCATTAAGGTAATAAAACACTTTTAACATATAGTATTTTCATTTTTTTTAACTCCTAGGAGCTGCAGGATCGCATCGATGAGCTGCAGTCAGAGCTGCAGGATTTCCACAGTCTCGGTCGAGTTCATCAGCCCTGCCACAAGCCGCTCTCTGAGGAGCTGGAGAGCAAGAGCCCCGGCATGGAGTCTGATCCAGGTAGGGTTAAAGAACACTTGAATGAATCCTGACACAACCCGGTACAGAGCACCAAGACCCCTTTGTGCTGGAACAAGTCAGCAGCCGCAGACCTCTCATTTGACTTTTTTTCGCAGGCCTCGGTTCAGAGGAGGTTCAGCCTTTCAGCATGAGCCTGGAGGCAGAGATGATGCTGGAGCAGCTGAAGGAGCAACACCTTCAGGAAATGGAGGAACTACGAAACCAATTGGAGAGCAAGGTAAGTTAGATTAGATGCGATGTGAAATATATCGTCTTTAAAACGAGAAAATATTATCATTTGGGAATTGAGGCGCGATGTTGTTGATCAATATCAGCCTTTTCCTGGTCTTGGCTGCATCGCAGTTCTTCACTCATTTGACAGTTTGAGATGGATGATATTAAATAAATTAATTACTGTGCCTCAAACTATTGGTTAAGTTTCCTTGCCAAGAGTCACCACTGACACCACTCTTGTGTCTCTACGGTAAATAGGCTGCAGCATATTTACAGTAAAGAAGGAAGTAAAGAGGCATTGATTTTCAAATCTAGCTTCGCAGGGGAGCAAATAACTGCTCTAAAAATGTTGACCCAATCCTTTAATTGCTTTCCCTTTTTTTTGGTTATAGATCAATGAATTTGATAAGATGGTCAAAAAGCAGAGGGGGACCCACGAGGACCAGAAGGCCGTATTAGCCCTCCAGCACCAGCAGGAGGTCCAGGCTTTGAGGGACGAGATGGCCGGCATTCAGAGCCAGGCGCAGGAGCTCCAGAGCCAGCTAGAGCAGGCGGAGCTGGAACGAACCTGTCTGGAGCAGAGGCAGGCCGAGGAGAGGGAAGAGATGGAAAACCTGCAAGAGGAGGAGGTGGGAAACCTCAGGCAGCAGCTGCTGGAGGCCCACACCTGCGCCGCGGACCTGGAGGAGCAGCTGAAGACCCTCGAAGCCCAACGGGCCGAGGCGGACGAAAACCTCCGCGCAGAGATGGAGGAGCTGAAAAAACAACATGCCTTTGAGATGAACAAACTCGAGGAGGAGCATGTCAAACTTTGTGAAGCCAGACTGGAAGAGCAGGAAAGCAGTAAAGTGCAGGAAGAAAAGGCTGCGATGAAGAAGAGGTTGTTGGATGATTGCGAAAGGGAGAAGGAGCTGCTGCAGCGAAGCCACGAGGCTGAGCTGAAGGAGAAGCTCGAGCAGGCCAGGTCGCGGCTCGAGGAGGAGCGGGACGCGGTCGTGCAGCGGCTCACGCGGCAGTGGCGGGAAGAGAGGGCTCAGCTGGACGAGCGGAATAACGAGGCCCTGCAGCTGCTGCTGGAGGAAGAGATGCTGAGGCTCGTCAAGGAGCATGAGGAGAAGGACGGCAAGCTCAGGGAGCAGTGGGACGGTGAGCGAGCCCAGCTTCAGCGGCGCCACGAGGCCGCCCTGCTCGAACGAATACTCCAAGAGAGATCACAGCTACAGGGGCAGTTTGAGCAGCGGGAGAAGAGGCTGAAGGAGGAGTGGGAGAGGGAGCGGCTGCAGCTGGAGGAGGATTACGAAGGGATGCTCCAGGACAGGCTGAATGAAGAGAGGGAGAAGCTGGAGGCCGAGAGAGAGGAGGCGGAGAGGAGGCGGGAGGGCCCGCTGGCGGAGGAGAGGGCACGTCTGGAGGAGAGCCACAGAGAGGCCGTGAAGGAGCTGACCGCGAAGCACGCCGAGGAGAGGGAGGCGCTGAGCAGCATGCTGGACACACTGCGAGAGGACATCGCTCAGGAGAGGTGAGAACATTTTTCTTTGTCTTTTTATGAGGTCTTTTTTGATACGGAGCTACAGCCAGAAAGCTCGTTAGCTTAGCTTAGCATAAAGACTTGAAACAGAGGGTACTAACCTACACCTGGATCAAAGTTCACTAGCTAACATGCTACATCTTACTTCAGTCTATGCTGAAAGACGGTGACAAATTGTGGTTTGCGCTCAAAGTTGCCGGGAAATAGTCCGGCCCGCTGAAACCACAACTTGTCTTCATTACGCTTCAGCTCTTGTGCAGACTAAACATCCGTTCGGGATTGTTAAAATGCGTTGTGCTGATCAGCTGTCGCCGTAACACCCGCTGACTAACCGTGTGCAGGAGGGAAATCGAGATCAGCTTCAACCAAAGAATCGCAGAGGTGGAGGATCGTTTCTCGGGCGATCAAGAATCCGCTGCCGAGCGTTTTCAGGCCGACGTTTTGAAACTCGAACAGCGCTACCAAAGTGAGCTGAAGGCGCTTTCTGAAAGCCACGCGGAGCAGAATTCGCACTGGGAGGCCCGGATGCAGAAGGCTCTGGAGAACGCTGAGGAACAGAGAAGAACGACGGAGGAGGCCGTGGAGCGGGACAGAGAGAGCCTGAATCAAAAGTGGACGCAAGAACGACGTGAGCTCGAGAGCGTTCACCGGGAAGAACTGGACCAGCTGACGACGAAGAACAAGGAACTGCGGAATGAACTGGACGACTTGGCGAGCGTGGCCCAGACAAAAGAGATCCAGCTCAGCCGGCAGCTGAACGACCTCCACAACCGCCTTCAGGAAAACCTGGAAACCAAAGACAAGCTCCTCGCTCAGTGCGAGAACAAAGCGCTCGAGACCGAGCGCCTGTTGAGTCGAGCGGCGGAAGATTTTGAACGGGAGCGGGCCGAGCGTCTGAGCGACCGGTCCCAGCTGGAGGCAAAGTACGGCGAGATGCTCGTCATTTCCGAGAGGCAGACGACAGAGAGGATCGAGCTGTTGACGGAGCTGGATGACTCGAAGATGAAGGCCGAGGAGCTGGAGGCGCTGCTGAAGCAGGCATCGGAGGACTTCGAGCTCGAGAGGAAGGAGCTACAGGAGCATATCGCTGTTCTTGAGAATGACCGAGAGGAGCTTATGAGAAGAATTGAAGAGCTGGAGAAGGAACTCAGTCTGGTGTCGAGCTCTACGGGAAAGGTTGAGAAAAAAAACGGAGGAATCAAATGACCTCAACACTTTGATTGATGAGGTGCAAAACACCCGAGTGTGCGTTTCTTTGTCCAGTGAAGAGCAGGAAACCCCTCTTCTTACCGATTCCTCTAGTCAGGGTGACGAGACAATGAATGACACGCTTCATGTAGTGGATGGGGGCCAGGAAAGTGTCCTTAATGTTGATGATACAGACAGCCCTGCTATCATTGATGACGGAGACAACATCCCCAAAATGAAGACTGATGACCCTGAGAACCAAGAACGCCACAATCAAATTATTGTGACCGAGGATAATAACACGCGGCCTGAAACCCCCGGTGGCATTGTCGGGGATGTGAAAATCCAGTTCCTGATTGCCAAGTCGGAGTCACATGCCCCGAAGAGGCCGAGGAAGACCCTCACGCTGGCTGCCGCTCCGAAGAAGTCGGACAAGAAGAAGACGCGAAAACAAACCCGAATCGTGTCGAAAACAAAAAAGAACCTGTTCCCCCAGACATGCGGCGCGAGGCCGCCTCGTCGCTTGAGGTGTCAGAAGGCGCGGACGGCGATGAAGATTCAGCAGACGGTGGGAAAAAAGCCGCTCTCGAGTCATGTGCGGGGGAGCGCAGACCTCAAGATGTACCCGTTTTGAACTGTGGGAGCCCTTTCCACGAAGACGAACCGCGTCATGAGACTGTGGTCGATCCGTTGGCGCTGGAGGAGACGGGGGACCCGGGTGAACCGTCCCCGGAGGATTCCGAGGTTAACTGTTCACCCGATACCTCTCACCGCCATAAACAGGAAGCGAAATGCGTTTCAGACTCAGTTTGCGAACGTTTGACCATTGAGACGAAGGACGAGCATGCTGACTGCGCGCATGACGGTCTGCAACAGGAAGATGGTGGCTGTGAGGATGGAGACCGCTCTTTCCTTAGACTGCAGGATTTGTACGACACGGTGACGGAAGAGAACGTCCTCCTCCATGAGAGGATTTCTCTGCTCCAGCAGAAGACAGAAATACTCGAGAGCCTCCTGGCTCATAACGGTGAGAAGATCCGAGCCGGCCACCAGGTTCTGGAGGAAAACTGCAGCCTCAAAGTCAAAATGATACTTTTGATGGAGCACGCCAAAGCGCTGGAGGTAAAGGCCTTCAAGATGACGGCTCTTCAGATTCGGTATGAGGACTGCATGTGTGAAAATGCCAAACTGAAGGACCAAAACGCTGAACTCGAAATGAGGGTTTGGAGCCTCGAAGGGGAGATGAGTGGTTTCCGTGGTTTCCGAGATCGGGAGACGTCACTCCTGGACGAGATCGGCAGGACGGGGGAGGAAGACGCCGAGCCGTCGGAGGTGTTCGGTAAACGGGAGAGGCAGGTCGGCGCTCCCTCGGCCGCGGATCCGTACGCCGGGCGGTCGGAGAGCCCCGGCGGGGAGGAGCCGACCGCTCGGCCGGCGGTGAGCGACCTCGAGGAGTGCTGCGAGGAGTTCGAGGAGCAGAACACCAGGCTTCGCAGAGCCGTCTCGGCGCTCCAGGACGAGTCGCAGACGTTAACTGAAACAACGCAAGCCCATAGGTAACGTGGAGAAACGCTAGGATCCCGTCCTCCCACTCCTCCTGTGGCTTCTCATCCTCCCGCCTGGTGTTTTGACTTTTAGGAGAGCTCCTTTTTTTTTTCCCCCCCGTCCATGCAGCAACACCTGAGAATAGTGTCCTGATGCTTCTAAACCTTTGTGCGATGCCGCAGATCCCTGTAGATCACCAAAAGAAAGTCTATAGTTATTGTGTGCAACAGTAATAATATGTGTTAAAGCATGTCAGTGCAGCAGGTGAGAATCTCTCCCTAATGCGGTTTCCTCTGTCTGTAGGTCAGAGGCCTGCCGTCTTGCAGAAGAAAACCTTCTCCTCAGGCAAAAATTGCCGCGCTGAAGGAGGAGGACTTGAAAGAGGCCCAGGAGGAGTTGACGTAAGAAACGCGAGATAGAATTTCCAGCGAATGACGCTGGTGCATTTTTAAACCGTCATTTTTCTCCTGTTAAATTTAAGGCAAGCGTTGGAGCACTTAAAAAGAGAGAAGAGCGCGGCGCAGAGGGCAGCGGAGCGTTTCCAGAAACAGGTAATTCACTTGCCGACCGAAGTGAGTCCCTCTTCAACCCGGAAGCAGCCCGTGACGCGTTCGACTTCCTCCTCCTGCAGATCTCAGAGCTGCGTTCGCAGGGCCAGCGGCTGGCGGACGAGAACGGCAGGCTTTCGGAGGAAAATGTCCAAAATACGGCCGACTTGGAGAGCCTGCGCCAGCAGCTGGCGGAGGCGGCGGGCGAGCGGGGGGAGGCGTTCCCCGCCCAAGAGAAAAACAAGGTGAGCGGCGCCTCGTGACGGAGCGGCGTCGCGGCGGCGGTCGTAGCTGGGGTAGTTAATTGGTGGCTGTTTTGTGTCAGCTGGCAGCGTGTGTGTCTGGTCTGGAGGCAGAGCTGACCAAAGCTCTGGAGGACACCGCGCAGCTGGAGGAGAGGAATGGCCAGCTGTCACGGCAGCTGGCTGGCCTCAGGGAGAAGGTGAGAACGGGGGACGCTTGGTAATGGAGCTCGCATCAAACCTGTCAGAGCACAGCGAAGACACAAAGAAGTGACGAGTAACTGATTCATTAAATGCGGCGATGAAGGTACAGACGTGGTGCTGAAAAAGTATTTTGTAGCCTCGAGGCACGTCCTGAGAATTTTATTTTTTTTTCTGTGTGATCTGGCTTTAGAAGTAACATTTTGTGGAGCATCATTTGTAGCTACAGCTCTTCTTCTGTTTCTCAGGCGGTCAAGTTGGACTCTGTGGAGAATCAGCTCAGCCATCTGGTAGAGGAGCGGAAGAATGTGGATATAGAGGCTCGGGACCTCCGCGACCAGCTGGCCAAAGCTCAAGAGAGGGTAAGAGGGGAGGATACTGCTCTTAAACCGCATCGTGTGAGATACTGAGTTTCTGAATCGAGGATAAAATTTATCCCCCCCCCTCCAGGTCAAGACAGCGGACGAAACTCTTCAGGCTGTGAACCTTCAAAGTGCCTGTCTGAAGACGGACGCCCGTGTTTTGCAGAAGGACAGGGATTCCCTCAAACGTGAAGTCGCAGTCCTGCACAAACAGCTTCAGAAGGCCAACAATAAAGTAAGAGGTTTCCCGCAGGTAAAGTCTGAAGATGTCACGCGCATATATTTTCAGTCGACTTGACCCCCCCGCGCGCGTTCGTCCGTCACAGAACCACGTCCTCGAGATGACTTTGCACTCAAGCGGCCCGCAGAAGAGCAAGAAGCTGCACAGAGACGAGATGTCCCGGCTGGCCGAGCGCGAGCAGCAGCTCCTGAGGCAGGAGAACGAGAGGCTTCAGGCGGAAGTGCGCGCCGTCAAAGGGGACCTCGCGGAGTCCAGAGAGCAGGTGAGCTCGGGCCCGCGGCAGACCGACGTTAACCACCGCCGGGGCGTTGGCGGGAAAGCATCCCTCCCCTGTCGCCAAACTGCGAATCCCTCTGTTTTCACGCAGGTCCGTCAGCTGGATGCCACCGTCCTGTCCTTGAAGCAGCACAAACAGCAGAGTCAGTCGTCCCTGGTGAAAGCCTTGGAACAGGAGAACGCCTCTCTGCAGCAGGAGCTCCAAGCACAGAAGGAACTGACTAAGGTAAAAAAAAAAAGTCTAACCAACAAACCTTTTGTTGTGCTGTTTATTTTTGCCTCAACGTGGTGATTATGTGGCATCCTCTTAAATTCCTACTCGACGCACGGTGGTTTTCAGGGCCATGAGGCTGGACGGGGACTCGCCGAGCTGGAGAGCCTTCAGCAAGAGAACGAGGCGCTCAAGGCCCAGATGGCTCGACTGTCTACGCAGCTGCTCGAGGTGCGCTGCGGTACCAGCATTCCTCCTCAGGCTTTATTGGATTGCAGAGCAAAATGCACCGACTCGATCTTGTGTTATTCAAATTCAGTCTGCAGTGATTTTGCCGATGATTTCCACCACGCGCGACTTAAACCTGCTTTTCGCCGGGTTTCTTCTGGGACAATTGAGTTAGAATGTCAAAGGAAAGACATAATTAGATTATTGTTCAATAAAGCTACCTCATACTGTGAATATTTCCCTCTTAGCTGTAATTCTTTCCTCACAGTTTACTCCTTTTTTTTTTTTTTTCCAGACCTTTCAGGCCCAGCTGGTCGGCCTTTTGCCTCCGTCGCCTCACAGGATACCCAGAGGACAGCATCGAGGTGACGATCCGGACAACGTGCAGGTACAGTACCACCTGAGCAGATATAGATGTGTGTATATATAAAATGTATGTAATTGAAGTTGAGGGATATCCTATGATGTTGCGTACAGTGCAGTTTAACCTGAACACCAGTTTAAAAATCCCGAATCATTAAGCGCCACTGCACCGTTGCATAGTTCGGCATCGTATTCGCCTCCCGCCATTTTTTTCTCACTGTCATTATTTTCCTTTCGTCACGTCATGGTTATTTATTCTCATAATAATCATGAATTCATCGTTAATGCCTGTAAGAAGGAATGGATGAGTGCAACGCACATTGGACATGTTTTTGGGGATATAATATTATTTCTTCCACTTCTGTGTAGAAAGTGCGTCCATACAAATAAATCGCTCACTCAGGTGTAAAAAACGTATTTTAATATTCTTTTTTAAAATATATATATATATATATGAATTGGCTTTGTGGTGGTAAATGCAATGAAAAGCAACACATCACAGAAAAGTTATACTGTACAATCGAAGAAAACAATTAAAAGCAAATAATTGCATGTGTATAATTTTCCAAACAGCTGAGCTGAGTGTCATGTAGCTCCTCCTTTTTTTCTTTTTCTTTTTTTTTTTTTAATTTTCCACCCCTTGTTTTTTGTTTGTTTGAATGCTGAGTTTGCTCTTCTTGTTTCGGTGATTGTCACAGATCCACCTCAGCAGCTGTTTGTCTTCATCTCCTCGTGTCATGTGTGTAGTGTTTGCTTTTTGGGTTTGGTATTTTAGTCTTTAGTACCTCTGTGTGTGTGTGTGTTTGTCTCGTTCCTCAACTTACCGTCTTTATTTGATTTTCTGTCTGGGGGCTGAAGTAACGTCAGTGGTGTGATCACGCGGGTGTGGTGCTGGTGGCTGTTTTCCCATTTGTCACTTGTCACTGGCAGAGTCGCGCTGCACAAACTTCACTCACTTCCCGGCGGGTGGATGTAGCTTGTCCCAGGTTTATCTGTGGAGTCATCCCGCTGTTAGTTCGTTTTTATTAGCATCCCACATCTTGTTGTGTCATTTCACAAAGTTTCCAGGAATGTAATGAGAGGAAAAGGAGATTCGCATTAACATCATCCAGACACGTTAATCAATAACAAGCCAATGACAGTGAAGTAGAGGATATGGAAATAAAGTAAAATGAAGCGCACACAACCTCACACAAATGCAGACCTTTTTAATAGATGTAAAGAGGCAAAAGGAGAACCTGCAGTTTCGCATCAGTGCACATCATACATCTAATTCAATTTGAATAAATAATATACAGCATAACGTGTGATCCATGTTAAGTATGAAGATTTTATCTCAGTTATTCGAAAAACACAATTTTCCAAACTGGCATAGAACCCAGTATGAATGTGTAGAATACACAACAGCTGTGTAAAGTGGACCTTGTCGGTCAAAAAATGTATTTAAAGTTTATTGACCTCATGTTCTGAAAGAGGTTCGCCTTTTTTCCTACCATCTGCTCATTTTACTTGAATATTTCCATTTTTTTTAAAAATTCCCATTGACGTCTATTTATTTAGTGTTGAGCGCGTGTGGGCCCTGTGTAGGTTTGTTGTAGGATTAGAGGAGAGGGTCGAGCTCTGGTGAAGTGTACCTGCCTTTTCTCTCCAGGGGGCGATGCCGGAGCAGCGGGCGGCTCACGCGGACAGCTACCGACGGATCGGTGGATTGTAACACCGCAGCGTCTTTCCCTGCTCTCCACTTTTACCTCCCTTTTTTTTTTTTTTTTTTGTACCTCCAAGACTACTCTCCTCACAATGCTGCTCTTCCTCTGCTTTTGTTTGGAACAAAAATCAGACTGTAGCACACAACGCCCTGTTTTCTCAGCATCCTTATAGGAAGATTGTGAACAGTTGAGGTGCCTGGTTCAAAAGGCACGGATGTGTAATTGTATTTCCTTGCTGCTAGGTGGCGGGAAAACACAGAAGAGACTCCTGGTAGTGTTTTTGAAATCCCGGTAGGGATTTCGAGCGATCAAAATAATGTCGAAACTTTAAAAGTTTGCGAGACCTGCCGCGCAAAAACGCAACATCCGCATATGCGGATGACGAGGTGGCGTCCCGACGAGCAATGACGCTTGGAATTTTAAATTCTTAATAACACAGGGTGTGTTTTTAAGTTTTGCACTTGTCGTACCGTTTGCCGTCGTCTGAGACGGGGCGTCTCCTCTGAGGCCGAACGCCGTTTGCCTTACGATCGTCGGGGAGCGTTGACGTCGAGGCGAGGTCAGTGCCTCACAGCCCCTCGGAGCCTTTTCGAACAATCCAGCGGCTTCGGCCCGTTATTGTCAGGTGACGCTTCTGTGTGCGTCCAGTCAGGGTTTCCACACATTTCTTAATGAAGGTACCAGGTTTTCACCATCTTTTTGTTTTTCCCCCTTTATGTCTGTATTTTCTTATTTGACGCCACACGTGGTGGAATGTGTCTTTAAAGCGACTTTTTATGTTATCTTTGCGTTCTGAGCGTGTGTTGCTGCTGCTGCACAACCAAAGCGAATCACAACTTTCTGGGTTCCTTTTTTTTTTTTTTTCTTAGATGAGGACTGTTCAGACACGTCACATAACTATCAACTTTGAATGTTTATCTGGTATTTATTATTAGAAATCACGCATGAGCCAAATCATTGCTTTTTCCCAGTAGTGTGTTGTTAGTATAATGTGTGGTCTTATCTATTATTGTCATATCTGTGTTTTAGCTTTTGGGTCATGAAGTAAGTCTTTTTTTTTTTGTTTGTTTGTTTTTTGCACCATGTATAGACCGTATATTTTATTATTTTGTTATTTATTTTAGTAGAATCATGGTGGGGTTTATTTTATTTATGCATTAAATTATTTTTTTTGTAGAGGTATCTGGAATACATGGCATAATTTTATACCTATTTATATTTTATTTATTTTTTTAGTGTATTGTCCTCTTCTTTAGAAATGTAAGAGACCTCATTTAATGCAGAAACCAGAAAATAAAGCACCTAGCTCACAAGAATTTGGTCTGTATGTTGTTTCTGACTTCTCTCGCCCTAGACTCTTTAGTTCACACCAGCTTAAGATCATTTCAAATTTCATTATGCTTTCATTGCATTTGCAGCAACTTGACACTGTCGTTCGCTGTCTTGTCCCCAGGATGAGAGGGAGAGGAAGATGAAGAACATGGAGGAGCGTATGAGGGAAATTGAACTTTCGCTGCATAACGTCAAGCTGCTGCTCAAAGAGAAGGTTGCTCAGTTGAAAGACCAGGTCGGTTCACAAAGCTCACATCCACCACTCAGTGTCTTCTCTTATGAAATAAAATGAAAGAATGACAAAATCTGAAAAAACTTATACATTATACAAGCATATACTTGTTGAAAAGATGCCCTTTCTTGGAGGGAGATCGCCTGTCTCTGTGCCAATGACTCATAAAATAGTAACACATGTTTGTTTTGTTTCCGTATTGCTCGATATCAGCTGAAGTTCACTGTAAAGATATAATTGCATTGGGCTGATAAAGTTGGCCGCACAATTATCCACTCGGGGATTAACAGCGGAATTATCAAAGCCTTTTATAATCCCCTTTCTTTTGCCTTTTCAAGCTCCACAAGAACGGCAAAGCGGATGTGCTGATCAAAGACCTGTACGTGGAGAACACCCAGCTGCTGAAAGCTCTGGAGATAACCGAGCAGCGGCACAAAATCGCAGAGAAGAAGAACTACCTGCTGGAGGAGAAGATCTCCAGCCTCAACAGGATAGTGCGGGACTTAAACCCGTCGCCACTCTCCTCACTGCCATACCACTATAAGTGCTCGTGATGCGCGGCCTAAAAAAACCTGGAGGTGCTCAGGACATTAGCAACACTCCAAAGTCGATCTGAAAAACTGCACTGTTTATGTACTGCAATGTCTTTTTCCTGTTTGTTTTTTTTGTGTTTTTATTGAACCCTCCTGATCCAATAGATCCAACCATGTAAAAAAAAAAAGGGGGGGGGGGGTTCATTGCATGTCTACTGACATGTTGCATCATGTTGTAGCCTAAATTTTAACTGTTAAATATGCAGTATTCATTTTATTCTAAGCAATAATGACCTTAAATTGTGTTGGAGCTATGAAGAACCAAATGTGAAGGGTGGACTGTAAAGAAAATGTCCTATTTAACAGTTATTTATCATTTTTAAATATGTTTCAAAGCAGTCACTTTTATAAGTACATTTTTAACATGACACTATACTTCTCCCTGAAGAGAGAAAAAACCCTTTAGTCTACCCTTTATGCACAGTAAGGGTTCTTTCATTTGTCTTGTAAAGAGATTAATCATGTTCATCTGTCTGTCCTTTCTTTGTGTGGCATGTCTGGGCGAAAGTGGAAACATTTCACTGCAAGTAGCAATGTAATGTCCCGAAGTAAAACTACCTAAATATTAAAGAGATTGTATTAAAAGTATCCAAAGTCAAAGTGCACACTTTGCAGACTGGCCCCGTGTCACTGTTCTGTTTATATATTATTGGCTCGTTGTTGTTCTTGCATTTAAATGTAATCACAAAGTCCATGTTGTGGTGGAGGTCATTTTAATTTCTTCATGTAGTACTAGATAACATGTTTCATGCTGGATCAAAAACTTATATCTGCATATCTCTGATATGTACTGGAACAGTACAGAACAGAACAAGTATGAAATAGAATCATACAAGCAGAGTACTCAAGCAAAATATATTGAGTTATTTTCCATCACTGCTCAAAGGATGGATAAACCCACAAGGGCAAAAACAAATGAAATGAATACTCAATCAAACCAAACACCGCTTGTGTATTTTATTGACACTGAAAACAAAACTGTTTTCAGCTTCCTGTAGCACATCGAAAATAAAGGCAGTCTGCAACAGGTCACGGGATTTTAGCGACAATTGCCACATGACATTTAAAGTGAGTGCAACTCCTGTTAGTGCTGCAGGAAAGCAAATACGTTGGAAAGGTCATCAGATCACTTGACTTTTCTCTTTACATTATGTCGCCACAGACAAATAAGCATCGGTTTCTTCTTTACATTAGATCCAAATCTAATTTGATGCCATGACGTTGAACTGGAAAAAAAAACTAGTTTATTTGCTGCACTGGGCGCAGCGCACTCAGATCTTATGATGAGATGAGTGTCAAACGCGTGCGTGTGCGAGCACATTTGTCACTTTTGCTGACAGTTGTGTATCGAAGGACGAGCCGCTGAGCGGAGTAGATGGGCAGGACCGCGCAGCGCAGCGCACGTTCCCAGTGAGGACCAGCGGTGGGAGTGCAGCGCTGCTCAGAGCGGACCGGACCGCCGCAGGAAGAGACGCTCCCAGTCGCTCGAGTTAGCCGGGCTAACTCGCCGATAGCTAATCTAAAAAAAAAAAAACCCAACAACTTTAAAATGTCGACTCTCCGCGCTCTGCAAACGGAACGGGACGGAAGCGGGGTCGAAGGATTGTGCCGTGAGATTCCAGCGCCGCGTTGTTGATGCTTCCGAGCCTTGAGTTATGCTCTCGCGAAAGAAAAGTAAAAACGAAGCGTCGAAACCAGCCGAGGTACACGGGAAATATGTGAAGAAGGAAACGTCGCCGCTCCTGAGAAGTAAGCGCAACAAGTAGCTAGCCAGCTAGCTGGGGGTTAGCATCGGCTAGCCTGTCAGCGGAACGTGAATTTGTGCCAGAAATGACCAAACCGACAGTAACCAACAGGCTAGTGCGAATGCGTGGAAACATTTCGCCTTGTTGTCGTGGCCCATAAGCTTTGAAGCAACAGATTATTCGCCGTTTATAACCGAGAAAGCTGCTAACCTGGTGACTAGTTCCTCGCTAGCTAAGCGTTCCTCTGATTGCTACATTGACATCAGCTGCGGCGCTGAAGGAAAGTTGTGAGATAACGGAAACTATTTTACTTGTTAAAGTCCCCCAATAAAGACATTTTGGGGGTTTGAAGCGCCTTCATTTATCACAGTTTCCTGGCGCTATCGTGAGTGGAGCGGCTCACTGAAAAGCTGCTGCTCGGTCGACATTTGTCCGGTGGTAGACGTTGAATGAGTGTTGTCATCTGCCGTGGACTGCCTGGAACGATGTTAAATAGTCTGTTACAGTCAACAAGAAGCAACACAAGGCTTTAAACTGTCGTCTGAGTCGTGTTACATCACTCGATTGCTATTCGATTATTGCTGTTTACCTAATAGGAGCGGTCGATGAACTATTAGGAACGTATCCTTCAGTAAAAGTCCTGCATTCAGTCATTGTGTTCTTCATTATTCATTGTCATCCTGTCATTGTATTGTTTTATTATTGATGCAAGTAGGTTTTTAACAGGTTTATAGTTAGATGAGCTAATTTAATCTCCTTTACCATATAATAGTTGGTGGTACAATGTTTATTAAATACTTATCTGCCTATAGCTAATGTGCACTATATAATGCTGAACTGTGGTGGAGTAAATTACATACTCAAGTCCGAGTACTTCAAAACTTTAAAAAAAAGTATTTGTACTTCAGTATGTGTACTTCTTCCACTGCCCATTGGTGCTACCGCTGTGTTGAATATTATTGACGGCTGCCCCGTTCATTCCGGTTTGCAGATCTTATGCCCTCATTCATCCGCCATGGACCCACTATTCCCAGACGCACGGAGGTCCCTCTGCCCGAGATGGGACCCTCTGCCTACCCGGTGGCGCCGAGCCGGGAGCCCGTGGTGTCCCGCAACAAGAGCTTCCTCCGTACCCCCGTGCAGAGGCCTCCCCACGAGGTGGCCCGCAGAGAGAGCCACCGCATGTCGGCGCCCCCCTACCTGCCCCGCAGTCTGGGAGACCTGCCCCACGAGTACGGAGGCTCCTCGCAGTCCTTCCTCACCGACGTGAGCCCCATGTCTGAGAATGGCGACGCTGCCCGGTATTATTACCCCTCTGAACTTTACTATGACAGCCAGCAGCACCAACAACAACAACAGCAGCAGCAGCAGCAACAACAACGCCAGCCCAGGAGGGTCCCGGACCGCTTTCCTGAGGACTATAGATACTATGAGCACAATGAACTCAACTTCCAAAGACTTCCACGACAGCACACCCCCCCGACTCCGAGCAGACCCCCTTCAGGTAAACACGGAGCGTGTTCTGCTTCTCGCTGTGGCTGAGATGTTTCGTCCCCTGTAGAAGCGTGGCCGACGGGCAGTGACCAGGAATTGAAAATGAGAAAGACATTTGACGGAGGTCAGGAATTCCATGCTTGAACTGCACACATGGTTTTTGGAAAGTACACGGCAGGAAGTCACGGTCTCTTTAGGGATAAAATTTGCGTTTTTATTATGGCTTTTTTTCCCCCATCTTCAAATCGTGCGGTATGAAAGTGGAGCGGGTCTACTTTTAATGTGAGTGAACTCACACCAGCAGGTCTTCAACTTTTAAACCGATTTTTAAAATTATTATTATTTATTTATTTTCATTTTTGAGGTGGGAAAAATGAGTGACTGGTTCTGGACCACACATCGAAGAATGCAGGCCGGTGGTTCAAAAAGGGCAATTTCATTTCATTTTTCCTGAGAATTTAAATATTTTCATCTCACCGCTCGACGCTATAAACACTAGCATGACGTAAGTGTGTAATTTCCATAAGATTGGACGCGCGCGCGTGTGTGTGTGTGTGTGTGGGGGGGGTGGGGGGTCGCAGGAATTTTCCAGCCCACTCCAAACGATAGAAACCCTTCTATTTTGTGGCCGACTTCCCTGCTCCGTGTACACGGCCTCGCATTATATCTGGCCCGCCCGTCGCATATCATGCAGACTTGTTTGTAGCGGGGGAGTTAAACAAGCGTCCGGGGGGAGGGGGGGGGGGGGCGTTTTGCTGAATCTTTCTGCCGGCGAACCGGCAATTTGCCGACTGCCTGCAGCCAGACGCGTCGGCCCCAGCCGGCTCGTCCCCGTGAATCACCCGCGCAGGAAGCGTCGCGGGCTAATGCGGAGGAGTGCTGCAGTCAGCTGACGCTTCCCCTTTGGTATTTATTTAATGGCACCAGTGAAAATAAGTAGCAGTTTAAACGTGGCCTTCTTCTTTCTTTTAAAATCACTTACCGGAGTCTGGTTTTGAATAGACGTGGCTAATAGTCGGTGTGGGGGGAAAAACTATGTATACGAGTATAATTTTCACCGCAAACACTGCGCGGTTTTACCGTTTGTCGTCTTTGTGGTCGTGACGTCACCATGGACACGAACGATGAGCTGCTCATTTGCATTTCGCCCCGCCCCCATTTCACCAGAAGCGTCGCTGAGACGTAGCTGTTGCTTAAAGATGTACAACAACAATTCGACTGTAACGACGTGTCAAAACTCCGTTGACGACCTCACTCAGTTCACTGTGTGCAGCGAGTATGGCGCGCTGCCATTTTTTTCCTGGAGAAAAGGGGGCAGAGATGATGATGAGAAGGAGGAGGAGGTGGAGGTGGAGAAGTGCACTTCTGCGGCGCGCTCGCACATTCCGCCCCTCCGCTCGGCGGCCGCCGGAGAGCTCCGGCTCTGTCGCCGTTGCTCTCGTGCAGAATTCGGACAAGAATTCAGTCAGGTTGCGGCCGCCATTTTTCTCCGACGCTCTCACCCCCCCGGCTCCCCGCGGGGGCCCGTTCGTTTCGAGTCGCGGCGCAGCGCGGGAGGGGGGGGGTGCTCCGGGGGCTCCCCGCCCGGGCCAGACTCGCCCTGGCAGCTGCCGGCGCGGCATTCCTCGCTGACGTTACTCTCTCCGGCCCCAGAGTGCCGGGCCTTTCTGGGCGAGCCCGCACGTTCGCCCGCTCTTCCAGAGCGGTTTGTTCTCTTCCAGTGAAAGCCCCCCGCGTGCGCGCGCGCGCACGCGTGTGTGTCCGGCCACGCAGCGATCACTGCCTTCCTGTCCAAAAGTAACAGCGCTCCCATTTCCTACCATTCACCAAGCGAGGGCGGCCGGGGGATCAGATGCTCCGTCACAGCGTCAGCGGGGATTGCGCAACGCCGCTCACCATCACCGCAGCCCCTGACGCGACACCAGTCGCGCCTGACGAGGGGACCCGTTGCATTCCTCCTTTATCCCGCTGTATGCGCAGTTGCCACATTACGCGTGACCTTTTAAATGCGGAACATTCCTCCGCTTTAAGCGGCGCTTTCCCACACGCGCAGCTTCTCAGAAAGAAAACTTTGGAGGCTCTCCCCAGAGGCGCCGCTCGCCGGCAGCTGCGCGCTTTGCTCGGACAGCTCTCCCTCTCCCCTCCGGGTTTCTAAAAAGAAATGTTTGTGTCCCCTCAGGCATAGGTCGAATACAGGCCAAGTCCCTGGGGAACCTCTCCAGTCTTACGGGAGAGGACCTCCCCCTTCCGGCCGGCTGGACCGTGGACTGGACCATCCGGGGCAGGAAGTACTACATCGACCACAACACTAACACCACGCACTGGAGCCACCCTCTGGAGAGGGAAGGGCTCCCGCCGGGCTGGGAGAAGGTGGAGTCGGCCGAGTTCGGCGTCTACTACGTGGACCACATCAACAAGAGGGCACAGTATCGCCACCCCTGCGCACCGAGGTACGTTGTTCAAAGCTGGTTAACAACCAGTTCTGTTGAGGTGTAAGCTTGGGTTGGACTGGCGTAAGATGAGGCCTAAATACGATTATCGTGTCTCCCAGCGTGCCTCGCTATGATCAGCCCCCGCCACTGCCACCCCCGGTGACCTATCAGCCACGCCCCGCAGAGAGGAACCAGCCGGTGCTGGTGCCGGCGAACCCGTACCACACCGCCGAGATCCCCGACTGGCTGCAGGTGTACGCGCGTGCCCCGCTGAAGTGAGTACCGAGCAAAAAGCGCGCCAAACGGCTGTCAGCACGAACTGCGTGAATGGATAGGTTTTACGCGGAAGGTGCTGAATTCTGGGTTTTGAGATATGAAGTTGTGGATTATCAGAATAATGCAGACCCGTGGCAGGCGCTGTCAGCGCTAGTGTTGGTTTGAGCAACAGCTTGAGTGAACTGTCATCGGAATAAAAGATGTTTTACATTTTGGGGCTGTACTGAAAAGATGTGTTCAAATAATAAATAATTTCTGGGATATATTGTCAGAAACTCCACACTCTCTCCCCCGTTTCACATCAGGTACGACCACATCTTGAAATGGGAGCTGTTCCAGCTGGCGGACCTGGACACGTACCAGGGCATGCTGAAGCTGCTCTTCATGAAGGAGCTGGAACACATCGTCAAATCCTACGAGGCGTACCGGCAGGCGCTGCTGTCCGAGGTGGAGGCCCGCAAACAGCGGCAGCAGTGGTACGCCCAGCAGCCGGGCAAGAACTTCATGGGGAACATGTGACCGGGAGGGGGGGGACGCCGCCGCCTCTCTCTGAGGTTTCCACAGTTTGGGAGCGGTCAGGGCTCCCTTTTGAAATCACCATCGGCTCTTAATTGCCTCTTTACCAAACACATCTGTGCCTTCGCTTGATCCAAATATATCAGCCGGG
Organism: Psettodes erumei; assembly: GCA_016785225.1. Taxonomy (NCBI): domain Eukaryota; kingdom Metazoa; phylum Chordata; class Actinopteri; order Pleuronectiformes; family Psettodidae; genus Psettodes; species Psettodes erumei. Next base: position 551,914 of record JAFBJZ010000380.1, on the reverse strand, counting down.
AAGTTGAGACGCACGTTGGCGGGGGGGGGGGGGGGCAGGCGGGCGTTCAATTCACTCAGTTTATGAATGACAGTGTGACTGAAAAACACTCCAATGAAGAAGAAGGAAAAAAAAAAAGCGCTACATGTGGGGAGACTGCTTGTGGTGCCATTTACAGCCACTGCCCTGAGAACTGACTGGATTTTAGTTTTCAGGGCCGAGGAGGACCGAGTCTGAAAAGCACCCTGAGATTGTGCCTTTTTAAAATAAGTCAAACGCAGCATTTTTTTTTTTTTTTTTTTTTTTTTTTACAATGTCTGCTCATATCGTGTATACACCAGCTCCTCCCGTCATTTTTTCCTGCGGGGAGAAAACGACAGGCAGCTTCCTCTACTTTGTTCCCAATATGAAATACTTCATCTTCCTTTTGCTTTGTTACCCTCCGTAAACTGAGACCACACTCTTTTACATTAAACAAAAAAAGTGTGCATTTTTTTTCTTTTCTTTTTTTTATGACATACTGTACGCTTTATAAGACAATCCACAAAAAAAAAACTTTTAACGCATATTTAAGTTTTGATATGAAACACGTCTTTATTTAAAGACCTTTTCCGATGGATGAAGCATCACATTTGATGCGGTGGTTTGAGCATCTCTTCGGCTCTTCGGCATTACTGTAAGTCAGGAATATTCTCGTGTTTGTGTGTATAATGAAACATAAATAAGCTACTGGAACCGTTTTAAAAACACTTCAGAAGACACGTCGAGTTTGCCAAACAAGTGCAATTCAGTTTATTCTCGTTTCATTCTTTCTGGATATTTCTTTGCCTCGGTGATGCCTTATTTTTACGGACTGACACATCTTTTCTGTGATTACATGAGAAGGCAGGTTTTTTGAAGCACATTCTATTCATCGGTAATAAATGAAACCTCTTTAAGACATTCAGAAATGTCCCAAAAGTCCAGTCCAGTAGAGACTGGTTTTGTAGCAATGTGTTGTCGACGGTAGGAAAGAGAAATAGTTTCCAACACTATAACGTTCCAAAAAAAAAAAAATAGTGCTATCAGGAGCTCTTTTGAATATAAAAAGTGGTTTACAGGACTTTTCTATGAAAGTGAATGTAAATCCATACTCTTCTGAATGCCTTAAAGAGGCCGCGTGATTGGCTTGTCAGTAGAACAAGTGTGTAAGGAACCTGGGGCTTCTCTTCCACGAGTCCTTCGCCGTGCAAGGAGGACGCGATCGCATGTTTTCAGACCGGTGTCGTCGGTTTGTCAATGTGTCGTGGATTGCAAATACAGGACATAAGCAATAAAGTCTGCAGTGAAGAAAAAAACACACGGCTTCACGGTTGTTGCCTCCCGCTGCCTTTTCGCTTTGACGTGGCTCTTCAGACAGTTTTACTTCTGAGATGCAGAGTAAATGAAGCGGATATTATCGATGTTTTTAGATTAACGGATCGATGACGGCGTGAAAGCAGTCGCACACAGAACCTACAGCTTCACAGAGTCTCAGCTCACTGTTTGGCTTTTTGTCTCGAAGTCCCCTTTCGTTCAAAAGGCTGTGTGTCACCTCACTTGTTATGTTTGAGCTTCTCTTTGCAGAATGACCCCGCAGAGTCTGATACTGACAACGAGGACTCTAGAAACTACAACCCTCCAGTTCGCCAAAGGCTGAGAATGGACGTTTTGCTGAGGCGCGAGACGTCTTTGTCCATTTTCAACAAGTTAATTGAACTTCTTTTTGTGTGTGAACATCAGAAACATCTGATTCAAGCAGAGGATGTTTATATCTTAAAGCGTGTCTGCGGGGGAACCTTTCAAAAAGAATAACTCAAGTCTAGTTCTCATTATTTTGGTCCAACTTTATTACTTCTTTCTTTGTAACTGAAAATTTGCAGTGCATGGGCTGAGACTGAGCAGTGTGGACTTGGAAGAGCTCACCAGCGAGGCTGATTGATTTGACCTCTATCAACACACTGAGGAGTAGATTGAGGTGGTGACCAGGGCGGCTTTAGGATAGGAACTCTTAAATCCAAGGAAAAGTCCCCCCCCCTTCTCTGACAGAGAAACTCTTAGATTCATAACGAATTTGCGCCGCGTTTCTGACTTGGACGCAATGCTCCGACAGTCACGAGGAGACGGGCTTTTGGAAACCTCACGGATCTTAAACTGGACTTAGATGGTTCTTTGCGTGGAGGCCTCACTGATGCTGATTATACGCTGTGGAAGACTCAAGAAGCCGCGCCGCTGCAGTGCCTTTAAATTTTCAACCCTTGAGGTCAAACCTCAGTATAAACTTGCTAAATACGCATGACAGTGTTCCTGTGCTGTTGATGACCAGATCTACATGGAGGAGGGGAAAAAAAACAAAACGACAACAGCGCGACGCTGCAGCCGTGTGGGATGCAGACATGTTAAGAGCGTTACGGTTCTGGCTTCTTGGAGGAGCCGGAAAACAATAACCACAAAGTATACAAATGTACAGTAACAGTCTACGAAGCCGAAGTATTCAAACACCAAAGAGTGGCGTCACCAGCGCGAGCCTTTTCTTTTACAAATGCAAGCTGTTTTTGCGGTAACACAAAAAGTCGGGGGCTGGGCTCTTTCACCGCGCAACAGTTTTTCACAGATGATTCAACTTAAGTGTGTGAGGATGATGAAAGTGATGTGGAATGAGGATCCTTTTCCAAAAGCGGGCCTGTCGCCCCGCCTAATAACGCCGAGCTTTGACTCCTCGGTGGCCGCGGGACGGCTACATTCCTCGGATTTGCTCGAACATTCGGTGAGGAGAGGGGGGAAAAAAAAGCACAACAAAAACAACACAACAATGGTTTCGCCCACCACCTCTGCACCGCAGCGGAAAACTGAGCACACTCCTTTCCCCCTCGACCTCGGAGGCCGAACGCACACGTGCGGAGGATCGCCGGGACGGAGCGTTAATTACAAAACTGCAAGCAGGCGATAAAGTGAGAGATAATGTCAGCTGTGTTGTGTAAACTTTCAACTGTTGTTAACTGTGGGGCTTTTTTTTGTTGTTTTTTTTTTGTCTGTTCCACCCCCGGTGCTGTGATGTCAGTAAGTACGTGTCAGCACAAAGCTACTCCCCTGATCCAGAACTCTGTCAAAAGTAACACCGACCTCCAAAACAAAACGAAATTTTTTTTACCGTTTACAACTAATAAATGTGCCGTCACGCAAGTGTCTGCATGTAGCCGGGCAGCGGGAGGTGTGAAATCATTTTTACACGTTATGGCACAATACCACTTTGTCACAACCATTAAAACTCCATTTTTTTTTTCTTAGAAAGTATACCTGGTTTTAGAGCGTAAAGATGACAGACATTAATCATTTACCATGCTGATGATGCTCGAAACGCGTCATTATTTAACATACAGTACACAGTTTGGCTTTCAGATCATAGATATTGTTTCTTATAAACAGCACTAAACGTCAACAGAACAGAACGACTGTCACGAATGGGGGGTTTCACAGACGAAGCCATGACTTTTGTAAAATCGTCGACAAGCGATGAGAAAACCCGTCTGATATGAAACAAAACAGCTGACTGGAGGTTGGAGGTCTCCTCTGACAGAGTTTCCTACAGTATCTGTACAGGTGTTCCTTTTTTTGTTTTTTGTTTGGGTTTTTTTTTTTTCACAGACAAGAACGTGAGAGACAACGACTCATGGCATCCATCGCTCGAAAGCAGGCACCCAACCCGGAGAGGTGCTCTGACGTGACCTATGCATGAACATTATACAGTCCGTTATTAGGTTTAAAGTAGTGAATGTATCGGCGGGCAGCGCCGGTACCGGAATAAAAGATTGCCTGATGGGTGAGGATGTTCCTCTGCCTCCTCCTCCTCCTCCTCCTCCTCCGACCCCGCCTGTCCATCACCGGGAAGTCCCTGCTGTGTCCTGCCTTTATCTAATCAGTCCCTCTTCTTGTCCTGTTCCTCGGCGACCTCCTCCGCCTGAGGCCCGGGGAAGGCGTGGTGGCACAGGTGCCTGTGATTGGCCGCTACGTTGTACAGCTTGTAGAGAGCCTGCGGGGCGGAGACGGACGCGGCGGTTACAGGCAGGACATGTGACTCCTCAGCGAGGATGGGGAAAAAGCGAGGCCGGGTTATTTTGCTGCCGGGCTTCATGCAGTGTGTACAGTTGTTCCAAGGTTGTAGGTTCGGTTTTAAACTTGATCTTAATAGAGAAAAGCTTCTGCTATTGTCTGTGGGTGTCTGCTTTTTAGACTGAGATGACTCACGTGTTCTGGCATCTTGACTATGGATGAAGCAGGACCCACCTAAAGGCCGTTATCGCGCCACTACTGCGCTTCACTTGTTCACGCTCCTTAGCAAATGCTCAGTGAAATTAGCACCAAATCCAGCCTTAGTTAATGGTGACAAGAACAGCTGTAAACTGACAGATTTATTAGTTTATTATCTGTTTCCTCTTATGATAAAGGCACGCCTGTGCAGTACTTTGTATATAGGCCATAAGACGAGGAAAGCTCCACTTACCTCGTTTGTGCTCCCCTGCAGAGGCATTAAAAAGAAAAAGCAGAGTGTGTGAGAACAAATGTGCGCATATCACATTAACACATACTGTATAGAAAGCCTGTCAATAACAGTTCATTATCGCTGTAATGGGTCTGAGCTTGGACAAACTCTCTGCCACTGATTTAAAGGAGATTGTCGCCCCCTGTTGGTTTACAGGTACTGTATTCACCTTCATCATCAGATGTCTTCATCTTTGCTGTACAGTGCTGTTTTTTTTCTCTGCTTATTAACTGATTAGTCAGATGGCAGAAAATTAACAGGGATTAATTGCTGAAGTCAATTTTCCAGGGAAATGCTACAGATTTGCTGCGTTCTGTTTCTCAAATGTGAGGACTGTTGCGTTTTTCTGTTTAAAACTTAACCAAAGACGATTTTACAAATCTCTCTCCGAACCCAACAAAAACCCTTGATGTTATGTGCCGATATTAAACCTTACATTTGCCTTGAGTTTGCTCTCGATCAATATTTAATTTCACCCGTATGTTACATACAGTCTATCTATGTTTGGTTAGTCTGGACAGTATGTGGTCATGTTGAGCGCATGGCTGTGTATACATATAAATATATATAATATATATCTTGTAATGTGCACAAAGCCCCTTGAAGTATGAATGCACTGAACCTAAACTTTGATAGAATTGATAAAATCAGACAGCCAGACTTCTTTATTCATGCTTTCATTGATTTACCTGGTCCCACAGCGCACCAGCCACCTGGTCGATGACGGCGCCGAGTTCCCGGTACTCCCCGGAGTAGCGGATGTAGGCCCAGGTGCAGAGAGTGATCAGCGCCAGGCCCAGGATCATGTTGCACAAGCTGGCAATGATGTCCACGCCCACAAAGCCCGTGATGCCCGCGGCCACGTACATGACAAAGATGACCACGAACAGGGTGGCCGGCGTGCGGGCCGCGTGGAAAATGTTCTTGGAGTCATTGTGCTTGATGTACTGGACGAAGACCTCGTCGATCTCTCCCTCCAGCTGCTGCAGGTAGCGCCGGCTGAACTCCTCGCCCCCCATCTTCTTCACGCCCCGGAACACCTGCAGGGCCTCCTCCCGGATGACGCCGTGTCGGGCCTGCAGCTCGCTGGGTGCCAGGAAGGGCCGATCGCCGCCGCAGACCTGGGGAGGGAAGGGGAGAGGGCGGGTGAAGACGGATCCTCCAGCTGGTGGTCGGTTTGAGATTTTACTTTAAACTCACGTACCTCCTCCATTTTCTTGTTGTACAGATCCTTCGCAGCGGCGACTGCTGCCAGATTATTTGCCTCCGCTGTGGCCTGAGAGGAAGCACGTGAAAATACGACGAATGACTATTTTTCTTTTTTTAGGATAGTATAAGATAAGATTAACTTTATTGAGGAAATTTCAAGTATCACAGCACCAGACAAGAGCAAGAAGAGACAAACATTAAGTAACTTAAAAAACTAAAAGGACAGTATTATATACATTTTACAGTGTAAAATAAAAGGTATCAAATACTATATCCACCCACATAAATATGGTAACTAGAAATTTTGTTGAGGCAAAACAATGAGAAAAAAAAGGTACCTGTAGCATGGATTTTGGATGTGGCAGCTCCTCGCCTTGGTAAATTTTGATGTATGCCTGAAATAAACAGCAAAGACAAAAATCAGAAGTAATAATATAAGTAACTGCTTAAATCACAAATAAAGGAGTTACAGTTCCTGTTGCACATGACAACAGGACAGTATATGACTTGGAAACGGGACTGTAAGAGAAATATGATGGGGGTCAATGACACAAATGTGCATTTGTGCCTGTGTATTTTTACCCCTTTTAGTTTTAGCTGTGCCAAAAGCTGACTTGTGCGTTTCACAGTGACGTGGCCCTTATCTCTGACCTTGAAATATTCCAACAGGCCCCTGCAGGTGATTTTGCTGCCGTTGATCTCCTTCACGTCGATGTTGCGGGGGCTGAGGAGCCACGGGACCAGAACCTTCAGGTTGTTTATGAACTCGCCATCGATTTCTGGACGAGGAGGAGAGGCAGGTCAGTGGTGGGCGCTGAAATTTATCTTTAATTGTATAATATAATTCGCTCAATTATACTTCAGGATCTGGTGGTATATGGGGAAAGATGAGCAGCAGAAAAAAGGGCAGACACAAAACTGGTTTCCCCTGAGAGCTGTTACTCCATTGCAGCACATGCGGCCATAAATGCTAATAATAACTCTGCACTGGTGCTACACAGCAGATATATATGTATCCCTTTAAGTTCTAACAATGTAACCTGTCAAGTTCTGAAAGAGATCCACACTGTATTAAATATATTTCATCATATCATTTCTATTCATTTAACACATTATTCTTTTAAATACATTTTATCCTCCCAAGTGTAATACTGTCCAACAGACCCAATCTTGTTAATTTTTAATTTAATTTTCTTACAAATGACATTTAAAAAATATTTATATATATATATATGTTTCATGCATAATGAAGCCCACAGAAGCAGTTCGTCAAGTCAAATTATAATTAAAAAACAAAAAAAATCCTATATAGTCTGTGTAGGGCCCAAAAAGCAAAACAACAGTAGTCAGTACTCAATGAACAGTGGTCATTTATTTGGTAACAAATCCGTTTTCCAATTAAATGCCTGCATTTCAAACCCTGGATTTGACGATCGCCCAAGAATAACTGCCATTCATCAGCGAGGTAATGAAATAACCACAGGCTGTAAAACAAAGAGGCTGGAGCCGGAGCGTACCTTTAATTCTTCCATCAAAGTGCGGGTTAGTGGCCACTTTGAGGCCGGGGTGAGGCATCAGGAAACATGAGATGTTGGTGAAGCAAGAGTGGATGTGTTTGCGCACGTTCTGCAGCTCCTCGTGCTGGTTCTCCGAGATCTGCAACGCACACAGGACCACCGCGGCGTATCGGGTTTTAGACCGCGGTTCGGTTAATCTCATCTGTGAGACTGCACGGCGATTCTTTCACACTGCGCATGATCAGTGAGACACCCACAGTTGTGAAAAACAAAGATGAAGTGTGAGGATCGGTGATGGCTGACCTTAAGTCGCTTCTCAAGGAACTTCATGCCTCCTTCCTGCCCGTAGGGAAACTCGTATGGAAAGCTCCAGTCTCGGACGAGGAAAATCATGGACTAGGAAAGAAAATGCGCCAGATCGCCATAAGTCACGACTGCAGAGTTTGGTCCAATCATATCAACAAATAATTCATGGCAGTCAGCTGTTCACTTTGAAATCCTTTTCAGTGATGTTCTGAACTTTCCATTGCTCATTAAATCGTCTTACGTAACAAACCTCAGGTCAATATTTCAAACTGCTTAAAATAAATAACAGTAATAAAGTTGAAATGTCACGTACTGACATTTGTATCCAAACATCACACTGTCACAAACCCAGCATGTAAACACTATTGTACGCTACCTGGAATGGTTTAAGGAAAGTCTCCTCCATCGCAAGTCTGCCGTACTCGGTGAAGAGCTGAAATAAAGTGGATGAGAAGAGGCAATGTGAAATGTTTTGATGAAGCACCACAGTCATGTTTAAGAGAGATCAGGATGTGCCAGCAGGATGATTGATCTGTGGGAGCGTATTGATTTAGATTATGATATACTGTATGTGGAAGTCTGATAATTATTGTTATGTTTCTGCTATAAGACACAGTCTACAGATAACATACAGGTGTGGTTGGGAGTAGGTTTCAAAAGTGGGCCTGCCTCTTTGAGCTTTCAGTGACACATCACTTTTGACAGGGTTACCTGCAAGTGCTGGAGGTCGTCCTCTTGTACATTCTGTGAGATGTTGTAAACCTGAAAATATGAAAGAGCGTACAGTCAGGCTACTCATGCTTTTGGCCTGATGGTGGCGCTACATGAAACATTAAGGGGTCACCAAGGTTATAACCATTTATCCTGAAGGTAACATGAATGTTCGTGCCAAAATTTCAAAGCAAGTTTCAATCTAATAGTTGGTGGTCTCACTGATTGGGTGCCACTGCCACAGTCTTCACTAAAGTGAAGCTGGGTCAGACAGGTCAAAGGTCGCGGTACCTGCATGGAGCTTATCATGGTGCTCAGAGCGAACACGGTGGCCGAATCCCTCAGCGTCGACTGGCTGTCGAACGTGCCTTGTGTGTCCATCAGCAACACAGCGACCTGTGAAATGACACAGATGAAGACTGCATGTTTCTCCTGCCTCTGTCCGGCTGAGCGAAGTGACGCGCGAGACAGCACGCGGATTATTGGAGCAGAGCTTGATCTCCGGGGAACATGCAGGAAAGAAAAGCAGCTAAGCAACTGCCTGAGCTGGTTGCTGGGTCAGACTGTGAGCATTGACGTGAATATGAAGGCGAGAAGTAATGCAAAAGAGCAGTGGTCTATAAATATGTCGCTGAGATTAATAAAACTATAAAAGAGGCGGTTTAAAATGATGGGGGACATGGCTTTTTATTGCGTCATGTTGAGTTACCTCACATTGTGCCACACTGCATTGCAACACTACTACTATCCAGAGAGGGAAGGGGACACAGTTAAGACTTCACCTTTCTTCCATCTGGCTTGTCCACCAGAAAGACCTCGCTCCAGATCTGGATCCCTGTGGTCTCCCGCTCCGAGCCCCCCCTCCAGGAGAAGCCGGTCAGAGGCTCGTCTGCATTCCCAAGCCAGTCGTCAGAAGCCTGGGCACAGTGAGATCAGGGGGGTCTTAACTTATCTCACTGTTGTTCTGGATTAAATATTGACTATTGCATCTATCTGCAAATGTCAAACAATGGGATAATATCTCCACTACAGATATCATGAGTCTGCCTACATCTCTACACACATACTGTAAGTAGGGTATAAACATAAACACTTACTGGTAACATTATGTGCATGCTTGTATGGGTACATGCAAACATGGTGGTGCATGTTTCCTGACCACTTTTATTTAATTTCTTTATTCACCTATTCTTTTATTGTTAACTGATTTATTTAAATTGGTTCATGTGCTGCATCCTATGGTTTTCTTACCCCGTCACTGAAAAAAATGTGATAAATCTGAGTTTAAGTGCAGTTTTTAAATATCATTAATGTGCATTAATAAAGTTTAAAGCCCAATATGCAGAAGTCAAACCCCCTCTTTCAAAAATGCACATTTTAAGTTCTAGAGCTCAGCTCCATCACCTGCACAGTTCCAGACAACTTACGTGGTTGTACATGTACCGCAGCATGAAGTCCATGAGGAAGGACTTGCCCTTGCGGAAAGCCCCGGCCACAGAGATGGCCACCACGTCGCGGTCCCTGACCTCCTCCGCCAGCAGGATGCGACTCAGCGCCGCCTCGTCCAGCTCGAAGGTGTGGTCGTCTTTGACCAGCAGCACCTGGATGGGCTGGGCTCGTCCGTCCGGCTCCTCCTCCTCCGAGCTCCAGTCGTAGACATTTTTATCACTGAGAGACCCTGGAGGCCGGGTCAGAGAAGGAGGCGGTGGTTAAAAAAAAAAGGTGAGCGAATCATGGAAACGTGAGCCTTAACTAAACCCATTTTCAACTTTGAATGTGGTCCTGTGCAGATATAGAATAGCGAATGAACGGCCAGAACATCTTCGCAGAGATGAAGAGCACACTCTGTGGTACATTAGGGCGAGCAAACAGGAAAGTTGAGTCCATTATTCCTTCCTGTTTGCCCTGGATCAATGGTTTTGCCTGCATGCTTGTTAATAATACTAATGAATCCTGCCATGCTATCCATCCCATCTGCTTGCATCCAATGACATCATGTGCATTCAGTGCTTTTTTCCGGAGCTTTCCAGGCAGTGACTCAGTGTGTTTCCAATCTCTGCTGTCTCATGTCGAGCGTGCAGGCTGCACAGGACTGTCCTGATGCAGAGACTAGGCTGAATTTTAGCGCTTTACGCTACAACAAACTTGGGTCAGACGGTTCAAGTTCTGCACAGAGTAGGATTTCTTGGGCGGGAAATCATAATAATAAAACTAATAAACATACACATCACCCACTTTAATCTCAGTGGCTGCAATGCTGATGATTTTGAGGATGCAACTGCACATTAATCACGGCACTACTGTATGTCTCACAAAGGCACAGCGATGGGCAGAATTTGGGGGCGTGCTGAAAGATTAATGCCAAGAATGCACAGTGAATAATTTAAGGAGGAATCATCCAAGGCTTCCTCTCCCCTTCCTAAAGAGGGCCTGTCAGTTCAGAATTCACATCTCCTGCAACGGCCTCACCCAGGCCCCGGCATCAGCTTGCCTGGTTAACCTCATCATGCTGCTTCTGCCATTAGAACAGCCGAAGACGTCAGAAGAACTGTCCTTTTAAAAGTGGGTCAGACCGGATCAACTCTCCGCTGACACACAGCAGCATTTCCGTGCCTTTTTCCTTCACTCCAAAAACAAATCATTTAAATACAACATGAGCCCACAGAGTGCTGCCAGTGGCAATCGGGACGCCGGTCCTCATCACAATCATGGGTGGTGGAGGTGATGATGATGACAGTATTAATAACGATTAGGGTGAAGATGACGGTGAGTGCGATGACAAGCTATTTACTGATGCAATATTACATAATTTCATGCTAGATGCACCACAGACCATCATGAGAGTGATAAACACAATAATAGCAGAAGGTTATTTTCAGGCCTTATGTGGCCTGGGCCGCCCCAAGAGGACATTTTACACAGTGCTGATTATTGAAATTATTCTGGAATATTTCCCGGCAAACCATATTGGTATCTAGAAAAATCATGTCTGCTTTATTTAAGCTTCATTGGCTCATAGTCCTGCGGTGACTAACACAAACACTGTGTTATTTCTCATTGCCCGACTCATTTGATTTTTTTTTTTTATCGGGATCTAAATATCGAACACTGGTTACAATTTAGTCGACATGCAAACCAGCCTTTCATCGCTGACTCTGGAATAAACACGTAATTGCCTGTATCGCTTACACCCTCGCTTCGACGGGGATCATTTTTTTTATTTTAATTTTTTTCTTTTAAAAAAAAAGGGGAAAGTGCGTCAAGGAACGCGTGAAATATCAAATGCCGTACGTACACTCACCCCAGCTGTCTCTGTCTTTGCGGTGCTTCGACATAATACTGTCCTGATATCCCTCTGTTTGTCCGTTAATGAGCCACCCTACTCGGTAGTCATGAGTGTGGAGGGGTTGGGAGGATCTCCGCTGAAACGATGCTCGTATCGCAGGAGGATGATGGAGCTTTTTTATTCCCCCGCCGTGATGCAGCGCTCGCACATGCGGCCAGGCGGCGCTGTTGTCTGTTGTTCCTCCTTGATATACAGCAGCAGGTTATTAATTCGGGGATTGGGAGTGAGGGGTTGAATGGCGTTCGCTTTTCGTTGCGTTAAAATAACCACCGAGAATGGCCGCTGAAATTGATACCGAGGCTCCGTCCGTTCGGCATGTCGTGAAAATATCGTGCGTGCGTTTCCACCTTGCGCCATCAGGTGGCGATAATTACACAGGGATTTTAATTGACTGGGGCACAAGCTGCTTTCGAGCACTATCGTAAATATTCTAACACAATTTACTTAAGTTATTGTTTAATACAGGAGTGCCTCTGAAGTGTATTATTGTAATTTCACGAAACTGAAAGATCTGAAGATCTGAATACCACCAATAAAAGGTTAAAATACCTATGTATTTACAATAAAATGTACTAAAATTATAACAGTGAAATCAAATCACACTGCAGACAAATTTCTCTCTGATAATTTTATATTGTCGTATACCATACAATTACTTCCCAAAAACTGGTGCACAATTTTATATTCAGGGTAACTGCCAAGGATATATTCCATTCTTGTTATACTGCTGCCGAATTACAAAGTGGGACCAGACAGTCTTGCACTTATTTCATCAAGAGTGTTAGATTTTACGAGCAGCCCCTGAACGCCTCATCAGAATCCAGTAACTGCGACTCCGGAGATTAGCGACAGACTTGCTTTTTCGGGTGGTTTTTGGGAGTACATTTAGGACTAATACTTGACATTATTTATGTAGTTGACTCTTAATATTTTTAAACGAGAACCTCACGCGTTTCTGAAACTGCCGACGGAGGGAAATGACATGTCAGCGGAGAAAGTTAATGCTGGCATTGTTGCGAGGACCGGACTCGACCGTAACGTCGGCGCTGCCGTTGCACTGAAGGAGACGGAGCGAACAGCAACAGTCGACTGAAGTTTACTACTGTTTCCTCGATAACAAAGAGGGGGCCCGTTTATCTGTTTTTTCCGTGCGAATATTCGACGCCATCGCTCAGTTAAAAGCCCGGGGGGAATATTTGAAATGCAAGACGCGCTCGTCCGCCGTGTTTGTATTGTGAAAGGTAGGCACTGTTGAAGTTGGAGCCAGAGGCGAAGCTAAGTTAACGTTTGCTAGTTAGCATTAGCTGACTTGATGCTAAGCCCCCCCTTAAACTCAACCACATCCAGAGTAGCGTCGGACCTGGATGTGGCTATTTGCTGGAATGACCGGTGTCCGTGCTAACGTTACACAAAAGCTAATGATATTTTAGTGGTTTCTGGATTGTTGAATGCTTATTCACGAGCTCCGAGTGACTTTAATTTGTGGGGAGGCTTGAGAGAAAATGAAAACCAGAGTTGCTGGCGTGACAGATGTCATGCTATTTGGCAGAATATCCATATTTCTGAAATAGTCCACTTTAACTTGCCAGTTGTGTTGTTGTCGAAGGACGCACATAAATACATAACGTGTCATGATTGTTTGTTTTCTTTAATCGGTAAAACCATTTCGCAACTCCAAAACTCTCTCTTGCGTCTCTCTCCGTCAGGACATGGGGCACGGAGGAGAACCATCTGAGTAACAGGGATTAACTTGTGTTCAGGACCGTCGCCTCGCCAAAGCAGCACCAGATTAGATCGAGCCAACTAAATGTGAAGGGCCGTCTGGGCGCAGCCACCATGGACATATTCCCCCGGCCCAGCGGTGAGATCCAGAGGAAGAACCCTCAGCACGACTTTGAGCTCATTCAGAGGGTGGGAAGTGGCACATATGGAGACGTGTACAAGGTACGGTGGAGTTTCTGGTTCCCACAGCCTGTCATTAGAGCCGGGGATGTCTTGGCTTCCCATCGCATGACTTATCAACCCCGTAGTCCTAATTTAAGGCAGAGCGTTGTTTGTCTCGTAAGCCGCGATAACATGTGGCGGACACGTTTGACAGTAGCTGATGAACGAGGGCCAGTTTCTTCAGCGCGCTGGCTGGCAGGAAGAACCTGACTGAAACCACATCACACTATGAGCTAAGCATAGGGATCGTATTGTCGCCATACAGTATTGTCACAAGGACATAAACTGGCAAGTATGTACTATAATGTTTATGTCCTCGTGTCCGGGCTGTTCCCAATGATTATCTTCATCACTGATCAATCTGTTGGCTATTTTTCCCATCAAGCGGATAGTTGTATAAATCCATAAAATGTCGATAAAATATCGAAAAAAATTCCATCACAACCCCCAGAGTCCAAAGCCAGGTTGTCAAATGTCTACAGTGTCCAAAAAAATATTTCCTGTCAAAGAAAACTAGCACATATTCTCAAGTTAGAAGCCGGAGCCAGTGAATTTTTTAACAGTTAAGTAATTTGTCAGAACAAGAGGAGCCGGTCAGCTTACTCCTCGATTTGATTAATTCACCGATCGTTTCAGATCTGTGAGAGATGAATGGTGAGATGTAGGACCAGGCTGCAGCTGACTGGAGAGCTGCAGAGATGAAATATTGATTGCCGGTTCAGAAGAAAATGAACCTCCAGCTATTTTTGGAACCCATTAGTTGATTCAGTGAAAATGACAAGAACTGCTGGTTCGACCTCCTAATGGGAGGATTAGCTACTCCTGCGGGTCATATGTGATAGCAGATGAGATATGATACGTTATTAATATAATAATAATAAGCAATTTGAAGACGACTTCTGGGGAATTGTGATGCACACTTTCTTTTGTCAATTTCTTGACCTGTATGGACTAAATTCTGATGAGTCAGTAATGAAAATAATGATTGCTATTGTGTCTGAATGCGGTCATGTCGTGATGTACCGCGATGTCGTCCTTTCCCGGTTGTGCTGCGTTACTCAGTAAACCGAAACAGTTCCCCAAACTCGTCGCGGCTCTTCAGGTGAGTGAACCGGCGAATGCCTGTATCTGCTTGTCCGTTTTTACCCACATCACTTTTTCTTTTCGCGGTGAAGACCGCGTCGCCCGCTCCGAAGCAGCGGCAGTCGTGAAAATTATTATTATCCCGCTGTTATTAGCGGGATATTGGGCTTTCTAAATAATCTCTGGGTCTAAAAAGTCCCCGATGACGCGACAGCGGTTTCCGCGCCAGAATCTCAGCTGCAGCTCGTCTATACCGATGGAACTTGAAAGGAGAAAGAATGAGCCGCTCGCGTACGAGATTTCATGCAGTTATTTAGACACGTGCGATTAAAAATAGGCAAGAGGGCGGCCTTTGTCACTCGCAGACCACAACGGCACACTGAACTGCTCAGTAAACACGACCGCTGCAGACTTTTCACACGTTTTGTGTCTCATAGCAGCTCGAAACTCTTGAAACTGCGCAGAGAAACTTCCAGAGTGTTCCAAATGCCTTTTAGATGTACAATCTAAAGGCAGTATGACTCTATTAGTATTAGGATGCATTTGTGGGGAAAAAAAGTTAATGGATTTATTATAAATCCTTAATTGGCATTCAGTGGAAAGATAGCAGGCACGATGCTCCTGCATTTGCAAAAAAAAAAAAAGGAGCTTTGTTTTTCTCAAACGATCTGCCCAAACACAGTCACTTTATCCAGATCCTTCCCGCCGGCCGCAGCGAGGTGTGCGTTTTTTCGGCTGCAGAACTTTCACGTTTTGTCCGTCTGCCCCGGACAAACAGATGACACATCTGATCCCGAGTGCGATAGTTGGGGCAGCCCCGTCATGGTCCCTCTCCGTACAAAGCCTCTCTGGGCCGGCCCCCACCCCCAGACAGGCCACCGGTGGAATGCTGCGCCTGGTATTCTCCCGGCGCTCGCAGGCCGAGGGCTGCGGCGCGCTGAAATATGATCGGGCCCCTGTCTAAACACGCGTTTCGGCCATGGGTGTGTTCCGCGCTGCAGTGACAGCGGAAACACCTCCTTCAGAGAAGTCGTCCTCCGCTCCGCCGCGCACGGCCGAGGCGACAAACGTGCGCGGCGCTCCTGGCTTTGGGTGATTTATCGCGTCCGATTACGTTGATTTGACAGTCGCATAATCTTGCTCTTTGTTATTACACGCGATAATGAGACATTTGTCTTCATTACCGTGTCATACCCTCAGCTCTCTGCATACTTTATTGTTATAATTTGCTGTTGATTTTCCTCATGTTTGGATTAGAAGTACTAGTTTTTAAATGGTGTCACATGACGCGCCAAAATCATACTCAAAGCCTAATTGCAAGTCTCTTTTGAAGAATCCGTCGGTCAGGAGCTTTTGATCGATCGATCTTGAGTCAGAGCTGGTCTCTTTCGAGGCCTCCTGCACGTCCTCCCCGCCTCAGTCGGAGCGGGCGATGGTTGCCATGGCTATCACGCCCGCTAAACCGCACGTTTGAGCTGTCAGCCGAGGACTTCCTCTTTTTCGGGGTCGAGCTTTCTCAGATCGTCTTTCTTCATAACGCCGGGCACGGCTTGTAAGCGCCTGTTAGGCCATCGAGCGTAAATCGAGGCGGGAGAGTCGCAGGGTTGGTAGCTGAACGGCGCCCACACAGAACCACAACTGTCCCGTTCCGTCAAATATTTACTTAATATTAAAGTCGAGGAGTGACCGTGCGGGGGCGGGGAGCGGTTTGCGGCCCACGGTCGATTTAGCCGCTCGTCTCGCTCGCTTCGCTCCCGCGGATTAGGGAGCATCCCGTCTTGACCTGGATTTGGAAGTCAGCGCAGCTTATAGAGATAGATAGAATTTTAACAGATGACGGATCGCGTACGTCCAGATGCGGCCGCTAAGCTGGCGCAGGCGTGCAGAAGGGCAGAGGAGAATCCGAATGAGCCGTAAAAAAAATTAAAAAAACGCGACATCTACGGCTGACTCAATGGCAAGTCATGCCCAGCAGAGATTGTTAAAGCTTTACCGATAGTCATAGATGTGGACAGACAGCGTCCCGCCTCTCCCTGCTGACAAACAGCTGACCTAATGACCTCTGTGGGGGAGGGGGAGGGGGTGTTTTTTTAGGAGGACCTCTGGTTTGAAATTTTCACTGGCCGGCGCATGAAGGCCCGCGTCGGCCAGAACCGCAGCCGATGTTGCGTCAGAATGCGCGGTCGCGTTACGCAGCGATCGCTCTCGTTATGGATTCCACCGCTGAGCTGTTCTTCCAAACAGTGAATAGTTTCGTCAGCGCGTAACGCTATATGATGATTCGCTGATGCGATCGATCGTTCGGTATGAAGAACGTCTAAAAATAGAAAAGAACGCCCATGTGGTGTATGCAAACATGCAGTTCGCTATTTGAGGGGGTTGTCGTGTTAAAATTAAAATTATCCAGATAGTCAATGGTTAACTTTCTTAATTCTCACATCTGAAAGGCTTGTATTAATAAATAACGGCATCCTCCTCGCAGCGTGCGCCGTGACGCTTTGCGCGGCCGCGCTGACGACTGTGCCCGTCGTGTCTTTCAGGCGCGAAACATACAGACGGGAGAGCTGGCCGCTGTGAAGATCATCAAGTTGGAACCAGGTAAGAAGGACCGTCTCATTGTCTCCGTTTTTCTCATCACAGTGAAGAGGAAACATTCTGTTTTCAGATTTTCTCCTTTTTTTTTTTGTCAAGAGCTGAAAAATGAGGTCTGGAAAATAGGGCTGTTCTCTTCCAGGGTTTGGAATGGAATGCATAAAAGCAAAAGGAAATTCAAAATATCGAAAAGGCTGAAAAAGAAAAAACCCCAGCGCCAACACATTTGAAAAATATTTTTGAACGTAAAACGACTTTGAGTGTTCGGTTCATGTGGAGCCGGAGTCCTGCGCTCGGCACTGATCTTGAACCAAGACGCTCGGAAAACAAAGACGCTTCGCGGCGCATCGAGGTCAGCGTGACATTCGACGGCGCGAGGAAGCGGAGGAAGGGCGCCGTTTCAGCGCCGCCGGCGACCCGGCGACAGAGCTGTCGAGCAGATTAGTGGGATTACGAGGAGGGCTTTGTACCGCCGGCGACCAGACGCAGCTCGGCTGATTACCCGTCAGTGAAGGAAGAGATTCCCCCGCTTGTTTGTTTTCTCTCCCTCTCATCGCGCCGTCGGCGGTTGGAGGCTCGGGAGGGAGAGGACGTGCGACTAACGGCGCGCCGTTTATCCTCAGGTGTCGCCTCGTCCAGAGTTTAATCGGTCGGAGAATTCTACGATTTCCCCGCTGATGTAATTTGCCAACGTGACAGATGGAGGTTAAACAATTGAAAGACTAACAAAGAGTTGAAATCTCGTGGGAAAGTTTAGCGAGGGAAGCCGATTCCTGCGCGCCTCAGTCGCGGGTTGTCCGACGAATCTCTTCAAACACCGTTCGTGTTTACTCTACCCGTCCGTGTTTGCTCTATCTTTTTTTTTTTTTGATGAAACAAGTATTAACCCAGCCCAGGTCATCCTGTTTAAGCAGGACTCTCCTCCCCACCCCGCCCCCGCCCACCTCTGCAAGAGTCACTCCTCTCTGCGCTGGAGGTAAACAGCTTCGGGCGGGACGAGTCCAATCAAACAGGTTTGACCAGGAGGAGAGAGAGAGAGAGCGAGCGAGAGAGAGAGAGAGAGAGAGGAATTAGGAGTGGTGAAGCCCTCTGGCTTCAGGTTAATCTGATCATGCGGTCGCCGGCCGACCGCAAAAGATCAACTCCCTCCCCGCTCGCTGACCGGCGACGGGCGGGGAGGTTCTTCGTCCGTCGTGACGGTCGCCTTGCAGAAGCGGCCCGTGTTTCCGTCGCTGAAAAGTCGCCGCCGGGCCCGCCGAACAAGCTTCCGCGGCGGTTTTGGGCGTGGAGCGGTGCCTCTCGCCACCGCCAACACAACCTTCTATAAGTTCTTGCGTCAGAGCCCCGACGGGAAGATAAACATCTTCTCTACCCGGAGACGTCGTTTGACGCAATCGTCCTGGCGCGACATTGGTCAATTTCGAACCCGCGGCCGTGAGATCTGCGAGGCGTGCGTGCTCTGAGAGCAGAGGGAAGCACCCAGCCGGAGAGGAAGTGGCACGAAGATTGTGGGGGCACTTTTTTTTTTTTTTTTAAACTCGTGACACCGAAATTACCGCTGCTCAAATTTTTGTGGCCGCTGGTGCCCCTCGCTCGCCGTCAACAAGTGCGTCCGAAAAGAGGGCCGCGATCAACAGCGGTTCACCCCCGTGTGAAGTGACGCTGAAAAGGAAGAGCGTTTGCCCGTAGTATTCCGCGACGCGCCGGAAATCGGCCTGGCGTTCGTCGCCATTCGAGCTGGAGACGAAAGCCGCGAAGCTCGTCCGTCGAGCAGACGTTCGAAGCCTCCTTGTTGTTCCACGTTAAGAAAAAAAAAAAGCCACAACCAGGGGAACGTTCACGCTGAGATGTACCGGCTCCTCACCTCTCACCGTGCTCGTGTAGAGAGGGGGTGGGGGTGCAGGTCCACGTAGCTGCTCCTTTAGATGTGGCCATGACGGCACATCTGCTACAGTCGTGCTAAAGTTAGTAAGCGTTCAAAGCTCAAAGCGTCCTGCTTTGTTGTTTAACAGACGGCTCGCTCCAGCCACACACACACACACACACACACACACACACACACACACACACACACACACACACCCCCGGGTCACGCCGCGGGTCACGCCGCTTCTTTCCGTCCTCCGGTGCCGCTAGTTTGTCAGCTGATTTTTTTTTTTTTAATGGTGGAGCTCAACCTCGTGCACACGCCGCACCGGCAAGTAGAAAAAAAAAAAAAAAAACGGGTTCATCAACGGCGATTTCCACCGCGAGAATTGCGCGGCCCGCCGTTCCGATCGGAATGTCTTTTTGGCAGAGACGGCCATCCATTACACGAGCTTAATCTGGGACCGCTGCCTACGACGACAGTCCGTTGATAGAGCGCTGAAGCTGGCAGAGTCCGGGAAAACTTAACCTCCTGTTAATGTATTCCAGGGATTGTGTCCCTGTACAATTGGGAGCAGCTGGGCTTCCATTTTTTTTTTTTGTCTCCTTACTTCCTACCGCTCGGATGCGTCTGAGTGCGTTGGTGCCTGGATATTAGCCCCCATCATGTGAAATTAAAAAAGTACAAGGTGTTCTTTCTATTGCTGCGCCTCGGTCCTTTAACATATAGCCCGAGCGAAAACGGGGGAAGACCTCTTCTGTCGCTCTTTTGTAGCGCGGGAAATGAAACGGGAAGATGGTAGCCGAAACGAACGCCTAAAGTTCAAGGCCTGCACGTCGAGCGGTTACTTATTGTCGACCCTTCAAGCACGAGTTCGACTTTGCGGACGCGACGTCGCAAAACCCCAACTGTCGTGATTTCCGTCCCCGCAATCAGCTTTTTTCGGGTTTTTTTTTTCCCAAAATGGAAAATAACTAATTTAAAATGAAACCATTCCCTGTACAGAAAATGAAATAATAATAAAAAAAATGTGTGTGTGTGTGTGTGTGTGTGTGATTTCTCCCTCTCTTTCCAGGGGATGACTTTTCCATCATACAGCAGGAAATCTTCATGGTGAAGGAATGCATGCACCACAACATTGTGGCCTACTTTGGGAGCTACCTCTGGTAAGAGCCAGCTCAGAAATAGTCCCGCTCCGTCATCCCGCTCCCGGCGATCCCCCTCTCCCCCTCGCCGGCAGCGGAAGGCAGAACGTTCCCGGGAGTCGCGCGCCCGCCTTTCCCCGGAGGAGCCTCCGCCCGAGTCTCGCGCGGGACGTTTTAATTACCGAGTCGCACCTGCGCGTGAAAGCGTGACTCACCGGCCTCGACCGGGCCGACCGGTGCTGACGAGGCCCTTCAGCTCCAGGGTGGCGCTCTCTACCTTTTTTTTTTAAATGGAGGCTGCGCTCTGCGGCGGGTATCTGAGAGGAAGTCGGGCGGCTCGCCCGCCGCCGCCTCCTCAGACCTCCAGCAGGTTTAACTGGAATCCGGAGCCTCTGATCTCGCTCACGTGGCTGTTTGGTCCAAAGAGACGCAGGTCTTAATCACAGCAGGTACGTCGCCACGCAGAGAACAAATGGCTACAGTAAAAGCCCTTAATGAGCAGCCAGCCACGCATTAATTACTATAAAACTTCTTTCATTCTCTTAGAGGAACCGCACTTTTTATTCGGGGGGGAAGTTTCCTTTCAGACCCGTTTCCTGACCTGAAATAATTTCCACATTCAGCCGAAGCATGTGAAAAGTGGCACAGTCGCGATGGGGCAGTCTGGCAGGGCGTTACGCGCCATCTTATTTTTAGCTTCCTGCCCGAGGGGTTGATTTTTTTTTTTTTTTTTTTTGACCCGCTCCGCTCCATTCCTCAACGCGTGTCGGGACGTCCGGTGAGCGTTTCTCAGAAAAAGACGTTTTGAGGAAGAATTGAAGATTTGTCACAGCTTAACGAGTTTAACAGGAAACCCCAACTTTCGGGCGCTATCGAAATATTTAGCCGCTCGGCTGTGTAAAGCGGGCCCTAACGGCGATCCGCTCTGTTCTTCAGCCGCGAGAAGCTGTGGATATGTATGGAGTACTGCGGTGGAGGATCTCTGCAGGACATCTATCACGGTGAGCGTCAGCTTTAAGACTCGGGAGATGCTTTTAAACGCCGAGCGCACGTAACAATCAACCTCTGCCCGCCTGTCACAGTGACGGGACCTCTCTCCGAGCTTCAGATAGCATACGTCTCCAGAGAGACCTTACAGGTAATTTGCCTTTCTTTTACGTTGACGCTTCGCATGAGCGCTTCAGAATTTGCGATTCACCCGCTTTTATTTTTCTTCCAGGGACTGGGGTATCTGCACAGCAAGGGCAAGATGCACCGTGACATCAAGGTATCTTATCTTTCCTGTAACTTCAGTTTTATCCAGGGCATGCCCGTGCTACAGCGCCCCACACACACACACATTCTGCACACTGATAACAGTGAAATCTCCAAACATTTCGAGACAAAGGCAGATGAAAGAGAAGAGAAGACAAAAGAAGAGGCGTGAGGCTGCTTTAACACAAACACCGTCACCGCGAGACGCGTCTTCCGGCCGTCGAAACAGTCGAGAGGTCGGCAGAGGTAAAACAAGGCTGGGACGTCGCTCGCTTCAGGAAGCACGTGACCAGAGGTGTCGCCGACGGCGACCGAGCCGATCGCGGTCGGCGCCCCGCGCGCGCTGGAGCCTCGCAGAAGGTCAGGGTTGGACCTATTATCTTTGCTCAGCTCTACGAAGCGAGCGCTTCCTGTTTCCTCTTACTCTCACCGCAGGATGCCACAAGAGAGACTGTCAGTCACAGCCAACAGAAACAGTGCCGGTGGGGCCGTCAGAAAGCTGCGCGGCTGGCGTAGCTTTACTGGAAATCCGATCGGCGACGCATCTGAGCACTTAATCTTTCAACCGCACCAAATGTTGCCGAGAACGTTTTACACATAATTGGCCCTTTGTTATGAACCGGTTTCGCAACGCGTCAGTCCAGCTCAGTACTTTTGGGCCGTACTCTCACGGAACTGAAATATCATCACGGCCTTTTGAATGCCTTAAACCGAAAAATAATCATCCGACTTTTCTTGGACTTTGTGAACAGGGCGCCAACATCCTCCTGACGGACAACGGAGACGTCAAGTTAGGTGAGCGCCCCCCCACCCTCGGCGTCTCGGCGCTCGAGGATCGGAACCCCCCCCGGTAGCGCCGAGTTGTCCGTGGATGAAATAATCTGAAAAGCCCTGTCGATCCCTGTTACAGCTGACTTTGGAGTCGCGGCCAAGATAACAGCCACCATTGCCAAAAGGAAGTCCTTCATCGGAACACCTTACTGGTGAGCGCGTCGCCCTTCGTAAACTGAGCCCGCGGGCCTTTGTCAGGCTTTGCTGGATAGGTCCGGGAACCCGAACCAAATCCCCCGATCAAAAAGTAAACATATATTTCCTGCAACGATCGCCAGGGTATCGGGTTTATTCACCTCAAACAAGCCTCCTATCAAGATTTTTAGAGTTGTCCCTAATTTTCGTCCCGAATGTACCCAGGATGGCTCCGGAAGTGGCGGCGGTGGAGAAGAACGGCGGCTACAACCAGCTGTGCGATATCTGGGCCGTCGGCATCACGTCCATAGAGCTGGCCGAGCTGCAGCCTCCGATGTTCGACCTCCACCCAATGAGGTCTGTTGGAAAAAAAAAAAAAAAAGATCAGTCGGCGCTCCCTCAAGTGATTCTTCGGGCCGCTTCCTGCTTTTGTGCTCCTCGAATGTTTCATCACCTCTTTTGATTACTTGAATGTTCATCCTGTTTCACTTACAGTACGTATCGTACGTTTTATATTTAGAAGTCGCGGGCCCTTCCATCGCCTCATCGCTGGTCACCTTTTATATTTAATGTCCCTCTCAATCTGTCTGAACCCCCAGTTTAATGCGTCTCTTGTCTTCCCCAGAGCCTTGTTTCTGATGTCAAAGAGCAGTTTCCAGCCTCCCAAACTAAAAGACAAAAACAAATGGTGAGCGTCTCCCAATATTCACCGCGAATATTCATTCTGAGATGCGCTACCGTTAAGTTTGGGCCGCCTGGTTTAAAACCAAACCTGTCTCGTTCTCCCCAGGTCCACCGCCTTCCACAACTTTGTCAAAATGTCTCTGACAAAGAACCCGAAGAAGAGGCCCACTGCAGAAAAACTTCTAACGGTAATAGATCTTGTGTCTTTTTCGAAGTTGAGATCATGGAGAGGAGCGTTTTGAAGCGCTGGAGCTGCTCAAAATAGAAAGTTACCTAAGTCTCAGTCACGTGCTCCTTCCTTCCTGTTTGCAGTTTAGTCTTTATGTGGGTGGTAGAATTGTGTGGATTATTTTTTTGTTGTTGTTTTGTTTTCGCTTGTCGAACTATTAAAACGCCCGAGGCTCGTCAGACAAGCAGAAGTTTTCGTTCTGACCAGGTTTGGCCTGATAATCTTCTGCGTGGTTTGGCTGGCTTTGTCTGCCGTATCTTTAAAAGATACTCTCCTGTAATCTCGAACACAGTGCTCTTCAGGATAGCCTCAGCCTAACGATTCATGACTAGGACTTCAATCTGTCTTTCTGCGAAGAGGGGGGGTCGCACAGCTGATACGCGCTATCATCGCGCGGCGCGGCCGGCCTCACGCTAACTTTCAGCCCCGTCTCGTTCCCCGCAGCACGTGTTCGTGGCCCAGACCGGTCTGACGAGGAGACTCGCCGTCGACCTCCTGGATAAGATGAACAACCCAGAGAACCACCAGCATTACAGCGAGGTGGACGACGACGACCTCGAGGTAACGCCGGACTCCCGTACCGCGCTCGGCTCACGTGGCCGAGGAGCAGTAATCTAACAGATTAAAAAAAAGAAGAAAAAAAAATACGTTCCTGGAAGTAAGAAAAGTGTCCAGCTGTTGGCTTTTTCTTTACTGTTTAGTTACAGGAAAACGGGAGGATTTTTCAAAACAACAACAAAAAAAAAACATTTTCACGTCCCTCCTGAAATCTCCCTCCTCTCCCCCCTTGTTGATTTTCTCCATCGACATTATTATTCCAGCGGGACTCGACATGAGGTCTGTGTGGCAGCCAAAGAGGTGGTACCAGTGCCTTTTTAAAAGGCCATTGTGCTTTTCTCACCCTGACAGCAGTAGCACTGTCTTGGCATCCATGAGGGGAAGAGAAAAAAAAAAAAAAAAAAAAGACACCCCGAAGGCTATTGACTGCAAGCAATGGAGCTCGTCGCAAACAAACAGCCTCTGGGATGCATAGTAATGTGGCGACGCGCGAGAAGCGGTACAGAAACTCGCTCTCAGATCTGCTTCTCCTCGATGGGCAGGTTTCAGAATTCGTCAAAAGCGCTCGCAAGGCGCTCGACCGGGCGCTCGCCGCGCCCCGGTGCCGCTGCCGCCGTGCAAACCCGCGCCCTTATCTCCAAATCTCTCTCTCTTTGTTTCAGCCCCTCTCTGCAGTCAGACACACCATCCGCTCCACCAATAAACAAGCCCGAGCGGAGAGGACGCGCTCCGAGATAGACTGTAAGTAAACGCAAACGTCCCGAAAAAGTCCCGCCGCCCAGGCCGGAGATCCGTCCTGTCTGAGGGTCACCCCCTTCATTCCGCGGCGCCGGCCGGCACCCTTCCAGTGTGTGTAAAAGGAAAAAAAAAAATAGTCCGGGGAGTGTGTGTCCCGCTTCCTGTCTTTAAGTAACCGTCCCCCGTCTTTGGATAAACGTGGAAGGGTCACCGGCGTCCCGCGAGGTTTTTCCGTCAGCGGCCCGGCGGCGCCGAATTGGGCAGAGGGCGCCCACCCGGTAGATCGCTCAAAATTTCAGCTCCTGACCCTTCAGGGAAGCCGTCGGGCGTTTGCGTCGTCTTCGGCCGCCGCAGCGGAAGCTGCCGCCTCAGGTTGCCGTAGCGGCGATTCCTGCCGCGCGATCGCTCGCGCCTCCCGCGCGGTTTCATGTGTATTTCTCACAATTCCAAAATCTGACTTTCCCCTCCTCCACGAAGCGCACAATGGGCCACGCCATGGAGGGCCGCGCTCAAGTCCCAGCTTCGCTGAGGGACACAGGGGGGACGCAGGTCAGTGAGTGTAGTGAGACAGTGTGTGTTGACGAACCCCTCGCTCACCCCCCCCCCCCCCCACCCGCCGCCTCCCCCTAGGAACGGGCGGCGTTTTTTGTCTGTGACTGAAGTGGCACTAACGAAGGCATGGGTTGGCTGCTTGCTGCGGCTTCCAGTCGGGCCGAGCGACGCGGCCGGCGCGCCGCCGCCGCCGCCGCCGCTCCCGAAATCAAACGACTAATCGCACCCCTAACAAGGAAGCGGCGTCGGACTCGTGACGCCTCACCCGATTTCCCCCGACCTCGCTTTTCTCCTACGCTCCGCTGAAGTGACTCACCTCCTCGACGTTAATCATTCTAAGTACTGCAGCAGGAAAAAAAAAAAAAAGCGGTCCGAATTCTTGAATACCAAGTTCCTAGAGGCCGATTTACGCGGGGGTATTTATTTGCAGCTGGACACCTATCCCCCCCCCTCACCCCCGCGGGACCAACTGTTCGGCCTCATACCTAAACTAAGAGGAATCCGCTCCTTGATTTATTCGCAATTCCTTTTTTCTGACCCAAATCCAACCCCCAAAAAAAAGTGAACCGATCTGGTTAGCGTCTGGGGCGAACCCCCCCGTGTTTGTGTTTGGTGGCCGGCTGGTTGCTCGGGCTCCAGACCAAACATCCACGCCGCAGCGCAGTAAATCTGAGATTGGACAGGTATGTCGCAACGGGCGCAGCTGACCCGCCGCGGGTTTTAATTCTTAACGCGGGATTTTAAGCCAAGAACGGACTGTGTGTTCCTGAGGTTCCTGGTACTACCCCCGAAAGGCTTTGCGCGTCTCCAAGTGTTGGATGCTGATGCCCTCTAGTGCCAAAGATGTGTGTAAGACAAGAAAGAAAAAAAAAAGGCAAAGGCTGAGCGCACTTTTTTTTTTTTTTTTTTTTGTCATTCGCAGTCGACAAGCTCCAGTTTGAACCACCCCTCCGGAAGGAAACCGAGGCTCATTCCGAAATGGTGATAATCCCCGTTCACTCTGATCAATACCAGTATTCTCCGTTTGTCATTGGTTGGGTTTGTGCGCATGGTGCGGGAAGGGCAAAGAAAAAAACCAATCCACAAATAATAGAGTGCAGGTATTTAAAATGTCTATTTCTGTGCGTGTGTGCCTTTCCACAGGATGTGAGTAAAGATAACGACTTCCCTTCACCCTGGAGCCCCTTCACAGAGGGAGGAATAACAACCAGGTAATCCACGGAAACTGTCGCCACGGGAACCGCTCCTATTTACCCCCGCACTCTCTCTCTCTCTCTCTCTCTCTCTGTTTCACTCCCTCTCTCTTTACCTGGCTTATTAATTAGATGGCCGCATCCCTGCGGATTCATCCGGCGATGCAGGGACCAGCGCGTCCTAAAAGTTTTGCGTTTCGTTTTGCTTCTTCGAAAGCGGCAAAAAAAAATTCAGGCAACCTCGATGTAATTGATGGAGAGTGACGAGCGACAAAGTATACATCCAGTCGGTGATGGGATCTTTATTGATAAAGCCAAATAAGTTTTTTTTCCCGCGTGGACGATCCTCACTGTCTCTCACTTTAAACATGTCTGCTCTGGCCTCAAACCCCCCCCACTCACTTGTCCGTGTGCTTTGACTGTTTTTCTCCCCCCCCCATCCCCATCTCTCTCTCTCTCTCTCTCTCTCTCTCTCTCTCTCTCTGTCTCTCTCCCGCGCACGCCTCCTGTCCGTCCAAGGAGCCTTCTCAAAAGCGTTGAGGACGAGTTGTTCCAACGGTAACGCTTAACGCTGAGTGTGCTGTAGCGCCGTACGCCCCCGCCGCCATTGCTGCCGTGCGCTCTAGCAGCCCACGTGTTCACAAGTCACCCCACCCCCCCACCCCCCCATTCACCATGCGTGACGGTAGCTGTAGCTCCGAGCTGTGTGTATCGCTACACGCGCGAGTCTGAGGTAGGAGGGCAGGCAGGACATTGTGGTGCATACATGTAGTTTCCATCCCACGTCGTTCACTTAGGATTTCAGAATTAGAACGCATACACCCCCCACCATGCTCTCTCTACTTCCGGAGGGATTTTGCATCTACGTGAGGTGCACATCTAAAAAAAAAAAAAAAAACTCTGCAAACGTCCCTCCACACTGATTACTTTGTCTTTTGTTTTTTTTTTTCCGCAGGGGACACGTCGCCCCTCTCGAAGACGCCTTCGAAGAAGTCGAGCTGTGAGTGACAGTAAAAGATTAAAGTTTCATCAGAAAAATCCAAACATTCATTGTTGGGATTTTACATCTTTCTAAAAAAACAAAAAAAAACAAACTCCATTTCAGGTCAACTCTCAAGCCAGGGGTTCCTCCTCCTCTGCCCCCAAAGGTGAGAGCCAAAACTTTACTCGCGCTTCTTTCTATCAGGGCGTGAGCCGCAGATTTTCTTGGATTAAAACCAGCGGTTTCCGCTCTCTGCTCCATCTCTCAGCCACGATTAAACAGTTCGTCCGAGGAGCTGGGCCTCAACGAGGAGAGGTCTCTGACGGTGCGCAGGTTTCCCAACTCGGAGAACGGGCCGAGCCAGGCGGCTCGCAGACGGAGCACGCCCGAGCGGGGCAACAAGGTGGAGCACTCGTCTCCAGATTTCCTCTCCGTGAGCGTCAGCAGCCCCGGCCTGCTGTCTCACGCCTCTGATCCCGGTGAGTCCCGTAACTTGCCGCCGAGTTTTACTAATGGTTGTGCGCGGCAGTCTCTAAACCAGCGCTCGTTTCATTTTTCGCAAGCTCTCTGTAAATCTGAGCGTAAAGGTAAGAGAGCCTGGACCCCCTCTGTTGATCCCCTGTGTTTTGACGGTGCGATCAACAGGATCGTGTAATTTTTCCGTCCGCCCTCTCTCTTGGTGACAGACAATGATTCGGACGGCAGCGTGAACGGAGGCAGTCCCAAGCCACCACCCAACCAGCAGCACCGGAAGGAGAGAAAGGAATTCCCTGTGAGTGTAAAGATATTTCACGCGTACATGCAGGCTTCAGGACGTCAGAGTCACCCGGTTCTGAAGCTGTACATTATATGTGCAGCGTCTCCACTGGTTGACCTTGGACTGAGACCACAAATATGACGTTTTTCCTTTCTGAGATTCCAAACGCTTATAGTCGAGGAGGAAAATTTGGCCTCCGCTCGCAAAAGAACAGTTCCTATTGTTTTGGCGTTTGGATCATTGTTGAGGCTGAAGCTAAATTCAAAGTAACTGTCCGCGCGCTGCATCTGCATCATCTCATGTGTCGTCTTGCTCTGCCTCAGAAACCAGCCATCAACGGCCTTCCTCCCACTCCCAAAGTGCTGGTGAGTGAATCATCGTCGTCATTGTTCCCTCGCCGTCTCCGCTCTTCCTCCTCCTCCCCCCGCTGGCCCCGCATTCACGGGCACTGTTATTAAAACGCTCGTTTAAAACGCCGCCGCGCATTCTGCGGATATTTGGGGTCCGCGGCGCTCTCGCCTCCGGCTCCAGCTCATTAAACCTTGGCTGACATTTCGCCGGTCGGCCATGTTTTGAGCCGCGCTGCTCTTCCCCGCAGATGGGTGCCTGCTTCTCCAAAGTGTTCGACGGCTGCCCGCTGAAGATCAACTGCGCCACGTCGTGGATTCATCCCGACACCAAAGGTACCGCTCCGCGCAATATACGCCAGGCACGAACGCACAGTGTGTTTTTTTTATGCAAGCCAATACATCTTCTCCTCATCTTTTCTTGTAGATCAGTACCTCATCTTTGGGACAGAGGACGGCATCTATACCCTGAATCTTAATGAGCTGCATGAAGCCACAATGGAGCAGGTAACACCAGCTGAAATCATTAGAACCTGGATTTATTTATTTTTTTTAGAAGAGTTGCTTAAAACCTAAATACCGTATATGCTGTTTGCTGAGCCCCACCCCCCTTATATATACTGTCACAAGTGGCTGAATGGTCAGCTGTAATTAATTTAAGCTCCGCTCATTGGGTGAAACCGTCGTCTCCGGCTTACTTTAAAGTTTCCACCTGAGTCGCTCTAATGCGATAAGCTGGTCACGTACGTTACGCTGCGCCAAAAGAGGAAAGCTCTGCGTCCCGGGACGAAAACTACTTCTTCCCTCTTTTCGGACGTCTGCCGACGAATCGGCGGCAGACGTCACCCAGTCTCAGGTTACGTTGCTGAATTGCGGTAAAGGGCTCGCAGCGGTTTATCCCCTTTTTTTTGGGCTCGGGAGATGCCCGGGAGAAGAGAGAGAGCGTCACTCTGATTAGAGCCACATGCCCGGCCGCAGTTAATAAGCTGTTACGGGAGGAATCGCGGGGGGGAGGGGCGCGGCAAACTTTTAATCGGCGAGCCAGCGTTCTTTCAGAACCACGGCGACCGTCTCACTTGTGCTCCACTCCCCTGTTTAGCTCTTCCCGAGGAAGTGTACGTGGCTGTACGTCATCAACAACAACCTGATGTCGCTGTCTGGTGAGTGACAGACTTCAATCGCAGCCTCCCAGCCACTGTCATAACCTGCCGCTCCTTTTGTCCCGTTTTTATCCGACCGCCCCCGAAGGCAACGCGGTCACTCCATACCTGCCGCCCTAAGATAACTGTATGTTTCGCTCCCAGCAATCTTGATCTTTTTAGGTCGCAAGCTAAAAAAAACCCAGTTAGTTTCACGCTGCAGATGCTGTTTGTTGTCAGTAAACTCCGCTTGAAACCCAGCCGTAAGACCTGAAACCCTTTTCCCGGTTTAAAAGTTGAGGATGGGATTACAAAGCGCGAGGTCTGCTTTCGGTTTTACCTTCAGCAGTTTGCCCCTCGGTACACTAAACCCCTGTTCTCTTCTCCTCTTCCCTTGGACACTGTCCATCCTCCTCTCACCCGGCTTGATTTGATATTCTACTAACTGGCTTCATCAGAAGGTAATCATGCCTCACACCATCATCACACTCCTTTTTTTTTTTTTTTTTTTTTTTTAATTTTACCTCTGTGCACATCTAACCTTTCTCCACGCGAGAGCTGCTTCGCGGGATGCAGGATCTGTTGAGAGAAGGCAGAACTTCTCTTTAAGTTAGCTGGATGTCCTAATGATGCCGCGGGATAATGTAACGATTGCGTATCCTGTGTTCCCGCTCCAGGGAAAACCTTCCAGCTGTATTCCCACAACCTCATCGGGCTGTTCGAGCAGCTGAAGAAGCCCGGCCTGGCTGCTCAGTTCCAGACTCATCGCTTCCCGGACAAGATTTTGCCCAGGTGAGGTGTCCCGCGGGACATTTCCAGCTCTGAATCTTGTCTCACTTGCAGGACTGCAGTTGTTTTTGTCCTTGGCCGTCTCGCGTCATGACGACTGCCCGCCGCGGTCGCAGAAAAAGGAGAACCTAGCGGGCGGCTTCCCGGATCTTTTTTTTTCTTTAAGTCTGCGCTCACAGCAACGTGACTGTTTTCTCCCCTCAGGAGATTCGCCTTGACAACTAAGATCCCCGACACAAAGGGCTGTCACAAGTGCTGCATCGGTAAGCGGCCTTTACATCCCCGGAGTTTTTATTTACTCACTCAACCTCCCGCGAGCTGAATAATGTCTGTCAAAAAATCCGCGTGTCGCTGCAGCGTTTTTGTTCCGCCAACCGTTATAACTTTCCCATTACGCATTCATTTGACTGAGGTTGTCGCAGAGGCGCAACAGCTCGCTCCAGCTACACTTGTTGACCCTCTTCCTGTCGTCTCCGCAGTGAGAAACCCGTACACGGGCCACAAGTACCTGTGCGGAGCGCTGCAGTCCGGGATCGTCCTCCTGCAGTGGTATGAGCCCATGCAGAGGTTTATGCTCATCAAGGTCAGTTCGCTACTTTCTCTTCAGGAGCAAAATGAACCCCGAGCCCCATCACTAATCCAGAAAAACCTCCACCAACCCCTCTCTCGTTCCTCGCGGCAGCATTTCGACTTCCCCCTCCCCAGCCCGCTGAAGGTGTTCGAGATGCTGGTGGTGCCGGAGCAGGAGTATCCTCTGGTGTGCGTGGCCATCAGCCAGGGCACGGAGCCGGGCCAGGTGGTCCGCTTCGAGACCATCAACCTCAACTCCTGCTCCTCCTGGTTCACAGAGATGGGAACAAGTAGGTCCGACAGGCGAACGTGCCGGCGCAAAGGGGCATATCGTTGTGCAAGGAAGTGGATTAATGATGACGGCTGCAGAAACCAGTTCCTCTATTCACAGTCACCCCAATGCATCAGCATCATTGTGTGTGTTGTTTTTTTTTTCCCATTCATTTCATTTCATTCATTCACAGGTAATCAGCAGGTGGACGCAATCCACGTCACCCAGCTGGAGAGAGACACGGTGTTGGTGTGTTTGGACCGTACGTGCACTCTCTCTTTTTTTTTTTTTTTTTTTTTTTTAGCAGCTGTCAAACCCGCACAGACACTTTCGGTGCAGTTCAGATTCAACCGCCTGCCCTTTTTCAGCCGTTCGCTGTTTTTATTCCGCAGAAAATTTGAAGATCGTAAACCTCCAGGGGCGACTGAAGTCCAACAAGAAGCTGGCGTCCGAGCTCAGCTTTGACTTCTGCATCGGGTCTGTCGGTAAGCGCTCCGTCTCCTTCGGCTACGTCGGGTGACGTCCGACTCGCGCCAACGCTCTCGCCTCTCCGCTGTTACAGTGTGCCTTCAGGACAGCGTCCTGGCCTTCTGGAAACACGGCATGCAGGGAAAGAGCTTCAAGTCCAACGAGGTAAAGTGAAACCGGAAGCGCTACAACTCGGGCGAAATCGCCGTACGACCATCCCGGTCAGTAGAGCAGAAATGGCGAAAGCAGTTTGTTCCCGCGCGGCAACAAAAGGAGCCTGTGTTCACGGAGGCGACACAAAGACCCCGAGTGCCGTCCGCTCTCGCGCCTGGCTGCGTGCCGCCGGCGATCCCAGGAGATTAGCCCTCAGGCGGAGCCAGACGCGGCGTCTTTGTGTCGGGCCGCCGAGGTAATGACTCTGTCCACCTTTCACGGAGGGACTCCGCGTCAACCCGATCACGAGGCGCGCTCGGCGGCACAATAAAAGTTCAAGAGATCGCCGGGAGGTGAAGTGTTCCGCTTTTATGAAAAGCGATACGGCGACAAGGGGCCGCGCTTCTGAAAGCCCGCCGCGTCGGACGAGGTCCCGCGGCGCTCGGGCGAAACGGGAAGGCCTGCTCGCGCGGCCCGGCTTGACCGTTCTCCCGTAGCAAGGATTTTTTTTGAAATGTCAGCAGCCATGCAAAATTCATGCTCAATCATAAACGAAACCTGTCGCGCAGCGGGGAGCGGCACTAAATAATTCAGCCTTTGTCTCGATATGATTCCTCTCAAAAGCCCGGAGGCATTCAAGGGGGGCGCGCCCGTTGATCCGTGCTCGCCTCAGGTGGGTGCTCCTCCGAACACCCGAGACCTTGTTCTCGCGTCGACTTAAACGGATCAGATCTCTCCCGAGGCCAAGGGCTTACACCTAGCAGGTGTCGCCATCCGACTATCTCGCATCTGCCGACACGCGGGGGTGTGTTTTGGGACGGGGCCCTCGCCACGTTCTCGACGCGTCGGGTCCCTGGAGTCGCAGACCCTTTTGTCGTTAAAGAAACGATACGCGATCCACGTGCGTACGGTCGTCCCAGCGCCAACAGTGAAACCCTGCTGACTAATGCGCAGACTGAGCGAAATGCTTTTTTTAAATTTGTTAAATCAGAATCATAAACTGCAGTTGCGCCGCACACGTGAGGCTTGTATGGTCAGATCTGATGTCTTTTTACGCCTGATCGGTTTCCTAAACGATCAACAATCGGTAAGATGGATTTCTTGCAGGCGACGCGTTTCGCTCGGCCGTCCTGCGGTTTGTGCGTTCAGAGGATTTGATTTCTCACCGGCGTCCCTCAGAGATACGACTCATAAACCACACTGAGCTTGCTCTTTTATTATTACTGGAGCAGCGTTTCATAAGTTGCGGATAAAACTGTAAGACTGTGCCGTGACACGAAGGAGACGGAGCTTTATCTTCAGCGGAGACGGGCCGTACCGTCTGCATCTTCCCAGCATTCTGCGACAGTATTTCTTTTTTTTTCTTTCTTCCATGGTCGGTACAGTTTGAGCGTAGAAGCGGCTTTTTCTCCAGGCTGGAGATCTTAAAATATTTTTAAAAAACAAAAACAGTCGTCGCTTTTAAAGCAACTTTTTTTTATTTCTGTCCTTCGCAGGTGACCCAGGAGATTTCTGATCCAAGCAGGGTCTTCCGTCTCCTCGGATCTGACAGGTGGGTAGGGAGACGCGCGAGCGACCGGGCGCGACGCGTGGGAAGAGTGCGCGCCACAAAAATCTCAAGAGGACACACAAAAAAAACAAACCCTCCACCGTCAGAAAGAGCGACCGGGCCAAATTGCATTTGAAATCCCTTTTTACCCGCCGTCACCGCCACCTTTTATCAGCCACGTTTTTCGCTCGTGACGGTGGCCGACCTCCTTCGGGTCTTTGTTTTTTTCCTACTGCTGCCTCCTGCTGCCTCGCCCTGTTTTCATCTCAACCCTCTTACGTCCCTGCTTTTTACCCTCTGATGGATGCGACCACCTGCCGCCCCCGGACGCAGCCGCGACGCTTCCCCTCTCTCTCGGGCTGCTGTGGCGCCATTGCTCAAGCAACATCGCAAAGCGGCGCTTGGAATTGTGATTAGTGAGCGTTTACGCATCAGATGCGACAGAAGGAAGCTCTCGAGAGCTCAGCCCAGTCTGTCTCGACGGCGCGTGTTTTGTCAGAAAACAACAAGAAAAATCCTCCTGCTGGAAAAATCCATTTTCTGCGAGTGGACAAACAAAAATTCTGCCGCAGCAGGATGTTGTTTAGCGCGCGCTCAGTGCGGCGGTCGATCTCAGCAGGGATGACTCCTGACGGACCCGCCCTGCCTGTGGCATCGGAGCGAGACCTCTCTCTCTCTCTCTCTCTCTCTCTGCCCAGCCCCCCCCCCCCTCCCCACCATGTTTTATTCACCGCTGCCCAGACGCGCTGCCAGGCCGGTTTGCGTGTCTCTCCGTGCCTCTGTAATTTCATCTGATGGAACAGACGGCATGGACTGCAGCTTCCCTGCTCACCTGTCACGGCCACGAGGCGAATGCCATCTGAAGGCGCGCCCCGCGCCGTCCCGATCGAGCCGCCATCCGACGTGTCCCCCCCGTCCTGCAGAGACATTTTATTGTTGAGCTGTCACTCGGATCTCAAAGGTCTCAGAACTATAAAACGTGCACATTATTTAACAGTGTTTCGCAAATCACTACCTCCGAGGAACCCACTGGTTACAGTAACTTTGACCAAAAACTAAAAAAAGTTCATCAGTGTTATTGTTTCAAACATCACTGCAGTGAACTGAAACTAGAGATTGCCTGGATGTAGGGGAAAAAAAAGGATTCAGCCGTCTCAGACTTCCCGGTACAGCTGTGAAAACTGAAAGGAAAAGTTGGTCTTTTTCGAGAATCGTAACGTGGAGCTTGAGCCAGGAGGTTAGCTTGGTTTAGCTTAGCATAGCGTCAAGACTGCTAGCCCAAAGCTGTTTGATTTTCCTTACTTTATTTTTCACGCGCCACCACGGCACACCTTTAATTCGGATAGATCCGCCGATCTGATCTGATGTTCTAACGGCTGCTCTCGCGTTTCTCCCGCAGGGTGGTGGTTCTGGAGAGCCGACCCACAGACAACCCCACGGCCCTGAGCAACCTCTACATCTTAGCGGGTCACGAGAACAGTTACTGATCCTCTGCCGGAGACCGGACAGGGTCTTTAGAAACGCGGATAAGATGCCTCAGTTTTGGGAGAAAAACTCCTGGACCTTTCACCGAAGGGTCTGCGTCGCGAGAAAAACGTCTGGTTTCAAAACCGGCCATTGGGAGCGTTTGTTACTGATCGCGGGACGGACAGGTCAGTCAAAGCGGAGCCTCTTCAGACTGGATTCATTGAGCAGCCTTAACACCAGCGAACGCGGCCGCTCGTCGATTAGCGACGAGGAAGCGGGAAAAGCTCCAATGTTACCTAGCAACTTTCTCACTTTTCTGTACTGTGGACTTGAGTTACGAACAGATTTTCTAGAGGTATTACTGAAAAAAACAAAAGTGCCATTAAAGTTCACAAGAAGTTGTGATTGTATTAGCAACGTATGGGAGATTTCTCGTGTTATTGTCTCTAACTTGTCACGCATAATCGCTGCCGGTGGCAAAACGTTATTAGGCTTAAAAGGAGAGGATATTACAACTTTGTAGTCAAACTAATAGATCCGTTTAAACAGAAACCCACGAGCCATGTGGGTTATTTAAGCGATATTTATTAACCTCATGATAAGTAATTAGGGTATGATGGATTGACAGACAGTGACTGGATTAACTACCTAGTAAACGGTTCCTGAGCAGCTTTCGGTTATCTTTACTGCTATGTGACATAGTGGCATCTCTCCTGTTCTGCTGCATATTTAGAAATTGGATACAATGTACATTTTTTTTTTTTTCCCCCTTTACCCTCTTCTTCTTTTATAGACCTTTTACTTCTCATTATTTGCACCATGTAAGCACTTTTGTACATTTTTTTAATTTAAAATAAAATGACAAAATGAGGGACAGTGCTAGGTTTTTGTTAACATCTTTGCATTCCCTTCGCAAAATGTTTTAATGTATGCTGTTGGGTTTTTTTTTTTTTAATAAAAACAAGAAAAACGCTGTTAACAAGATGACATGAACGGACTCAGGTTTGTTTTTCTGGGGGGGGGGAGGGTTTGAGCTGATGACGCACCGTCACTCCTCGCTGACGATGGGTCTCTGATGGGAGGAAGGTGGGTGGGGGGGACGAGCGAGCATTAGTTTCCATTATTTCCCTATTTAGTCTGCGATTCCTCTCGCTTCACCAGCCCGCGCTAATTGGCCTCTCTGCGACAGGAGGACAAGTCAGGGTTAAAATTTCCTGTTTGTAGTTTGCTGTCACATGTGGGTTGATGTCAGATGTGGATCAGAGGGCTTTGGTTGTTTTGAAGGCCTTCAAATACGTGAAATGGAACTTTTCTGTTTGTTTCCAGACAAGAGGTCAGTGAATTCTCCTCCAAAAATTGGCAGCAGTGTTTTTACCTGGATGACTGTGGGATGTTTATTGGCAGGAGGAGGTTTACCTGTCTCTTTAATCTTTAAATAAGTTTCAGACTGATGGTCTGTCAGGTGTGAAGAACTAAAAAAACAAACAAAAACCACCACACACAGGGGCTGCTCTTCCATTTTTTCTCCGGAGGGGGAGTCAGTACATCCTGTGGGGATTCTACTGGAAAAAGGAGAAATTTGTAAAGTTGATAAGAGAGAGAGACAGTGGATGGTACCGGATGACATGTGATGTAACCTTCAAAATAAAACTGAAATGAAGGCGTCAGCTGATCCACAAAGACATAATTAATTTTTGCTTTTATTTGCAAAATTTTGTTGCCCCCTTTTGCTGTCGTTGTCTCAGATATGTTTGTTGTATGTTGTAAAATATATATCTTGAGAATAAATATATATCTAATAATTATAATATCAATATAATATGTATTATAAAATCATGTTTCTGCCTCTGTAAAGATAGCTCAGTTTCATGTTTCATAGTTTACTCCAAAGAGTCCAGGCCAGAATTAGCAATGTGTTCAGAACCATTTGTCTCTTAGGCAAGTGCTCAAAAAGCTTTTGGTAGTTACAAAGGTGCAACTCTATATGGATACATGAACTCCACGTTTTGTAATGAATGAATGCAATTATTTACATTAATAAATCGAATTGGATTAAACTACAAAAAAACATTGGGTAGTAAAATGACTAGGATCGGGAGGCCTGCAGCATAATTAAACGAGCTTTAAGTGTTGCTGTGGGTTAAATTAGTTGCGAACGACTGAAAAAATGACGCGTACCGGAGTCGCGTGCTTTTATTGCGAAGGGCAGGGCCGGATGCCAGGGTGCAGTGTGTCCTTAAAGCCGGAGGCTCGTGGCTGAGAGACGACAGTCTGAGCTCGGACTCTCCACCGAGCAGGCCGGCGTCTGGAAGGAGAAGAAGAAGAAGAAACGCCTCCTCTGATGTTTTTCTGGCTGAGAAGCACCTGTGAACGTTTTCCCTGACAGTAAGTCATTAAACACTTAATTAATTGTTTTTACTAATTCATTTCTCAAAGAAATGGTGAAATGTGTCTTGTTCAGTAAACCGCTGCGTTCATGGGGCAACTTTGCTCAGACTTGGGGACTCCAGTTATTTTTCCCACCATCATATTTTTAAACCTACAGTGTGCGTTATTGACATGTAGTCTGAATAGAATTTATCAATTTTTGCCATTTATTTAAAGTGAGACTGTTTGCCCGGTTCATAAAGTGCAGGTCTCTGATTTTATTCCCCCTGGCCGTTCACCCAGTGTGTTATTTGTTTTCGCTCTGCGTCCCCTCAGGGAAATGACTTAATACGCTTTGCATTGCAAATGTTTTCGTTACGCAATCGCACCGCTGGGAGACAGGTGTAACGTTGCCTCCGAGCACTTAAACGCATCTTTTTGGAAGCGCCTTAAGAGGTTATCTTAACATTTACCGGCCCCACATCCAGGAGGTTGACCCCAGTCGGAGCTTGGACGCACGTATTTTACAGTTAGCGGATGCATTAGTGGACTTCTGTGTGCTTTTCAGTATATTCAGACAATTACGAATAAAATTTTTATG
Source organism: Psettodes erumei (assembly GCA_016785225.1). Classification (NCBI taxonomy): domain Eukaryota; kingdom Metazoa; phylum Chordata; class Actinopteri; order Pleuronectiformes; family Psettodidae; genus Psettodes; species Psettodes erumei. The sequence continues at coordinate 514,023 of JAFBJZ010000380.1, read as the reverse complement.
TTTGCAAAAAAAAAAAAAAAAAAGATTCACCCTGAGTCAGTCCTATGTATTGTAAGAAGCGTTTGGTGTCTTTTTCTGAGAAGACCCGAACTTCATATCACCAGCTTTGACCAATATATAATATGAATGTATAATGCATATTTAATTGGTTGAACTATTCATAGAAGCAGCAGGTGGTCAAATTGCCCCCACTTTTCTGCTCTGTATCCCTGCTGTGAACCTTTCCTGTGCCTCCTCTCTGCTCTCCACAGGCCGCTGAGACGCTCCTGCCTCCCTGGGCCCTCTTGGCAAGAGTGTGCTTACCTTTTTTATTTTTGTGTGTGACGAGTGCCGATCCGCACTGGGGATGGAGAAGTACGAGAAGATCGGGAAGATCGGAGAGGGCTCCTACGGCGTGGTCTTCAAGTGCAGGAACAAGGACACGGGGCAGATCGTCGCCATCAAGAAGTTTGTGGAGTCAGAGGACGATCCCATCATCAAAAAGATTGCCCTGAGGGAGATCAGGATGCTCAAGGTGAAAGACACACACATGCTCGAGTTAGGATGCTCCTAAAAAAAAAAAAAAAAAACTCCTTCACACAAACATTTTTAACATTGGCAGACTTTAAATTCAGGAAAAGAAAAGACAAAATAGTAAAAACTGCGAATTGTATGTCACAATAATGAAATAGTATGTAAAAATTTAGAATATTTACTCAAAATTGTGATGAGAAAAGTCAGAACTGTAGGATAAATGTCATAAATTTGACTTATTGAGCAAAAAATGATGAAAGTAATAGGACAACTTTTGACTCACCAAGAGTATTTTTACTTTCATCACAGCTAACTTTGCTTTTTTTCCCTTCTTGGCTTGGAGTCCAAATATCAACCACAGCACAAATATATCATACTGAATCTCTTCGTGACTGTTTTTAGTTTAAAAAAAAGACCCAACTTCTTACCTTTTTAAACACATCTTTATGTGTAAGATAAAGTTTACTCTCTTCTATTCATAATATAGACTATAAAAAGGATGGGAATATACTTTCAAATAGACTTTTCAGGCATAAATAAAAAAGGATACAGCTACATGTAATAATGTTAATATGCACAGTCCAGCCAAATCCTGTGAGGCAGCTCTACATTTTGATTTTTTTGGTTGACATTTTAAAGATGCAAATGCTGAGTTGAGTACCGTGAAATGTCGAGTCGCCTCTCTGTTGTGCAGAGCGGCAGGAGGTAAGCCCATGTAATCAGTTCTGCAGAGGGGAAGCATTTTTTTTCTTGGAGCTGCTGCACAGAGAAACTCATTTTTTTAAAAAAAAGGTTTAGAGGGTTGTAACCAAACGAAGGAAAGGCCCTGCAGTATCAGGTGCATCTCAGCTGCCTTCATTAAAAATGGGAAATCACTGTGATATGCATCTTTATAATAGGAAAGTAGAAAACCTGCAGCCTTTAACAAACGAGAAGGCCAAGGCTGAACATCATTGCCGCGTCTTGTCAACAGCCAGTTAATTAATCTGACGGCCGACAGCGACTTTTAAGTAAACAGCAAAAAAAAAATCAACAACAGTCATCACTTAGCCGCCAAGAGCTCCTAAATTTTTTTTTTTCCCCGTTTCACGCTGCATGATAATGATCAGAGATGTACTGGTGCAGTTGTCGGTGGTTTAATTAGTCATGCGGTGGGTGGGAGTGTTAGTGGCCTGCTGGACTCCCAGCAGCTCATAAAAAGGACAGGATGGGGACAGGTTGTCAGGGCCAACAGCATGTTTATTACCATCTGTTAACAGCTTACTGTGTTTGATAGGAGCAAACCACAGGTCCGCAGCCGCTCTCCGAGCTGCAGACTTTACCGGATTTCACTTCAACCGGTGTGTGTTGCTGCCTTTTCCTGTTTAACGTGCCAGATTTGCGAAGGAAGCACCCGTTCCTGCCTGCAATATCCATTTTCCACATTGTTGTTTGTTTTTTTGTCTGCGCAGCAACTGAAACACGCCAACCTGGTCAACCTGATCGAGGTTTTTCGACGGAAGCGGAAGCTTCACCTGGTGTTCGAGTACTGCGATCACACAGTCCTCAACGAGCTGGACCGACATCCCAGAGGGTGGGTGACTGACTGTAAACACAGCTTTATGTCCACCGACTCACTTTTAGTTCATTGGTTTATCGACGAATATGAAGGGTACAATACAATAATCTTTAAAGGGTTCTAACGTTCTCAGACAAGTTTACAACACAGCCAAGAGTCACTTAGCTATAGATAATGAACGCACTTCCTCGTTTTTTTTTTTTAGTTCCAGTGATAGCATGAATATTTTCATTAAATGTGGTTCAACACTTGTTGAAAACTCAGTTCTGCTTTGAAATTTTAAATGTGGATGTGAGAGATGAGATGAACTAAAGAAGATTTTTAAGATTGCGCACGAAAAGCTCCTTATTTTCGACCGAAAACCCTCGCTGCCCGCTTCTTTCAGCCAATTCAAATAGTTTGACAGTTTAGTTTATTGAGTAATCGGGCAAGGAAGTGCAGTGAATCATCTTTCACTGACTCACTGACAGTGGAATCATGTAAAAGATAAAACACACAAAAGTTGTCCAAGCGCACTGTCACTAAAATCCAACAACGTTACTGAGGAATCTCACAACAAGTCCATTTAGTAGTTGCTTTTAGTTGCGCTCAAGCTCCAGAGCAGCTACTAAATGGATGTGGTCGAAGAGGATCAAGCCTGAACTTTCAGTCTGAAAAGTGTGAACTTCACGTGTGACTTTGGTCACATTTGCCAAATCATAAAAAGTTTTATTCTCTCCTACATGATACATACTTGTCTATACATCTGCAAAAAAAAAAAACAAAAGCCAACAGCCAGAAACACAGACAGTGTGTAGAAAGTGTTATGGATAAAATTTCAGCATGTTAGAGGATAAAATAAAAAATAACTTCAGATCAATCTTATAAAACATCCTTCCTAACTTCATGATAATGATTTCGACCGTACGTTCGGCTGTGTGAGTGTGAAGTCTATCCTCTGCGCGATCAAAAACATACATGTCTATTTAAAGACTTTATTTTTTCCCCCGAGCGAGAGGAAGCGAACACACAGCTGGCCGCTGGCTGTACATTCATAAATCTGAGCCCGGCTGCCTTTCATTAAGCGCAGTGCTGTGTGCTTTCTATTATCTCTACATTACATATATACCGCACTGTACGCTGCGCTTTGTCCGCCTCTGATGGGCACAACGCTCGTCACCACGGAGGCTGACCTGCTCACCGTGGAATGTTTACAGTGATGCTCTCCCAGAATGCTTTGCTGTGTGGGGAGCTGTCCACGATTGTTTAGGCTAGGCCACATTTTATACGGAGTGTTTTTGCTGTCTGCCACCCCACCCCCCCCCCCCACCCTCGCTCCTTGCCTGTAGCCCCCCCTTCCTTGCACACAGAGGGTTCAAAAGAAGAGAAAGCACAGTGAGGAGAAGGGGCGGAGACTGTTATTAATTGCCAGTCACAAGGCTCGATTTAGCCATTTCCCCGGCAACGCTGATAGATGATGGTCCCTGGACCAACAAAGCCTCAGTTGTTGAGCATCGGGGGCCCGCAGTGGCAACGGCAGGGCCGTTCGTTGTCGTCTGAGGGCCGAGAGGTGTCGGAGAAGCAGAGCTGGTGGGGGAAACTAGAGGTGACAGATTTTAGCTGCCCCTTCATCAAGTTATCCATCCCTCCGCGCTCCTTTCATTAAATCCACCTGTTCCTGCTGCCCCAACAAACTCAGTTCTGCAGCAAATGATTAGTTTAGTTTTAGCCCCCACCACTTTTGTTTCAAACTAAATATCTCAACCGCTGTCTGTACCTCTGGTGCCCGTTGGGGCCGTCATTAGGTGGCATCCTCAGCCTTGTTTTTATCCGTCGATGGGCCGAGACTGATCGATCGAGCGAAAGATCCCTTCCAGCCTGACCCGGTGGTTTCTGTTTTTGTCTCACAGCGTCCCAGAGCACCTTGTAAAAAGTATAACCTGGCAGACGCTTCAAGCCGTGAACTTCTGTCACAAACAAAACGTAAGTGATTGACTCCTGCCTGTCTCACACCCTCTCCATGAGCTTATGTTTTTTTTTTTTTTTAATTCCTCTGGTCTCCTCCCTCCTCCAACTCCCACCATGCTTTCTGCTTTGTGGCTCCTTTTTTTTTTTAACAAGAATTCTTTCCCCTTGGCTGACCGACAGTTAATGTATCACCTAGACACAACAAACTGCGAGGGCCCCCATTTAACAGCATGGCATGAAAGCCAGAATGCTCTCTCTGCTTTTACTGCTCCTCACACAGACCCTTTATCCTGTTTTTTAGGTTCATACAGTGATTTAATTGGACCGTTTGTGTCTCTCCAGTGCATTCACAGAGACGTCAAGCCGGAGAATATTCTCATCACTAAACACCAAGTCATCAAACTCTGTGACTTTGGGTTTGCCAGGATCCTCAGTAAGTTTCCTTTTTTTAAGACTTCACCAGCAGACTTGACATCGCCACCTGGTGGACACAGCCGTCCCTCAGCGTTATATTCAGTAGTGTTGTCTTGTGTACAGTGTATGTATAGAGGGAATAGTTGATTGATATGTGATTCTAATGCCTTCAACACAATCTGACAGCGATTAGTTAAAAACATCCTCATGTGTGTGTGTGTGTGTGTGTGCCATCAGCTGGTCCATGTGACTACTACACAGACTACGTGGCGACTCGATGGTACCGGGCCCCTGAGCTGCTGGTGGGCGACACGCAGTACGGCCCTCCGGTGGACGTGTGGGCGATCGGCTGCGTCTTCGCCGAGCTGATGTCGGGGATCCCTCTGTGGCCGGGGAAGTCCGACATGGACCAGCTGTACCTGATCAGGAAGACTCTCGGTAAGATGGATGTGCTGTTACAAATAACAATAAAATATAATTATTATTTTTGCATGTAAATTACTCCTTTTTCTACTTTTCCATATTTTTTTATTTAATGTCATGTATTTATTTTTTGTGCCTTTTATTAGTTCTTATGATTTCCCCTTTTTTTTTAAACTGTTCCTTTGCTTCTGCAGGAAATCTGATCCCTCGACATCAGCAGGTTTTCAGCAACAACCAGTTCTTCAGTGGAGTTTCCATCCCAGAGCCGCAAGAGATGGTGAGACACGCTACCCGCCACTCCATCCACCCTCATCACACACGTGGATGTTGTTGCTTTTTGCTCCACATTAACAGCGTTCACTTACTCTTCTCTGTGTAAATGTTGTAGTCGATCTTCTGGGCACAATAAGGTTAAATAATGTAAATTCAAATTTTAAAAAAACACACAGATAAAAGTGAAACATGTCAAACAGAAGAAATTTTGAGAAGTGGCTTTAAAACAATAAAAAGCTTTTGTCTTTTTCTGTTTCTGTAGGAACCTTTGGAGCAGAAATATCCGAACCTCTCACATCAAGCTCTGAGTGTCATGAAGGTAAAGATACAGCAAAATCAAAATTAAAAGCACTTCTAACGTGAAAGGTACACAAGCTTTGCAAATATGTTTGGTTTTATTCTAGAAACTTAAAGAGATGCATTATGGAAAACTCTGCTTCCAGGTTTTAAATTCAAATATCTTTAACAGAATTTTGCATCATAAAAAAACTTGAATTATGTGTCGACGGTTTAGGGCTGCCTGAGGATGGACCCGTCCGAGCGGCTGACCTGCGAGCAGCTCCTCCAACACGCGTACTTCGACAGCCTGCGGGAAAAAAGCGAGAGCCTGTCTCGGGAGCAGGACCGCTCCAGCAACAAGAGGACGCGTTTACCTCGCAAACACCTGCCCCCTGGGGTAAGCGGCCTTCTGCAAGAAGGATAACCATTATATATTCTGGTTATATTTCGTAACCAGAGGGAACAGAAGGGAGTAGCTGTTTTGTTCAAATATTTTCATTCATGTCAAAATGAATGAAAATATGAGAAGAGCAGCATTACTGGCTAACCCTCGTAACTGTATCTGTTTCTCCATCCAGTATTTGCCACAGCTGACCGGCAGCAGCATCTTCCCAGCTCTGGACAATAAGAAGTACTACAACAACCTGAGGAAATTCAACTACCACCTACCCAACATCTAAACGCACCGATCCTGATCCGAGATTTAACCCTGGCCACCGTCAAGCCTCAGCGTTTGCTGGGGGAAAAAAAACAACTCAGGAAATGGAGCAGATTCTGGTAGCATTTCGAGCATTCCAGAGGATCCAACTGCTTTTCGAAACGTTTGTTTTCCCACTTGAGGTGCACCGGGTGTGTCCTAATATTCACGTCAGTCTATGCACTATTCCCATGTGGACTCAAGACGCGTTGGTTTGTGTATATTGCCTACACTTCAAGCTGATTTGGTTGTATTTTGTGTATATATATATATATATATATGTGTGTGTGTGTGTGTGTAAAGACGAGGAGTGATGTGCTGCTCTGCTCGTAGAGTAGGCTGAAGGTAAAAACTTTTGACGTGCTGCCTTGTCTGGTTTGCCAAATGTTTTTTTTTTTTTTTATATAATGATGGACTCTTTAAGAGTGACATGTTTTTGGTAGTGAGTTTTATTTTGTTGCATTGAACGTCTTAAGTTACAATGTAGGACTCAAACTTTTGACTTTTTGTCACATATAACGAGCATTACTGGAAATATTTATTGACATCAGGAGCGGATACCGTTGCGAACATTCCCTTAACCCACCTTTTCTAGCATTTAGCAGTAACAGTTACAAACTGTACTCATTATCTCTGGAACTTTGGTGCTAAGGATGTTTTCAGCCATCTGCCTGTCCTCAGATACTGTACAAATGCCAAACGCGTCTAAAGAGAAATGATTTTAAAGAATCTTGAATCCTCAACATTTTCACACATGGTGTCTCTCTGTCTACCCATAGAGGAAGCAACCTTTAATACCTTGAATGTTGTAAATATAATAAAGTAAGGAATAGTTCATTCTATCACAAAAAAAACTGGTGTCAACAATATAAAAGTGCTTCAACTTTTCTCTTCGTCAGACTTTTTCTTCGACGCTTGATCACACAAGCTTAAAAATAAAACATCAACTTAAATAATTCCCATTAACCCAGACCCCCCTCCACACGACTAAAGGAAGTCTTCATACGCAATCATAATGAACGGCGTATGTAATCAAATTTGCGTATACATACACATAGCGGAAGGATGAGCGTCTGAGGAGGTCCAAACCCGGCACGCTCCAGTCTTTCCTCCAGCAACACCGGGTCTTTTACTTTGAAAAGACGGCCATACGTTACAATTATAACATTCTCTAAAGAGCAGGGAGCCGTCAGTCCAGGTCAAGCGCGAGATCCAGACGTGGAAGTGCTGTCTGCAGTCTGCCAGCTGTCGTCTGCTTGTCTTTGATTCCCGGCAGGTCGCTGAGAAACAGATACTCCAGATTCCTGTGTGGAATTAATGCGTGATTACAACATGAATGATTCTGTAAGTGTTATATTTGTCAATCATTCATCTCTGCTTCTCATGAATAAATGAATATATGGGCAGAATCTGTTTAAAATTGACCCCTCACCCTCACCTGAGTTTGTGCAGGGCAATGACACCCTTATCAGTCACATTTCCACATGACACCACCTCCATCGTGTACAAACTCTCCTGCAGACTCTCTACTGAGCTCAGCTTCTCCAGGCAGGTGTCCTCAATGTAGATGCACTTGTTGAGCTTGAGTTCCTCCACATATTTCAAGCCATCTACAATTATTAACACAAAAACAGCATCAGCAAGTTCTCTCCTAATTTCATTTACATGAGAAAATGAGAATTTTATCCCAAAATAAGTCTGTGTGTGTGGACTCCAAACAGCACATAATGTTTGGAGAGCTGCTGCCAACAAGGCCAGACCTGGTAAAACATCCCAGTCACTTGCGTCACGTTTGGATAATCAGACCTGGAGAGTTGCACTTTCACCCTCAACTTTCCTTTCTTGTTAACACAGGGGAATCACTTTCAGGTCAATGGATGAGGTCAGGCTCATGTTAACATAGCTAATGCAAAATTTACACTTTCTGAACATGCCTTTAATCTTTGATTTGAACGGGCTTTTAGTGAGGGTTTCATTAGTCTGTTGAGCTCAGAGTGTGATATGTAGACAACTACTGCATGGATTCTCTAAATTTTGCACAAACATTGTTCAGGGGATGAATTCAAATTACTGCTGATCCCCTGACTTTGCTGAATGTTAAATGCTAATGACACATGCCAAGAACGTGACAAGTCCTGAGGACAAGAACATAATATTCTCCACACTGTAACACTGACCCAGGTGGTCAAACCCCCTGTACATGATGCAAGATTCAGTAGCGTCAATCGCCTGGATCTTGTATCTGCCCAGAGGCCCAGTTGGCAGTCCGTTGTAGTCGTGATGCCAGCGATCGAAACCTTGGAACCTCACTTTGGCACCGCATCTCAGCAGCCACTCCGCTGCAGCCCGGTCCGGACCCACAGCTTTGATCCTTTCATAGTCCACCCTGAATGAAGATCAACAAGCGTTCAAAGTTTGGAAAACACAGATGACATTTAACATTTAATTTTAGTTGGTTGTTGCTGAGAAAGCAGACAAGCAAAGTGGGTAATGGAATATAGAGTCCTAATGGAAACCTGCCCACCGACTGTTTGTTTCTGTGGTTGTTTTACACTTTGTGCTGCTTGATATTTAAAAATGTGTAGATATGCTTCTTCGTCTCTGTTTCAAAACTTTTTGGACTTAATTTGAGATTTTTTGCTGGTTGGTCAAACGCAATAAACCTCTGATTTATCTGGCCTCTGATAACTGATGTGGGTATTTTCATTATTTTTGAGACTTTGGACTAAATGTTTGTTTTAAAAACAGAAATTAGACAAAATTTCAACTGAATCCATTTGACACCTTAGGGCACAATTACCTTGAATTACGTATAACGCCTGCAGTCAACATGCAGCAACACTGAGCTGCACAAACTGAACGTTATACGGATCATATGAGTTAACTTTAAGGCTTTGTATTGCGTTGCACTGGATTATACAGGTGTACCTAATAAAGCGATAGCACGCGAGCAGGTTGTTAACACGCCTCTCCGTGCGTGTCGTGCGGCTGTCAAACGCACATTGTTAATCTATAAAGTTGTCTCACTTGTTGAAAACTGCATTGAGCCAACCCCACAAGTGTCTGCGGCCCAGCTCCGTCTGCCCCGCGACACACTGCACTGCCTTCGATAAAAGCCTCATGTCCCCTGAGCTGGAAAACAAATTCAATAAATACGTAAGCTAGCGACGTGACTGGGTATTTGAAGGGAGGCGGAAATAGCCAAACAAACTGGAGAACCCAGTCCAAACGGATTAAAAAAAATCCCCACCTGTCCTCCAACAGACCAGACTGTTTACATTTCGGACGCGTCCATCGCCGCAACCTTTGACCTTGTCGCGCAGGGAAGTCCGGCGGTCCCATTGGACGGACGTGTTTACGCAGGCGCGTCGACGCGGAGGAGGAGCTGGGAGAGGGAGGGAGGGAGGGGGGCGGAGGAGGGGGCGTGGCCACGTCTCCGCTTTCACGATGGGCCGCCGCTGCGGGAATGTGGCGCTAACGGCGGCAGCAGAAGGAGGAAACACCGAGCAGAAAATCCAGGGACGTGCGTCAGGCAGTCGGGCAATGAAGAAGCGACCCTGAAGCGCTTTTCTCCCCCCTCCGACAAACGCTCCGAAAAATGAACCGGTTACTCAGCGGGGCCTCGTTGAAGGCCGCCGGGGCAGCGCGGACGAAGGCGTTAAAGGACGTTACGAGCAGACGGCTGCACAGGTAAGTGTCACGTGAGAGAGGGTGGTGTTGGAGTTGTCGTGGAAGGAGTCGGCTGAGTTGCGTTTCTCCTCTCGCGCGGAGGAGTTCAAACGTCTCGAAATGCGAGGAAGAGGGAAGTTTCGACCAGCGACCGACTTTGCACTGATCCCAGTCGCTTCCCAGCCGCGTTCAGCACCGACAACCGGATTGCACAATGTTTCTGCTCTCTGTAAACGTGCTCAGACACACCGCGCAGTTTACACAATGCAGACAAATAATCATTGTGTCTGCACTGCATAACCCCCCCAGTCATACCTGCTCCATCCATTTTTTTTATTTATCAGAACACATCCAGTCTGGTTGACATGCAGAACGACATTTTTTCTTTGACAGTGTCCAGCCTGTGCCAAGTGCTGTATGGAGATAGTATGTTACACACAATCTACAGGTCCCTCTGGGGACATGAGATGTCCCCCCAGCCTGCTTTAAGACAACTGTGTAATATAGGTGTTGTGTCTTAAAGTAATTCATGCACAACAGTAAGGTTCCCTAGTTTGTTAAATGGCACCAGCAAGAGATCGGAACCCAGTTTCATCACAGATTAGGTGGCGGATTAAACCTTCAGTGGGCTCTTGCAGCTGTGCAAGTTTTTGCAAGCTGTGGCAGCCGTGTCTTACTTGTCTGAACGCTAACTATGGAGTTAAAGCCCCTGAAGCAAACTTTCTTTTCAAAAACCTTGTCACTCTTTGCAGATTGGTGCACTGTGATGTTCCCGAGAATTTTTTTTCCCCCTCCTGGCAGATGTGTTGGTTCCACCCCGTGGTGAGCTTCACATGGCCTGGTTCTAATTTTCCAAAATCAAAACAGGATGTTGACTGTTTCCAATATCCCGTGCCTATTGTGATAGATTTAAGATGCTCTCTCGAACATTTTGTTCTTCCAGCTTTTGCCTCATTATGGAAAATCCTGTGATGGACTGTGGACGTGTTGGACATTCTGCAACTGCTGCTAATAGAGTGCAGCAGTTTGTGATCATTAGGTTTATAATTGGATTTAGTTGTTGGACAAACTTGTGACAGAGCTGGACTCTGTCTTTTTAGTCGCAAAGAGTCTGTTAACTGCAGCGCTCCTGTCAGGGGTTTCATCAGCGATCAGTCTCAAAGGTCTGTTGATTGCTCACACAGTCAGTTGAACATTGAACCACTGACCCAAATATTCTGCTCAACTTTCCTCCTTTTGCGACCTGTAAAACCAGTTGTTACATTTACCCGCAACCTTGCCTCCTGTCTGTCTTTTAGCACTTATGACGTGGCCGTGGTGGGAGCAGGGATCGTGGGCTTGGCCACCGCCCGAGAGCTCATCCTGCGACACCCGACTCTCAGCTTCATCCTGTTGGAGAAAGAAAAAGAGCTCGGTGGGCGGAGGTTTGACAGGCGCTGCTTGGGGAGAGGGATGGCAGTTTGTTCCAGAGAGAAAAATGCTTGCTGTTTCACAGTTAATTGAACCCAGCGAGCGCGTGGAATATGACACGATTGCTGTTGCGTCGGCTCTGTAACCCAGCACGCTGGATCTGACACAATGACTGGCAAATTCCAGCTTCAATTCAAAGGTTTTTGGTTGAAGAGTGGAGAAATCGTAACACTGTTATTGTCCCGGGCGGTGTCCGGCACTGTTTACCAGCAGAGCTCGATTCAACACTCTTAAACCTGAAAGTCAGCTAACTAGGCTCGTAATCATCATTTGATTGTAAATCCTGTGTGCTGGGGCGCAGAACCAATATTTATAGACTGCTCTATTCACCACAAGCCTGACAGAAATTAGTGTGACTCTAAAAATTGCAAATAAGATACATCATCTGACACATTACCTCCCTCTGGTCTCACGTTATGGTTTCGCTGTCTGCTTCATGCATCTTTGTAGTTACTGCACAAACGCCCAACTCTGCAGGAAAGCAGACGAGCGTAGACATCTCAAGAATCTAGAAAACTAGCATTGGTCCGTGGGTGCTAACGGGACCTCGTTTTTTTTTCTTTCTCCTTTCTTCGCGCTCGCCAGCTGCACACCAGAGTGGGCACAACAGCGGAGTCATTCACAGCGGGATCTACTACACGCCGGGGTCGCTGAAGGCCCGCCTGTGCGTGCGAGGAGCCACTTTAGCCTACGAGTACTGCGAGAAGAAAGGACTCCCTTACAAGAAATGTGGAAAGGTCCGCCCCCCGCCTTTGAACCAGATAAGACGTAACGCCGCTCGCCTTACTCTGGATGAGCCCCGCGTGGCGCTCTTCCTGATTCGGGACGGCGAGACACGTGATCTCAGGCATTGTGGAGATATTGGATATTTAATAGGGCAGTTTCATGACTAAGCAAAATCCACAGAACCGGAGTTCTTGCCGTCAGGGCACATGTAACAGATAATTGCTCTGCATAATTCAACGCTGAGTAGATTTCATGGCGTCCTGTTGTACAGCCATACAGGCACAGAACTGGGTGTATGTTCCTCCTCCACCAAATCTACTTAATGTCAACGTGTTTTAATAAAACCTGCTTTTGTTTTTCTTTTTTTCCCCCCAGCTTTAGCTGTTCTCAAACGTTAAATCGTCATCGTGTCTCGGTGCTGATCGCTGTGCTTCTGCTTTGGCAGCTCATTGTGGCCGTGGAGCAGGAGGAGATCCCCAGACTCAAAGCCCTGTACGAGCGCGGCATGAAGAACAACGTGCCCGACCTCAGTATCGTCGACGCCAAGGGAATCCGAGAGCGGGAGCCGTACTGCAGGGTAAGGCGGTTTCGTTTGCGTGGAAGAACAGATAGTGGAGGCTGACGCTGCGTCATCCTCTCAGGGAATAATGGCCTTGGACTCGCCCTTCACCGGCATCGTGGACTGGAGGAGGGTGTCTCTCAGCTATGGCAGGGACTTCGAGGAGGCTGGCGGCACGGTGGTCACCGAATATGAGGTCAATGACATATCGATGGTCAAGGAGAGCCCAGCTGGGAGCAGTGAAGGTAAAAACAGCCATTCACGCATCAACGCGGGTTTAAATTAAAAAAAGGAGCCACGTCTTGATTTGAAAATCCGTCCGCAGGAATGAAATATCCCATCGCAATCCATGACAAGAAGGTAAGACGCGCAGAGATGAACGCGTCGTCACGTGCAGACCCCGCGCTGCTCTTTGCGTCCTTCACGTTGCGTTGTTTCGTCAGGGTAACGAGGTGCGGTGCCGCTACGTCCTCACCTGTGGAGGCCTGTACTCCGACCGCCTGTCGCAGATATCTGGATGCAGTCGGGAGCCGCGGATCGTCCCCTTCAGAGGGGATTATTTGGTCCTGAAGCCGGAGAAGCACTACCTGGTCAGAGGAAATATCTACCCTGTAAGTCTGCCCGAGACACATGTCCACAAGTCCAACTTTTTTTCCATTGTATAGTCCACATAAATCATTTGACGTGCCGACGTTTCTTATCATATCCTGAGTATATGTATATGATCTCCATGCCCTTAAAGGCGTGTTAGGGAACTTTAGGGCATCTTTTCGGAATATTTAATGGAGGTTTTTAGCCTGAGAATCATGTACATGACATGTACTCCGGGTACTTTGATTTATAAGCGGATCCCTGACAGCTGAAAATAATTTTGGGAACATTTAATTGCATCCAAAATATTTTCAACCCGACTTATTTTGAGGATATGTCCATTAGAGATCTTGTGAGCGAGATCATTATCAAAACCAACGCTGTGGTCATGTGACAGGCCCGGGCAAAAATAAAGTACTAAATGTTAAGTCTTAGAAGTGTTTGTCCCAAAAAAATACATTTGCATATTTGATAGGCAGAAACCGCAAGTATGCTTCCTGCAGTTCTACTCCTCTGCGTTCAGTGGACTGCCTGCGCTGGCATTTGAATCCGAATAACGGCCGTGCGCCTCGCTGCTGCTGCTGCTGCTTCATTTGCTCCTCTTGTGAATTCTTCTCTTCCAGGTCCCCGACCCTCGTTTCCCCTTCCTCGGCGTCCACTTCACCCCGCGGATGGACGGAAGCGTTTGGCTCGGCCCCAACGCGGTCCTCGCCTTCAAGAGGGAGGGTTACAAAATGTTCGACTTCAACGCCAGAGACTTTGTCGACGCGCTCTCGTTCAGGTACGGCTTCGCATTTTACCTGTTCTTATTTCCTCCCCTGTGCTGTGAACGTGAATGTTTTGATTTTTTTTTTTGTATATGAAGATTATAGCTGTTGCGCGGTCGGTGATCCGCGCTTTCTTCTTGTGCCGCAGCGGCCTTCAGAAGCTGGTGTGGAGGAACATAACGTACGGGATTGGAGAGATGTACAGAGGGATTTTCATCGGCGCGCAGGTTAAAAACCTGCAAAAGTACATCCCTGAACTCTCAGTGAACGACGTGATCAGGTACAGCAATTAACGCAAGACCAAAAATGGAGGTTTATTATAGAAATGACTTTAGTTATTCAGCGATGTTTCCGTAACCCTGCTCGTTTTCCTCTCCAGGGGTCCTACGGGAGTTCGAGCTCAGGCCCTCGACCGGGACGGGAAGCTGGTGGATGACTTCGTGTTCGACGGCGGGGTCGGGGACGTGGGCGGCCGGGTGCTCCACGTGCGCAACGCTCCCTCGCCGGCGGCCACCTCCTCCCTCGCCATCGCCGAGATGATCGCGGACGAGGTGGAGGGCCGCTTCTCGCTGTAGAGCGACGCGGCCGATCGCAGCGGGGAGAAGGGGTAAAACCCCGAACTTCAGCCTCAGGTCAACGGGTGAAACTGCAGTGTCGTATCGAGCTGTCGCTACATCAGCGTCACTGAGACATTTTTAGTACAGAGCCAGCCTTAATTTGAGGGGGGGTGGTGGTGGTATATCTCTGACTTAATCACGTTTGGACACTGTTTACTCCACCACATTTCAAAATAACAATTTACGTTTCTGCGCTATATTTCTGTTCAAAAACAAATCATCACAAGTTGGGCTTAGTGACAGTGTGAAGCATTGAACTTATGTTTCTAGCTCCGGTGATTTTAATATCAGCTTGAACCATTAAAATAGGAATATAGAAACAAACATGGCTGCACTAAATGAGGGATTTTAAATTCTGGTATGGAGTTTCTTCTTTGACTTTTGGTTGTGTGTGTGTGTGTGTGTGTTTTTTTTTTGTTTGTTTTTTCTTAAGCCACTGACTTTTTGTGGGGGGTTTTCTGTTCAAACATTGTATAGCTTTCTCTATACTGTGTTTTAATCCAAATTGCTGTAAATCCATTTGGGGAATTTTCCAGGGAAACAAAAAATTATGATTACGCATATTAATATTTAAAGATCTGATTTTTTTTTTTTTTTTTTAATGATCCTGATCCTTGAGCTTGGATTCGCGTGTGACACTGGGTGCCTTTATTGACGAGTTTATCTCTTTTTTTTTTTAAGGTAACACAGTTGTAGCTGCAGAACGCACAACGTACGAAGAGAGGGGCTGTGCTTACCTCGTTCGACAGATTTGGGCACTGGAATTTGTCTGCCCAAATCATTTTAACGTCGAAATTTGAAATGATATCGAGACTAAATGTGATGGTTTGGTGTCATATTTACATTAAGAAACTGAAAACGCTCATTTTTGATGTTTCTTTGTGGGGAGGTGATCTCATGCAATTCTGTTTCAGTTTACTCTTTGTTGTAATTCACATATTGCTAAAAATGTCCAGATAATGTTCTTATAAAATTGATATCTCTTACTTTTATGTCACCCCATTTCTTTACAAATGAATGAATGTATATTGACCATGCATATGTATTTTTGTACATCAAATGTACCAATTTTTGTAGTTTGTGCCATAAGATTTTTTTTTAAATCAGGCTGCATATACTTTGGTATATTAATCTAAGGTACTTTTAAATGATTGAAGTAAAGGGTGCAAATTCACTTTCTTCCAAGGTACATAGAGAAAGGAACAGTTAATCAGGAAAAAGGAAAACTTTATTGTGCCAGATTGTTCCTTACACTGCAGATGTCAATGGGGATTTGACCTTTTCAATTTGAGCTGTTGTTAATTTGAGCACTTACACAGTTTGTCCACAGGGGGGCGGAATCGCAGCAACAAAAATCCCGTACGAGCTCCAAAATAAGATCAAAATATGTCTAAATTAGATGCTGTTGTCAAACCACTGCTTATTACTCTAAATGCTCGTGACGTGCTATATAAAATAAAGTGGCTTTATTTGCTTAAATGCGGTCTATTCGTCTGATAAAAATGATTTTGACAGTGTTCCAGTGAGTGTTTTGTAATCACTGCCGATAAGAAGGTGTTAAAAAATAAAGGTTGGTTTTGTATATGACCCATCTGCATTTCTGAAACAATCAATCTTCTATTCACGTTTTCGTTCTTCGTTGTACTGAGAAAAAGTCCTGCCTTGTTTTGTTTTTTTTTCTCCTCTCTCCCTCGTCCAATAAAATGTGAAATTACGCAGCGTGCGTGCCTGACAGCGGACGCGGCGCAGAGAGCGGCGGCAGACAGACAGGCAGCGGAGTTGGTACGAACATCTTCGACTTCTCAGACCAAAAACACCTCGACTGCTCTTCAGTCGCTCCGCTCACAGACGTGCCTCGGACCGGTCGCTGTTTTTTTCTTTCTTTTTCTTGTTTCTCCTTTGGAAGTGGCTGGGATTTTTTTACGTTGGATTTAGCGCCCGATCGCCGCGGAGAAGATGACTAAATGTGAAGTGACCAGCGCAGGAGACAGTGTGCCTTGTTTGGAGCTGAACGGGTCGTGTGCCACAACATAAAACTCGGAGCGCATCAAGGCCAGCGGCAGCCTGTAGCACTCGTTAGCTGGTCGGCTAACGCTAGCCTGCTAAACGTTACAGGTGTTCCAAGGCAGAAAAAATAACCAAACGTAACGCGTAGCTGTAGTTAGCTGGCAACAAGCCGGGCTCCCATGTCGTGACTTAAAACTGAACTTAACGTGCCTGTTACGAGCTTTTTAGCAAACGCCAAGTAGCAAACTATAACACTTAGCAACATTGTTATTAGCCGTTAGCTTTTCAGACAGTCGCTGTTTACAGCAGCACAGGCTAGCCTCACTAGCCACCGAGCTAGCGAGTTAACTTTATAGCTACATGTGCTTATTTTCTTTTGTAGCTCATTTTTGGCTGTTCAGCCCGACTCTACCCCGGACTCGCAGTGTACTTTAGTGACACTCTTCATATTTGCGAGCCGGCCAGTTGGACTTTTTTCCCCCCGTTCCCCCGCCGTGCCTGCCCTGGACTGACCCACCCACAAGGACTATCTATCCGGGGCCGATGCTGACAGTTCAGCCCGGATCACGGCAACGCCAGGAGCCGCCACAGCAATGCAGCCCCAGCAGATATACGACTTTTCAAGTGACGAGAACAGTCACAAATGGAAAGGCCTCTTCGTGCAAGCTTTACGAAAGGTAAAAGTGGGTTTCGCGACGCTGTCTCGCCGAGTCCCTCTACCCGACCGAAGTGTCTCTCACACAACACACACTCGTTTGTGCGAGATACAGAGCGCTGGATTCATCTGCACCTAAACCTTAGGAACTGTCTCAAGTTGCCAAGTTAATCTGATCCAAAACCCGCAAAGTATCCGTGTCATCGGTGCCGTTACTACGAGCAACGCAAGCAAAGCCCCCCCCCGTGTAACCGGTAGCCGTTGACTAGGACACATCTAAGTAATTGAACGTGTGTAATGTTTTGTTGATCACTGGTCGTCACTGCAGACATCTGTCAGCGCCGAAGCTGCTGTTCTCATCCCCCTGTGGCGGTCGACGTGCCCGCGACCTCTCGGTCCATCCTCTCACCCGAGTTCACCCGTAAAGCCCGTGTCTCTCAGTCTCACACTAACGTGACCCGCTGACACTTTTGAGGGGCATCATCTTCCCCAGATGCTGGTAACTTGCAGGGGTGTCGATGATTTGCCTCCAAGGGAAGGCAAATCCCTTGGAGATGCTCTCCCCTTCGTTTCACAGGTGTGCATCGCTGGCCACATCTTTATCTGTCCCTCACTTTGCTGGACAGTGAAGATGTCCCTCGGGGAGATGCAGGGAGACGCTCGGTGCAGCTGTTTGTACGCTGCTTACATGTCAGCTCCCCCTCCACCCCAAGAAATGCAGCCTCATCCTCACCAGCCTGATTGAAACTTTCAAAGACGGAAAGCATTTTTTTTTTTTATTTTAACGTCCTTGGTCAGCAGGACCGACTCTGTATCAGTTCCTTTTTGACAGTCCCTCTCTCTCTCTCCTTCTTTTCTTGCATCATCTCGGCCTCTCCCCCTCGTCCCCGGTTTTATTTTCTCTTTGTTGCTGTGCAAAGTGGAGGCGGCGTGGCGTTTTTGCAGAGTTTCGATACCGCTGTAACGCAAGCTCCCGCACACAGCGGTAGAGCCAACGTTGGGGATGACACAGCAGGCAGCGTTGCTCACCTTGGTGACCTGCAGCAGGTCTGAGTTCAGCCGGGGCAGCAGACGGTAGCTGACGGGCATCCAGCCTGCTTTTTTTTCAGCTGGCGTTTCTGCATTCGTGTTTACAACTTAAAACTTAAAACTCATCCCCAGACATGCAAGAAATAGTCAAATATATCCTTACACCGCTGTTGGCAAAGGTTTATTACCAACTTTAGTTGTTTTCATTATCCATTAATCTTGACGGTTATTCTCTCGAGTGGCTCGATAAGTCTGGGAAATCTCATGTGTTAACACACGGGCGATGTCTGATCAACTTTATAATCCAAAACCTAAAAAAAAAAACCAACCCAAAACCATGATCCCTTAAGTATCACACGCATTCGTGTAAGAACTGGAGTCGGGTCTTGTATTTTCTGCCCTCTCTCTCTCTCTCTCTCTCTCTCTCTGTGAGTCGACACAGCGGGAAGCTCGCAGCATGTGGACTTTTTTGGACAGGGCTCTCGTTTGAAAGACTGAAATATTTGTGTTCCCAAAATAGATGAAAGCGCTTCAGACTGAGTTTATTTTCACAGCATGAAGATACATGTCTGTACCTCATAATAGACCTCTCAGTAATGCTAAGGGTTGTTTTTTTTTTTATTGTTTTCTTTGCGTGTGCCGGGCTGCGTTTTGATGAAGCGGGGTTAGCCGCTTCTTTGTTAGTAGCGGAGCTCATCAAGTTCCTACTTGAGACTCTTTTTTTGCCGTCAGGTCGGTCATGGACTCACGAAATCAGCCCTTTCCTCCCCTTCCGTGGCGCTTTTGGGATTTTGTTCGCGTAAAGTAAGAGCACGAGAAGAATCTTTTTTCTCGCGCTCTTTCCCGGCGCCGTTGATGCGGGCCTTTTTAAAAAAAAAAAAAATCTGCTCATTCTAGAGGCGGCCGGCCGTGGAATGAGCCGTGCAGCGGCGGGGGGCTCGTAAATAAACACGCGGCCCTTTTCCTGCGGCGCTGGGAGATGGCGCGATGAATCAGGTGAAACCCAGGGAGCAGGTGATGGGCCGCGCTGCGGCGGGTTTCACTGTCTCAACTTGTTACACAACCGCCCCGGGGGAAAGCCTGTCAGAGATTGACGCAAGAGAGGTTTGTTATGGTTTTGACAGACTGTGACTCGCTGTTTTTCACAGCTGTCCGCTGTGGGCGGGGGGAGGGAGGAGGAGGAGGGGGGGGGGGTTCCTTGTCGTAGTGGATGGCCCCTCCTCCGAGAATGATTTAGGTTGTTGTTCAGAGGCAGGGTTTGTGTGTGTGTGTGTGTGTGTGTGTAGGGGGGGGGGAATCACACGGCAGAGCTGCAGCCATGTGGACTGGACATGCCAGTTTTTTTTTTGTTGTTGTTTTTTTTAAATTAATCTGTGAATCTTTCGAATCATTCATCGGGCGCTATAAATAAGACGTCCGTTGGTTCCAGGGAGGTGAGCGTTTCTTAGGAACCTTTTACGGAGCTGCACACGTGGGAGGACGAATCGCCTGGGACTGGAAGTTCGTCCCCGGGTCACCGCTCGCGACCCGCGACCGTGCCGTCGAATAAAGTTTCCTTACGTGTGAGGGGGAAGCCTTTTATCAAAATGTCACGCACCTGGCGCGCGATGTCGATTTCGACGCCACAGGTCGACGCTAAGGGCCCGACGTCGCCCGTAGCGCCGGCCGTGACATTTCGCCGGCGAGTCCCGTGCTCGTGCCTGGCGCTTCACACCCCCACCCCCCGACACTGTTAATAATAACTGTGCATTCCCCAGGTCTGGCGTTTCGCTGGCATCGACGGAGGAGGCCGGAGCTCCGCCGGGGTACGGTTTCACTCCGTCGCCACGTTGAGCCGGCGCTGAGCGGCTTTCGCTGCCGCATTTATCCGGGCGAGACGGGAGATATTGTCGCCTCACGCAGGGTCACAGACGCACTCTACTGCTGTGAGGTCAGCTCCGGCCACTGAAAAATTTCAAACACTTCGTGGTTGTGTTCCTGTGTAAACACCAAAGTGTCGCCCGTCGTGGCTTCTTTGCGTATCGAATTTACGCCGTTTCCCCGCCCTCCACCCCGGAACATCGAGTCAGGCCCGTGAGCATCGGTTCAGCCGGAGGACAGGTGGACGCGGGGGTCACCGGGTCGGGTCGAACCGGGGTCGCGGGCGCGTGATCCAGCTATTGTCTCGACGAGCCGGCTGCCAGGAGCGCTGGCACGGCGTCAGGGGAGCGTTTGTGCGTTCGCTCTTCACTGTTGCGCGCGGTTAACCCAGTGCATGCGTCTCGTGCTGCATCTGCAAATCTATTTCTGTTTCCAAAGGATTATCTTCGTCCATGTCTCTTTTGTCTTTGTGTGTGTGTGTGTGTGTGTGTGTCTTGTATGTCTTCACCGTGCACCTTTTTTGTGTGTCTGTCTGCGTGTGTGCCTGTTGTCTCAGAGATGATCTCTGCCCTATGGTTCCCCAGACAGTCTGGTTGTAATGGCAGATGATGTCATGGCATGAATCACAAACAGTGACACATGCTCGGGTATAATAACAGGCCCCACCCCCACCGCCCGCACACACACACACACACACACGTACACGCACACACACACACGCATTACCTGCAACCTGAGCCTGATGCAGCCAGGAGAATAATCAATTGAGTTAGAAATGTTAACCCTGTGTGAACAGAGCCCGGCCTCTGTTACCACCTCCAAACTCTCTGAGCTCTTTCAGCGGCGGCACCTGATCACGCCCGCGCGGCCGGAGACGCGCACGCACCCTCTGATGCAACAGGATGCAAGCCGCCGCCGCCGGCTGATGTCTTACCTTACATAATTTGCATCAGGTTTTGTTTTAGGGGATTTTTTGCATCATTTTTTTTTTTTTTTTTTTTTTTGCGCGTTAACCGTCGGCAACGGTGCCAGAGACGAGCTCGTGCAGTGACCTCGTAGGATCGACTGCAGACGTGTGTCTCTGACACAAATAAGACCTGGGAGGCTCATTTAAAGAAGGAACACCCCCCCCCCCATCAACACTCACAACCTAATTGGGTGGGGGTACCACCTTTTTATGTTCTCAATGAAAACACATCCCAGTCGCCTCCACTTCACGTTTTACCTGCGTTTTTCACAGCAGCGGCGTTGTGTCCGTCTCTCCACGTCTGACGCTGCAGTTCGGGCGAATGAAATCTCCTCTCTGAGGTGAAACCTCCGCGATTTGGGATGTTTGGACAAAGAAAAATGCCGCGAGCGATGGGACACCCCACCCCTTTTAACGTTCGCTCGTGAGCGCCGCTGCCGGGGTTTCACGTCTCATGGAAGCTGAGCGCGTCACGGCGTTGCGTTTAAGATGCCGCGTGGATGTACGCTACGGTCACCTACGCGTTTGCCGCTGCGTGACCCGGTTCCGCGCAGACGACCCGTACGTGTTGTTGAATTATTTGGGGGGGTTTTTTTCCCCCAGTTTCTTTCATCACCAGCTTCCTGGAACTCATGGTCTGATAACTGCTTGTTTTGTCTGATGGTGAATCAAAAACCCAAAGACATTTACAATGGGGAGAAAAGGCGTCAAATCAAACCAGAACATTGATCAGTTGATTGACGTAAAACGAGTCGGCAACAGTTTTGGTATTCCACCAAGTGTCTTAAGTTGTTTGTAAACAAAAAAACAAACCATCAGATATTAACTCTCTGGTATCTCTGCATAATAACTGGAGCAGTTTCCAAAATACTTGCTGATCATTTTCCGTGGGTGGAGGAATTGATCCATCGATTCTGTTATCAAACGGTTTGCTCCTCGTTTCAGGGCAGGTTCAGTGAAGCTGGCGATGCTTCAAACCCGGTCCCGCTTCACCGGCGCAAACGTTCGGAACATTCATGGGTCGCTTGTGTGTGTGTGTGTGTGTGTGTGTGTGTGTGCGCGCGTGTGTGTGGCCTGGTATTTGTAGCTGTAGTGACGTGGATATTCTGGTGTTGTTTTTTTATTATTATTTTTTTTTTCTGTCTGTGAATCCTGGTTTTCCCTCGCCAGGGTTTTGGCTTTTGTCCAGTCTGTGTGTGTGTGTGTGTGTGTGTGTGTGTGTGTGTGTGTGTGTCTGTGTGTCTGTGTGTCTGTGTGTGTGTGTGTGTGTGTGTGTGTGTGTGTGTGTGTGTGCGCGCGTCGTATGAGCCTGCTCCTGCTGCCTCCTCACGCACGCACATCAATACCTCTCAGTCTGCTGCTCTGATCTGCTGTCCGACCCCCGGGGTGGGGTGGGAGCGGGGGGGATGCTTGGCTCCGTGTCGGTGCGGGGAAGAGGGCGGAGGGAGGGGTGGAGGAGGATGAGGAGGGAAAAGCGAGAGTGAGCGAGCGAGCGCTGGGACTTCCTGCACGCCGGCCTTCCCCTTCCCCTTAATGGAGCGGCTCCGTGAAACTGAACACCTCGTCAGGGAGCGGGAGGACGTGCGCGGAGGTTTGGCGTATGATCGGGGCGCGGGGCGCGGGGGGGTCTTTGATTTTGATGTCCTTTGTCCACGTCCCGTGCTGGTGTGGGGAATCAAGCAGATTTTTTAAAAAATAAATCAGCGTTTCACCCGTGAAGTCGATAACGTCTTTAAATCGAGTCTCCTGTGATGGTCGAGGTTTGGGCTGAGACTATCACCTGAGCAAGTCTCCGAAAACACGAACTGCAGCTGCATCAGTAATTAGCCAGTTACACAGAACACAACAGGTGACATAGGCAGGTAACGGACAACGGGAGTTGATGACTGATTGAACGATCCATTGATTGTTTATTCTGGCACCGTGCGCCGCTGCTTCCCACAAAAGGAAAAAAAAGCTGCGCGACAGTTGGTGCGCATTCACAGTAATGACGAAGGAGGATCTGAACTGAAACAAATGAATCCAAAAAAAATCTGAATCAAAACTCAGGAGTTTCCCCCATTGTTGTTGTTGTTGTTGTTTCACCGGTGGGAGAACGCCGTGAAACGATCTCCGCTAACTTGCCCACCGTTGCCAATGTAACGCAGCGACAAACGTCCCTCACGGTTCCCCAGAGTCCAACGTGACATAAATGTGTTGTTTTTGTCAGAGCAACAGCTAAACCAGTTAATTATAGAGAAGAAGAAGAAAAAATATATATCACAAGCTAGGACAGAATTTTTGGCAAAATTTAAAAAGCAAAAAATTTATTATCAAAATTGTTAAAAAGAAAAAAGTTGACAATTTCAGAAAGAAGACTTTTACAAAAAATGATCAAAATTATCATTTTGACTTGACGAGACGACTCGGCGGCTCACTGTTCGTGTTGCGCGTTTCTCTCGGCACTGTCCCGCGCTCCAGGCGTTCGTCGAGCTGCCTTCGCTTCTCTGTCGCGCTCCTTCAATTCAAGCGCCGTTTGATTTCTCCCCTTCTCGCGCGCGCCGCCGCCGCCCGCTCTTCCTCCCATCCTGACATTGTTGCAGATAGACGGCGCTTGTTGGACGTGGGCCTCTCAGAAGCGGGCCAACTATTCTGTGAATGGAGTCAGGGGAAACCCCCGTAGTTTCAGCGCGGTGACTCACAGCTCCTGGTGTCCTGTGGAATTTGGTCAAGTGCCTATTTGCGGTCGAGAGGATATATCTCATAACCTACTTCTGCTTTGATACATACATTTTTTTTTTTTTTCCAAGCCGGGGTTTAAACTTGCGGCTTATTTATAACCGCCGGGTCTTGTGAGCGTGCATCAAAACAGAGAGATGACGTACGGAAGCTCGAACGAGGCCTAAAGTCGCCGCTTCGATTTTCCGGCCGCTCTTTGAAGCGTCAAAATACGGATCTGGATCTTTTTTTTTTTCAATCTGTGTTTGTTTTGCCGCCCGCGATTTTCGCCGGCTCATGTCGAAGAGTCAAACTCGATACAGGGGGGGCATCCTGCCCCGTCGCTGCGTCTCTGTGAAGTCAGAGCGCAGGAATGCGTGAAGCCCCGGTGACCTTTTAACTCTCCTCTCGCATTCCCCGATCCGGGGGCAACGTCTCGTCATCAGAACGCCGCGCTTTTTACTCTGCGCCAGGCCGATTCCATCGCCCGCCCGCGAACAGGCCGCGCTTTTGTGAGCGCGAGGCTCTCTCTTTCGATCCACCTCTCCTCCTTTTTTCCCTCTCTCTCTCTCTCTCTCTCTCTCTCCTCCCCCTGTAAGTCTGCTTCGGGTGCTATATTCGTATCTCAACTGACAGCATTCCTGCGAGAGGGCACGGCCCGAATGACGACAGCTTTTGGGAGGCTGGAGGCTGGTTTGTGTGTGTGTGTGTGTGTGTGTGTGTGTGTGTGTGTGTGTGTGTGTGGGGGGTGGGTGTTCTCTTTCCACTCATAGACCTGGCGAAACCACGCCCCCCCCAAAAAAACCCACACCTTCTGCCCGACTGGTTCCGCCCTCCAGAGTCCCACCGCTGGGCAGATGACAGCTTGAAAAAGACATTGTTGTTGTTGGGGTTTTTTTTTTTCCCCCATTGTATTTTTTTAAAATTTTATTTTGAAGATGACACGCTCAGCATTTTTGCAGTCTGTTCTAATTTCAGGCGCGAAAATGCCTCGATGGAGAGTCGACTCGCCGCTGGGGAGTTTCGCTCGTGGGTTTTCCGCACCGTCGCCTCCAAGCGCCTCCGAGTCCCCTTCGTGTGACGCGTGCCCCAGTGGGACGCAGCGCGGGTAGTTAGCCTAGCGGATCGACCTCCACCCGCACCAACTCCGCCCGTGATGGTGGATCGGGAGGAGAAATGAATAAACTGAACCTCAGCCACTTTTTTTTTTTTTTGGAAAGATGAATGAGCTCTTCAGAAAATAACTCGCTGTAATGAAAGTGAACCGTGTTTCGAAGTTGCGAGACCGACGCGCAAAAGAAAAAGATGACCCTCGGTCGCTGTCCGTACTTGCCTGGAGGACACTTAGCGTGACCTCGCCAGGTGTGACCGTCAGTTGCTTTTTCAGATAGGGGGAAAAAACCTTCTTCAAATCCTCTACAGGTCCTTAAATTACAGGATTATCTCTTAACAATTTTTTTTTTTATTATTGTTTTTTATGTTCGTCTCTTCCATCCAGGTACAGATGCAGGTCCACCCAAACCTCAACGCGAAGGAGGACGCCCTGCAGCACATCGAGGAGCTGATCCTGCAGCTGCTCAACATGCTGTGCGTGGCCCAGCCTCGCTCTGTGCAGGATGTGGAGGTAAGGCCTCCGCGGGACAGGTGGCGTGGCGCAGGTTGTGAGGAGCCGAGGTTCGGGCTCGCGGCGCCGGAAGCTCGGGAACGTGTCGTCAGGAGCGATCGCTGTCAATCATAAGCGTTTGCCAGAAAAATAAATTTTGACTCTCCCTCTGACCAGGAGCGGGTCCAGAAAACCTTTCCCCACCCGATAGATAAGTGGGCGATTGCCGACGCCCAGTCAGCCATCGAGAAGCGCAAGAGGAGAAACCCCTTACTCCTCCCCGTGGACAAGATACACCCGCTGCTTAAGGTAAAGACGCACCAGGCGTCCCGTCGAAGATCCGAAGATATACGTATTCTGCGTAATAACGTTTTTCCAGCAGTAGTCTGCATGTAATTAGGTCATGTCCTCCGTGCGGCTTCGTGCACCAGGAATTAGTCTGACCCTCGTGTAAAGCCCAACGTGTCCTTTATCCTTCTGTTTGTCGTCTGTCGTCGTTCTTTTTCGACAGGAGGTTTTGGGGTACAAGGTCGACTACCACGTTTCCCTCTACATCGTGGCGGTGCTTGAATACATATCAGCGGACATACTCAAACTGGCAGGAAACTACGTGGGCAACATTCGGCACTTTGACATCAACCAGCAGGACATCAAGGTGTCCATGTGCGCGGACAAGGTGAAAAACGGAGCCGCCAGACACGGCGAGAGAGGACGGAGTTGCTTTTGATCGTCTCTGATAGAGAATTATGTCGTGTTTTTTTTTTTTTCCCCTTTCTTTCTGTTCCCAGGTGCTGATGGACATGTTCGACCAGGAGGAAGACATCGGGCTGATGTCCCAGTGCACGGAGGAGCCGTCCTCCTCCGGGGAGCTCACGTACGACGACCTGGTGAGGCTGGAGATCGCGGAGGAGCGGCAGTACCTGCGAGAGCTGGACCTCATCATCAAAGTGTTCCGCCACCATTTCCTGTCCAACCCCAAAATCTTCACGCCTCAGGTGGGGGGAAAAGGCCCGCGCGGTCGAAGAAGGCGCTTTCGCGATCTGGCGGTGAACTCTCGCGGGCCGGTTCGCGCTCTAAAGCCGGCTTACGGGGTCAAACAGTCGGCTTTCTAATCGTAAACCCAATTAAAAAGCCGTTTCACGCAAATCCAGCGTAAGAACACTTGGAAGAGCGCGGGCGCGAGTCTTTAATCGGCTGACCGCCGATTAGCGTCGTGGGTGCAGAGCCGTGCCCCACGTTCGATTCCCCTCAGATCAGCTGCGATTAGAGAGAGTCTCACCCCGAAAGAAGCTTCAAGAATTTTGAACCATCTCTGCGAGACACCGCCCATGACCCAGTAAACAGTGAGCTGACATTCAGAGGAACAAATTATTAATTTAAGCGATCCAATATTACAATTAAATACTCCGAATTCCCTGAAAGAAAGGAAAAGGTACTGCGAGCAGGGAGTTAAACAGCGGGTCTCCGGGTCGCGGAAAGCCGAGTTTAATGGGTCGCTGCGGCTCTGCGTATTTTGGGTCGGGCAATTTGCGGTATCGCTTGGGTGAGGACGATAAACCTTTTTTTTTTTTTTTTTTTTTCACGAGGCCCGGCGGAATGCAGAACGTGCAATTACGTCCGAGACGGGAACAACATCTGCAGCCCTCGGCGAAACAGCCTCAATTATGTCTGTCGAAAAACGCGGCGTAATCCGAAATTACGCCGAGATGTCAGGACGGTGTTACGGTCAAATAATGACAGGACTGAACTTCTATTCAGACTTCAGCAGTCAATAATCGCCCCCGTGCTATTTTAAGGGCCCTCGTCTGCTTGACTAATCGCTTCCTCGGGCCAACCGAGCCTGTTGTTGTTGGGTTTGTTTTTTTTAAGAGTTTTTTTTTTGCGGCGTTTATTTATCCAAGGGAGGCTGACTGAGAATGGGAACGCTTTGAGCAACACGTTGAGCTTGTTTACGCGCACTCGCGTAACCTGGTTATTGTTGGTTCTCCGCGGTTTCTGTTATCAGCACGAGATGTGTGTGGGGGGGGGGGGCTTTCGAAGTCCAACCGTCGGCACCGTCAGAAGCACGGCAAATTAGCTGCGCAGATAACCATCACTGGGTCGTTTCTCTGGGGTTTCCAAGTAAATTTGCGCAGATGTGTTCACAGAAGGGCGTACGAGAAGTTTGGCGCTCGCGTCGAATCTAAAATCGCGCGGGCCGCGTCTGTGCGTTCGGATTTGGCCGACAGAGGGAGTACGAGATTTGGCTCAAGTTGCGGCAACCCACGCACGAAGGGCTTTTTTCCAGCGCCAGTTGATTGCGCTTCACAGCAGCTCCGACTGCTGACGGCGTCCATCGCTACGATACGTCACGTCCCCGCGTCTTTCGAGCGCCGTCTCCGTGAGGACAGAGCGAGACGCCCGCGGGAGACACGGAAGTTTCTCAAAGGATTTTTTTTTTTTTTTAAATTCTTGTAAGCGCGAATGTGCTTGAATAAGACTTTGGACAGGAAACTTGATTTCTCCGGCAGCGGTGTGGTCGGATGAAAGGAAAGATCCAAAATAATGAAACCCGGGGGTCTGAAACTAAAACTCCAACAAAAAAATGTAAGAAGAAGAAAAGAAAAAAAGTTTTCACAGCTGCGTTTTCTCCTTACGCTGTCAGTCAGACTAAGAGAAAAAAAACACCGACCACCTGCGCGTCAACGCAGATTTTAAAATCATTTGATTGCCGCGTTAATCTCGGCCTTCTCGGATTAGCGGCCGCAAACCTGACGCGTGTGGTTGTCCCGCCGCAGGACGTGGAGGTGATCTTCAGCAACATCCTGGACATCCACGAGCTGACGGTGAAGCTGCTGGGGCTGATCGAGGACGCCGTGGAGATGACGGCGGACGGCAGCCCTCATCCGCTGGTGGGCAGCTGCTTCGAGGATCTGGCAGAGGTACGTCTGACCTCAGAACCTCAAAACTCAGCCGGGTCCCATCCTCTCGGCCCGAGGAAAATGTTTGTAAAGGGGTGGACGCGGTGACTCGGGTGGCGAAATACGTACCGCAGGACACCGCCGTGCCTTGCTTGTTACGAGCCGAGAGGTTTTATCGATCAGAAAAGGTTTTTTTTTTTTTTTTAAAAATCATTTTTGAATGCGCCGTCCCCTGAGGCGTTTTCACCCACTCAACAGTTTCCGTTGCACAATTTAAAAAGGAAAAAAAAAAAGAAAAGTAATTAATAGTATTCCTGTTCATAGGAGGAAATCTATTTAAGAAAATATAAACAATAAAAATAAGAGACACTGTGCTACTAAAACATCAACAAATAAAGCCTTTTGGGATTTAGTCCCGACTTTTTAAAAACCTCATGAATTTAATGAATTATTAGCCGAGCTGCCGGTTTCTTTTGTGCCGCTGTTATTTCTTGAGCGGGGGAACGAGCATCGCCGGCGCTAACTGCGGGATTATCCGCGTTTGTGTGCAGGAGCAGGCCTTCGACCCCTACGAGACCCTGTCCCAGGATATTCTCAGCAAGGATTTCCACGAGCATTTCAACAACCTGATGGCGAGGCCGGCCGTCGGCCTCTACTTCCCGGTAAGACTTTCGATCGGAGCCCGTCATTGGACGCTCCTCTGGGGGGCGGGGGCTTAAAATGAACAACAATATGCGGGACAACGTTAAAATTAGCCACAGTGACACTGGGCAATAAATTCACGGCGGTTTTGGCCGCCGTATCTCCGGCTCCCCGTCTTTCCTCTCGTTCTGGTGTCTAAACTTATGTATGAGGGGAAAATGAAAAGGGAAACCGAAGGGCTTGTCTTTAATCTGAAGGTACGAGTCGGTCATTTGCGCATTTACGCCCAGCGAACAGCGTTTTGAGGAATCGGGCGCCGGGTGAAATTCCTCCCGATACCGTTCGAAGGGGCACGTCATGACATATTCGGCGTCCTGTGTACAGTTTATTCACCGCTGCCGCATTGTTTTATTTGGACATTCCTCACAAGAATAGCATTGAATTATGCGCGGCGGGGTGCAGCTCGGCAGCCTTTTGAAGAAATGAAATATTTGCCCGGTGTTTTCTCAGGCCGGAGACCAGCGCACGAAGCGCCGTCAGGGCTGCGAGCTCGCGCGGCGGCATTTACAGTCAGGATTTAATTTTTTTTTCCTCCCTCCTCCTTTTGAGACCGTGCGCAACAAAGTCCCATTTAGCGAGGCGCGTACTTAAAATCCTGGCGTTTACGGGGTCTTCCCGCTGAGGTCAAGGCCTCACCTCATTAAAAAAAAAAAAAACGTTTGTTTTTGGGTTGGGGTTTTTTTGTTTTCGGCTGGACGCCGCTCTCCGTCCTCTAATTTCCCACGCCCAGTGTTTCTTTTTCACGCGCTCATTGTAAGAGAGCGGAGGAAGGGGCACGGGAGTTAAAAATAAAGCTTCATTCTTGCACCTTGTTGATAACAGCGACACGTGAGGCACAGGAGACGCACATATATGCGGCTTGGTTTAGTAAGTCACCCTCAGGTCACCACGTCGCATGGGCCCGATATGATGGCGTTTCATTTTTCATTTTTCCTCAGCAGCGTGGGGACGTCTTTCCCGTCTTGGCACAAAAAAGCGGAGACTGAATTTTACTAGAATTTAGATTGAGTATTTCGAAACGCAGACTTAAACATTAAAACATGTGGAGTGTGGTTCATGCAGGAAATAAATGATTGGAGAAATCCAGATTCAGATTAGACCTGGGTTAAAAAAAAAAATCTGTTCAGCTCAGCTATCGTACTGCCGCTGTGTGTGTGTGTGTGT
Organism: Psettodes erumei; assembly: GCA_016785225.1. NCBI lineage: Eukaryota > Metazoa > Chordata > Actinopteri > Pleuronectiformes > Psettodidae > Psettodes > Psettodes erumei. The sequence goes on along the minus strand of JAFBJZ010000380.1, from coordinate 483,936 downwards.
GTGTGTGTGTGTGTGTGTGTGTGTGTGTGTGTGTGTGTGTGTGTGTGTGTGTGTGTGTGTGTGTTGACCAGCAGTCCCAGGGGCAGATGGCGTAATGGTTCAGCCCCCCGCCCCATCTTAAACTGCCACCCACCGCCGCGCGAACGCCGTCCGCCCCTCTCATCACATCTCTGCCTCTGCACCGCAGGCTAATCTCATTCTGGGATCTCTCATTTCATCTCCCACCGACCACCCCCCCACCCCATCCCTCCGCCCTCTGTTGAACAACATGAGCCATCACACTGACCTGCAGCGCCGGGTATAAACGCACACAAATGACGACGTAACTGGAATCATCGGAAGCCGTTGGCTTCAGCTTTTCTCTCGTTGCATGGGCTTCATCTTTCTCACTCCATCCCTCTCGACTTTCCCCCTCCCTCCCTCCCTCCCTCCCTCCCTCCCTCCTTCCCTCCTTCCCTCCTTCCCTCCCTCCTCTGTCAAATAGATGTGTCTCTGGAGCACTCAGCCCCTGCACTCTGCAGCGTCTGGTATTGTGGGTAAATTACATCGCCTTTTTAAAAATAGAACAGGCAGCCACACTGCAGGCCATTTTTCTCCTGGGGTGGAGGAGGAGGAGGAGGGGTCATTTCATGTTGAAAAAAAAAGAGCCGTGAATCAAGACGGCGAAAAGAGCGCGACACGGGCTCAAGCGGCCCCCGTGGAACGGGAACGCGCTGTTCTCGTAGTCACTCGCTACCTCATTGTTACGGCGCCGAGCGTTCGCATTTATGTTGCGACCGCGGCGGTGTGCGCTCATGTAGGGGCTCGCGACGAAGGATGAACATTTGTGTTTCTGCACGTTACCCGCACTCACAATATCAACCTCAGCTACCGACTCGCCTGCACATGAGAGGACTTTCAGATGTAGATTGGGCTTTTTTTTTTTTTTCTTTTTCTTTAGGCCTCAAACCATCACACTCAGCGGGTGGGGCGGCGTTTTTTAAAAAGTGAAATTACTACGGCCGCGCCAGTATCGAACGCACTCTGCGCAAATTCCTAATAAAAGCCAGATCCCGATCCCGGTCGTTACGCAGCTTAACGTGCAGCGCTAATGCACGCGCACATCAAGTCTGTAAACCTGCAGGATGCTGACGTATCAATAACCCGATCCAAACTCAGGTCGTTGTTCCAAGGCCGTCCATCGCCGTGCATCAGGCAGCTGATGCCTTCTTTTCCATGCACACACACACACACACACACACACACGTCTGCGCGGCCGCTGCTGTGGAGTCTGAGCACTAGCGTATCGATTCTGAATCGTCTATCAGGGGAGGTTTAAATGGACGCCATGACGGCCCCCCTCTCCGGTTACCCCGCGGCTCGGCCCCTCCCCTGGCGTCGCACGCCGAGCATCCCGGCCGACGTCTTTCCAACGTTTTGAGAAATTCCGCCGCGTCTTTGAGGGAGGCTCTGAAGGCGTGAATATAAGAGGATGGAAAGAAAACGCAAAATTAAAACCCATCCATTCGCCTAAACCACTTCATTGGAAGTGAAAATAAAAGTTAAAGCTTCTTTAGAAGTTTCATGTAAATCAGTACGTTTTTCAGCTTGTTGTTTAAATCTTGTATCTCTTTCTGCTGTTGTTTTTAGCTTTTTGGAATCCAAAAAAAAAAAAAACCCAACACCTTCTTCTCATAACTCTTTGATTTTTGGTAAGCAGGAAATGCGTGAGTGGGGAACTTTTCTCGAGATCTCTCCGCTCTGGTTGGTTCGTATCTGTTTCACACTTTCCTCGCGCTGATGTGTCTTTTTTTTTTTTTTGTGCCTCCAGTCGGTCGCCGACGGCTTCAAAGAAGCGGTCCAGTACGTCCTCCCCCAGCTGATGATGGTCCCGGTGTACCACTGCATGCACTACTTTGAACTCTTACAGGTAGGTCCCGACGCGGGCGCGATCGCCGCTGTGATTTAGCGTTTTTGCTTTTTCTGGGGAAATTAGTGCACGTTTTCCTCTTTTTTAAAAAATATTTCTCACTGATCTCAACCCTGGTTGGTGGTTAATGACGTATTTTGTGGCAATGCCACGCCAGAAAATGTTGAGAGCGAGAAAGAGCGTTTGCTCCAGGAACAAAACAACCTCTTTGAAGCTCTGCTAGCGATTAGCCGACACCGACTTTAACTCGAGTTTCCGTAACCGACCCGGCGTTCGACGCCGACGTCAAATCTCAGTTTGTCCTGCTGCAAATGCGGCGTTCCCGCGGAGCAGCATCTACATCCAGTAACTGCTATGTATGTTTGTTTTTTTTACAGCAACTTCAGGAGCGCAGCGAAGACCAAGACGACAGAGAGTGTCTGAAACAGGCGATCACGGCGCTGCTCAACCTCCAGTGTAGCGTGGAGCGCATCTATGCCAAGCACCAGCCTCGCCGCAAACCTGGGTACGTCTGCTCCGCCGCCGAGGAAGCAACCGCTCGTTTCTCTCGCTACCTCAGACGATCAGAAGCAGGCACGCCCCGCGGCGGCGATGCAAGCGGTTTCCTGTTTTGATTTACGCACGTTATCCCTCCCTCGCAGCGAGCCCATGTACCGCCTGTACAGCAGGCAGGTCCGTAGCAAACAGCTCGCCATCAAGCGCATGAACGAGATCCAGAAGAGCATCGACGGCTGGGAGGGCAAGGACATCGGCCAGTGCTGCAGCGAGTTCATCCTCGAGGGGCCGCTCCTGCGGGCGGGCGCCAAGCACGAGAGGCACAACTTCCTGTTCGACGGCCTGATGATCAGCTGCAAGGCCAACCAGAGCTCGCGGCTGCCGGGGTCGGGCAGCGGGGCGGAGTACCGCCTGAAGGAGAAGTTCGTGCTGAGGAAGGTCCGCATCGTGGACCGCGAGGACTCGGCGGAGCTGCGGCACGCCTTCGAACTGGTAAGCAAGGACGAGAACTGCGCGGTGTTCTGCGCGCGGACGGCGGAGGAGAAGGCGGCGTGGATGGCGGCGCTGGTGACCCTGCAGTACCGCTCCACCCTGGATCGCATGCTGGACACGGTGCTGCAGCACGAGGAGCAGGCGCACCCTCTAAGACTGCCCTCCCCGGAGGTCTACCGATTCGCCGTGCAGGACTCGGAGGAGAACATCGTGTTCGAGGACAAGTTGCAGAGCAAAACGGGAATCCCCATCATCAAGGCCGGCACCGTGGGCAAGCTCATAGAGAGGCTCACCTACCACATGTATGCTGGTAAGCCGCCGCGAGACGCCCGTCAGAGTCCGACAACGTTTATTTGGCGCTGTGATGTCGATTTTTGTCCGTGTTATCTCACCCGTTTCGTCTGTTTGTAGATCCTAACTTTGTCCGCACATTTCTTACCACGTACCGATCATTCTGCAAACCGCAGGAGCTTCTCACCCTCCTGATAGACAGGTACGATTTCCGCCGGGGGCGCCCGTCCTCTCGCCGGCGTCGACGCCTCGAAAGCTCACGCCTCCGATTTGTCGTCTTCCCAGGATCGAGATCCCTGAGCCGGAGCCGACGGAGGAGGACCGGCAGGCTCTCTGGAACGGCGACCAGCCGATGGCGGCCGAGCTCCAGAGGTTTCGGAAGGAGTACGTGCAGCCGGTCCAACTCAGGTAGGACGGCCGTCCGGTCACGGGCTGATTGCTCCCGACGCAAAGAGAAGGAGCGCCGACCGCACAAATGGTGCCGACTCAGGGGGAAATAACCGCGACAAGAAATGGAAAGGATTTTCTTTCAAAACTAAGGAAAGGATGTTAGTCCAGAAGTGGTTAGAACTGATTTGAATTCTGGATTCGAGGTGATCGGGGAATGGTCCACCAGTAGTTCTCAGCTGTCACTCCAGCATCCTGCAGAAGTCAGCTGCTTCTGAGGCGTCTCTGAACTCACCGACAAACTGTAGGAGCTTGTTCTGGCTCCGGCTGCTTTCTTTCGCTTCCTAACAAGGGCTTTGAAAACCGTTTCGTGTCTCTTTGTCTGCTGTTGTTGTTTGGCTCTTTTTACACTCTCCTGTTAAGGCCTGCTCGTTCTCGCCCGGGTCACAGAATTACTTTTGTATTCGACTCTGTGTCCTTATAAGGAGCGGGCCGAGTCGGGAATAGTCCCTTAAGTACCATTTAGGAGGAAAAAAAAAAAAAAAGACGAGAGCCTCCCGGTATCGAGCTGACCCTTTTTAAACTTCAGCGGGGTGTTGGTTCGAGGAAGTAAGCTGGTGGTGAAGGCACAGCGACAGGTCGAGCCTCCGTCAAGGCTTTGTTACAAAAAAAAAAAAAAACACCAGCAGTGTTGGAGCGCAGGCTGGGACGCAATCTGAAGGAGCTCTCCGCCGAGGTTGGGTGGTCTCCGGCCAAAGTAAACACGGTTTATTTTAAAACCAGGACACTCAAAGTAGGTGAAAAGGACCTCGTCGGCCAGGACTTTTATCCTTTTAAAGCGCAGAACGTCTCCGCTCTTTCTTTTTTTCAAGTCAGCCGCGGCAGTCGTCCCGCGACAGACCGTCCACTCGAGACAAAAAAGCCCGAACGGCAATCTTAAGAAAGATGTGGGCGGCCAGCGAGTAAAACTGCCTCACCACACGAGGGCGGGAAAATCTCTGTTTGACGGAAACTGGAAGAATAAGTTTCCGTGAGCGCAGTCGAATCCCCGTCGCGGGTACTGGGAGCGGAAAGATCAGTGCGATCGGCTAACGCCGCGGCTGCGTCTCCGCAGGGTTCTCAACGTTTTCCGCCAGTGGGTCGAGCATCATTTCTACGACTTCGAGAACGATCCGGAGCTGAGGAGTCGACTGGAGGAGTACATCACCAGCAAGATCCAACTGAGGGGTCGGTCCTCCGCGCGTTTCATTTTCGAACCCCCGCCGCTTCCCTCTCGTAGCGTTTTTGACGTATGTTTTGCGTGTTTCCCCCCTCTTTTTTTTTTTCTTTAGGCAAGTCGATGAGGAAGTGGGTGGAGTCCATCAACAAGATCATCAGGAGGAAGCTGCAGACGCAGTCCAACGGCGTCAGTCACAACATCACCTTCGAGAGCCCGCCCCCTCCCATCGAGTGGCACATCTGCAGGACGGGACAGGTGGAGTCGTTTGACCTCATGACCCTCCACCCCATCGAGATCGCCCGCCAGCTGACTCTGCTGGAGTCCGAGCTCTACAGGTGAGCGGGCCTGGGATTGGTCCGTCGGCAGCGTGGATCTGAATCCGCCGATAGTAATCAGTTGACACAGATTAAACAAAAAAATGAAATGAAATGAAAACTCCCGCTTCCTCCGCACAGGGCCGTCCGGCCGTCCGAGCTGGTCGGCAGCGTCTGGACCAAAGAGGACAAAGAGAAGAACTCGCCGAACTTGCTCCGCATGATCCGCCACACCACCAACCTCACGCTGTGGTTCGAGAAGTGAGTACCCGCGCCCCCCCCCCCGGGCGCTTTCGTTGGCGAGAGAAGCCGGTTTGAGCGACCGCGTCTGCAGCTCTCTGCTCGTCTGCGTCTCGCTCTCAGGTGCATCGTGGAGACGATGAACCTGGAGGAGAGGGTGGCCGTGCTGTCGCGCGTCATCGAGATCCTGCAGGTTTTCCAGGAGCTCAACAACTTCAACGGCGTGCTGGAGGTGGTCAGCGCCATCAACTCTGTCCCCGTCTACAGGCTCGACCACTCCTTCGAGGTGAGCGCGGCGTGAAAATGACGCTCGTGAGTTCCGCTAGTTTTGCCACAAATATAAAAAAAAAAAGCGTGAAGACGAGTTAAACTTCTGACGTGTTGACGCTGCTGAGGGAAAAGTCCGGTGACTCATTAGGATTCACGCCGCGAACTTGACCTTTTCGAGTCGTCGGCAAAACGTTTCACTCTTGAGCGACGAATCGGCACCTTCCTGAAGACCTTACTGGAAGTTTTTACGCAAGAATCAAACATGCAGTGCAGACACAGACTGTGAACTGGACTCTCGCTAGCTCGCGTTTCCTGCTCGGCCGTCGTCGTATAACGCGCGAGCCCTGGGCAAACCAAACGGTGCCGGGCCCGGCTGGGAAAAATAACCGGCACAATCTTTTTTTTTTTTTTTTTTTTTTTTAAATATATTGTGAAACCTCTGCCGTTTGTCACTTTGACGTGCGTCTCGGATCTGTCGAGCATCCAGTTGAAAGCTGAACCTAATTAATGGGGCCTTTTTTTTTTCCTCGCTCCCCCGCCCGCAGGCATTACCAGAGAGGAAAAGGAAAATCCTGGAAGAGGCCGTGGAGCTGAGCCAAGACCATTTTAAGAAATACTTGGCCAAACTCAAGTCAATAAACCCGCCCTGTGTGCCTTTCTTTGGTGAGTCGTCCACTGCGTCACTGCAGACACATTGCAGCGGAGCTCCCAGAGATTATATATACATCCTGTACGTTTTGGATCGCCCGCTGAGTGTTCGACGTTTCCGCACGGGCCTTCTCTCTCGGTCCCAACTTTTTCCCGATCCCCAGGTATCTATCTGACCAACATCCTGAAGACGGAGGAAGGCAACCCGGACTTCCTCAAACGCCACGGCAAGGAGCTGATCAACTTCAGCAAGAGGAGGAAAGTGGCCGAAATCACGGGCGAGATCCAGCAGTACCAGAACCAGCCGTACTGCCTGAAGGTGGAGCACGACATCAGGGTGAGGGCTCGTCTCTTCTCTTTTCACAAACAGCTCGGAAAGCGCGAGCTCAAATCAGTCTGCTTTTCGCCGCGCAGAGGTTCTTCGAGAACCTGAACCCGATGGGCAGCAGGACCGAGAAGGAGTTCGCCGACTACCTGTTCAAAATGTCTCTGGATATCGAGCCGCGGAACTGCAGGCAGGCTCCCCGATTCGTAAGTGCTGAGACCGCAGAGGCCAAACTCACGAGGCACCGATTTTAATAATCTCAAGCAGAACAGTTCACATCTCGTATTTATTTTTTTTTCTTTTCCTCGCGCAGCCCAGAAAGACCGTGTACACTCTGAAATCCCCGGGGATCCGGCCCGTGCGAACGTCTACCTCCGGCACCCTGAAGGGTCACCCCGTCCCCCTGGAGAGGGAGCCCCCGCACAAGATCACCTTCCGGAGCATCGCCGAGACCGAGCCGGAGACGCCGGCGTCGGCCTCGGTGCCCACCTCTCCCAACACGCCGACCCCGCCGCAGTCGGCCTCCTCTGACCTCAGCTCGGTGTTCATGGAGCACGACCTCAGCAGCTCGTACGGCGGTGAGTGCCGACGCCGTCACGTGAAGCCGAGGGGGTTTTAAACACAGGTTTGGACACTGTACCATTTATCTTTTCACTTTACAGGTAGTAACACCATATTGGCTCAAGTTCTCCTGCCACCTTCAAGTGAGTGCATTTCTTTCCAGCTGTGATTGTGGGAGGTCTTTTGTCCATGCTTTTTTTTTTTTTTTTTTTTTAATTTTTTTTTTTTTTTATTCAATAAGCGTCTTTTCCTTTTCCCAGAGTTCCAGTCTGTGTCTTGCGGCAGCCTCCACCAGCTTGGAGAGGAGCTGCTCAAGCCGCCACCACTGCCGCCGCGTAGGAAAGATGCAATGTCTGAAGCCAAAGTAAGACTTGCTCATAATAATATTATTATTAATATAATATTATATTGCAAAAATTATTATTAATAATAATAATAATAATAATAATAATAATTAATAATAATATAATAATAATAATAATGATAAAACAGGATTTAACAGATTAGCATTTCTGCCTATTTGTGATTGTTAAGACTTAGCGCTATCTGCGGTAGAAGTACTGCAGAGCGTGCAAGAGTATGAAAGTCGACTAGAAGAATCGTCTCCAGAATCTTTAGTGCCGCTCGTTGCTGCCGTGGTTCTGACCCGTCGGTGTCTTTCTGCGCTTCAGCTGAGCTCCAGGTCCAACAGCCCTCCAGCCATCCCTCCCCGGCTGCCCCCTCCCCTCCCCAGGACCCAGCTCCGCTCGCCCGTCTACAACGGCTCCCCCTTCGATGGGCCGCTGCCCAGCCCGCCGCCCCCGCCGCCCCGCGACCCCCTGCCCGACACCCCTCCCCCGGTGCCCCAGCGGCCCCCGGAGATCTTCATCAACTACCCGCCCTTGCAGCCTTCCCCCGTGGGCCGATACCACTGGGACTTCAGCAGCTCGCCGAGCTCCCCCAACACCCCGCCCAGCACGCCGTCGCCCCGCGTCCCCAGGCGGAGCTGCCCGCTCAGCGCCAGCCAGAACAGCCTGTGCCCTCTGCCCATTCCCATCACCGCTCCGCCCATCCCGCCTCGCCACCACTCCTGCCCGCAGCTCCCCAAACTCCCACCAAAGACATACAAAAGGGAGCTGCAAAGCCTCTCGCTGGTGGAGAACGCCAACAGCAGCCAGTGAGCCCGCCGCGCCGGGTTTTTCCCCCCGAACGCCGGGAGGTGACTCTAAAACGCCAACGTCAAACTCGTCTCCTGCAAACTACGATACAGTGGACTCAAAGCTACTGATCAGAACGAATAACACTGCTCCACACGCTCCTCAACTCCACCCCCCCGCCCTCCGCATCGACCGGTCCCCCCCGTGCCTCTCAGGGGATCAGTAGCTCCGCCTTCATCACAAACCCTCTGTGCCAATGAGAAAAAAACAACCCACACCGGTGTGCCAGCCAATACACAGCAAGGAGCTGAGCGTGCGTGCGTCAAGATAAAAGTTCTCACCCCTCGACACACTTGACTCGCACCACGTCCCACTCCCCCCATCACCAGGGTGGAGTGGATGCGGTGGTGGTGGTGGTGGTGGTGGTGGTGGTGGGTGGGGGCCTTGGACTTTGTAGCCTTAACTGTCATGCTTTGTTCCTTTTGGGCATTGACATCACGTGGAGTCCTGCTGCAGCTCACAGGGTTTTTGTTTTTTGTTGTTTTGTTTTTTTACGAGCTCTCTCCTCCTCAACGATCAACGAAGACGTAGCTGCGTCGCGGCGGACGTTTCCAGTGACTTGTGTTTCCTACGAACTGAAAACAAACGGTTGCCAAAGTCTTATTTTATGCAGGGGGAAAAGGGATTTTCTTCTTCTTCTTCTTCTTTTTTTTTCAAACGTGACATTAAAAAAGAAACACAAACAGGAGGTGACACTGAATCCCCCCCCACCACCACCCCACCCCCACCCAGTATCTCAACTGTACACTGTGACTGTATAGACGAGTCGAACTGTCTGATTGTTGTTGTTGTTGTTGTTTTTTTTGTCTTTTTTTTTTTTTGTCTGAAGACAGGCCTCTCCACAGCCACAAAACGTTGCCTTTTAAAATCCCAACAGCGGTGACCTCTGACCCCAGGCTCCAGTCCTCTCAGTCCCCCCCCCCCCCCCCACCACCACCGCCTCAACAGGAAAAATGAGAGCCAAGAACACTCCATTTGCACATCGAGCTTGGGCGAACGTCAGCAGAAGAAAATCCCCCTGCGACACAGGGAGTCCTGGCACGATAGCGGACAGATCCGGGACGAAGAGAGAGACGCGTTGCCCCCACCCCACCTCCACCCACAGCCCCGGCTGATGTCTTAACCAATCCCCCTGTCTGACACTGTGCTCTTCTCCAAAAGCCCCCCCCCAACTGCCGCCACCCTCCAAAACCAATGTCTCCTCAAACCATCCACCAAAAGCTGGGTCGGCTCCCCCCGGTGGCTGCTCCGAGTACGTGGGGTGGGGGTGGGGGGGGGCAAACATAAAAAGAGGAACTCAACTTCTTCTTGTTTCTCTCTCCCTCTTTCTTTTTTTTTTTTTTTCCTGCTTGAAATATTTTGTCCCCCCCCAAAAAAAAGACTGAAATAATCCATGCATCACGCTCAGATGTGCCTTTTATTTTGTTTTCTACTTTACAGAAATACGCAAACGGTGTCTAAAATGCTAAAAAATAAAGTTGCCTATGTAATGTTTAGAACAAAGCTATACACTATGAAATTGTACATGTTTGTGGATACTGTGTGTATATATAACATGTATACACTAACTAAATAATTTGTATAAAGTGACAAGTCCCCGACTCCCACCCCCCCACCCCCGTCGTATTGTACCCTCATCCGCATCTGTTCAGTCGAATATTGCCTAATAATCCAATGCTGCTACAGTCGGATAAAAAAAATAAACTTAAAAAAAAAAAAAACTAAAACGAAACAAGAAAAAAAAACAGGTCACTGTCACTAACTTACTTACAGACAATCTCCAGTTGAAACACTGGAAGTATTAACTGAGGAAAGCCATTTTTTTCTTCCCTGCCCCTTAGCTGTTTTAAAGCAATGGAAAGAAAAAACAAACAAAAAACAACAACAAAAAAAAAAACCGTACAGTTCAATATGCCAAGCACTTACTTAGACGTGTGCTTCACTTTGTACATCCTACTAATTGCCTTTTCTCCTTTTCGAAGACTTTTTAACGCTAACGCTCATCGAACGGAGGTTGGAGTTGTATTAAAAGTTGCGGTTGAATATGTAAAAGACGTACCTTCAGTTGCAAGTATTTGAGCATCGTGAAGAATTGGACTTTTTTTTTTTTTTCTTTTTTTTTTTTTGTTTTTCTGAGAAAACACACTTTGTGCACTTTAGGCTGTACTGTTGACGAGCCACAGTTGATATAGGTCATGTTTGTAAATGCAGTGGTCCTATGCAGCTGTTCAACTCACTTTCTACGTGGATCAGGGCAACAAAAAAAACCAAAAAAACATAAAACCAGGAGTCGACCATCCCGCTTTGACTCCCCCCCGCGACGTCTGTAAAGAAAAGAAGCGGAAACACCCGAGGATGTCTGACGGCGACCGCAGGCTGGATCTCGGCAGATCTTTTTAAAAAGAAATCACTCGTGCCCTTTTCTTCTCCTGGCTTTGCTCTGAAGGAGGAGAAAGAACAAAACAGAGCCCTCTCAAACTAGAGGTGAACGGGGACGGCTGAAGTGGCGTCGCTTCGCTGCCGCCGCTCGTGTTCTGTCCGTTTCTCCAGTCAGTATTGTTGGGGTTGACTTTGCCGAGCTTTTGGTTTTCTCTGTTTTGATTTCTTAAGCGCCCCCCTCCTCCCTCGACAGATGTAACAGTTTGGTTTTCCTCCGGTGGCACTGTAACAGCTTGATCCAGCAGTCGGTTTATTTGATGGTATGTGGCCTTTTAACTGCTTTGTATTAATGGTCTTGATGAGATTAATAAATCACCCAGTCTTATTTTGTACTGAACAACTCTTTTCTCTCTCGTCTTTATTCTCCTCTTACTGTAAATGACTGATATTACTCTTGTTTAGTTTTTTTTTTTAACTGCCTGTAAAAGATCCGATCTGGGATATTTAAATGTGATTTTTCAAATGGACGTCTGGTAGGAAAAGCGTCAGTGTTTAGACCCAAATCCCCTCAAAATGCTCAGATTTTTAAAAAAATCCTATGTCGAAGTGTAATCTTGCACAGCCAAAGAAGTAACCAAGAACAAAAACTCTGTTTTCAGGCTTTTTCACTGAGCTGTTCATGCATTTTCTTTTATTGCTGTTGGGTCTTTTTCAGAAGAAAAAAGCGTCCGTCACAGACGTCACGACTCGGGCTCTGAGTCCAAAGTTCTGCGTGGAACAGTTTGTTTTTAGGGGTCCCCTTCTTGTCTCCTGAGGAGGACGGCCGGGGGTCAAACGGTGCTGCAGGGTCCCTCGCTGTCCTCGCTGTCGTCCCACAGGCCCCCGCCGCTCACCGCCGCTGCGTGGTTCCCTCGCTGCTGAGCCGGGCCTGGTCTGAGGGGAGAGACGCAGCGGGTGTTCACACTGACCAAATCCTGTTGGGTTTTTTTGGGTTGTTTTTTTTTTTACAGTGTCACTGCATCTACGCTGCCGGTTTGGAAGCCGTCGTCTTGCTGCATCATCATCTTCCCTGAAACATCGTCGCTGTGACGGTTCGGCTTGACGGAGACCCCTACCTCAGATTGTCTCTGCTCGGGTTGAAACTCTGGAAGCTCGGCCTCGCTGGAGCCTGGATGGGGATGAAGCCTTGCCTGTTGTCTTTCTCTGGAGCCGAATCCACCTGGTTCACACACACAGCAGGTTTGAGAATTAACTAAATATATGGTGTTAAGAGAGAGGATGAACAATATTCTGCCAAGCCTTAAATCAAAGGGACTATGACTTTACAACCTGCATAAAGCTAACTGGAGGACGTTTTACCAGGCTGCATTCTGGGAAGTGTAGGCTCCCTTCTTTTTGACTTGAAATGTCATAGTCAGTTGCCCATTTCCTTCAGTTAAACAGGTGATTGCAAAGATTTTCTTTTATTTGAATTTGGTGAACAGGGTCGGTGCAGATATGCGTGTGGGGTTTTTTTAAAGGGCATTTTCACTATTTGACAGCGTGAGAATCTAATGCATGTCTGTAACTGTGAGTGTGTTGTGCTGCTGATGCCCACAAAAAGACAAAACATGATCTCTTTGTGAAAGCCACAGTATGTACTGACATTTTGTGGACCAAACAACAATGGAAATAACTGTTAGCTCAGACCCTGGTTCTGAAACTGACCAGAGGCCAGCGTGGAGATGTCAGTAAAGCTCTGGTACCAGTATGGAAGCAGCCATTCGCTTGTATCTCTAAAAATCCCCCATACCTGTTTGGACGGGTCGTCCCAGATGGGCCTGAAGGCACTTTTCGGGTGTAGAGGCGGTGACCCTTTCCTGACGCTCACCAGCCTCTTCCCGTAGGAGCCGACGAGACACGGCTTGGGCCCGTCCTCCCGGGACCCCGCCGTGTTCCTCAGGGAGGATGGGGGGTTAATCTGGGGATCTGCCACCTCAAACACACCGTCCTCTCTCTGGGAGCCTCCCTGGCCTGCTGCTGCTGCTGCTGCTGCTGCTGGCCGTACGAGGGCTTCAGCAGCACCGGCACCTGGCTGTCCTCCTCTTCATCCTCCCCGCTGTTGCTGCACACCGCCTCCCTGCGCAGGGTGCCGTCGGGGCTGCAGGAGGTGACGGAGGAGTAGTCGAAGGCCGAGGTGTCGTCTGGGTCGGTCTCGCAGTCCTCGAAGCAGCGGTTCCCGCCGGGGCCCCCCGGCTCGTTGGTGCCTCTCCCCGTGAGCTGGCTGAAGGTGCCCTGACCCGAGTCGCTGTTCTCCCCCCATCCCGCCGCGTCCGGGGTGAGGAGGAGGGAGCAGTAGGCGTGTCCGCAGTCCCGGGCCGGCTGCCGGGTCAGAGGGGCCCGCTCTCTCCCGCAGTCCTTCCTCCTCACTGGGCTGCAGGACCAGCACTCCAGGCGCATGTGGTGGCCGTCCACCCCGTTCGTGAGGCTGACAGCCGGCTTGGTGTCTCTGGGGGAAGGACACACGGAGTTCTTGTTGCTCCGACTAGTTTTTGAATCTGCAGAATCTCTGCAGATTCTGATTTTACAACATAAAACTTATTAGTGTAGTTTTTCTTTATTTCCCTAAACTTTTTCTCCCTATTTCTTCTTTCTCAGTGCTTTCACTCCTGCTTTCACTTCTCACCTTCTCCTTAAAATGAATTTCAGATATGAAAATCCCCACAAGTGGAGAAACCTTCTTCTTCTTTAATACAAACACTTTTACTTTAGATACTTCAACTCCTTTTTCTGTAAATACTTTTGTTTTACCTTTACCTCAGCCTAAGGATTTGAGCCCTCAGACCAGAGCAGACATGAATCTGCACGGTGCTCAAGTTTCTGCGAGTTGATTTTCATGTTTTACAGAAATGGGTTGATACTCACGGTGGCCCTGAAAGAAGGGATTCAACATTCATGAGCGTAAACATGCCCCGAAAAAAAAATCAGATCAGGCTCCGACATGCACATGTCACTGGAACAAAAAACGCTTGTCCGAGCTTGACGTGTTTTGTGCAGGCGTTGTCTCGGCTGCAGCGTGACCGGGGGCCAGCAGAGGGCGACACTGACCTGTGAGCGGCAGGGCGGGACTCCTCCCTGCCCCTCTGAGACTCTCTGGGCTGCTGGCTCGTTGTGCAACAGTTTGCGGAGGATCCGCAGGCCGCAGCGTCAGAGCAGCTGGTGCAGAGGACAAGTGGACATATGGAAATCAAAAACACGGAAACACAGGCTGCTGTTTATCAAAGAGAGCTGTCCTCAGATAATTACGCTCAGGTTTAGCTGGTGAAGAACACGGCTGTGTGAATAAGCTCTGTGTGAAGGTGAAGAGCACAGTCGCATACTGGACTGGACGTACTTTGGTTCTCCAAAAGCAAAAATATCTCAGCTAGGCTTCTAAACGGCACACATGCCGTTCATGATTTAGTGAAATCTATGATCTGTGTGCCAGCTGATCCTTCTCATGACCCTCTGACCTTTGTCCAGCCCCTTCTCCGTCCTCCCACTGGACGTCCTCCTCCAGGATCACGTGACAGCGAGACAAGACGCTCCTCAGCGCTCGCTCGGTGCCCAGGAGGAGGCTGCAGTCAGGGTGCTCTTTGCCCGTCCACTGCAGCAGGTTCTACACAGGGGAAGTAAGCAAGTCACTAAATGCTACAATGTGGTTTTGGTGGAGCGGTTCAGTATTAAAGTTGATGTGATGAAGAAGAAGTTAACTCTATATGCACTTGACCTTTAATATTGTTAAAAGTTTGTGTCGTATAACGATATCTGGCCTACAACTACCCTCCAAAAGATCATCATCGTGGCTTTTATTTCCGCATAAACATTTTGTGTGTGTTTTCAGATGCTGGACGTCCCACTCCTTCAGCTCACCCTCCTCAACCTAAAGGGTCAGTGTGGCCCTGCGGCGTCACCTCCTGCGTAGCTGCCACTCTGCAGAGCTGGACTCGCCGAGGCCGCTGACTCACCTGGATGTGACTCAGGTAGCCGTGTAGACGAGAGACGGGCGCCAGCAGCAGGGAGAGCAGTTTCGTTTCCTCTCTCTCCATCTGGCTGCTCTGTGAAATCGGAGAAGAAAAATGTCCCGTCAGCAAATCTGGTCTGGTGAATGCGCAACGAGCGAGTACTTTAACGCCCTGTCACCTAAAAGCACCTGCACTTTGTGGCTCGTCTCGGGGTGGTTCAGTCTGTTGAACTCCAGCGAGAGGAAGGTCGCCAGGGTCGTCGTGTACCCGAGGTACATGTCTGAAAAAGCTGTCTGTACAACCCAAATTACAAATCTGAGCACCTGCGTCCCTCGGCGTTCAGTGTAATGGATTTATTTTCTTTTTAAAAAGGATCGACTTACGTCATTCTGGCCGATAAGCTGCACCAGGATGTCTCCAACCAGAGACTTCCAGTGTTCAGCAGACAGCCGCTCCTGCAGGGTGTTTCTGAAGAGGAGATGTCGCTGCAGCAGCTGCTCCACAACCTTCACGTAGGTCTGACTGAATCAAACCGAACAATATGACACTTTAAGATCTCCGTTATGGCCTGTAAGTCACGTGAGCTGTTTAGAACTTACTATGGCTCCACGGACATCTGGTGAGCAGGCGGTGTCTTGTATTTGTCGTACAGCTGGGTTAATGTTGAAACATACTCCCACTCAGAGTGCAAAAGCTGCATCGCCACCTGATGCCGTGCATCTGCACAGAAAGATACGGAATGTTCATATTTCTTTCACGACGTTGGTCCACTCTGACAGAGACTGAAATAAAGGGCTAATAACCACTGTGCCATGTGCCTTTTTTTTTAACAAGGCGTTGGAAATCTCTTTCGCCACTGATGTGACAGGTCCTGAAGATGTCCCCGCGCCGGAACGCACCTGTCCCCTCGCTCAGTCCCGCCTTGAGTCCCTGCAGGAAGCAGTGGAGGAGCAGCTTTCCTCTGGACAGACAGGCCGGTGGTGCAGACGAACACCCGCGCTGACTCCCGCCGCCGGCCGCCTCCGTAACGTCGCTGCTGCGACGACAGGCAACAGCTGGTAACGCGTCTCCCTGCAGGTTCTACACATCCCTACATCATATTCTAAAGCTTATCTCTCTAAGGTATTGATGTGATGTGTTGAATCACACCATGCATTAATTATTTCTCCTGCAAACTAAACTCCTTGAGAGGGTTATCAGCTTCCTTAATGACTCATTTTGTGACAGAAACTACCAATAATATACACTTATTTGTTTATAGATTAATATCCTGCTATCATAATGAAACTCACTGGGATGTTTACCTTTCTCTCTGTTTGGCCGTGGTGCTCTGTCCGTCCTGCTGAGGTCTCTGTCTGTTACTGTACAGCTGCAAGATCTGACACCGCATCACACCGAGTTCTTCCTGCACGAATGGCGAAGCATTGAGACTAAATGTAGCTTTACGTGGTCATGTGACACGGTGTAATATCTGCTATGGATTTATGGTCTGGAGAGAAGTCCTTGGAGTCAAAGGTTGGATAACCTCCTCAGTGTCTTTTTGCTTTAAGTTGTTTGTGTTGCTGTTTATGCGGTTGTCATGTGCACGTAAGCGATTTGTAACCGTGACATTATCTCTCTCCAGCCTCACCCTCAGTGACTCCACCAGAGCCTCCAGGCGAAGAGCCTTTTTCTGGCAGCTCCTCCTGTTCTCCTCCAGCTCCTCCCTCAGGTACGCGTCTCCATGCTGGATCTGACTGAGCTCCAGCAGGGCGCTGGTGAAACCCGTCTTCAGCTCCGAGACCATGCACTGCAACTGAAGGCACGGGTGCGATACGTTAGTCAGGAGTTTACGACAGAGAGCTGAATGAATGAAGTGTATTTTGGTCCTGGATGGATTGCGCTCTGCGGACGTCAGAGTGGATTTATTTTCCACCAACAATAAGAGCTTCTAATTTCAAGCGGAACCGTCTCTCCAACAAAGCCAGGCTGTGCTAATGAGGGAAGGTGCACTATACCTTGGAGATTTCAGTGACGAGCTCTGCCTCCTGAGGCTTCATGGCCTGTGCAGAGCGAGAGGAACACAAACAAGCCTGTTTGCAAACATCTCGATGATTAACATTCACAAACAGCAGCCAATATGACCATTATGTTTTTTTTTCCCAGCTGTGAGTAAAGGTGGTGGACTTGTAAAGAGAAAAACAAGAGTGCTGACTTTGATCAAGTCTGTGCAGAAAAGCACAAGTTCTGTTGCGTAAGTCAGAGCTGGAGATGCACAACAGGAACAAGGCCGAGGATTCAACCAGTTTTTTTTTCAGTAATGCGAAACCTCATCTTAGAGAAACCTTAGAGAAAATAGACCAAAATGCACAGACTTTGATTTGACTGTTTCTAAGCACAAAAATTGCAAATTATGTCCACAGCCATTATGTTTTAAATCTTTGACATGCACCTGAGGAGTCGAAATAACATTTTCCAAACTGCGTTGTGTGTGTATTCTTGTTTGTTTGTGGTACCTACTCAGATGTTGCCCCTGCCAGCAGCCCCTATAAGCTAAGGAAGTGGTGAGCCAGCCAAAGAGCTCAAACCCTGCGGGAGAAAAAATGGCTGCAGGAGCCAAGATCCCTCCTCACAAGCGTGCTGACAGAAGGACAGGCACAGATCAGCAAAAACAATGGAAAATGCAATATGCTACCAGACTTTATAAATGAAAATAAACCAAGCAAAATCACTGTGATGCAGGCTTATTGTAGCTATGCTGAATAAATGTTAAACCAATAAAAAAGTGTGGAAATTAGAGTTTTATTTCAGGGTGTAAATCTCTGATGTAAATGCTCGCTACCAAAAGCATCTTTTAATATTTCAACAAATAGTTCTAATAAATATCCAGGAATCCCCCTCCCCCGAGAAATCTTAATCAAAGATTGACTGCTGAAGCAAAAGGTGTAAAAGAAAGCCACAAAAACAAACTCACCTCAGTCACAGCTCCTCAGTGTTGCTTTTCCATACATTTAAAGAAAAAAAAAGATGCAGTGAAAATCCTTCACAGTGTCCCCTTTCTGCTCTCCTGTGGTAAAACTCAGTCACTTGCGGTGTTTGGAGGTGTTGTGTTGTTTCTGTGTGCTGCTCTGTGCAGACAGCAGATGTCCTGCACGACGCTCAGCGAGCAGCTCTGTGATTCACTGGGGAGGTCAGGTCCAGTATGAACCACGTTAATGTCCTAATGGAAGTGTTGCTTTATAACACTGTCTTATCATTATTGTTGTACAACTATATAAATATAGTTTCTACTGTTTAAAGGTGTTCAAATGATATAGTAAAAAACCCAATTCATATGTTCTGGGACAAAACCTGGGAATTTTTTGAGATCTTATTGTTAATCAGCACCAAATGCTTTGCAGTTAATTCATTTTTTCTCGTGGCAAAATCTTGATGAAGATGAACCAAATAATCCAACAAGAAATTTATTTTAATGCTTAATTAAATAATTTTTGCTTTTTATGTATGTGCCTCGGTCCTCTCCTTTTTTATTATTCAATTTTTCTTTTTTATTTTGTGACTCAATAATTTTTTTTAAAATTTTGTCTGTTAATCATTTAATTTTAATTTGCCATGTCAAAATAAAATAAAATAAGATAAATTTAATAAAACGCTCCACTCCGCCCGCCTGGATCACTCCGTAGATAAATCGAGCACGACATACGCTTTGCAGCGTTTTGCAGAGAGGCGTGGTTAAGAGCAATACTTGAATTTGATTGGCTGATGGGCGCATTGAATTTTCAAACCAAAGCTGACTTCGCTGTCAAAATATGCACAGGAGGAGAGCGTGACTGGTGAGAAATGATGAAAACTATATGGATATACTGTTTATTTATCCATTTACAGATTTAGCGCTGTTACATTAAGAAGCTGCGTATCGTCATATCATCAAGGTTAGATTAATAAATCGTAAAATAAACGATCAATGAATAAATTTGTCTTCGTTCAGACGCAGCCGCTAACATTAGCTACTACCAACAACACATTCCTGAGACTAGTATTAATACTGTGTCAAACAATATGTCGTCTTCATTTATGTTCTCTCATTATATTTTGGGTAGTGCAGTAAAAGCTGGCCACCAGCTCGGCTGTAGCGTATTTAATTCCATTTGCTGGTTGATGTTAGCCCGGTTTATTTAAAGGACCGCACCGCTTATGGTTTTAGCATTTGTTAGCGACTTTTAGCGTCACGCTGTGCTTAAAGTACCAGGAGTAAAAGTACGCGTTATACTTTTGTACTAATTATGCAGAAAATGTACAGTGGCTTCCGAAAGTATTCAGACTCCTTCACTTTACACACTTTTTATTTTATTGTACAATGATAAAATTGACATTTTGTCCATCCACCTACACCTAACAAGTCACGATTACAAAGTGGAAAAACGTGTTCTTACATGTTTTTGCAATTGTACTGGAAAAAAGTTAAACCCCTTATTTACAAGTAAGAGATCATTCAGATCCTTTGCTTTAATGTTCCAAGTGTCAACTGCATCTCGTTTGCTGTAATTATCCTTGAGGCGTGCGCGTGCGTGTGTGTGTGCGCGCGCGCGTGCTGGGTGATTGGAGTCCAGCTGTGGCAGATATAATTAACTGGACATAGTTTATAAAGATGCACACCTGGGTGTCTGTGTATATAAGGTCACGAGGTCAGCTGAGCTCTTTGAAGACGCCTTCGATAAAATTGTGTTGCGGCATAGATCGTAGCGAGGCTATGAAATCGTCGTTTTAAAAGTTTTGTGTGACCTCAATAACTGTGAGATGGAACAAGTTTGGAACCACCAGGACGCCACACGGAGCTGGCTGTCCAGCCAAACTGAGTGAGTGACGTGACGGGAAGCGTTTTGTTCAGGAATGTGACCAAGAAGAACCCGTCGAGCACCGGGCAGAATGATGTCAAAGGTCAACATTGAATCTGCAACACCATAAAGTGTGCAGACAGTGAAGGGGTCTGAATACTTTGTGAAATATATATTGTATATTATTAAATTATATTTATTAATGTATCCATCACTTGATGATAATGGTAAATGTGATGAAAGTTTGATGCTGCACAGAAATAAATGATGAAATGTATCTAAAATCCTGATGTAGTTTTAAGCATAATCGCCACCACTAATTAAAATGCACATAATAAAGGAACTGTGCAGTTTGGATTTGTCAGTGTCGGCGCTCAATTTCAATCTCCGTCGTTCCATCTCAGCAGAGTTTTGGGCCGAAGCCATGAGAACGATTGAGTTTGACTCCTCATCTGAAGACGAGGAGGTCGGGGAGGAGCAGCTGACGCCTTTCCACATCTCCTGGTGAGTTTCAGCAGTTTGGCTTTTGTTCTGAGGAAACAAAACGTGCGCCATTTCTTTCAAGGTTATGCGAAAAAATCCTTGGTCGTTTATCTGCAGAGTTGGATTGTTTTTAAAATGTGAAATGAGCCTCATTGTGCTCTTATTATATTTTGTTTGCTTTTTTTTTTTTTTTTTTTAAAGGTTACCTCTGTCCATAGTGGAGTGCTCACAGTTTCTTGGGATATGTGCACTACCAGGTAAAGTTGAAGTTTGTCATTTTACACTTGCTGCTCTTATTTTTTTTATTTCTTTTGGTTTTGTTAATCTCAACCTCCAAAAAACATAAATTTCCTTCATCTGACCTCAGGTTGCAAATACAAAGACATCCGCAGGAGTCTGCAAAGAGACGTTGGTAAGATGAATCTCTCTAAACATCACTCTGTTTGACTGTTGCTCAACTGAAACAAGCAATCTATAATAAACTCTTCAAAAACAAAGTTTGTCGGTGCTAAATACTTCACCTGGGCTGTGGGAAATTTTATAGGGAACAATTGATCTGTTGAGGAAAATAATCATTGTAGCCTTAATTGTAAGTAACTTTGATTCAGGTTTAAGAGGTGGGGTTTTTATCATGTACTTCTGATTATCATCACTGCTCAACTGAGGAAGTTTGTCAGCCTAGTTCTGGAAGTCTAAATTTGTGATCTACAATTCATATTTAAATGAATTAAAAGGGAAATGATTTAAAATTGAACTTCAGCGTGATTATGAAGCAAGGAACAAAGAGCACTTTAATGTATTTGGAAAAAATAGACAGATTGACCTGCACATGCAGGTTTAAACCTGTCCGAGGAAAAAAAGAATAGAACTTTAAGAAATATACTTTTAATCTGATGGCTGTATGTTAATTTTTTTTTTCTTTTCTGGTTAACAGAGGAGCTCCAGAGCCAGGGGGTGCAAGACGTGTTTGTGCTCTGCACCAGAGGGGAACTTGCCAAGTACAGGGTTCCCTCCCTGCTGGAGGTCTACCAGCAGCAGGGCTTCGCTGTTCACCACATGCCCTTCCCCGACGGACACGCTCCTGAGCTGGAGCAGTGCTGCCAGATCCTCGAGGAGCTGCGGGTCAGCCTCGAGAACAACAGGAGGACGGTGATCCAGTGAGTGGACTCGTCCATCACACTGAGATAGATGAACCACAACTTTTTAAAGCTATTTTATTTATATGTAGCTTTAAAAAGTTGTATTGAAAAACCAGACACACAAAGTGACATTGCCAATCACAGAACATAGAATAAACTGGTGTCAAAATAGGACATAATGTACTCGGTGTGAAGAATGAAATGGAAAGTGGGAAGAGGTTTCACGGGACAAATATCTACCTGGAAAAACAAGTCTCGATCAACAAACCATTGCAGCGCCAGTGTTTATAAAAAAAAGTGTCTTCTAAAAGCTGGGCAGAATTTGTCATTTTAAAAAAAAATGTCAGCGTTGCATATCTCGGTGTAACGTGAAAAGATCTGGTTAAAATGCGAGAAGTTTCGTGTTTTTAAACGAGCAAAGGTGGCAGCAATATTGACTGATTTCATGGGAATGGCACTTTTTCCTTCCCATTCAGCTGTTTTGGAGGCTTGGGACGCTCTGCATTAAGTAAGTATAATCTATTTATACTTGTATGCTGAAAGTTACCGTTTTAATTCCATCTGTCATTCACTGTTATCCAACATCAAGGTGTGCGTTCTAGTGAGATTAGATTTTTCTGAATTTTTTTTTTTAAGGGGAAAAAAGTGAAATCCCCCTCGACTAGTTTTGTCTGATCGCGTGCTTTCGTCCGTTCAGTCGCTGCCTGTCTGCTGCTTCACCTTTCTTCAACAATGACGGCAAACAAAGCCATTGAAATCCTCAGGGAGCACAGAGGAGGAGGAGCGATACAGACGGTGAAGGTGAGGGGCTGCTCCACTTCCTCTGAATGTTTAGTTATGGAAAGATGTTTAGATGTTTTACCTTATTAATTAAATATGGCTGCCAGCCAGTGTCCACAGCAGAACATATCTTGACCAATCGATTTTTCCTCGCTTCCAGGCACCAGCTTGTATTTTTTCATCTAAATGAATGAAAGTTAATGTGCTGAGACTCTTAAACTTCCTCACCATAGGTAATCCTTCTCTGCAGAAAATTTAGTTGTCTAATTTTTCATACATTGTATTAGTGTCATGTGATTAATGCATTTAAGTTCTTTCATGGTGCTGCGTTTGAGGAGGCTCCGACATTAGAGGTTTCAGATTTGGCTGATGAATAAGTTGAGCATTAAGAAAACACAGTAGCTGTGGAGTGATGGTATGAATTAGTGACAGACCAGTGAATTAGCTGCTTGATATGATTTTTAATACAGAAACAGTATGTACATTTAGACAGTGTTGCCATGACATAGTTAGTCCTGCTCTGTACATAATTTGGTCACAGCCTGGTTCTAATTAAATTTTAAAGGATACTTATCAAAAGTGTTCTGTTTACACTGGGGGGGAAAAAATACTGGCCAATATATTGTCGGCTCTTTTTGAAATATCAAATATTGAGATTGGTATTAGTTCAGTGAATGGAGCATCAGTCCAACTGATGTGATGTCAAGCAAGTGTCAGCTGGAAGGTGAAAACAAAATCTGATTTATTGGGCTAAAACATGGAAAACTACAACCGTGTTTTTGTTTTTTTTTTTATTTGTGGCTGCGGCGTCATTTTCTGCAACTTCTCGGTTTGTGCTTCGATGTCCAACTGACCGCTTCGCTCTCCTTTTTTTTTCCACAGCAATACAACTTCCTCCACGAGTTTCAAGACAGGTACACGGAGTACCAGGAGAGCAGAGAGGTTCCCACAGAGCGCTCGGTGTCGCGGTGATCGCCGCTTTGCTTTTTAGATCGCCAGCCATGAAAACATCCAGTGCCTCAAGCTCGCTCTCTCTTTAGTCGGTGCTTCTTCTTTGATCTCGTGTGACCTAATTGAACTCTCCAGTGATTGCACTTTAACAGAATACTCTAATATATTTCTTCTGCTTGTCCTCTTTGCAATCAAATAAAGACTTTGAGGAAATCCCGTTGCTGTGTTGGCAGTTTGTAGAGTTTTGTGGAAGGGATGATTTCACCTTGACACACTGCAATATGAATTTGTTTCTCCTACTTGTCTATACCATGAAAAACCAAAGTTTTAATGGATTTCACTTCAAATTACATTTAGTATTTTAAGTCTGAGGTCTTTTGCGTAAATGTGTCCCACCTATGAGCTACAATTGTGTACAAATAGTAAAAATAAATGACCTTGTTCTAATTTCCTTCATACGTAAAGCTCCAAAATAACGTTCCAGTCCATATTAAGAGTGGGATAGATTTATTTAGATTCAAATAAGCTGAAATTGTCATTTCCTAGATGTGACATGATGGGATCTAATACATAAAAATTAAACTCTATGTGACAAATGATCATCGCTTTCCCTGATTAAATTTTAAACTTTTTGAAAATAGCAATAAATAGTATTTCAGAAAACTTAAGTCTAATGGCCCTGACTCTGCAGTGAAAAACAGCACTTTCCAGATTTTGATTCCGGAAACGAGCGACATGGCGAGGAGTGCTTGATGTCGTGGAGACGTGGGCAGCGAAACGAGAAACATTGAATAAATAAACACAGGAGTTCTTGACAAAATGCACGGCGACGCAAACGGCCGAGGAACTAGAGAAGGTTACGTTCAACAGTATGGCACCGTCAACTATTCTCGCGCTGTTGAGTCTACCTTTTTTTTAATTTAGCGATCGCCGCTGCAAGGGCGAGTCTACACAAACACGGGTCACGTACGCGTTGCTTCCTACTCTCGCACGTAAGAAAACAAATGTTGCCTTTCACTTCAACAGGGATTACGTTATTTCAATGTGATAGACGGGTCTGAATTATGGAAATGATGCAGACGGTTTGAAAACTGTTGTTGAGACAACCAGACTGATTGTCCCTGTGCAACACATTTAAGTGATGATAACCTACGCACCTCAGCCCTCACCGTACATAAATGTACTTTATGTTCATTTGAAAACCTTGCGTAATCTACGGGCAAGAACAGAGGTCTGGTTTGCGCTTTGCTGTTTGTTTCGAGTGATAGTAATGAATCATGTGGCAGGTAATAAATTAGCCGTCGAAGGCCAGAATCGACTTTGCGGAAAAAGCGAATGCAATTCAGCAAGCAGCTTAGATTCTCACTGAAGGATGCACACAGGAAAATGACATTTGCCTAATTTGTAAACACTCAAACGTTGGGAACCAAGATTTTAAAAAAACTAAAAACAAAAAAAACAAAAAAAAAAAGTTTATTTAATTCCCAAGCATCAAAAATCACCACAGCATTAAAAGTAAAAAAGAAAAAAAAAAGTGTCCATTCAGGTTTGTCCTTATTTTCTATAAAATTTGAAATCTAGTGTGAAAAGAACGCTGCGACCGAGATATTCTCTTACAATGGGCTAAATGTTTCCCAAATGACACTCTGCGCTGTGTGTGTGTGTGTGTGTGTGTGTGTGTGTGTGTGTGTGTGCCTGCGCGTGTGCGCGTGCGTGTATGGGTGCTGAGGTTCAAGAGTTCGTCCGCTTGAAATGGCGTCTTGTGTTGCTGAACGGCGGTCTCCGGCAGGTCCAGTGTTTCCAGCGCTAAGATGTTAGCGTCTGGTCGTCGACTGTACGTGCAGGTCCCGGCTCCTTCGTCGTCCGGTTTAAGAGCTCACCAGAACGTAGATCATCCTGTCGGAAAGCGAGGGACGAAGAATCAAACGGTTTGCATTGTTTGCTCGAGTATGACACATAACCCACGTTGGATTTTTTTTTTCCTGGGTTTTATGTTTTGTTAAAAATGCTAACTTAGAGAATGGCCACAGTTAAAAGGAATAGTTCAACATTTTGGAAAAATGTTTAGTTTATTCTTGCAGAGGGTCAGATAGTCGTGAGATCTGCACCACTAATGCCTTTGCAGTAAATATTTAGGTCTGATTTTTTTTTGGGGAGACAGATTTGGGCTAGCCACTTCCCCTCATTTTCAGTCTTGACGCTAAGCTAAGCTAAGCTAACCAGCTGATGGCTGAGACTTCATAACAACAAGTCAAATTATTCCTGGAATGAGATTTTAAATGTGCAGCGCTGGCAGAGTTTCATCTTCTTGAAACGAGATCACGTTCTTTGCGCTCAAATTACGATCAGGTTCAAGCGGGAGGATGCGGCAGGAACACGTACCCATAGAGATAGTAGAAGAATGAGAGGAGATAGAAAGCCAGCTTGCACCAGCCTTCTTTTTGACAGTACGCCAGGATGTCGGCGTTCATGATGGTCGTCGGGTCGTAGAGTCCTGGACAGCTCATCACAGGTCTGCTCATGTACCTGCGCCGCGGGGAAAAAAAAAAAAAAAAAATCAAGAGAGGCGGGGTTAGGCCTGGATTGCGCTTGGGCACTGAATTTGGTTGCCGGTCGATACCCACCTCCAGACATGATAAGCCAGCAGCGGAAGGTTGAGACAGAGGGTGAGCCACTCGGCCGCACAGAAGAACATCACACAGAAGAAGAAATGGATGAGATACTCTGGGAGCACCAGCTGCAAAGAGGAGAAATCAGACCAAACCGTCAGAATCCCAAAAACTCCCCGGTCCTCGTCAGCTTGTTTGCCGTTTTTTAACGTGCGGACGGTTACAAAGCCTCAAAGCAAACGAGGCCATTTCGCAAAGAGATAATTGAGTCATTTAAAAAAAAAAAATGAGCTCAAGTGAGATGCTGATGTTTTTTAAATTTCTGAGCCTCTTGTGTCACGCCCTCAGGCTTGATGTTTTACTACTGGACGCCATTGAATGCGCACAAACTGCAGGTAAAATACGAAAAACAGTGTTTAATTAACACTGCTCGACATTAACACAAGCAGGGTGAAAAATTCAGACGTGCCACCTGCAAAATGTGTTGACTTTTGAACACTAAAATGTGTTTCGCTCGCTCGACACGTAATGAGCTGCCACAGTGAGGCCTATTCACCGCCCTCAGATATCCTCTGTGTGATGCGGCGAGCGAGGCAAAAATGCGCGACCTTTTTCCCGGCGCCGGGTCGTGCGTCGCATTTAGCTTTTACCGCCGACTTCTAATTGCGCGGACAGAAACGTTTAATTCATTTCCCACCCTGCTTACGGTCCATGCATCATCAAGTCTGACCACAAGTGGGGAAAAAATAGAAACCCCCATCAACAACATCTTTTTTTTTGTGATTTTTTTTTTTTGAGCTCATCCCACTCCCCTCACCAACGGACCGGGCAACACACCGGAGGGGGGAGGGAGACCATGCTGCGAGCACTGGCGGTGTTGATGCAGGAGCCTGCCTCGGGTCGGCTAGGACTTCCGACTGGTGCGGGGTTTGGGGGGGGGGCAGATGGAGGCACCACATGGAAGCCATGCATTAAAAAAAAAAAAGAGCAGAGGGTGGAGGTGCGGGGGCAACCGACAGCCCACAGATGGAGGGTTGTGGGGCATTTAGGAAGAGGAAGGTGGTGGTGGCGGTGGTGGTGGTGGGGGACTATAATGTGTTGAACTGCACTGCACTGTGCTGCCAAATACAACTGATCACAGCACAATTTTTAAAAAAAATAATTCATTAATTTTTTAATCTGAGCAGAGCGTTACGCACGCAAAAAGACGAGCCCGGGCGAAACAACGCGGGTCAGAGAGAGGAATCTGCGCTTTTCGCTGAAATAAACCGCCCCTACTGGCCAAGTCGCCGACCAATCGGTGGGCCCGAATATTGCTGAGCTGGAGGAGAGCGCTGGGATTCTGCAGCCATCTGCTCTGAACCACAGGTGATGTGGGCTAGAGCCAGAGCCCGAGCTCACGTGCAGAGGGGTGGGCTGTGCTACCAGCCGCTACTACTGCGCTAACCAAACTGCAGCCTCCACCTCGCCGAAAGGGAGTGACGAGTCTTCCGATAAGTTTTAAGAAAGAGCGTCATTTGAAGCTGGGACGTGAGACCAATTTCCACGACCCGCGGCTCAAAGTTTTCCGCGGATGGGAATGCGGCGAGACAGAATCCAATTCCCTGATTCCTAATTTCTTTCTGTCGAGACGGCGTGCAGGGCCTGGTGTCCCGTTGCTGCTGCTGCCTCGGTACTCGAGACGAGTTACCCGGCTTGCTGGGTTTACTGGGGATTTACTGTACCAGTAAATATGCAAACAAAGGGAAGGTTGTAATAAAAGATCATGCATGTTTTGAGCCTTTGCAAGTCTTTTCAGTTAACAGCTATGCTTTATCAACAGTCCTTACCAACCAGCATCTTCTTATCCCACTGCTTCCTATTCTAACGCTTCTCCTGAGCACCACGGTGTCTGTGCTTAAAAAGCAGCAAGTTTTAAAGCGTATAGTTAGATTGTTGTCTTGGCAGCTGCACTTTGAAGCTTGTAGAACAGAATGAACATATATGCTTAAAATCCACAAGGGTCAAAAATGCTAAAAAAAAAAGGTGACGATAAAAAAAATGGACAATTGTAATTGGGGAGAAAAAACAAAACCACAGCAAAACTCTCGAAATCCTGAGGCACAGGTGGCCCGTTGTCTAATCCTGAGCTGAACTCTGGCCTTAACTCAGAGATTAGTTAACTGAAAAGACGTTTGCAAACACTTCTCCGTGCAAAATGACAAGACTGCAGACTGAGTTGGACTGAGCGGGCATTCTAAAAAGATATGGTACAAACCTTTAATGCAATTTTGACTCTTTTAATCTTTTTGACCTTTTCAACTGTCTTTTTTGCCGTTAACAAAGTGTAAAAAAAAAAAAAAAAAGCAGATTAGGAAAAACAAAAACAACAAAAAAGGCGTTAGAGTTTGACAGCTGACAAGATCACTGAATTCACAACAGGCAGGTTATTTAGCATAACAGTGCAGAGAAATGATTGAAAAAGACGATAGGCGGATACAGTCCTAAAAGAAATAGAATATCTTTGAACAGGACATGCGGTCAAAGAGGCAAGGAAGGTGTGTCGGGAAGCACGGCGTCACTCACCGGATTTAAAGTGTTACACTGATCTATGGGATTCTTGTAGTCGGTCTTCAGCTCGTCGAATGCGATTATCTGGAGGGACGAGACGACCACAGAGCAACAGTGAGCGGAGAGCAGCTTCGCATAAATGAAGTTTGAAATGCAGTGTGACGTTGGACTTAGAGCTGAGTCGGCAGAATGGGACACTTGCATGTGCCAGTATGTGTAATAACTTGAACTGCACCAGTATATGTGCAATATGCCAAAATATTCTGGATCAGTTCCAGCACCACTGTCAAAGTATCACAAAGCATCGGGAGTAATGTCAATGATGTGACTTTTAGTTAAAAAAAAAAAAAAAAGTTTACCATCTGCAGCACTAATGTTGACATTTGACAACAGAATTATGACGGACAGCGTGTTTGTCGCTCCACGATTGGAGGTTAACGGTTGTTAGCTAAGCCTGCTAACTAGCTTACTAGCTGAACACTTGTCGGGCTCGTCGGCGCTAATAAGACGTTTATTGTAAGCGGACAGGGGTTAGCAAAAGGTCAACAACGGAAACAGGTGACGGCAACGTGACGCGCGCGCTACGGGGTGCTTCTGGTGTTTTAAACCGCTAACTTTAGCTCTTAGCCAAAGACAGGGTGTGTTCCATTCATTCCGGAGAACCGCTCGGGAACGGATGGTTACGTCTGCTGGGCAACGTAGCCGTTTCCCCGGAGCTCCCCTGGTTACGTTCTATTCGGACGCTGAGAAGGTCCGCGGCGAGCTGGCTACGCAAAACCCCGAAAACGTCCCGGATTCGCGGCTACGGAGCTGGCCTACCGTTCTAGCCCCGGTGCCGGACCCTTCCTCGCCCTTTCCGCTACCTCTATCGGCGCCGCTGGTCCGGCGGGCCAGCGGCCTCGCCTAAAGTTGCCCGAACGTGTACTCACATGCCAGATCGCGAAGAAGATAAGCGCCGCCGTGAGCAACAGAGCAAGCATGTAACAAAAGGCCGCGAATGTGAACGCCATTTTTTCCTCCGGGTCTGCTAGTCGGTTCCTGGCTCGGGTGGCGGATGATGCAGGCAAGGATCGGGACCGCTTCGAGATTTGTCAGCGCGTCTTCTTCTTTCGTGAGAGTTTCGCGGAGCGGCCATCATTGTTGTCACATTACTGCCCTCTCCTGGTGGCACCTGCGTCCTCCGCTCCTGTTGTCAGGTTAACTTTTCTTTCTTTCTATTTATTTATTTATTTGGGGTGTGTCCTTTTTAAAGATAATAACATTATACAAATTACTGTATACAATCAGTTTGTTGTATGTTGTCCCTTTATACATATACTGTACTTAAAAATTATTAATTACAGTTTAAGAAATTAGTACTGCAACAACCCTTTTTATACAATAATGTACAAAAAAAGAAAAGATGGTGTTTATTCCATGAACCTCCATGATGTTGTCCAGGACTGTGAGGGCCAGACTATTTGTTATTATTTCTGAGGATAGTTCCTCATGACTCCGGCTGTGTGGCTGGTCTCATTTTTGCGCTGCACGATAATGTTATTATGCGATGGATAAGAATCTCAACATCACACGTACTTAAAGTTTGTGCTCAGTGCAGCATGTGTTTGTAAATGCATGTGCTGTGCATAAACCAAATTAACATTAGTAACTTCTTTAGCCGTATAATTTATATATTAATTATTGATCATATATACCCACTGCAAAAGATTACAAAGCTGTCACCTGGCCAATGCTGGACCGAATATAATAAACTCATGCTCATCAAACGACTGAACATGTCCGTTTGAAAACAGCAGTCACCTGAAAGCAGAGAGGTAAACATCACTGTCATTTTATTTGGACAATAGGACAACAGACACTTTATAAAGTATGGGAAAATACAAATATCTCAAGTTTCACCATGGCCACGAGGCAGCTGATCATGACACATTTTCAGGTGGGTTTTTTTAATCAGAGAGGAAAATTAGTCAGAATAATAGGCATTTGTTCAGAAAGCACACCAAAAGCCAAACAACACATTTGCAGATTACAGAAAAAGACTCAAGAGGCCAAATGTTAAACAGGCTCACCACATAGGAGGGGAAGCGATTAGATCCACAGGACATGACCTGATACATGACTCAAAACCAGAGAGAACTCTTGCACTGTAGAAATTGTTTTTGATACGTCAATGTGTCTGTTACATCCTGGTTTCATGAAAATATATATAAAAAAGAAGAGGGTTGTGGGTATGTAAATATTTCAGATAAGAGTAAGAGTTTGAGATGCAACCGTTTCAGTCAAATTAAATTAACTCAATAATTCAAGATCAATTCTCTGCTCCGACAGAATGCATGCAGCAGGAGAGCACATGTGGAAACTCCTGTCAGATTTATGCGAGCTGTTTCGACACACTGTACATTAAAGCATGCACTTCTCATACAGTAGCTCTCCACATTTCAGAACTTCCTTACAACAAGAGAACAGCTAAGTGTGTTTTTTACATGTCCACATTGAAAACAGTACATTGCACGTATGTGTTGTATTTCAAGTGAAATACAAAGACTTTTTCAGATTTAGTCTGTAGTGCTTTCGTTTTAAAAAAAAAAAAATCCTCATACTTCCGTTAGAAGGCACCCTTGATTTTTTTTTTTTTTTTTTTTAAATCTAAAAGGGTGTCGCAGTTCTTAGGGCCATGATGCTTCCATTAGCACACGACTTCTGCTCAGGTAAGAGCAGACACCATTACGAATGCGGCCGGAGATCTGTTCCTCTGCAACAGCAGCATAATGTCGAGCTGACAGCGCAAGTCTCAGCTGAGCAAAACAAGTGATTACAGTTATATCCCATTTTTCCTGACGGACGAAACTTCGCCTGACGTGTAAATCAGAAATGGTCGCTGTCTAACATTTGACGTCGCCGCATGATTTACGTCAAGTTGTGTGATTGTGCGTACATATCTTTGCTTCTGTGATTTAATGTAAGCAGGATTACACTTTGACAGGGAAAAAAAAGGTGTCGCTTTGACTTTACAGATCAGAACCATGAAAAGTGTTTTTAAAAAAAAAAAAAAAGTGTCTTCAAGCAAAGCTTTTTCAATCACTGTCTATTTTTCTCACCAAACATGTTTTATCATTTTGGCCTCGTGGTTTTTCAAAACAGACATAAATACGACACAGAAAACGTCAGACAAGGCATTGGTACGATAGATTGCAGTATGACATCATACATTATGTGGCGATTTCCCGCCTTGGGGGCTTTAAATCAGCCACAACCCTCCCTCATTAGTTTCCGGAGTAGACGATTCTCGGTAAAGAGACGAGGCTGACGAGGATTTGTCGAGTTTTAGTGTGCATCGCCGGTCTGAATGGAGTTTTGCAGGATCAGTTTCGGGCTGTGAAAATAGCTAAAAAAAAAAAAAAAAAAAAAAAGTCCACAAGTGACAAAATTCCTGCTGTTTTAACTGTGCACTCCAGCTCATTATTTGTGCTGAAAGCTAAAATGCGGTATTTTAACCCTAGTATGACAGAACAGGGGTCAAATGCAACAAAAAAAAAGGGTAATTGTCAGACTTCACTATTAAACATGAGACAATTCACAAATGCCAACATCAGCCTTCGGAAAGCAAGCTTGGTCACACCCTGTTCCACGTGGAAAATGGAAATTGCCCATACGCCGTCCTTTACCGACACAAGTCTAAACGTTAAGCACAACTGCCGTTTGGAGAAAAGTCACGTCATTCTCAAAGCCGTGACCGCCGCGGAGCAATCGGAGTGGCCTTACATCAGAAATAAGCACGACATTCATAAACACTACTAACAGCGATAGCTATCATGCACAATGTTAGCAAACGATCCTCCTCCAGACACAGTAACCCGCTTATACAGAGCAGCCCAGTAGATTAAAAAGAGTGTGCAGTGTTTTCAGGAGTGTTGTGGACACCGGAGGCCATTTGTTGTGTAAGTCTTGGAATGCTTGGGTGGAAATGTCGTTTCCTGGAGTGCGATAATCACGAGGGACAAACGCGCAGGTTCAAAAAAAAGGCAGAACGCGGCCCCGGCCACGACTCGCGCCGTTTCTTCTCTAAAACGAGATGAAAAGATGTCGATGCCGGCTCGTACGCGCGCACGGGAGAAGGCGCAGCGCAACATACGAGTGCCGCGCCTCTCAGGAGAGCCTCTAGTCTAGCGGTTGTAGCTATTGTCTTTTGCAGATTGGAGTGGTTACAGGTTGTTACTTTAAATTAGTGTCGAAATGCCCTTAAATGAAGACCGAAGAAGAAACAGAACTCGTGACTGTCGCTGTGATTGTTCGGATGTTCAGGCAGGAAGTTCATTTTTCACGACAGAAGGAAATTAATGCTATATGCTTACATAACCCTAGATACACCAGACAAAAAAAAAATCTAAAATTAAGACTCTCTCAAATGATGAAAAATGATTAAACATAAAAGGTGAAATCCAGGAGGTGCAGCGTTAACTGCTGAGTGTAAACTAGGGGAAACAGAAACTGTTGTTAAAATGCCTTGAAATTCTCCCAAAAGCTAAGGAGGGGCGGATGAGTGCTATCAATTTCTGTTCACCTCAAGAGCTATGGGGAGTGTTAATTAAATACAAGCACATAACTGGCACATGGAGAGATTGTGCGGGAGAGTAAAGCAGACCTGCGTCAAACAGTGTTTTTTTTCAGTTTTAGGCTGCCAGCTGGGTGAGGGTTTAGTTCGAGCCACAGATGTTGACAGTCACAGAGAAAGTTTAAACTCCCGTGACGGTCTTGAACCTCCCGGCAAACGGTGGCGTGACGTAAACTCCACCGCAGAGGCCTAAAACTGAGAGCAGGAAGCGTTTGCGGACACCATTTAAAGCAGGTCTGCAACAAAGAGGAGGGAAACAATAACTGTGGTGTGTTCTCCCCCAGAGATGACACAATTATTTTTTTTTTTTTTTTTAAAGTCTGGGCCCTCCTCACGTCCCCCGGACCTCTGGAAGAGGTGATGACTTTAGCGGAAGAAGCCGAGTCTCTCTTTCAGCCATTCCTCCGTTAGGTCCTCTGTGTTTCTGATCTCAAACACCTGCAAAAACATTCAACAGAGCGAAGATGGCGATTTGCAATTTCACTATGTTTGGTGTTTTCACTGACGAAAAATCAAGTTGGAAACATTTTTATTAAGTTTGTTGTAAGACTAATTTAACTGCTGTCCAGCCAGACTTAGGAACTGGACAGGAAGGGTCTTGGCGAGGGAGGTGACAACCTCAGGTCACGCAGCTGCACGCCAATCGGGGCTCCTTTATTACATCTTCGCGGTAAGTAAGTTTATCAGTGTAAGCAGCACACACACACACACACACACACAACGCACAGCTGACCTACCTTGGTCAATTGAACGGTATGCACCAGTTTGTTTTTGCTTCCGGCGTACATCATCTGCTGCTCCGGTCTGCAACCTGCCAAACACACAAGTTGTACAAGTTTCCTTAGCGGAAGACGTTACGCGCGCAGTTTGTAAAGAGCTGCTCTCTGTCTGTCCTCGCAGGGACGTTCTTACCCGCCGGACTGGAGAAGATGAAGCAGAGGGGGTAAGACACACGTCCGTCATCGTGCTGGTACTTGTAACTGTAGACGACGAATGTTCCCGGCGCTAAGGACGGTTCACGTGTAATTCTGCGTCAGGACCCGTGTGAAACGTGGTCACGGTCGAGGCAGACAGAAAAAAAAAACTAAAACAGAAATTTGGAATTCATATAACAAGAAACAGAATAAACTATGTCGATGTCCTGTAACAAAAAAAAAAAATCAACCTTAAAAATGAATAAACAAAATGCTGATGCAGAACTTTTTTTAAACTAACTAGAAACTGCAGTCCATTGAAAGGATATCTGGGCTGTCTCTCGGGCAGCTCGTCCTTTAGTTCATCAGGAGAAATGTCCTTCAAAAAGACAAACGCGTCACGATCAGTTCAGCAGGCTGCTCCTCCTCTGTCCTGGTGCAAAGCCTTAAGCTGCACTTCATGTAAACAAGCTATTCAACATGAATGTTAAACATGACCAGGAAGTGATGTAGAGTAATTAAGTAACTCATCCGCTACAGAACAATGTCTGATACCTTTTTAAACTGAAAATGTGGGGGTTGAAGAGGAACTTTAACAGCAGCAGACAAATAATAATGACAATCTACGGTAGATCGCTTACCTCGTGCTCTTCGTCAAGAATGACAAGCTGCCTGTCTTTATCAATCTTCACTGAGGGGTAAAAAAAAAAAAAAAAAAAGAGAGCGGCGTTATTCAATTCAGCAGCAGCATGGGCACTCTAGCATCAGATCAGTAGTAGATTTTTAATTTTAAGAGCATAAAATGCGCAGGAAAAATTCTGGTTTTGTTCATATATTCTGTGACGGGTGCGCTTGGTGTCTCTGCCTTAGTAATCCAGTTTAGCAGCACTGACATGTTGACCCAGAGATGGTGGAGGATAAAAGATTGCGCTGGCGCTCCACCGCCACAGCACCTGCTGGGTTTGTCACCGCATCCCTCCATCCTCCACATACATCCCCTGATCTGATATCGTGACATCATTGCTCCTGTCGTCGTTTTTTTTTTTTCTTTTCATTGTGTGAGTCGGTTTGACCGTGGGCGTTCACTGATAACGCACCACCTGTTTCCAAACGTTGGCTTTAAAGCCACGAACGCACGGGGGATATTTTTAAACCATCAAACCACAAAGAGCTTAGCATCCCACAGACTCATTTAATAGTTAGACTTTGTAGGGGGAAAAAGCTCATTTGCGCTTATATCAATCTTCTAATCCAACTGTTGGCAAGAAAGTAAAATGAGATTAATTCCCAAAAATGTTGAATTATTCCTTTAATGACTAACAGTTGCACACTAATCCTGTTTCATCCCACTCTGTGAAGGCTGGCTTTTTAACCCCCTTTGAGCAAAGCCATTAGAAACACTTTCTGTCCGACACATCGTATGTGCTGGTTCGTGTCGAGTGAACCCCGGCCTTAATCCGGCGGTAGGACCCCTGAGTTGGGCGAATTACTCCTTTAAATGTCAGCTAACAGCGGCAGGAAGTCAGTGGACAGAACTGAGCTTTCCCCCGGATATCAAACTGCAACAAAAACCTGACGGCTCGGTCAGTGGCTAAAACCTGTTTCTGAAAATATTCTGGAGTTTAAAGAGGCTGTGTTAAGTCACTGCCTCCACACAGCAGGAGGCGGTGACTTAAACTTTACCCAAAGCGTTGGCTTATGGCTTCGGCTTTACGTTTCAGATCGTGACCCAATTCTGCAAACTGCTAAAGACTTTGATTGCACCAAAAAAAAAGGAGATTCACACTGTAACACAAACAGACAATAACAGCACTGTTCATACAGGCACGAAGACAAATTAATATTTCAGATGCCACTTGCACCTGGGACTCCTCGCATCCTCTTCCCCGTCGCCGTTTGACAGTGAACACATCATCAGCTATAGCGGGGATGATACTGAATGACACGCAGAGTGTGTTGCCTGTACTCACTGACGATGGCCGCATTGTTGGTCTCCTTGCGGAAACGGAAGTCCTTCAGCTTTTTAACCAGGTCTTCATCCACATCACACACCACCAGTGATTCACTCTGATTAAAAAAAAAAAAAAAAAAAAAAAAAAGACATCGACGTGGTCACTCAAACTCATAACAACAATAAACTCAAACACAGGAAAAAAAGAACTACTGCAGTATGATTCAAGCAGCCTCCAACGATATCATACAAGACAAGATTAAAGTAAGATAATCAATCACGAGCAAATAGGAACGCACGTCTAGAATAATTCATTTGTTTTCTGGCTTGAAATCAGAGAAATATAATTTAAAGAAAGGCGTATGCATCTTTTGCTTAATCTTTTGCTAAATAAGTTGTGTTTATTTTGGTCTCAGGACTTCAGGGATATTTTCTGAGGGCTTATGTTTATGAAAGACAGCTGCAGAATCACAGACTGAAGCTTTAGGTGGTTTTTTGTGCATTCTGTTGCTTCGTTAGCTGGAAATCAATGTGCCAGTAGTATTCTCAATATAAATATGTATAATTGTTATTTAAATTATTTATTTTTTCACAATTAATGTATACCTTTTGGAAATTTGATTCAACCACAACAAATAACTCCTTTTAACTCAACATTTTATTCTTAAATTATGTGGTCAAGTGTAATGGCATTTGGTCTAAAAGAATACAAGAACATCCTGGAATTTCACATCAACATGAGTAGCATGTGTAATGTGTTGCATGTGTGTGATTTTAAACCCAGTTCATAGTTTAGTACTCAGGGTTGGCTTTTTTTTTTAATAAACTGGCTTCACTGTGTCCATTCCACCTGTAATAACAAACTCGTGCCTTTGCCTGTTGTTGCAGCAGCTTGTCAATGACTGATTAAATCTTTCAACTATCTTTCTGCAGGAGTCCAGACTGATCTGCAGGTTTTCCCCAGGCAAAACCAGCCTCAACAACATTTCATTGGTCTGAACGTCCGCACACACACTCTCACACACATTATATAACTCCAGCACAAAGACATAAACTCTTTAAGAGTCTCTGCAGAGTCTCTGAATTCTATAATTACACCTTCCTGAACAGATGGCTGGTGGGAGTCAGGATTTCACTGAGCTCAGAGAGAGAGAGAGAGATCTTTGCAGATTAAAAAGAGACTGAAGTGTCTGTGGTTTGGATTCTTGAAAAAACAGGATGCATGGGGGGAAATATGAGGAACAGGCATGACAATAAACCGGAGGTGGCCACAGGTTTACTTGTCGTATAAATTCCTCAGAAAAAAAAAAACTTCGACTGTCCACTGAATTTGACGCGCGTCACGTGTAAATTTAAGACTCCAACACCGTCCTGGTGTTGGTCGACTCTGTAGAAATTTGACCTGTCATGACACGCAGTCAAAAATCCCAGAGGGAAACATTATTCACCATGATTGAGGCGAGCTAGCATGAAGGCAGCTCCCCAGATCGGGACGTGTTCAGACACATCACTGCGAGCCACATTGTAGAGGAAGCCCGTCAGTTTGGGCTTCAAAATAAAAGCGAGCAACCTTTGGGAAAATAGGAAGCTGGAGCAGTCGTGCATAGATAACAGCTGTGGCAGTGTGATATGTGTTCATTCACAGTACTTCACGCTATTTTACAAAACTTTTTAATTTCCAAAAGTCTTCATTATAAAGGGCTAATGCTGGTCTTCGTTTCCACCTATTTTTATTTTGAAACCCATTGCCGGAAAACCACCATTGCTTTTCTGACCGACTTGACACAACGGGCAGCGGGTGGAACTAATGCTAAGCTAGCAGGCTAACGCTAGCCAATCTGCGACCTTACTTTTTTTCTATCATCCCCGGAACTTCTTCACATTAGTTAAGAGCACACGGTTAAAATCAGAAACGAAAATGGCCACAGCGCTCTTGCAACAGCATCGACCAACTTACCATTGTTGTAGAGTTAAGATTTCCCTGAATCTGCAGCTGCTGCTCTGAGTAGTAGGGACGCTTTCAATGTTTTTTTTCTACCTCACATCATCATCTTGTGACTGGTTTGGCCAATCCCACGCAAGGAATGCCCCCCCCCCCAAAAAAAAAAAAAAAAAAAAAAAAAAAATTTTAAAATGGTAAGAAAGAAATCTGCCTTTACTATTGTACTATAGCCCTTTAATAGTTTAATAATGACATTTAAATAAATAAAGAATATTTATTTGTAAAATACAGTATAGGCTAAAAGACAAAGACTCCGTGCCTGGGCTGCAGATAGTATTTTAAAAATTTGAACAGCCAGTAACCAACCTCTGTAAAGCTTGTGAGTATTTCCAAAATCATCACAAAATTCCATATTTATCTATTCATTTAACCATTCAATCATGTTTTTTTGGTCAGTGACAACTTAATCCCATTTTTATTTCAAACTTATTTGTTGTGTTTGTTAGTGTCAAACTTTATGGCACTGGGTTTATCATAGTTATCAATAGATTCATCCTATTCAATAATATTACAGCTATAAATATGGATATAAGTACTTGGGTTTTCACACCTTCTAATAAGTTATCAGGTTAGCATGATATCAACTAAGGGTCTTGGGTTTATCAGTTTCTAATGAGCAACTGGCAAACACTGGTTAATCACCTGCAGTTATGAATGTTAATAAATATTTAATATCTTTATTGTCTTGAACCCATCAAGTCTGCATGTCTACACTTTCATAAATAGTTTGTAATTGGATTTTGGTTCAGATGTCCTGCAGCACTCCTCCCCAAGGGAACTGGTCAAGCAGCCGCAATGACTTTCTCCCTCATGTATTAGGGACAAAAAATAATATACATACATCGGAATGTGTTAACCCAGTCATACATTTACATATTTACAAATATACATGTACAAATATGTACGCACACCTCTGGATATATATATATATATATATATAAACAAGAAAACCCACCACTCCCTACACCTTACTCCCAACCCAGAAAAGAGAACGTTAATGGGAATATTCAACTAAATGTAACCCCCCCCAACAAAAACAACATTTAAAAAGCAGCTTACTTTAAAAGTAAAGGTACAGACTACCTCTTACCTCTTACTCTTGTGACAGCATGATGTCATTTTAAGTAAAGCCCTGAGGCTGTTTGAAACACCGTTGGGAGAAGTTTATCTTCAGGGTTTTCTACATGAAAGCTTTCTGACTTCAGTTTCCAGTCGAGGTTGGGGAAAGTTTAGGCATTGAAACCACTTGGTTACGTTTAGGGGAAAAAACATGTTTTGGGTCAAAATCAATGGACCCTTTCACAATATTAACCACTGAAAGCCTTAAAGGCGAACATCTCCCATGTGCATCTGAGAGTCACTTTCAAATTTGTGAAACCTTAATTCTCTGTTTGCAAATGCAAAAAAAAAACTATTAAAAATACTTTGCAGTCAAATTCTACAATATATTCACACTTGCAGAATCATCTTTCTTAAAACTCCGTCGTGCTCTCATTTTCTTCTATTTTTATATAACTTTCGTGCACGCGCGCGCGCGTGTTTGTCAGATGACGTCATCGCCCCCTTCCTTTTCATGAGTTGTAGTTGTGTGCGTGTGTGTGTGAGCACGTCTAGCTTGTAGTTAGCTTGTAGTCTGTCCCTCGGCAGGCTAAACTAGCAGGCTAACTGGGCTTTCACAGCCGCAGCACTCTTCGCCGTTACCCCGCTACTGTCACCGGAGAGGAGCCCGTCTTCTGGCGAGGTAGCCACGAAATAATCGGCCTCTTGCTTACTTTCCCCCCCACCTTTTTCTAGCGCGGAGCTAAAACAAACAAACGAGCTAACCCCGTGAGCGGTGACTGTTAACGCTTAGCTGCTGCTTAGCTAGGTCTGCGAGACAACTGTGTAACACCCATTAACTTGAGGTTTGAGGGGTCAACTCCCCGTTAATGTGCAGCTAAAGTCGGCGTAGTGTCTTTATAAGTTGTCGTTAGGGTATTTCAAGCTGTTTTGACTCTGCCCAAACAGATTTTGTTTATCACCAGGCGGGGATGGAAACATTTACTGTGCTATTACTCAGAGTCTATGCGAGACATGCCTTCCGGTGTTTGACAGCTTATTATAACCACTTCAGTAAAACTAATGGGAGTTCTGTCTTGTTTTTGACGTAGATCATGGCAGATTTCTCGGTGAGTTCCTCGTTTACGTTGTTTTTGTCTTTACGGATTAAAGGCGGCTTTTATTGTAAACGGAGGAGAGTCACTTTCCCCTCTCTCCACTTCTTCAGCTGGAAGATGCTTTAGGAGACGGCACCCCGAGCCAGGCGAAGAAAATAGGCAACACTAACCCGTCTGCCCCCGCAAGCAATCCTCCGCACCCCGCAAATCCAGGGTGGCCCGCCTCAGCCCCCGGAGCCCCCACCCAGCCCTCCGCTCCGGTTGACTACTCTGGCGGATCATCGGGCCCCGGAGCGCCAGGGCAGTTTCCGTTCCCCTCTGGGCCTGGAGCGCCGGGGCAATACCCAGGACCTCCGTCAGGACCCGGTGGGTTCCCCCCTGGTCACGGGATACCTGGACAATTTCCACCCGCCCCAGGAGCTCCCGGGCAGTTCCCATCCAGCCCCGGAGCCCCGGGGCAGTTCCCTGGGCAGTACCCACCAGAAGGAGCTCCAGGACAGCTACCTGGAGGCCCTGTACCTTACCCAGCTGGACCGTTTCCTTCTGGCCCAGGAGCTCCCCCTGGGCCTTATCCAAATGTGCCTTTCCCAGGCGGCCAGCCAGGAGGAGGCAATGGCATGTACGGACCAGGAGGTCCAGGTGGATTCCCCCCTCCAGCTGGCCCCTGGTTCTTTCCCTGCATTCCCCGGTGGAGGCTTTCCCCCAATACCCACTGGGTCATGGGGACCACCTGCAGGTGGAGGCTTCCCTCCCGCTCCTGGGCCCTTTGGCCCCGGCCCCGGGCCTATGGGTCCATATGGCGGGCCTACTGCACCAGGAGGCATGCTGGTGAGTACCAACGCAGCTGACAAATAATATTATACCGCTTGCTTGCTTGCTTCCCTTCTTTGCTGATGTGTTTGTGGTCTGGTGTGCGGCTGGGCGTCACTCGTTGGGATTCAGGGTGGGGAATGACAACCAGCTAAATGCACTTTAACCCTTCACTGTGGCTGTCAAGTTCATCGGCACTGCCGGCCACTTTCACCTGATATCTAGGTATTCATCTCCACTCTAGCACAGGGTTTCTTCTAAAACATCCAGCGTGACTCATTTGGTGTCTGCCTAATTCCTGCAGCTGGTGGAAAAAGAAAGTTCCCCAGTTGTTGGTATTTACTGCAGGAGGGTGAATTTTCTGTGAGGGCTGCAGTTGGATTTTTCTTTTATTTATTTTTTTTTTTCTGTGTCTTTGGCTCTGCTGGGTTGCGAAGCAAAAACATAAATCAGAGTTGACAAACTATTCAAAAGTAGTTATCAAAAAATGTATTCTTGTCTTTCAGCCCAGATATTATCCACCATATAACTGAAAGCAATGAGCTCAACTTTTCAGATGGACAAGGACGTCACCTCCAGAATCAACATGTGGTTTGCTTAGTGCCAAAGACTTAATATATATCTATATGTACACACACACCCACAGTATGCAGTTCAGTTTACCTACAGGATGTCATGTGTTTTTAATGAAGTACATTATGATTTAAAATCACACTTTGACACAAAAGTCATGTTTAGGGTGATATGGCACAATGATATTCTCTGTTAAAGTCACAGTTTGTACGTTCATCACTGTTTCCAAGTTGACTTGTCACTTTTGTACACAATCACTAATTAAAAAGGTGTTCTTTTGTTGTTTTCTGTCTCTCTTGCTCCGACGTGACTTTGTAAAGTTCATGCCTCCAAGTGTTTTTCTCTGTCGTCGTCTCAGCTAATTGTTGTGAATCGCGTAAGAGTGGAAAGGGAGGTGGTGACTCACTGGGGTGTTGTGTTAGGAATGTGGGCAGGGTAAAAGTGCTGAATAATGTTTAACTAAAAATTCCCTGTATATTTTAACGATGATCTGTTTGCTGTATATTACCAAGGTCAGATTATTAGTTGGTTAAAATGTGAACCTTTCTGCATTTGCCCAAGGGGATATAATCGGCAGGGTAAACATTTTTATTTTCTGTATTTTGCTTAGATAACACTAAGTCATAAAAGTGCATACGCAGAAATAAGCTTCATTTCAAAATAAAACATGATAAATAAATAAATACGTGGGTGTCACGATCTAAAATGTAAGTGCTTCTTGCAGATGGTGCCGTACGATCTCCCTCTTCACGCTGGAATTATGCCAGGACTTCTGATCACGATAGTCGGGGAGCCCGTACCCGGCAGCGACAGGTATGAACCACACCGGGTTGTGAAAGGAGGCTGTTCTGCAAAATGAAGAAAAAAATCCCTTCAATATTTGACTAACCCTTTTTTTTTTTTGCAGATTCCATATTGACTTCATCAAAGGGTCAGACGTCGTCTTTCACTTCAACCCTCGATTTCACGAGCAAACCATTGTCAGAAACTCCAACCTCGGCGGGTGTTGGGGGCCAGAGGAGCGGGAAGGAGGTTTCCCGTTTGTCCAGGGACGCCGTTTTGAGGTAAACTCGCTTACACCTTTTATCATCCTCATTCGTACGAATGCCTGTTTTCGGGAAGCGCTGAAGCAGTGATTGCTAGTTGCCTGGTTGGCCGTGGGTGGGAGGGGGCTGGACGTGTGATCTTAACCCTGCGAGGAGTCCGACGTGCCACACGAGATAATGAACGGGGATGAAACCTGCATTTACTGTTTGGTAGTAGGCTGTTAGTCAAGGTCACGTACCTCACCGTGCACGCGCAACACCTGGGCCCACAGCTGTTTAAATGCACATCAGTGGAACGCCAGCAATGTCGAATCTAAATGCCACTGAAAAAGGTTTCCTTCAGACTTGGCTGATTAATGCCATTTAAATTAATGCTGTTTTCTATATTTTGCATCGGAGTCAAGAAGTCTGCATCAGCTTAACACCATCCAGTTGCATTTAGGGCTGCAACTAACGATTGCTTACGTTTACAGTTAACCAGCAGATTGTTTTCTCTCTTAACGGTTTGCTCTGTAAATTATGAGACGGAAGTAAGAAAATGCTGATCTCATTTCCCCCGGAGCCCAAGGTGGTGTCTTCAGATGTGCCTGTTTCACTTGACCAGCGACCGGTCATAAACCCAAAGACATTTATTACCACTGGAGACAGCAAATATTTACATTTCAGAAACTTGAGCTACTGAAGTTTGGGATTTTTTTTTTTTAAAAAATGAAATTAACCCGTCATCAAAATTATTGCAGATTGATAGGTTTCTGTCGCTCGACGAATCGTCTGGGCTCCGGTCGTGTTCCCCGCGTTGGCAGGGCTTATCCTGACCGGTTGTACATTGCTTCCCCCCCTCCGCAGCTGAAGATCCTGGTGGAGGAGGACATGTTCAAAGTGGCGGTGGACGGCACCCACCTGCTGGAGTACGAGCACAGGGTGGGCGGGCTGGAGGGGGTGACCCTGGTGCGAGTCGTCGGAGACGTCGCCCTCTACAGCGCGGCCCCCAGCATGATCTGAAACCTCGGAGCCACCAAGCCCGCGCGCCGCGCGGGGGGAGACGAAGGCCGCCACTGTCGTCCTGTAATCCGAAATCCCCGCGAATGCTCTGAGGCGTTCGAGGGGAATTTGCGAGGCACAAGAGTCAGCGAAGTGCAATCCTTGGCACATCACTTCTAACGATAACAGACGGCAGGTTAACCCCGGGTCGGTCTGCACACTATAACCCCTCTTTTTTTTTTTTTTTTTTACCGGATGACATTTCATTTTATAGCCACTCGCAATCCAATATATTTTAATGACATAACTGCATATAAGTAGTGAATGAGGTGAAGTGCATTAAAAGCAGATATTTTAAAGGAAATACTAATTTATTCCTAATGAAATGATTGTAGGCCAAGTGGAAAACGTTTTCGTATAGTTTCCACGAGTATGCTGTATTTTGTTTACAGTACGCATATGCTTATTATTGTGTCCTTTATATGAAAATCTTGAATAAGCCTTTGTAATGCATGAGAGGGCGATGCTCTTCTTTCAGCGCCGGCCGACGTACGGTGGGCAAACGGTGGCGTTTCTTACAATGTGTTGAAAATACAGATTTGAGCTCCTCCTTTGTTCAGCACTCATCCTCCGGGGGCTCTTGCAGCAAAATGCTTGGCAAATTATGATTTCATGTTGAAGTCAAATCTTAATTCTGAAAAAAAAAAATCACTGATGCTCCAATTTAAGTAATGTTTGAAAATGGGAAGGAATGCGGGGTCTGATTTTTTTTTGCCAAAGATAACAGTAGTACAATATTTAGAGATCTTTTGCTTATAAATAAAGGGGCAACAAGCAAATACTGACTGATGTTGCTGTTTTATTCAGATTATTGGACATTAATGTGCCACCGGGCTGCACGTGTGATAAATATTAGTTACTCTGTATACATTTCTTTATTTTACCTAGAAATGGAAAAAAATGAATCCTCTGTGGATTTCGTGTGTAACAGTGACAACTGTAGAGGCCTGAAGTAAATCAAATTTGAGTACAAAAACCTTGATGGCAATCTCTGAGATGAAAACATGAAACATGTAGTGAAATGAACCACAACCAAGTCTTTTTTTTGTCCTTGACAATGAAACATTTGTGAAACAGATATACACACTCCCC
The DNA here is from genome assembly GCA_016785225.1 of Psettodes erumei. Lineage (NCBI taxonomy): Eukaryota > Metazoa > Chordata > Actinopteri > Pleuronectiformes > Psettodidae > Psettodes > Psettodes erumei. The sequence continues at coordinate 439,704 of JAFBJZ010000380.1, read as the reverse complement.
GTCCACAAACACTTAAATATAATGGGAAACAGTCAAATCCCATAAAGTCTTGACCCCCGGTCACCAGATCTGTGTCCAACACCAGTGGGACGCGGTACAACGGGAGGCTGCATGAATGCACAGCAGGCTAATGTGCAAATACAGATGCAAAGAAATCACGTCGACATGGAGCAGCATCTCAAAGGAGAGTTACCAACAGCTTGTGGAATCCAAGTCACCGTAAACCGAGGCTGAGGGCGGGAGGCCCGCTCGTGTGGTGTACCTAATAAAGTGATCAATGAGTGATCACTCATTTCTCCGCCGCTGGCAGTTGAATATATCATTTAATATGTTGCAAGTGGTGGAATGTAGTGGTAGCAGTATGACCGTAAATCGAGTGGGAGTTTGTCGTTCGCACTGTTTTGCGCTCAGCGAGTCGTAATCCGCCTCCAGCCTGCAGTTCCGCCTCGGGCCATCAGGGGGCAGCACGACCACAAAGCACCGACCGTGCCGAAGGAAGCGAATCGAACCTCCTCAATGAGTTCACCTTCAGATAAATAGTTTGTCCCCGCTCTCATGCCTTTCCGCTGAAGACCTCCTTTCCCCCCCAAAAAAAATCCGCTGGTGTCTTGACAAGATGAATGGCTCTTTGCACCCCTCGTCCAACGTGGTGGACATCAAACTGAAGCGAGGGCCGGCAGGTAAGGAGACAACTTGACGGTTAGCGGTTAGCATGCAGCTAAACTACGTAGCAGCAAAAATCAACGATGAGCAGCCAAGCGTGCGCCCCACCTCCCCCTCCCCGAGCTAAAGGCTAATTTGCGAATCGAAAATGAACAAAACTTGGTCGCAGCGTGTTTTGTCTCGTACTAAAAAGAACTAAAACCGGTTGCGGCCGCTTGTGGAGCGCCAACAACTCGGTTTAAGATGAAAAGCAGTTAGTTGACGCTGCGTTAAAGCCGTTTAAAGTAACGGCCTGTCAGGTTGTGACAGTTTCTCCATTGGAGCCAATGGCGCTGGGCTGTTTAGAGGGTTTATTTTGCTAAAGGAAAGAGAATGTCTGCTTTACATTTGGGGTTTTTCTGATGGAGCACTGGTGAATTGGCCTTCCTATGAGGAAACAGCAGTTTTGTACTTTGATCTACTGAGATAAATGCCATGATTAGATCAGCAATCTGTGCCCTCGTTACACTATGGGATTTGTGCCTATTGAATTTTACTCATGGGACTTGTATTTGTGTGTGTGTGTGTTTTTTTTTTTTAAGGATTGGGCTTCAACATAGTTGGGGGCCTGGACAAGCAGTACGTTGTGAATGACAGTGGCATTTATGTTTCCAAAATAAAAGAAGATGGAGCTGCAGGTTTGGATGGAAGACTCCAAGAGGGGGACAAGATCCTGGCGGTAATAAATGTTGACTGTCATCCAAGATGTGTGGGATGTCAAGGAGGATATTTTAAAAAATCATGTGTGTGTGTGTGTGTGTGTGTGTGTGTGTGTGTGTGTGTGTGTGTGAGAGAGAGAGAGAGAGAGAGAGAGAGAGTGAGTCACCTCCGCAACATTTATGCAGTTCTTGCCTGTGAGATTTCTGGGTGAAAGTACACCACATTGCACTTCTAACTGCAGTGTTTGCCCCCAGGTTGGAGCATGGGTGTAGTTTTGGGTGTTTTCTCAAAAAAAAACAAGATGAATAAGTGAACACTGTTATCCGTTTTTCGGCAGACGGATATTTAGAGTGAAGTAATGAGATAGATTTTAGTCACTGATTTAAACTGCAGCTGTTAAGGGGGAAAAAACATGATTTTGAAATGATGACTCTGTTATAGTTTTTGTTTCATGTGGGTTTTATACAACAGATCAACGGAGTCAAGCTGGAGGATCTGACACACAAAGCTGCAGTGGACCTGTTCAGGACAGCGGGGGAGAACGTGGAGCTCCGTGTTCTGAAAAAGGTAGGAGACAGGATGCCTTAAATGATCTCTTCCTCGTATTCAAGTCTTTGAGGGGTTTGTTGGCTTCTGGGCTTCATATTTATTTTGTTAGCAGTCAGGGATTGTTGAAATTTCAATACTAATTGTCCTGAGCTCAGCTAGAGCATTCAACATATAAAACAGATAACAGTAATATTCACAGTATACTAGTAAAAAAAAAATTAAAAACTTTTAAAAACATTTTAGTGGCCATACGCATCTTATTGGGCCCTATAAAGTTACTGAGTCGTAAACTGAGAAAATAAAGGATTTTAGGAAAACTGAAAGTTTGTCCAACAATGTAATCCAGATTTTAACAGATACCAGCGAGCGCATTTGTAAGTGGATCTCACCTCCAGGGCAGCGTTAACGTTTGTCCTTTTCATATCTGTGTCTTGCAGTTGCCCCTTCACATGAACGGACCCACGGGCTCACAACCCGAACACCCGTCTCCTTCGCTTTCTCTGGGAATACTGGCTGCTCTAGCGGGAGCTGCCGTCCTCTTTTCCTTCATTTACATGCGGCACATTAGGAAACACTTTTAACTGAGCCGGCGACATCTGCATGTTATTTTTAAGATCAATTTTTTTTTTTTTTTTTTTTTTGCTAAAGGCCAAAGAAGTGAAAGAGAGAAGAAACTGGTTCATTATGCGTTCATTGGTCGCTTCTCGACACCATTCCTATGCAAAACGATGCTCTCTTACCACGGAGATTACTTCTAGTTGATAGCTTTGCGACGGCGAGGAGGTAAAGGTGGGCGTACACTTGACATTCCTGCTGCCTGGCTGAGCTCAGGCAAAAACAAACGGCTTCCCCAAACACTGAGGTATTAAAACCTTGGGCCCCGGGCTGACTGGCTCAAGCTTCAGGGTCCATTCACAAACTGAAAGACGGCGTTGTGTTGTGTCACCCGTGGGCCTGTGTCTCCATCACTGAATGGCAGATCTGTCCACGGGGGCGACACGGGGGGAATCCACTCCTGTACTTTCAGTTTGTCGTTGTTTGAAGTTTGTGTGACGGGGTTTGATTTTCATTTTGCTCAGAATCGTGGCATCCTGTTGTTCTGCTGCATTAGTTGAGCTTGGGCTGGGGGTGGGGGCTGCAGTTAATCTGATAAATTGTGTCCTGTAATGGACTTTTCGAGTGCCTTTTGCCATCAATTCCAAGCAGTTGGTTCTTGTTGCTGCTTATCGAAATGAAAATCAACCCGCTCCGTCCGTTAATGTCGTCAAAGTAAAGGATAAAGATGGGGATTTTTTTTTTCTTATCGTCAGCAAATCTTTTAAAAGGCTCCAAACCAGCTGTGTTGAATGCTTCGCAAATATATAGTTTCATTTTGAAAAAATGGTTCAGTAATTTCCTGAAGCAGCTGGGCGCTGTAGGTAATAATAAATGTCACTTCAACAAGAGGAAGTGGTGCATCTGTCAGGGACAACTCTCACCCGTGGATTAATACACATTGTTCTAGTCAGTACAGAGAATACAGTATGCAATTGAATCAAAAGAAACTATAATCCCCGCGTTGATCTTCATGATGTCGTCCACTGCGGCGTGTCCCAGCTGCAGTGGCTTCTGGACAACAATGGAGCTGTGTGGCACCGAGGAATAAACTAACTCAGTCTGTGCTTTTCAGTAAAATCATTTCATTGTTGGGATTCGTTGACAGTAAGAAAATGATCCTTTTAAAGCAAAGTACACTAGTCCAAGGTGTCCTCAAGTAGTTTCACGTCGAGGATTTTATTACGTGGAGTCACGTGTTCACTGGGGGTGACCCGTTGAATACATATATCATGTGGTGAGCAGCCTGCAGTCACAGCCATTTTTAAAAAGTTCTCCTAATTTTGCATCAGGGCCAGTGCTTGCAAGCTCATCGCACCTTCCGTTATGTACCTTGTCTCGTGGGGTGAATTATGAAGAGATGGAGTGTGTTGCAATCGAGGAAATTAGTCGTCCTCTTGTGCGAAGGACCAACGGCTTCGGGCTGAAGAGCAGCTCGGGCCTTTTCCCTTTAAAGGCGAGTGCTCGGAGAAACGAGTTGCTCTCAGCGACTTTCAACTTGTTCATGTTTTGCACTAGCCACAATCATGGAACTCCTCCAGTAGCGGCCATAGATCAGATGAAGTGTATGAATTGTGAGTGCTCGGTGTATCTGTCCACACTTTTCCGTCTGTATTGCATCTATCGTGTTAATTGTCTCGGACTTTATGTGGCTCTCATTGTCTGTAAATACATTTCATGTCGCTCTGCTGATTGGGACTGTGAATGTGTGCAGTATGCCAGAAAAGTAGATCAGAGGCACTACTAAATTATGCAAATACTGTGTGTTTGACATCCAAGCACCCATTAAAATTCATGTTGAATTCACCTGCTTTTGGCTTTTTTTGGGGAAATGCATATATTTCACTTGAATCTGTAGAGGCCACTGGTCTTGATCATAAATGAGCATCTTAGCGATACATAACATGGAAGGCCAGTCCAACCAAAAATAAAGAAATTTCAACAATAAGTGAAATTTATATTGTATTAAATCAAAAAGATTAGACGGCACAGAGTATGTGGACTTACTTCAAAACTATGAGATTGTGAGTCAACACATTGCTTTCTTCATTGGAAATATAATTCACTGAGATAGTTTATATGAAAACTAAAATTAAAGTCAAAATATGAATATCTGAAGGTTAAGAGTTATAAAAACAAAACTGAGATGGTCAAATAATGAGATACTGGTTTAGCATCTTGATTTACTGCATCAAAACTGAGATTCACTGAGTCTGAATTATTAAGCCTATAACTTTTTATGGCGTATTAAATCAGAACTTTAATATGTAAAATTTGAGATTTGTGATTTTTATGAGCTATTAGTATGTTCCCAACATTTTCACAGTAAATGGAAATGTTGATTTTGTATCTCATAGTTCTGAATTAGTAAATTTCCCATTGTTGCTGAGAAAAAAAGCCGAACAATTATTTATTTTCGACAATGGCCCATATCTGTCAAGGCAGCAGTTTTCAGGTACAACGCCGGATGTTATCTATTTACTTTCAAAATAAAAGTGAACACTTGCTTAAAATTGACAAAATAAATAGGGTTATTTCGGAATATATCCTCATTGTTTGCATAATAAAAATGGGCAAAAACACATGAATCATATATCAACTAATTAGCACTAAATAAAATATGAAAAATGTTATTGCATTATAATCGCTTTTAACTTTTTTTTCGCTTTTTTGCTACATTGTAGCATCATTTCCAGTTTTAAAAATGTATTTCTGAAATAAAACGATCCCTTTTGACGCCACTCTTACTCTTATTTCAGGAGGGAGGTGGTAAACAGGAATAGCTACAGTCTTTTTTTAATAAAATAATGTGCCCCGGTACACCCACCAGCAGCTCCGTCTCTCATCGGCTGTTGGAGGATGTTGCCTCGGAGGCAAGGCTATGATGTAATCAAACGCTCACAGCCCCGTCCGGAGAAGCAGAGAGAGAGAGAGAGAGAGAGAACGAGAGACAGCCGGAGCCAGGGCTGGATGGTCACCCCGCCGCACGGATGGATGTCGGCTGCCTTCGTGCTCTCTGAAACACACCGTTTAAACCTTCATCGGGCGGTTCGGGTGAGCGGTTTCGGTGGCGATGAGAGGAGTCATGTCGCGGAGGTTGGTGCCGGACGGACTCCCCCTCCCGACGACCACGACGAAGAGGATGCTGGATGCGGGCCAACGGCACCAGCAGTAGCGGCACCGGCCGAAGATGCAGCTGCTGGAGACTCCCCGCGATCACCTGTAATTAACCGCCATGGCTCAGGAGTCCTCCCCCCACAGCTGCCCCTGCATCCTCCGCGTAAAGATGGCCTCGACGCCGGTCCGCCCTTAGCTGTTCCTCTTCTCGCCCACGATGACAGGAGGGCGCCCGCTTCAGATTTCAGCACTTGCAGGCCCTTTTTGTCTTCTGTGGATCACATTATCAACTCTGCACTGACATTTTGAGCTGCCGTGGACGTCTTTATTTCGCTAATACACATCCCGCCTGCGCCGCTTCCGCGTACAGCAGATTATTTTTGGAGCCGGGACTTTGCCCCTGCAGGGTTATGATCTCCATGCTTTCCGGACCCTTTTTTCCGGCGATGATGGTTCTGTGACATCTCGCTAAGCTGTCCGGCTGCATTCTCTGACATTTTCCTTGTTTCCTGGCTTTACGCGCAGAGCTGTGTTCCATGCAGTAGCCGTTGCCCTGCGGGGGAATGAGCAGCCTCCATCCATCCCTCCAGCCCGCTGCTTCCGCTGCCGCTGCTGCTGCTGCTGCTGGCGGAGTCCACCGTGTGGCCCTGTGACTTCAGCGGGGTGTGGAGGCGCTGAAGACCTTAAAACGTGGAGGGTGGGGACGTTTGCCTTTCCAGCTCAGGTTTAAACCATGGCCAGTGAACCTGTCATCCTTAACGTGTATGATATGGTAAGGGTCTCGTCTCGCATTTCACTTTATTTCAGGGGCACATTTGCAGTGTTTGTAACCGAACACCAACTTGGAAAGTGAACGCACCGCTGGAAATAGCAGGCCCACCACATACCTGTTTCACTCGTGCACCTCGCAGCTATTTTCGTTTTGCAAAGCGGCAAGAGTGCAAAAAAATCTGCAGCAAAATTCAATTTAAACAAATCTACCCTTATTCATTTAATACTACTCCTGTGGCCGTCTATAAACTAAAAATGAAAAGAATTCTCTATGGGGTTTGGTGAGCAGTCACACACCTTGTTCAAAGATTTACTGCAACACTAATTGAAGAAGAGGCTGGGTGGTGTGTAACATGGCCTGAGCTGGTCGGCTGCAGAAACGCTTTGTCTGGTGTTGTCAAATTCCTCTCAATCAACTAATTGATCTGTTGTTCGCCAGTATTGTGTGTTTGTGGGTTATCCAGTGATGTATGGACATAAAAGCGTAAGGAAAGAAAGCGCATAAGGAAATGCACTTTGACGTCGCCACCTCGAGCCCGTGAAACAAGAGCCTCCCTCAACCCTCTGACCTCTGTCACTGTGCCCTCAGCTCACATGATGCACACACACACACTCATATAAACCCCACACACATCAGCACAAGACAAGGGTCCTCATTCAGACATGTGCCCACTGCCTGGTCTTCGCATACTGCACTGCTACTACAGCATCCTGTGTGAACATTTTGCAATATGTCGATGTAAATGCACAGATTACTCCATTCACTACTGTAACTCCACTGGAAACACTTTACCTCCTCAACCGAGCCTTTATAATCTTATATAAATACAGTAACATATAACTGAGTGGCTTTAAAGATTTTGGTGAATGTATTTTATTGATTATAACTTCCATCCATCCTCTTACAGCCCTGTACAGTATAGTGCATTGTAAAACATTTCTTGAAGTGTTTATAGATGTGTACATACGTCATTCACGGGCGTGTTTAAAGCTCGATATAATTCAGTTTAAATTTCATGACGACATGTTGAGGTTCATGTTTCATTTGAGAACCAACTCCTACGTTTATTTTTTTTTAGAATTTTACTTACAAAGTGAGATGAGGCTGAATTCTCCAAATAGTATTTCAACAAGTGCTCTCAAGACCTGCTTCACATTTTGAGGACTATGAAAAAATAAAAAAAAACTAAACAAAACACCTGCAGATTACATGCATGCTGCCACAAATATGAAACAAAATCTTCAAGCAGCCTCACAGATGAGGGGCCAGAAGTGACAGCTGCTCAAACAGCTGATTTAATTCCAGCGTGGCTCCGCAGTGTTGGGACTTAACAGGTCATGCGGCAGCTGTTGAAGTGGAAGAAAGAAAGTGAGATGTGTGTAGTGGTGCATGCTCTATCTGCATCTCGGCAGGAGATCGTGGGGGAGGAGGGTGCATGGGTTCCTGAGGCAGCGTTGGCATGCGATGATTTCACATGGAGGTGCATCATCAGAGAAGGAAGATTTGAAGATTTGACGGGGGACTCGTCACAGTCTCATTTCACATCCAGGTTTTCCTTAAACGCGGTTTCCTTCCAAGAAACTGAGACGTCGCTCCGGTTCAAAGATTTTATTGCACTCCTGGTGCGAAATGGCAAAAGCGAGAGAGCCCGTTGCTGCAAACACATGAGAAGACTCTGCTGACACAGAGTAAAGTAGTGGAAATGCTTTTATTGTATCACTCTGAGCCCGGAAATGTGTTCCATTATTAATAGGGGACAGCTGGGGCAGCGTGGATGGCTCTTAGTATGTTTTCTCACGTCAGTGGGTGTGGGGCGGGGGGGAAGCTGTGGTCCTGCCATGAATAACCTCCCTGATTGTCTGCAGCGAGGGGCGGCAGCGTGGCTCATAGCAGATTGTGTTGTGTGGTCTGTGTCAGTGAGGATTTTAGATATTGTTTTTTTAGAGACATTTGCAGATGTTGTGTGTTTTCGGCATCAGGCGAAGTTCCTAAAGGAATAGTTCAACGTTTTTGGAAATACAGAGCCAGCCGAGCTGTTTTCCACCTCTCTCCGGTCCTCACCAGAGCTGTCAGGCTGTAGCGTCACATTTACCGTACAGACATGAGAGCGGTATTGATCTTCTCATCTTACTCTCAGCAAGGAAGGGAATAAATGTCAAACCATCTGCTTAATAGAGAAACAAAGTAGTTCAGATTTAATTGAATTGCAGGAGCGGTTTATAATAATTAGGCTCCACAAAGTCAAAAGACTATTTGATTTATTTTAATCGCTTTAAGTGATTGGGATCTACTTCTTCCACAGTATGCTGAGTCCCCAAAGTCACAGCAATGTGAAAACTGTGTTTCCCGCAAAGCTGCTGCATTGTTTCTGGGCACTATATTTTCTGACAAAATAACTCCTGATATTGATCGCCTAAAAACCCTTCTCTCCCTCTTTCTCTGCAGTACTGGATAAACGAATACACTTCCAATCTGGGCATTGGAGTCTTCCACTCAGGCATTGAGATTTACGGCAGAGGTAAGACGGGGTGAAATCCCATCAGAGTTTGTCTGAGCAGAACTGCAAGGCCGGACTCGGGCCTGAGCATCGCCGTCTGATCGTGAGATTTTGCGCGGGGCTATATTCGCAGACTCAGATGAAGTCTGGCTTTAAAAATGGAACATGGAGTCGTGCTCCCAATAACATGACCCCATTTTTCTGGGTTGAGTCACCCGCTGACTCACCGTGCATGAACGAGTCAGTGGCTTCAAAAAAGAGAGGCAGAAAACCATTGTGAAAATAGAATCCTGGGAATTCCATTATGCCCTTGCAACCAGAAATATTGGCTCTTCACGCCCAGAAATATGGTGGTAATGAAAATGCAGTTTTATGCGAGCAGGAAATCACTGCTTTTAATGGATCTTCAGCATAATATCCTGAGCCTGCAGCAGGTTTTTGCATAACGACACCATGAATTTAATACGCCGTCACCGTCAGGTGAAAGTCTCCAATTCCAAAATATCTGTTTTTGATAGATAAGACCACGCCAAATATGGCGTGAAATAAATCTTAAGTTACATTTATTAAATCTGGCTGCATCTAGTCCGTCTTTTGGACCAAATGTGTGTAATGTCGACACCCAGTGCCACAGCTTTATAGGTTATTAAAATGTGTGCTATTGTTAATGTAGATATTATCAAAGGAGCCTCGTGTTGTTTTATATAATGATCAGGTATCATGAAGTTTTTATTTTTAATGGAGCGGTTTTATTAATCCAGATTTGCAGAAGTTTCATCACATGCGGCCAGTGGGGTCATGTAACTAAGTACATTTTCTACAAGGTCTAACAACAAAAGATTTGTCATTTTCTTGTACATCTGAAACAGCAATGTGTGTTTGTTGTTAGAATATAAATTCAGAGACTAGAAGTGACGGTTTAAGGCATTCTATTCAATATGCTGTGGCTCTAGTGTTCATCACTGTTTACTACTGCACTGCTTTAAATACAAAGCAGGGAGGCCTGTAATTAGCCAGCCCTAATGTTTTAAGTGTGACTGTGACTAATTGCCTGCCTCTGTGTAATTACAGCTGTTCAGCACTTTTGTTCAAAGACTTAACCTCTGCTTCGCATCTTTGTCCACGCAGAATTTGCATACGGGGGTCACCCGTACCCTTTCAGTGGCATCTTCGAAATCAACCCCGGCAACGCTTCTGAACTGGGGGAGACGTTCAAATTCAAGTGAGTGCGCTCCGTGTTTGGCGCGAAAAGCACCGCGACGATGTTAACGTTCGCGGTGGAGGTAAGTGTGCTGGCGTGTCTTGCTTTGCTTGTCGAGCAGGGAGGCCATCGTTCTGGGCACCACGGACTTCACAGAGGAGGACATCGATAAGATCATGGAGGAGCTCGGTAAAGAGTTCAGAGGGAACGCCTACCATCTAATGCACAAAAACTGCAACCACTTCTCCTCCTCGCTGTCTGAGGTCAGTCTATATCTACTGTGCCGTAAAGTAAAGTACAAGTAAAGGGGCATTCCGCCCATTTTACATTTGAAGGTCAGCATAGTTTTCATGAAGAGTCACACTCAGCCTGTATAAACATCCTGTATAACGTCCTCTGTTTGTCTGAAGGAAGCATCTATAGTTTTGTAGTTTTATAGGTTTGTATATGTGGAGAAAAAAAACTGAATGCTGCTTGTTCATGAGAGTAAGAGGTACGGACGGTTCAGAATGGAGAAGCAGAGCAGAAATGTATTTTGGACCATTTATGGCCTCATAAACCAACAGCAGTATTTTTATGCCAGTTCTTTCACAAACAGGAAGTCAGTGTAAATCTCTGAGAAGTGGACTGATGTGATCCATGTAGCTGGCGTTAGTGAGGATGTGAGAACATCACACATTTTGCCCCTTTTCAGCTGCTGTGTGGACGGGAGATCCCTCGCTGGGTGAACAGACTGGCGTACTTCAGCTCCTGCATCCCCTTCCTGCAGAGCTGCCTGCCCAAGGAGTGGCTAACTCCGGCCGCCCTGCAGAGCCACATCAGCCTCGGGCTCCACAAAGAGGAGCAGAACGAGTCCAGCGACGACGACCCGTCGTCCCCGTCTGGCGCGGCTGCCGCCGGCTCGGGTTCCTCCCACAGCTGTCGTCACACGCGGGTGTGAACTGCCCCCTCATCCGCCCACGCCCACCCCTCCCCGCTCACACACACATGCTGACCTCTGGACCTTCCTGCCACTGCCTGCTCGTGGCTCAAGTGGCATTAGTAGGCTTGAACAACCACCTGACCTCATACTGTTTGTCCTCTGAGTAAAGAGGCAGGAAAAGAACAGTCTCCTCCTCGTGAAGTGAGCTGCTGCCAGAGACTTCCGACCCACAGCACAGAGACCCTGCCTGTCCTCGCTACAGATGACAGGATGACAGAGGCAAACTTTGACCGGAGCCCTGAAGCGTGGCTCAGACTCCGACGACAACTACTTGTAGATCTAAAGTTTGTAGTATGTTATTATTTGTCTTTTCCATGAACTTTTAAGCCTCTGCCAGCCTTGTTCCCTGCCCTGCCTTCAGAGCTGCTTTTGTAGAGTAACTAGATAGAGACCTGAGACTACCGATAGTGACATCACCAGGAAACTGCTAATCTGCTCAATTTCAACAAGTACTCGTTCAATAGCCTCTATGTGGCCTTCAGTTGATATTGTTGACTTTTTCTTTGTGTGGATCGTTAGTAGTTTACTTTGGCCATTTTAGAAGGTTAGCGGGTTAAAGAGGATTTGAGTGTTCCTCGGGTTCAAAGGTTGCATGTTGAAAGCATTTGATGAAACGTCAAACTCGACTGGAATTGGCACCCTTCTGATCAATCCGAAAGGATTCCCCTTCTTTTTTCCTTTTGTAAAAGAAACAAGTCTAAACTGGGACTTGTTTTAAACAATAGACCGGTGGTTAGCTGCCATGGAAACCACTTCATTGACGGTTGTAAACAATCAAGGGCAAATACAGCTCAATTTAAATCGTCACTGTTCCGACAGCCTTCAGCAGCCCAGTTACTATCTGTGAACATCTCAGAGACACAAACACAAAGAAAGTCAAGCTGCTACACTGACTATTATTGACTTTGTGACCCAGTACAATATTTGTCTACACTTTTATATCCAAATGGTATTTATACTATAATGGTGCGATAACTTCCGTGCTAGGAAATGTTAGTTTACACCCAAAGGTTGTTCCTGGGTGATATTGGGCTAATCATTGAGTTTTTTTTCACCATCAAACTGGTAAAGACTGACCTGTCGTGAGAAAGAGAAACAGAAAATACAGTATTCCCCTTTAAATTACAGTAATCCTCAAGGTAACAGTTAAATATTTTTGGGAAGTACATTTAATCATTTTCTTGCAAAGAGATGGATGAAAGGATTGATAGCATGCTCATGTCTGTTCAGTAAATATAAAGCTGCAGCCAGCAGATGGTTAGCTTAGCTTAGCATTAAGGCTAGAAACAAGGGGAAACAGTTAGCCTGTCTCTGTTAAAAGGTAAAAAAAAAACCTACAGCACTGGTAAGGATCAATAACCACAATAATCAATAACCATCAATCGGCATGTTTTCAGATCCCAAATCAATCTTCCCTTCTAACTAACAATAATAAGAACAAGAGTATTCTCCAAAATGCCAAACAATTTCTTTGACTGGGTTGTTATGTTTGAATAATTTCAACTGTAAAATCAACTGTGACATATTTACAGATAGAAAAGCTTTTTAAGGATCGAGAACAAACCTTTTGGCTGCTTTTTTGCAGTGAGAAGATGAGACTATCATGAAGGGACAATTTTATTACATAAAAATTATCTTGTTGTGGATTTAGCATCCCCGTTGGTACACAATCCCATTATCGATTGTTTACCCACTGATATCTAATAGGGTGGTAATTATAATGATAATATAGTTACAAAATAACATCAGCTCAATGCAGTTTCATTCATTTCAGCTCACGTTGCTGGCTCTTCTTATTGAAAGAGTTCAGTTAACAAGGCCACATGTGAATTTTTCTGTACTTCCTGCGGTGCCATTTCTCAGGAAGGAAATCACGTGACTTTGTAATAGTCGCCTCATTCCGGATGAGCACCTTGACAAATAGGCCTGAAAATGCAAATTAATGATTTGGCTTCTTCTTCATGTTCTTAAATAAGCTATAACCTTATTTATTTTTGACAATGACATTTCACCAAGTGTGTTGCGTTCAGATTCTTTGGTATGTTTTGCGTTTGACGGGGAGTGCTGTGCAGTAATCAGTGTTCCATGCTCAAAAGTCTTTGGCACTTTGTACAGAGCAGAACAGACAAGTATTTTTTTTATTGTACGGTGTCAACCTTAACGTTGTATTCCTTTTCCTAACCCAAGACTATTTCAAGAATGATGATATAGTGCTAGAATAAAGAGATGGATAACAACAACGTGTTTTGTATCTTTTGTTTTCATGTAAAATATGGCTATAATGCCACATAATTCTGCACCTCTCTAAAACAATTTCAGTTAAAACGGACACTATAACGTTCATAAAGAGAGGATTTGTTGCAGGACTGTTGTATTAGACTGCATTATTTTTAGCTAGGTGTTTGTTGAATCGTTGTATATTGCTTTTAAATATTAAATGGGGGACTTCAATGGTGTTAGCGCAAAGAAGAAAGCGCTGCTTCATATAAATGATCTGGATTTCTGCTGGTCCTTTTTATTTCGTAACCCTGACCTGGGTTGCCAAATCCCTGCCGTATCCTCCGTTAAGGAATGAATAAAACACCACCTCCTCATTTAAAGAGCATTCGAGTGTGTTTCACATGTAGAAGCTACGTCTTATTCGACTGTAATAAAATTAGCATATACAGTCGGTGTGATACTTCTTCGGGCGAGAGATAGGTAACGTCGTCTACTTTCGTTGATTGCGAAACCCGAACAGGCAACCCGAAGGCAGCAGCGGCGTTTCCTGTTCCTTTGCTCTTTGGGCTCGCTCGCCATTTTGACACAGTCGAGTAGACGGTACGGTTAAAGTAGCAGCTAACCAGCGACGTAAACGCCACCACCATTCCCGGAGACGACTTGAGGAGAAATTCAAGGTGAAAAATCTGAATGAATCTGTGTTAAATAATTGTATTAACGCGGCGGTTTTAAATCGCTGACCGGAGGTTTCGTTCATTCCGATTGGTGAGTGAAGTCTTTGTAGCTAACGGTAGGTAGCTAAAGCCGACCTCGAGGCGACATACAACCGTTACAGATGGACCAGGCTAAACTGCTTTTAATCGAGATCAAGAAAAGCCCGATCCACTTCAATATTCAACAGATAAAATAGGATTATATTTGGAACATGCTCCGTTTTTTGGCTCTTGAATATCTTCTCTTAAATTATGCATTTTTGCAAAAGAATTTTATCTCGCCGTCCTCAGGCTAAAATTAGGCCTAAGTGATCACTGCTGTGCAGTAGTGGGGGGAGTACTCGGAGCCAGTAATTAAGTAAAAGTACTCGTACCATAGCGTAAAATACTCTATTACAATTTAAATCCTTGCATTGAAAATCGTATTTTAAGTTAAAGTGCATCTTTAGGATAATGTGCCAGTAGCCAGTAATTATTTATACAACGACGCCATGAAACCGCGCCGTGCTTGAAAGTACACTACTGGACTGAAACCGGTTTGACCAGGACTGGGTTAACTGATGCTGATTCACTCCGGACTCATCAGCCCGAAACAATAGCCCGCTTTCTTTAAATATGTGTGATTTCCTTTGTGAAAAAGCAGCTGGCTGCCATCATGGCTTGGACATCACGTTTTCTAGACTAAACAATGAACCAATGACATCTCATTCAGAGTTATAATTAATGATTCACGATGTTAGTGCAGGCGGCCTTACAAGATACAAAACGTACGCATTAACTAGCAGAAAGTCATTCAGAAGTAGGTACTTGACGTCTGATTGGTTTCGAGCTCATCTTGGAATCTCACATGAACCAGCAATAATGTGTTAGTGTTCACCCGGTGTTGTGTTTTCCGATTTCAGCAGAAAACAACATGAGTGGCTGTCGTGTCTTCATTGGCCGCTTGAGCCCGCACGCCAGAGAAAGAGATGTCGAGAAGTTCTTCAAGGGATACGGCCGTATTCGGGAGATCAACTTGAAGAACGGATTCGGCTTTGTGGTTAGTGTCGCTTCTGGTGAATCGGGATCTCCGCTTCTCGTCCTGTGTGTTTTGCCTCTGCGTTGACCAGTTGCTTGCCCTCTCTTCAGGAATTTGACGACCACAGAGATGCAGATGATGCCGTGTACGAGCTGAACGGCAAAGAGCTGTGCAGCGAGAGGTAATAATTGAATCTCGGCCTCGATCTTAATCCTGATCCTTGTGCTTTCTTCCCCTACGCTTACTGGAACCTCGGTGTAACTCTTTTTCAAGAACCTGCTGCATCTCCTCCCGCCGTGACTCACAAGCTTCTCACAAGGACAGATGCAAAGGAACAGATTTGAGTGTACTGCTGCGTTTTGCAGCAGAGTGCTGTGTGGGAGTCTCATACTTTGCAGTATATTCTAAACAGAATTGGACTTGGTACAGCGCTGCAGATAAATGCCAGTGTAGCCACTGCGCATCTGTGCAAAGCCATTGCAAGTCTCTGTGGGAGCAGACAGGACTTTTATGGCATTAGTTTCACTGGTCACTGCAAATTTTTTTTTAAATCTCGTGTAAAGCGGGCGCGTGTTAATGCCCGTCAGCCCCGCACGGCTTTGTGATTGTTACTGTAAACCTCGCGGGGGCTTTTGAATGTGATCACTGGACTCGTTACTCATCTCATTCGCGTATTGTCTAAAGAAGTTCTCGCTGTTTCTCTCTCTCGCTCTCGTTCAGGGTCACCATCGAGCACGCTCGCTCCAGAAGAGGAAGAGGTGGCGGCCCTGGAATGGGACGCTTCAGCGGTGGTGGCGGCGGCGGCGGCGGAGGCGGTGGCTATCGCCCGTCCCGCAGCAGCGGATCCAGGTACGTTATTCTTTAACTAGAAACAAGTCGCTTATTTTTGCTACAGTCATGGATGCAAAGGGAGATTTATTTGTCACATTTCCAGTACTGTAAATCCAGAATTAATGGTTTCTTATCGCATATTTCAGTCACGAACGAAATCATACCACATCATCATACCTTTCGCTTGTTTGTCAAGTGGGTGGTGCAGCTCCTCTTTCCTTTTATTTACTTGTGCCAAAGCTGCATAAGGTGCAGTGGACTGTGACAGCTGGGCCGGTCCGTTTATCCTCGCACACGCCGTGTTCACGTCTACCAATTTAAAGCTAAGAATGACTTCCGTGCCAAGACTGCTAAGAGCCTGCACGTGGCAGAGAACGCACCAAAAAAAAAAAATTTGTTAATTTTAATTATATATGTTTTTAACCAGGACGAACTGAGGTAAAGTCAAAGCCGGTGGGGAAAATGGCAGCCTTTTGTTGCCGCCTGTGAATTCGCTACTGCGGGCTTTCCTGTCTGGTTTTGGAAACGGTCGTCCTCCCCCTCTTTAAATGAATTTGGATTATGCGCCGTGTCCGTACAGGTATGGCCCTCCTGTGCGGACTGACCACAGGCTCATTGTGGAGAACCTCTCTTCCCGGATCAGCTGGCAGGTAAGGGGATCTTTCTTATCTGTCTTAACAACATAAGTTCTGTCAGATTTCATAGCCACCTTGTAATGACATGTTTGTTTGTTTTTTAAAGTAAAGCAGCATTCATTTTATCAGGCTGGATCGATTTCTTTGTATATTTTGTATGTATATATATATATATTTTCTTTTGATAAGTATGTACTTAACAGTTAATTTGAGGCTAATTACAGTAGAACGATCCAGCTTTTCTTTTGCTTGCTTACTTCATCTACATTTTTTTTCAACACAAAAGCACATTATACTGCTGCTCATGGACATTCTAACCAAAAAAAAAAAAAAAAAAATCATTTAACTTATTTTTGTCAGCTGCTCTGATATGGTTTCCTTTAGATCAGAGGTGAATGCACAGCCTCCACGGAGGTGTCAGAAGTGTGTAGCGCCCTCTCCTGGTTGTTTTTCTGAATAGTGTCCATTTGGTGCCTCTCCTTACACGCAGTTGCCGCCGGTCTAAAGTCTTGGCTGGGCCCCGTAGCGGGTGAAAGTGGTCTAGCGCAGGATACGGTAGCCTTAGGAGGTCCGTAGCCACAGTCTGGAGGTTCTGTGGGCTGGCATCCCCGACTGCTGTAACCCCCCTCAAATCCACGGTCCCTACAATCTCCCATTTGGGTCTTTTTCTGTTGCTGATGGAGCTGGGGGGGTGTTGAGTCGGGCGCGCACCCCTCCCTCTACTTGCTCTCTGGTGGTCCCTTACTTGTGGAGGCCGGATGCTGAGTCAAGGCCGAGGTCGTTTCTCAAGGGCTTAACACTGCATTGGTTCCCATTTGCTATTTGGACAAGTGGCTCTATGCTAATATCTTCCTGGGTATGGAGCGGTAAGTAGCATAAAACTCATGTGATTGGGTTTGTTCAGGGTCGGGTGGTAATGGGGAGGTAGAGTTACAGTCTCAAATAGGAAAGGGGGAGGGGGGCGGGCAGTTTAACTTTGTAAACACTTAACCTCTTTTGAGACAAATCACTTTAACATGAACACACCTCACTGTCAGGTTTTTTTTGTTCACTTACTCATAGCAGTATTATCACTCATCCCTTCATGTAGTCGTATCTCGCACACGCAGACACACTGATTTACACACAGCGATGTTTGTAAAGTTTTAAACTGTGACACATACAAAGCGTTAGTGCTGGCATTTTACGAGGGAGTTGAATTTGGATTTTGCCGATGAGCTAAAAAAAAAAAAAAAAAAAAAAATTAAAACCTGAATTCCCGGAGCCAATTATTGGGGACATAGCAATTACTTTTTGGGAAAAGGCAACACTTGTCCATTCTTAAAGCATTTTCAGTGGCTGTTTTTGTTTACATGCCCTCCACTGAAATGGGACAGACGTCAGCATTAGATAACCCATGTTTCTGTGTGTGCTGCTCCTTTCTCTCCCTCCAGGTCAGACAAGGCTCTCACTGGCACCTGGTGTGTCTGTGCTCTGTTAATAATCTGGCGTTATGCTTTGAAACAGGACCTGAAAGACCTGATGAGAAAAGCAGGTGAAGTCACATTTGTGGACGCGCACAGACCCAACAAAAATGAAGGGTGAGTCGCTCGCCTGCGAGTCCGGCCTCTCGCTCCTGCCCTCGTCCCCCGAGCCCGGTCCTTACGCATGTTTTCCCCTCGCTTGTACGCAGGGTGGTTGAGTTTGCCTCCCGCAGTGATATGAAGAACGCCATCTCCAAGCTCGACGGGACAGAGCTGAACGGGCGCAAGCTGAAAATCTACGAGGACAGCAGAAGGTGAATTGGTCTTAAAACTGCTATTTTCGTACGTATTTGCTGTTGAGCGCCAGGAAGAGAAAAGGGCTTCATCCTGTGGTCTAGAAATCCTAAACAGTCTTGGTGGCTGGTGCAGGATTTGAGTGTTTGTTCGCCTTCTCGCCGACAGTTAAACGAGAATATCAATGCTGCTCTGATGTCGACGAGCTAAATAAGAAGCTCGAGCTGGTAATTAGCTTAGCATAAAGACTGGAAGCAGATGAATGCATATTAATGAGAACACTGACTTCCCAGAAATCACCAACTCTAACAATTACAGCTGAAAAGCTTGATTGAGCCCAGATATATAGCATAGATATGCCAAATGTGTCCATATTTGATCTGAGTAGATTCTGGCGTACCTGTCTGCATTCATTTGCATATCAATAAGGTCAAATTATTATTATTATTTTTTTTAAACTATTTCTGTGAGCAAATTTTTTTTTTGTTTTAGAGATCATGGTTGGGCATAAGACAGAGTCAGGGTAGCTATTTGCCCCTGCTTCCAGCCTTTATGCTAAGCTAACTAGCCTCCTGGCTGCATCTTCACACTTTGCGCACCAGCGCAAAAGTGGTATACGTTTCCGAAAATGTTGAACTATTCCTTTTTAAATCAGGGGGTGTTTTTGTCACGTTGCCCATCGTTGGGTTTTTTCAGAGATTAAATCCTCCTCAGTGCAGCCTGATGATTTGAAGAATTTTGTTAGTTTGGTCCAAGTATTGCGCAACAGACATTAAACACGTCTCCTCCCTCAACAGTCGCAGCAAGAGCCGCTCCCGCTCCCGCAGCTACTCTCGCTCAAAGAGCCGTTCCCGCAGCCGCAACCGCTCAAGGAGCCGCTCCAGGTCTCTGAGCCGCACACCAGAGAAGAAGACATCCGGAGGAGGTAAGGGCGCCGCCAGGTCCCCCTCCAGATCCAAGTCTCGCTCCAAGTCCCGCTCCAGGTCTCGCTCCCGGTCACCTGCCCCGGCTCAGAACAAACCGTCTCGCTCCCGCTCTCGTTCTCGCTCCCGTTCCCGCTCTCGCTCACGTTCCCGCTCCCGCTCCCGCTCACGTTCCCGCTCCGCCTCTGCAGACAGCAAACACTGAGGTCCGTGCACCTGTAGGCTGTTTAATAGACTGGTAGTTGCTCACCATCGCTCTGTATGGTGACGTGGTTTTGTTTTTTAATGAAGGGGAAGGAATTTGCCTTTTACATGGCTTCATTTAAAATAAGATCATCAGTTATTAATGTGCCCACTTCAGTTTTGATTTCCATTTTGTTTTTTGTTAGTTTGGATGTGCTTCCATGGGGAAAACATTTTTGTTTTCCCGTTACTTTATGATTTATACATTTCCCTCTTTTTAAAAAGAAGAAAAAAAAACCTTCATATTTTGGTGATATCCTGAGTGACACAGAAAACATTTTGATCGGTGATGATCACAGTCCTGCAGCCCCGTCATTGCTGTCTGCCATGTTTTGATTCCATCCACTCCTCTGTGCTTTGCCTGAGTGTTCGAGGTGCGGCGGGAATGGTTTTCGACTCCCCCAAACGCCGTCGAGTATGTTCATGTTCGCGGCACGAGCTCCTGGCATCGCCGTGAAACTGTGATTATGTTTCTGACGAGGCACCGCGACAGGCGCCTCCACACGTGTTGTATTCACTGCCCTGACGTGTAAGTGAACATTAAAAATGCATCTCAGTCAGTGATGTATTTCAGCTTTTTGTGTAACATTGTAATCCTGCACTAATTCTGACTGGCTGTTTTTTTTTTTTTTTTGTTTTTTTTTAAACACTGCTGTATCAGGATGGTGTCTTTGTGTTGGTGATTAATTTTCTTTGCTTTTATTTACTTTAACTCCAGCCTTGACTTGTGTGGTGTTGTGGGTCTGAACACAAGTTTCTGTCTCAGCAGGAAGAAATAAGTTTATTGATTTGATACTAATAAAACTCACTGCATATTGTCATTTCTTTTATTTTAGTGATGTCCAGAAAGAACACATACTTTATTTGTTTGTATATTTTATGAATGTGGGTCAGGAGACTCAATCAAATCTCTGTCGTTTAACCACGTAAAACATTCACAAACTGTCAAATTGATCGGCTAAATTTTTTCTGTCGTTCTGTGATTATGGCACAAATGTAACTAAACCCCAGGTACAGTCACAAATAAATTTTTTGATTTACATACTGTCAGTCTGTTTTAATATTACCGACCAATTAAAATGTAAAAATCTAATCTTGACTATAAGAGAATAAATAATCTGAATAGCAGTCTAAAGTTCATTGCAAGACAAGAAACAGTTGTAATTAAGACATAAAAATATTAAATAAAAAATGAACCACACTGGCTGTTAGATGATCGTCAAGAGAAGTCAGGATATTAAAACCACACTTAGAAGATTCTTGAATTATTATGCCCTTGTGTCTTCGGATGAAAAGCAATCTCATTTCCAGGCCTGATAGTGACTGATGCCATCCTGCCTGGAGGAACTCTTAATTACATTTTTTTTTGTTCTGGAAAAGTCAGTTTGAGAAAGTACTGGCTGGTACTTTTCTTCCTTGTCCAAGGTGAGGAAATAAATCCACTATTTGGATTTAGAAGTCCACATTAAGTGCTTTAAGGAAATCTGATGGATCCTCAGGTTGTCTTCTTTACTACATATGTGACTGTACAGAGTAGATTTATGTTGATGGAAATATACTCGAGTAAAAATTAATAAAGTAAAAAAGGTTGTATATTCTTCCATTTGCTTAAGGATTGACCAGTGTAAATGGTAAAAGAGAAGAGTGACCATTGACAAAAATACTAATAGACAAGTTATCCATGGATTATAATAACAGTTTATCCACCAGCTCATACTAATCCTTCGAATGCATGCCGTGCAGTCTCGGAAAAACCTTGATGTTGGATTGCGGCACTTCCCAAAAGCAAGAGTTAAACATGTTTGTTAGGAATCTCCTTCAAATGCTTATATATCAAAAACAAACAAAGGCTCATCCACTACCTCCTGTGGGTTCAGCTTCAACTACACCGATCACCACATGGTGGCAGTGCCTTACAGGACAGTGACACTAACTGGACACTGGGGAGAACAATGGCTGTATATTAAGATGAATATTGATTCACTTATTCACAGTTAGAAAGTTGATGTTTTTATGGGAAGTGGGTGATTAAAATGCTAAAGTAGGGGAGAAGGTCAAACTCCACCTCCACCTCTCTGTTTCAGTGGTGTTTTTCTATAGGCAGCAGTGTGTCAGTGTGTAAAGGGGCTTTTGTTTTGACCCTGCGTGCTTCAGGACACCGTGTAGCTGGGGTCCACGGATCCGCCCAGACTTGCTTTGTCTGCACCTGTCAAACGAGTCCACACAAAATAGACTGTAAAAAAAATTAAAAAGAAATATGAATATGAATATGAATGTGAACATGAAAATAAATAAATAAATGAATAACTTCTGGGTCTGAAAAATAAAGCCAATGCGGAAGTGCCTGTGTCTTGTATTGTATGGGACGACCTTTTGGGGGGCGACTCCATTGTTGCAAAAAGAAGCCAGTGTATATTGAACTGTCATGAGAAGGTTACTTAAGTTAACATTTTCATACAAGAGTTTATGTAAACAGTAGTTTCAAGTCTTCTTCACTACCACATGATGTTCATATTGTAAATTATATTTAGAGGAAAAAGACAATAAATAATAATACGCTTTGGGGCGTGGCAACCGTGTGATTGGCACCTGCCACTCAGTTAGGATAAAGGCCAGAACAAAGCCTTGTAGAACTTTGACCGTTCACTGTAGGTTTTCGGTTTTTAAAATTAAATAATGACATGTAAAAATGTCCTGTTCAGTGTTCAGTTATAGAAAAAGACACTCTATGGTGTTGGCTATTCAAATTTCCTGGTAGCTACATTTTATTTTAAGCCTGCCTTCCCCACTACCCCAAATTAGCATTTTGATTTTGCTAACCAAGCGGTTAGCTAGTGCTAGCATTACTAATAACATAGCGATTGCTATTCTGTCGGCTCCTGCTCCCGCCAGACTGGCAACTAGTGGTGAGCGATACTGCATATTTTGGTATCGATCCGATACCAACTAAATACGGGCCAGTATCGCCGATACCGATACCGATATCGATACTTATCAATAAATAAGGTGGATGCATCATTGAATTGCTAAATCTCAGCTAGCATAGTGTGCCTGCTCTGCGCTGACACAGGAGCAGCGAGTCCGGCGACCTGGCTGTTTCCTCTTTGCCGAAACCGCAGCATTGTAAACAAAAGCAGAACTTAAAGTAAAGAATCAAGCTCACCAGGCTAGTATCGATCCGATACCGATACCCACTTGGTATCGATACTATCGATATTTGGATCGATACGCCCACCACTACTGGCAACTTGTGTTAACGATAAACTTAGGGGTGTTCGGTCAAAACCCAGTTAGTGTCCTCCGGTTCCCAGTCAGAGCCATCAGAAACATAGTGCCGCTGTAAGAAAGGAATCTGAATAAATCTGCCTTGTTACAGAGAAAGTCCTCTCACTGCCCCGTCAGCCAAAACATATCGACCTAGAAGGAAAACGCAACACTTTGCATACATCATGTACATCAGTAACACACGTCAGCCTTGACTCAAAATTAATGAACGTTAGGGAGGTGATCTGATTACTGATTAGCTGCGGGGGACACACCGGTTATACAGTAACCAGATAATTTAATAACAATGCAAATGCTTGTCCTGCTCCTCCTCCACCTTCCTCTGCACTGTGGCACTTATCAGCCTCTATACCCTCAAAGAGCTGGATATGCTAATGTGAGCTCACAAGCTGTCATCATTTAATCTATACAGTTCATGATTGTTTTCATTGCTGATTGATCTTGATAATTTAGTCTCTAAAATGCCCATCAAAGCTGCCCTGAGCTCAAGGTTAAGTCTTTGGATTATCAGTTTCCTTAGATTTGCATTCCAGAAATCGATAGGTGATATTTTTTGTTATACAACAGAGGAAAGCAAAACATCTTCACACTCGAGGAATCAGAAAAAAAAAGTTTGCATGACCTTACATGTAATTATCTTGAAGAAAGGCATGACACTAGTGGCATTAGAGGCACAAACTTTGGCGAACACCCCTTTTTTTTAAAGAGGAAGAGCAGAGAGATTTTTTTTTTTGGTATATGAAATATATATATATAGGTTTTTATTTACGTTTGATGAATAGTGCATTTAGAAATGCAATGCAATGAGGAAACCAAGCCATTTTTCAACATGCCGATGCGCCTCCTCCTCCTCCTCCTCGGACTGACACTAATCGCTCCTCATACGCTGGGAGCAGCGTGGTCGGCACAACAAGCTCAACGGTCGCTCACTCCTGCGCTGCTCCCGCTGCGGTCCCTCCCCGGCGCAGAGACAGGAACCCCGCCGACCGGCCCCGCTCAACGCGGACGGAGAAATGAGCTGGTCCTCCGCCGTTCGCATCGCCCTCACGTGAGCGTGTGACGGTTCTGCTTCACGGAGACACACACACACACACACACACACACACACACACACACACACACACACACACACACACACACACACACACGCATTCAGACGAGACCCGTCTGCCGTTTACCAAGCCCCAGCTCGGTGTCGGACGGTCCCACCCGCAGCCCGGACCATGGCGGAGAGAAGTGGCCGGCTGAGTTTCCCCGGGAGCGGGGCTCTCAACAGACCGGTGCCCATGAACCTGTTCGCGACGTGGGAGATCGACGGATCCTCCCCGAACTGCATCCCGAGGTGAGTTGGCTCCCCCGTCCTTTTAAACTTTAAAGCCGGGGCTGCCAATGCGCCAGCCCCGCAGCCCCGCAGCCCCGCACCGTCATTTGTCAGATTGCTAACCTTGCGGCTGCACAGCGGCTTTACCGCCGGCTAGCTGCATCGCCGTGCCAAGCCGATGCCCGTGCAGGCCCCTGCGACGCTCCTTCAGCCGTCCGGCCTGCGCCGTGTTTTTTTTTTTTTCACGTTGTGGCAAATAAAAGATGCACGGCTTCTCGTCGGCGGGCACCGTTTGGCAGGCGGCCACCGCCACCAACAACTCCATAAACAAATCCTCCAGCTCCAGCGCAACCTCCAAACTGGCTGGAAAGGTGTGTCTTCTGCAGACTTTGTGTTTTGTGTGTCTGAATGCTCATAATGACCCAGTCTGCTGTCATGATGGATAACCAGCTTTATGCCAGATCATTGTGCCAGGCTGCACCATGGAGACCATTTGGCTCCTGTGACCCCCCCGCACCCCCCGCACCTCCCCCCCAGAGACTCGAGGGCTGTGTTCACACTGCAGCTCTGATTTTACAGTATACCGGCATAGGTCTGATTAGTAGACACTATTGTAAGAATCCAGATTATTCCAGATCTCGGTGACTGTGTGACACAGCCCTCGTCGGTGCCATTCAGATGCATCCGCGAACACGTGAGCTCAGAAGCTGATGGTAGGGCTGCGAGCTACAGTTCAGTCCTTTAAGAAAATAATGGCACACTCTCATCACAGCCTCCCAGAGCACAAGGTGATGTTCTCAAATGAGTTGTTTTCTCAGACCAACACGCCACAAACTGAAGATATTCATTTTACAGTCATTTTAAAAAAAAAAGAAAATCTTCACATGTAAGAAGCTGGAATTGGCACAAATGTGACATTTGGTTAATAAATAAAATTAAAAGTCAATTATTAATATAATTGTAGTTTAAGTTCCTGTCAGGCACCTCATAGATTATTTGACTCAGCATTTGAGCTCTGTTAGGACCTCACGTTGACTACGTTAAACATTGAAGTTCCTTCTTGATCTTGAAAACAGCAGTTTGACAAAGCAAGTGTAACCCAAGGCCCACTGACCAGCTTTATCAGTTGTTTTCAGATATATCACAGAGTCACGAGGCTGGATTTTTAAAAAAATTGTTTTTGAAAGATGGCCCATGACAAATATCAACCTGAGCAAAATCAAATTTCTGAGCTGACCCGCATGTCCAGAACATTATCGAACACCTGAGGTACTCCTGCAGAAGAACGAAAGCCACAGTGAAAGCCGTAATCATCGCCGCCTACGTTCCAGCTTCTCAGATGAGAAGATTTAGTTGTTTCTTTTCCCTCCGAATATCTTTGGGTTTTGGGCTGTTGCTCAGGCAAAACAAGCAGCCTGCGGTATTGTGCGGCAACCTTGAATTTGTAATTGGCCCGACAGAGGTTGGACCGGCTTCAAAACCTTGTCCATTCTAAGGCGTTTACGTTTTCTCATTTATGCTGAATTTTCTGTAACCTTGCGCTTGCTTGTAATGTTTGTATGACTGCTCCTCCTTCGGCAGTAAAACCTCTCATACCTCTCACCGGGAATACTCAGGAAAAAAAACAATAAAAGACCAGAAGAGAACTAGTGGGGGAGTTTCTGGAGATCTGATCCGACGCTTTTTGACATCACGTTGACATCTGATACACTCTCAGCACTTTTCTTTTCTCCTCAGTCACTCGAGTGCAAATGCACATTTTTAGTCTGATGTAATGACAGAAATAAAGGAGGTTGTGGTTTAAACGCCGCTCGACAAAGCCCTGCTGCCAGATTTTTTTTCAGCAGCTGTGGAGAAAGCAGGAGGGGGGGGGGGCTGTAATTAACGCAAAAGGGGGGTTATGTGTGTTTTTTATTTTATTAAACTGATGACTGCCTCTCCTTAGCCTCTCTCTCTCTCTATCCTCTTTAGTTAATACCTTCGACGAGTATTACATTGGATGGCTTTTAGCTGAAAGTAGACTAATTCATTTCGAGGAATGGGATGTTACTCAGCAGAGAGGACAAGTGGATCAAAAAACCCCGGTGACCGTGAACATCTGCCAGCAGCATGAACAGTGCAGACTGTCGTGAAGCCGCTTGATTGCGCGGATCTGCTTCGTTTAATGTGTCGCGTTGCCCTCGCCGGGGAGTTTGTCCGAGTGGATTGTGCCGGTCAGGAGTCTCTCCATTGACCGCTGTCCGTCACTTTGGACGGGAGGAGCAGGCCTCGTCAGCCTGATGTCAAACCCCTCCAGGTGGCTGATCAAACCCGCCGCCGCCGCGCTTGTTTTTTCCGCAGCCGAGCGGCCGGTTCACTTCTCTTCACGTTTTATTTTATTTCTTTCTAATCGAAGCGGTCGGAGAGCGGAGAGGGACTCGGCAGAGCAGAAACACGGGAGAATCTGTTTGCATATTTGAGCACAAATCACAATGCCCTGATTTGGCTTTTCCTAAGAAAAATGTGTCTGCACACCCTCAGCGCATTAACATGCTAAAAATACGCTTGAGTCATGTTTTAGTACATGTGAGTGTTCTTGGAGGAGCTCAGCGTTTTTGGTGAATATGCTCTCTTGCTTTCTTTCTCATGCCGCTTTTGGATCTTTAAATATGAAGTCCGGGGGGGTTAGCTTAGCTTAGCATAAAGACTGGAAACAGGGGGCTCTGTCTGATGGGAATAAAAAATCCACAGGGGTGGCCTCAACTAAGTCACTGCACCTGGCCAAGGAGTAGTCCAGCACATCACCTCAGTTTGTTATTTTTTCACTTTAGTTATTAATTTTTTTTAGATGAGATGAATAAGACATAACATCTAAATGTATGCACTTTACCTCTGGAGAAAGCAAGGCTCACTTTTTTGAGTTTTAATGCTAAACTTAATTAATCAACACCCAGTAGAGTAGTATTGATTGTTTTTTTTCTTGGCCAAAAAAAAAAAAAAAAGCACATTTCCCACAGCGTGGAAAAACGAGAATGCAAGTCGTCAGGTCATGGCTTAATGAAAATCATCGCGTGTGCATTTCTGCAAACCAAAGAGAGCAAGTCATTTAGCTTAGCGTACAAGCAAACATAAGGTTGCATTCAAAGGCCAGCGAGACTTGAGTTGCTGGATGGTGGGGTCGGCGGGAAGAGGTGGGGAAACACTCCAGCGTGAGAGTTCGCTCTCGACCTGTCTTGAGGTCAGTTTACTGGCTTTTTCAGGAGCTTTTAAACGCATCTCACTGACTCCTCAGCAGTTCCCATCCTCACGGCGCTGACGCGAGACTGCAGCCGCGCTGTTTCGTTGTCAGAATGAGAGTTTTGATGTGTGTACAGGACAAATATTTTGCGACATAATTGTTTTTTCTGGTACATGTCTACGTTGCGCCGGCTCGCCGCTGTTGCATAATCCGTTCGTCATGAGGGACCGGGGCTGCGTTTTTTTTAATCTGAACCGGTACGTTGTGTTCCTCTCCTGGTTTTGTCCATTTTGTCCCGTAATTTCCTCACGCCTCCATAAACCCCACTCACCGGGGCCTGGCGGTCTCTGAAGCCCAGGGCTATTAGGCTTATCGAAAGTGCCGCCTCGGCAACGATCGCGCGTTTTCCCCGAGTCGCATCAGGACACGCGCTGAGGTGCTTGATAATCGCCCGTCACAGGTGAGGGAGGGGCCGTAATCGCCAAACTTAGAGGGTGGCTGAATGATAATTGCCCGTCGTTTGGAAACCCTGGTGTCGGATTCAGACGCTTGTCACGCTGGCTGGAGAAATGCGACTGTTGCTATGTGCTTTTTTTTTTTTTTTTTAATGAGGCAGCACAGGGTGTTTATGAGGCTCTCGTCTGCTGCTCGTAATATTAATCCAGGATACGAAGCAATCTTCACTGAGGGCCGTCCTCGTCGTAAGTGTCATCCCGAGTCCGCACGCGAGACGTTCTCCTTCAGTTCACCTCATCGCGAAGGGCACCCTTTTCAGCGAAAAGTGCGAAATGATGCTCCCGCCACCCCCCCCCCCTGCTGTCAGGAGCCGGGGGCAAGGCGCCGCCTTTCATCTTGGCATTTTTCAAGTGGGCACCAGTTGCATTTCTGCACGTCGGCCCACAGGCGTGAGGCTCGAGTGCCGCGAGAGACGGGGGCCAGACTCGCAGACAGAGCTGGGATTGAGCGGGCCCTCGAGCGGCAGCTGGACCCAGTAGGCCGTCATATTTGGTCCCGTTGGAGGCGAGAGTGCTGAGATGTCGCTTTGAGCGGCGGCGAGACACTCGCTCCTTTGTCCGGTCGCCGACCGGGATGCTCGCGCAGCGGGAATTTAGAGTGGGATGAACGGGAGGCGGTTGAAGCCCCTCATTGTTTTGCATCCCCCCTGGTCGTCCTCGTCTTCCCGCATGCGGTGCTGGTCCTGTACCGATGTTTGGGTGTTTAACCGACGCCCCGCGGCCGCAGCAGCTCTGCCGAGCTCAGGGCTAACGCCAGCACGCTGAGCCGCTCACGGCGACGGCGCTAACTCGCTGACGTTTAGCAGGTGTAATGCTAACGTGCTAACGTACTAAACTTCACACTAATCCTTTCAGTATGTGTTCAGATAAATCAGGACCAATCAGGGCTATAGGATTTTTTTTAATACTCCAACATCCACAGTTGCTCCATTGGTTGCGTTTTCTTCGTTTGATCTCGCAGCCCGCCCCCCCTTCTCTTTCTTTTTGTTTGAATAATTGATCGCAGAGGGACGGCTATAAAAACATAACGCGGTCGCTCAGTTTCACACGGTCTCTTTGTGAACCTCGCCGCCATGTTCTTTGAATGTTAAGTCATAGGACCTTATGTAAGATATCCCCCCCCGCCGCCCTCCCATCTTGCTGATGCAGCACATCCTGGAGGACAGACGGGGCAGGACGGGAGAGGGCAGTCGCCTCCTCGCTCCGACCGCACACACACACACACACACACACATTTGAGATGCTCCGTGACTCTGCAGGCCGATCAATTTTGCCCCCCAGCTGACTTTTCCTCATGCCCCGCCGCCCGGCTCCGTGCCCGCTTGCCTGCTGGCCCGCTTTTTTGCACTCTTCTCTTATTTCCCCGTGGATGATATTAGACTTTTAAGGAGCCCGTGTTGATAGTATCTGAATCAGCTCGCGCTTGCATCCTCCGCCCCTTCCTGCGGAATGAGATCGGGGGCATGGAAAATGTCGCTTTATGACAGCCTGTGTGTGTTCTGTGTCCACAAACAACCTGAAATACTGAAAAAACCTGACGTGCGCAGTATGGGATTGTTTGCATTGAATTTAGCTGATGTACTTGAACAGCTGGGGGGGGGTTGTGACAGGGACTCCAGCGAAGCGTCAAGGCCTGCGGCAGTCTGACGGACATGATACAGCTGATAAAGTGTAGACGTAAACACCAGATTACTGTAAATAGCCTGTTTCAACACGTGCCGTTGTGAATAAAGGTTGTGGAAATGAAAAATGGAATGCAGCTCTCGTGTTTGGGGAGTTCTGTACGTTTTGGGCTCAGGAGGAGAAAACCGCTTCACTGCGCGATGTTCCGCACGCCTATGCGGCGCGAAGGCTCCCGATTCAAACCCGCGCCGACGGGAAGACGAGAC
Organism: Psettodes erumei; assembly: GCA_016785225.1. Classification (NCBI taxonomy): domain Eukaryota; kingdom Metazoa; phylum Chordata; class Actinopteri; order Pleuronectiformes; family Psettodidae; genus Psettodes; species Psettodes erumei. The sequence continues at coordinate 410,063 of JAFBJZ010000380.1, read as the reverse complement.
GGGCGCGCGCAACGTTTCTTCCTCGGCCAATCGGCGCGCCGCTGTAAATGTTGGGTCCAAGGCTACGGTGTCCTCCTCAGTGGCTCTTTTAGTCTAAATAGACCTCAGGGAGAGCAGACGAAATCCAGCTGAACCCGAAACACAGGACAGCGTACTAACGAGACGTCAGAGAGTGGAGCGTCGTTCATCATATGGTACGCCAGATGAAATGGCTCAATCGTTTTTTGTTTTTTTTTCACAATTATTTTAAAAATTAAAACTCAACGAGTCCATGCATTGCAAGTTTTTTGTGGTTTCTGGTTTCAGCCTCTTAGATGTCCAAATTTTTTGCATCTCTCTGTTCTGAAATTTCTTTCAAGGTATTGTCATGTGACATTTTATGGCCTTTTTTTTGGCCAGCGGTCAAATGATGCAGGCGACTTGAAGACGTCCCCCTGAGATTACACTTCTCACTTTTCTGGTCTTTCAACCTTTTTTCCGTTTTTGAGAGTAAACAACTCATCCCCCCCCCCAGCTGCGGATCACGTTACGACCCAAACCTGCAAGTCGCAAGTCTGCCAATAGGTGAAAATCTGTTTCTGAGCAACGTCACGGCGTCAAACTGGGCTCTCTGCGACTGTTGGCCGCGGCCACGGCGACCTAATTTCCAAATGGAGCTCAAATTATCTAAATAGCTTTGCGATTACGAGGGGCATCCCGGGTCCCGTTTGCTTTGTCCCACGTTCTGGCGCTTTTTTTTTTTTTTTTCGAGTTTGTCTGCCATTGCCAGAAATGCCCCTCTAATCTTCAGCGTCGCACAATACGCAAACGCGCGCGGACAACTAATAACACAGGCTTTTTCCCGGTGAAGCGAGTTCGACGAATTGCGCATTTGCATTTCGCGCTCAGGGGCGTCGAGCCGCCGCTGTTGTTCATGCTGATTCGCCTCCCGCCACCTTGATTTGTTCCCTCGTCCTAATATTGTTTTTTTTTTTTCCTGGCCTGCAGAACTGTGGATTCCTGCGCTGAGCGGCGTAATTGTTTATCCGTGCCGTTGCCGCGCCAGTGCTTTGCCCCCGTTTTCTGATTTGTGGGACCGCGCGGTGACTCGCAGGGAAATCGCGGTAATGCATTAGTCACCGGTTTCCACAGCAGCTGCGTTTCTGTTACTTTGCACTTTGGCAGGCGGCGAAAGGCAGGAGCGTCCGGTCGATCCGCTAATTATTAATTATTGCGGCTCGCGTTGTGTCGCGAACAAACGTCTTCCCTCTTGTAGCCGTGGTTAATTGCAGGGGAAGGAACCCGCGGGGCCCGATCGCGCGCTCGTGAAAACAGGGAGCTGCTATTTCTGCTCTCCCCTTCAGTGCGACTTCGAGATTTTTTTTTTTTTTTCTGAATTCGGAGCACGGAGGAGAAATGTAGGTCAGCATCCTTTTCAGAAAACTTGCAGTCAGCAGGAGAGAGAGCTTAGAAGGCTTAACGTATTGTAATCAGGAAAGCTGCGAAAGACGAGGTCGCACGACTCCGGCCACCCAGGAGCAGGACGCCAGACGTTGCGCGACCTCGTCCGCGCTTCACGCCGGACTCCTCCCTGATGTGTGGCCACGGACGCAGTGGAAAAAAATCCCAAAGGTTGTCGCCGGAGGTTAAACCTTTTCATCTGGGCCCCTGGACGACTGCTGACAGTCTTCGCAGGCCTGTAAGCGTAAACCTCTCTGGCCTCCCCGAGCCCGAGCGAACCGCTAATCTGCATACTAATAATAAGTAAGAACTAATAACTAAGTAATAGAACTGTCGCATAGAACCGGAGTGATGGCGCAGTCAAAACCTCGTTCGGCCCGGGTAACTGGGCGTAATTCCCTAAGAGCTCGGCGGGGACGTTTCGCGTCTGACCTGTCTGTAAAATAAAGCTCCGCCGCCTCTCAAATCCATTTTTGTTTTTTTTTTTTCTCGCAGACGGCGGACGTTAAAAGCTTCGGCCGCGGCTTAGAGAAGCGGGCCGGCCTGCTCTTTGAAACGGGTTACAACGCGACGAGTGAGCCTGTAAATGGAAATGCAGGGCTGCAGCTGTTTTTTTTTAAACTGCTCACAAAGATGGAGCTGAATTTCGGAAGGGCGATCCAGGTTTGGTCCGGATCCAGGAGGCTCATTCAGGAACTGTGAGACAACGAGTTGCATTTTGAGTCATATCTCCACGTTACGTAATAAGGATTTGAAATAAACGGAGTGATGGAGGGGTGGGGGTGTGAACGCCACACGAAATATCCCAGAACTCAGAATGCCGGTCGGGGAGCTGCGAAGAACGTGTCCGGCTTTTGCACTCACGTGGCTTTTCGCATCAGAGATGTACCAGTGTCCCACAATGCAGCTGTTTTCTTTTTTTCAGCCCTAAGGGATGATTAAAAGGGGGGCGTCCATCAGCCTGGCATCGTGGGTGGGGCGGAGCGGAGCAGCGAGGACCCGCAGGATCGCTACACACAAAGGTCTTATCTGTATTCCCGATTTGCGCCGCGGGTCCTGGACCCGTGGAGGGCACGGGCCGTTTTGCGATCCATTTGAGTGGATTAGATCCGCCGCACTTTTGGCCGCGAGCTTCCTCTCCTCGCCCTCCCCCTGCTCCGCGTCAGCAGGTTTCGCCGCAGACCCCCCTAACCGCCGACTCATACCCCGGCGCTCTTCGGCGAGGGAGAAAGCGGACGATGCACGCACGTACGGATCGCCCGGGAGAGAAAAATGGTTTCAGTGTCCAGTGCGCGTGATTGATTGTTTCTAGGTCACTCTTACTCTGCGGCTGACGGAGGAGGCAGGAGTCCCGTCTCTCCCTGTCCTGCATTTTTAATGGCTCACATTCATAATAGATAAAATTTAAAAAAAAAAAAGATTTCTCCTCCCTGGTTTGGAGAGCGCAGCTCTGCGTTCGGTGGAGGAGGTCTGGCACGGAGGTTTGATCATCAGGCTGCGTTCAACAGCTTGTTGTCCGTGCGTCTCGTGCTGAGCGCGGCCGGCGCTGCGCTGTTTTCGGACGGAGCTCGGCCGTGCGAAACGAAGGAGTGTCTTTTTTTTTTTCCTCACTTCACTGCCGCATCCTAGAAAGCAAGGCGCTGAGTTCGTCTCGAGGAGGTCAAATGTTTTGAGTCGCGATCGGGAGAAAACTATTCCACGTGATCTGATTTCTCTCCGGGCTCGTTTTCGAGGGGACGCCTCTCTCTGCCTCTGCGCTCCTCAGTGTTGAGGTTAAAGCAGCGTTTCGTCGGGAAGAGCCCGTTCATTTTCCCTCGCCGCAAGCGTCGCGGGCGCACCCCCCCGCCGCGACGCCCGAAGAACCCCCCTGTCGCGCGAGGCTAATTAAGAGGCCCCGGCACGGTGATGCGTTGGGCAGACGCCAAATCATGAGACAAGAAATGGAGGAGGAGGAGGAGGAGGAGGCGTGGGACGGGAGGGGGCCCGGCGGGGCTTTTGTCTCGGAAGACCCAACCCCAGACGCGGCTCGGTGGCCTAATGGCTCCCTCTATTAATAAAAGATAAGCAGTCAATTATCGAGCTGTCAAGGTAACGGGGACGACGGGGGCGGGGTCAGGGAGGGAGGGAGGAGGCGTCCCCCCCCCATCACTTTGTCTTTAACTCGGCCACCTTTTACGTCCTCTGCTCCTTCTCTGTCTTTCTTTGCCTTCTGTAATACTTAATACAGAAAAACTTTTGCTGTCGTTCAATTCCCGTCCGACCCCCTTTGTCATGATTTTTGTTGTCTCACTGTCGTTTTCCCATTTCCCTCTTTTTTTTTTTTTTTTGTTCTGTATCCCGGGGGGGATTCATCCTTTTGAAGCTTGCACAATTTCTTATTGTGCTCATTATCATCCTGCTGCACTAATTAAAATTTTATTTAAATTCTCTCTCTCGCGCAAACGCGCGCACACAATCGCAGGTCGTTCACCCCGAGCCAGTTTGCGGGAGCGCCGTGTCAAACTGCAGCTGACGTTTTCTCCCCGTCCTCCCGTTAATTGCGCGCGGGAAAAACACAAAGCGTCTGCGCGTGCGCTTTCGGAGGTTTTGTGTTTTCGCCGGTCTCGTATGGAATGCGATTGAACTGATTTATTGCGGCCCGTTTCCACACACATCAGGCGTTTGAACGTTAAATGTTTCTCTTTCCTCACATCTTTCATGTGCACGCACTTTTTTTTTTTTTTTTGCTTTTGTTGCAGCATTCCCTCCTCTAGAGCCAATTAGGAAATACCAAGGTGCAACCGCGGCCCGCGCTCCTTCCCTCTGTCCTCCACAGATAAAAACCTGAAGTGCTCTCTCTCCGACCGCTTTGCCCCCGACCTAACAAGTAAAAGCATTCCTGCGTTCTGGCGGCGCGGAGGACGGCCTCGGCCCGCGCTCGCTCCTCGCTTCCTTCTCGTTGTTGTTGTTGTTGTGGAGACGGGAGGCGAGGTGTCAGGAGGCTGCAGCGGGGCCGCCTCCCGCCGCTTAATGATCTACTGACACAGATCCGCCGAGCAAATAGGAGCAGGAGTTACCGGGGCGGGGGGGGGGCACCGATCGGGACGCACTTTAGACTTTAGCCTCCAGTCGCCCGTTTATTATTCATGAGCGTCGGTGTCTCGGCCCGCTTCAAAGCGATGAGCGCGCGCGAGTACGCGTGTTCACGCCTTTTTGTTGTGTGCGGTTTTGCGTCTGTAGGCTCAGGCCTACACACAACAATGGGTTTTATATTTAATCTCATACAAAGGGCTTCTTCATCTCCCCTCAACGTGATCTAAGACGTGTTTTTGTTTTGTTATGTTGAAGCGAGAAGAGGAGATCGTTATTCGCTTTCTGACGATTAGCTTAGCGTAGCTCAGCTTAGCGGAAAGACTCGTCCGCCCCCCGGCTCGGTTCAGCCGCAGCAAACCTGTTTTCCGGGTATCCGTGGTGTACGTTATTACAGCTTTGCCCTTTAACGTTCGCTGAATTAACGACTAGTATTTCCTGTTTGCGGCGCGCTCGCAGTCGTACAAACTGTCACCGCGTCCCTCCGACGGCGAGGCGGACGTGGGTTAATGAAAGCAAATGCGTCGTGTTGATTAGTGACCATTTAGGAGCGCTGGCAGGCGGATCGTGTCACCTTCGCGCCGTTTTCCTGCCTCCGCGCCGAGCCGAGATAAGCGGCCGCCGGCTTCGTGTTTAACGCACAAACACGAGAGCGGCGTCGGCCCTCTCATCCGACCCTGCCGCAAAGTAAACAGTCGTTCCCAAATAGTTGGCTTAAAGTGCGCGCGTGTTTGTTTGCACACGGGCGAGTGTGCCTCTGTGTTTGCATGCTTGTGTGTGTGTGTGTGTGCGCCTGCGGACTTCGCCTCCCGGCACGCATTCATTCACAGCCCCCCCCAGGCTGTCCTCTCTCGTCAGACTCAGATCTATTTTAGGGTCGGGGTGCGCGCACGGACGGACGCCTACCGGGCTCCGCTTTGCCGCGCCGTCTCCCCCGGCCGGGCAAATCCCGCAGCTGAATATTGCATGAGCGCCCGGGAGAGCTCCCGGCACACGTCGGAATAATGGGGAAAGGGCCGCAGCGGATTGATTGGACGGTGCATGTCTTTTTTTTTGGGGGGGGGGCAAGTCGCAGGTGTGCGACTTGAACCTCCTTCACCCGCTGCAGGCCCAGCGACGTGGCGGACAAGGGTCGGATGACGCGCTGGTATTCCGATATTCAGACTGGACCGTGCGGCGGTCGGAAGGGAGAGCTCCACGTTTTGGCGAAATACAAGAGTTTGAGCAGTTTGAGCAGAAGCTGAACTTCCCGTCTTCAGCACCAGCGGGGTTTATTGCACAGAAACTGTCTGAGGCCCTCAGTCCCTCACTGAGAAGGGAAAAAAAAAATCACCTTTGTGGTTCAGGTTTAGTTTTTTTTTTTGTTGCATTGCTGCTGTGAGTTTCCCTCCTCAGGAAGGAGCGGTAATTGGGAGCCGGGAGCTCGAGAGCAAAAAAAAAAAAAAACCTGACGGAGAAGGGCTGGCTGTCAGATTTGTTTTGGCGCCGGGGCCGCGGCCGTGCGGATCCTGCTCTCTTTCTCTTCCCGTCTTCGGCCCGCGCTCTCTCATCCCACTGTTTTCCCCTTTCTGCTTACCCACGTCAGCACTTTCTGATTCGTTTCCTTCATTCCTCACATCTCCTCCTCCTCCTCTCCCTGTGGTTCCTCCACCTAGAAGTTCGCTCAGGGTTTGTGTCGCAAACCTGCAGCTCTTGGATATGGAGGATTGGTGGTTTTGGGGGGGGAGGCCTCTCCCACAGCCTCACTCCACCGGGACAATACCAGCCCACTTTGTTGGGGACGAGAACAAGAGCACGTGAGAATAAACCCCCGACGGCGATTTCGAAAGACCCGACGCCGGTCGCACTTTAGTGCACAGATGGGTACTTTAACCCGAGGGCGAAATAACGCTGCGCGCAGAGCTGGTTCAAATGCACGCCGCTCGAACTCTAAATGCACCTCCTGCCCCGTGCAGAAGGGACGTTTCGCACTTTGGCACCATGCTGCTGCGCATTTCGACCGAATGGTATCGACGCGGCGAGGTCACGCGACGTATCATATCGTGCTACTCTAATACTTTCGGGCACCGTCGCACCAGGCCGGGGCTTTGTTTCGGCAGAGGTCGAGCTGTCGGGCGGTGGGGGGGTGACTTTGCCGAGGAGTCTGCCACGCACTTTTATTGACGGACTGATGCACGGCGGCTTCGGGGACATGTAAAGTATTAAGGAGTTAGCGGAGAGCAAAGCTGGAGCTTGAAGCCGTTACCGACACCGGTAACGCCGTGCTCGATCCGTCCGCTCGCTGCCGGCGCGCGCCGTTTTCTGCGCTACGTAATGAAAACAGGAAAAAGTGCAAGGGCAAATAAAAAAACAACACAAAATAGTTGCGGGTGGTGGTGAGGCAGCCCTTGCAACACAAAAGAGGAAAAGCGCAAATCGCACAGTGCCGCATTCTCCCGTTTCCGTCTCGCGGCTTGCAGATAGTTTGGCTCAGAAGATGGAGGTGAAAGGGCGTTTGATTTCAGGTTCTCACAGAGAGTTGGTTTTTTTTGTTGTTTGTTTTGTTCTTTTCTTGTCCGTGTCGAAAGAGAGCATACTTTGCGGCGTCGCTTGCTCCCGGGACGCGGTTGGAGGTGTGCCCTTTCAGCTGCGGCCTCTGACCTGCTCGCTGCCCAGCGACGCTCACCGAAGCAGAAATGCTTCGCGGGGAGGAATGCAGTAGCGGCGCGTCCCTTGGACCAGCATCAGCCTCCGTCTGCGGCGGGCGGGGGGGTGGGGCACGCGGCGGAGGAAGCTGGTGGCTTGTTCCCGCATGCAACAAGACGACGGCGAGCTTTCTGGAGGCGGGGGGGGGGCATAAACTTTATGTGCAGTCAAGAAAGTTACCCGACTGTTCCGGCACCACACCTCCCACGTGACATTTTTTAATTTGCTGACAGGTGAAGGATCCTGTGGTGTGACGGGGGGAAAAAAAACCAAACTTCCATCTTCCTCCAAGTTTCCTCTCCGTCTGCGGAGCGGTGGCATTTCTCAAAATGAGCTCAGGCTGTCAGCGGCTCAGGAGCTGTTTCCGAGCGCCTCTGAAGACCGTGCCTCGGCTTTTTCTTTATTTCACAGTGAGTCATAAAGCGGCGGGGCTGACAGACGGCGAGCGGAAGAGAAAGAGTCCGGGGCCGAGTGGCTCGGCCCGCCAGGGCGAGACGTTGTCGACTAAGACGCCACATTAGAGAACAGACAGACTTTTTTTTTTTTTTTTACTGGCCTAAATATCCACAAAAAACGCACTTGAACAGGCAGTCGGTTACAAAGCGCATCCAAACACAGATGGACGGGATGAAAAAAACACGTCGTCCCAAGAGGCTAAAAGACGTCACGACTAAATATGCCGTGGCCATGGAAAAATTTGAATTTCTGATTGACTGGGATCCATCTATTCATTTTATTCCATGCTGGGGGGGCGGCATGTTGTTCTGTGAGCAATAACAGTACTGTACATTCTGAGCTGTCCTCACGGGGAAAAAATTACAATCAGTTTATGGTAATCTGATTAGCGCTGATGGATATAAAAATAGCAGTGTCCCGCTCCCGTCATATAGTCACGGTGCACGGCTTCCAATTCATTTTCATTCAGTTAAACTCATAAAGCTAACTCACTTAGCCGCTCTCGTTCGGACTCCGGTCCCTCGGCGCTCGGCCTCGTGCGCGTGCCGCGGTTTACGCTTCTTCCTGACTGTCAGAGACAAAAAAAACATTTTTTTTTTAAAGAATCTGTCGTTGGAAACAACAAAAGGCTCGGTGTGCGCATCGTCGCGTCGCTAGTCACGGGTGCTCATCGGCGGGAAAGCAGCCGGCCTTTTGGCTCCCAAACGCGCGGCAGCGTACGTGAAATTGTCGCTCCACATTTTAACGGTTCGAGCCGACGGTCGCGGCCGTGAAATGCTGCGCTCTGAAGCTCGGGCGGCGCGCTCACGCAAATGTCAGCGCGCAAGTGCATCAATATGACGCACGTGAAATTGGCTCTTAATGCGCTCGTCCGCGCACGCACATGCGCACACACTCTGACTACGCTCTACTTTATTGATAACCGACGGCTGCCTGTTAACCTACATCAGAGGAGGGTTGCCACGGCAACCCTGGAAATTCCCGCAGCATCCGAACGTAAAACAATACGCCCAGGCTTAATAGCGCCGTCAGTGGATAGTTCTGACCCATTACTTTTACTTTCTGTCAGTCCGTGTGTGTGTGTGTGTGTGTGTGTGTAGTCGTGTACGTGTCGGTGCTTTATGTGCAGCATCTGTCCATTTGCTGCCAGTCTTATGTTTCAGATATTAGAGGTAATCGGATCCCTCCGCTCTTCTCGGCCTGCCTGGAGCGGCTCGGCGCGGCGACTTCGAAACGACCCAAAGGTCGCCGGCGTCGATTCCCCCCGAGCGGGCCGCGAACAAGAGGGAAAAGTCCGCAGAGCTGCATTTTTCAAAGCAGGGACAGAAAAGAAAAAGCAAATTCTCGCCCTCTGGTTTTGGCTTTCTTCCAACTCCCGAGGGAGACGTTTGTCTTTGCTGTTTGCTGCTGAGCGGGTGGCGCGCGCTGGGTTTTAACGGCTTTTCTGCAGGGAAACTGCTGCCGCGCCGCAGCCAGAGGCGAACTAGCATGGGAGCTGCAGATTCAAGCGCATCCATATCAATGTGTTCCCCCTGTCTTCGAGTCCAGCTTGGTCCTGTCCCCTGCGCTGTGGGGATCGCTTTTACAGTTTTGCAGCACGGAGGCTTTGTTCTGCAGAGGGAAGTCATTCCTCCTGGCTTACAGCTGTGGGGAAAAAAAATGTTTAGTTTTGAGCAGGAAATCAATCCCAAACATGGATCTCAGCCACAGCTGTACAGAGGGAAGTTCAGAAAAGGTGAGTCAGCGCTCAGAATCTGTGGCTGTTTCTCCCCAGTCTCCTGACGACTGAACGCTTCGGACGAAAAAAATCCAAACTGTAATGAAACGAAGCGGCCAAAGTCTGCCTGAACCGAACCTGAGAGATTGATGGCAGGCAGCGCAAAACACCGTACATGACAGGATATTGACTTTCAGTAAGTGCTGACGCGTGCTTCTTGACACACAAGTGAACAAGCCCGGCTCAGATTTCAGGTCCAGGATGGAAGAATCGCAGTGAAGTCACAGAGAAAGGGTGGTCCGGTATTGGCCAAGGCGGGGTTTATGCGAGAAGCGGGAACGCCCTGGGAGGACGACGTGCTTTTGTAACGCTGATATCATTTTCTTCTTCTTTGCTCGGGGCCCCGAAGCGTTGTCGAGCGTCGCGAAGATCGGCCGCAATTCCAATTTCAGCTCAGCGGGTTCGCAAATTGGGGTTTCTTTCCGAGATTGAAGGGTCTCGGAAAGCCCGACGTGTCCCGTCTCCTCCTGATGAGAGTGACCGCTGCGCTGTTTACCGCCGAGCTGCAGGTTCGCCGTGCATTTCGCCCGAGCCGCCGCGCCGCCGGCTGTCCTCCAATCCCGTCACGGTGGCGCAGCAGAGACGGCGAGCTGCAATTTCCAGCAGCACCTCTGAGCTCCCGCCGGGCTTGGCCCGTGAAGCGTAATCAAAAAGGATGCGATCGAACAGCTAAATCCTCAACTTTATCCATCGCCCTGTTGTCTAAGCCTCAAACTCAATCTAAGCGACGTTGGTGTCGTCGGTTCGTCCGGATTCAGGGAAGCAAGCTGGTTTCTCTCTCCGTCTCTCCCCGTTCTTTCCTTCTTCCTTTCTGCAACATAATAATCGCACTTTTGAGTGTTTTTGAAGTGAGCTTATTCGCTCGGAGGCCAGGACATCAGACTCCATTCGCTCCACGGCTGGGATCCTCTCGCCTGGCGATAAATGCGCGGGTCCGGCCTGAGGGCGGAATACCCATCACATGGGAGCCCTGAGATGCCTCCTCTGATGATACCTGATACACCATTAACTCAATTCTTACTATGAGTTCCTGCATCTATTTTAAGTGCCTCTGTGTGTGTGTGTGTGTGTGTGTGTGTGTGTGTGTGTGGGTGAGGTCCGGGGGCAGAGGAGCAGGAAGCGGCAGTGCGAAGTATGGAAATCTCATCATCGATCGCGTGGATCCCAGTGTCCGGTGGCCCGGCGTGCTCCGTGAACAGCAAGGGGGGGGCGGGGCGGAACCGACCCTCAGCCATTTCTGCTCCGTGACCTCCACGCAGTCCCTTGGTTTCCCGCTCTCGATCCGTACACCGCGGCCCGATTTCCGCTGGGGGATTTTGTGTATTTAGGCGGATTTTTCGCACGCAAATCTCTCCGATCGCGGTTCTTTCTCCTTGACCTCTCATCTGAGGCGCCTTCCGTTCTCATCAAGCGCTCGAATTCCCGGCGGCTGTCGTGGCGGCCTGAACGGGGTACATATTAACATATAAACATATTTTAATTCCCAGCGAATGCTGCTGGAATTCAACAGTAGTGAAAGTGTGAGGTGTTGGGTTACAACGCGGAGGTTTCCACTGAAGATCACAGTGCGGGCGCAGCTGGTCCAGATGGAAATATTCCGACAGGTACGGTACAGATAACGCGGCGGACTTCAGTGCAGCCGCTCACAGTGATGGGAGAATTCCTATTTCGTTTCCTGAGAAACGAATGACCCCCCCCCGAAGCCGTATCTGTACTTTATGTTCGCCTTCATTTGCATGTCAGCAAATATTCACCGCGCTGCTGTTCCTCTCCTGCGTGTTCGCGTCCTCTGCGGTCTCTGCATCACCGACTCCAGAACAGATTCCTGCGGGTTCGTCGCCGCCCCCTCGCCTCCACCTCCCCCTGCCAGAGCATCTGTGCCGAGCTGGCCGCCGGGTCGGGATTTGGCAGGCCGTGTGTTTTTTTTTCGGCCGACCTGGAGTCCCGCCGGCGGGAACGGGACGGGGGAACTGGTTTCCGTAGCAGCTGTTTGCTCTCCTGCGCGTCCGCGCACACGCTTCAGCTGGTGGCAGCGAGCGCGTCCTGAAACCTCGGGAGCAGAAGGAACGGAGAGGTCGTCGGAAGGAAGCCGGACGAGCGTTTGACGTGATAAGATCGTCACTGTACAGAGACAAACTAAGATGAATAAGATAAGATGCCGGTGATCACTCGGCATCTAACTTTTCCAGTCCAGGGTCTGAATAAACATCCTCAGCTGAAGCATCGCTGTTTAATTTATTTGGCTCCAAAGCCCGGGTCGGCCCGGTTGTTTCACCATCTGGGGGGAAACTGCTCCGCCGCTGATAAAAGCTGCAGGTTCAGAGGTGGCGATCCGGAGGGTCACGAGCCAGAGGCTAAAAACCAATAATTCATCCGGGGCTTACGCTGCGCATCGGCCAGCGTCGGCTTAACGCAGACACGTTGCTGCTGGTGTGCATGTGGAAATCCGTAATTGTGTTTTGTTTTTAACTAATTGCTATCAGCCCGTCCGCTGTTGTCGGACTTTTTAAACACGAGCGGAACATCAGTTAGATATGTCGTCGGTGCGCGGACAAGGCCGGCAGCGATGTCACGAATAATGGCGCTGCGTTATTTATCTCTCTCGGTGAAAATCAATCACCAGTTTTTCCAGAAAAGAGGAAACGGAATTTTAGGTCACTAACTACTGAAAAATGGGTCAGCGCAGATCCTCTTACAAATTAAGCGCTCGTCGCGTTTCGGGGGCCATTCCTGTCGGCAGATTAGCTCCTGGAGTACCGACTGCTAGAAAGCGCCGCGACGCCACACGCCACGTTTGTCCCCCCCAGGAAATAGAAACCGGAGCCCGATCTGGATGAGTTGGCGGTTCGAGACTGGAACCAGGGGGGGGGTCTGCTGCTGCTCTGGATATTCCGAATGGGAAATTTTAAAGCATCTCGCAATGGTGGAGAATCCTTCAGAGACTTCCTTGGTCCAGAAGCTGATCCGGATCACTCTCAACAACAAAATAAATTGGGCCGGCCTCCACCGCCGGTGAAGTGAGGGATAAAAAGCAAACACACAAACAGAACCCCCCCCCCAGAGTAAAACTGGCAGGGATGGAGCTGTGGGCTCGGAGCTGAGGGGGAGCAGGGGTAGAATACAAAGCAGGAGTACAAGAATGCTGCGTATTGTGTGTGTGTGTGCGCGCGCGAGCGCGGGCTGGAGACAATGCGAGCCTTCACTGGCTTGCGTCCATTGTGCCTGGAATTTTCTCGGGTGGCGTCTCGGGCGACTGAAGAGAAAGCTCTTCATTCAGGCGGCGCGGGGCTCCTTCGGGGCCCGGCCATTGTCGCCACCGCCGCCGCCCCGCGCTCCGTCGCTGCGTTGTCCTTTCTGGCTGATTGATAACCCTCCTCCCGCCGCGTTATGTCACTCGGCAAACTTTGCGGTTTCCGAAGCCCTCGGCCGCTCGCTCTCCTTTTTGTCGGGACGCCCCACCTGCCCGTCAGCACTCGACGAGGAGTTGGGTTACGGCTGAGGTCGTGTTGGCGTATTAATGCGACCTCCCTGGGCTTTCTCCACTCAGCACATTTCTCTCTCATCCGCCACTCTTCGCAGCTTTGACCCACATCTTTTTTTTTTTTTCACCCCTGCCACAACAAACCTTCGCCGCCGTCGAATAACCCGTCCCTGCCGCAGAACCGCGTTCAGCGCGCTGTTTTCATGCCCCAGAATAATTCAGGAGTGATGTCATTCGAACACCGCGGCACCGTTAGCGCTGTTTAATTTTGCGGTAAGAAAAGGGGGGGGGGCAGGATGATAAATGGCCGGCCTCCAGACTGCGAGCAGCTCCTCTCAGTGATTTAATGAAAGGAGCCAGAGAGTGCCAGAAAAGAAAAGTTCCTTTACAAAAAAAAAAAAAAAAAAGCTCTCCTTTTTTTTCACTTCGGCTTCGTAAAGCACCCGTCTGCCGGACGGCCTCGGACGGGCCGAAGCGGGCGCGCCGCGGCGCCCTCGCCTCACATTAAGTCGTCGAACAAGCGTGGGAACTCAGAACGGTTTCTGTGATCCTCAGCCAGCTCTTCCTCCGGGATCAAACTTTTACGCAGCAGGTTTTGCGGCAGCAGCAAGTTATCCCAGAAGCGTCACATGTTCCATAAACTGCATTTGTCACCTGTCATTAGAGCCAAGCCAGTACTGAACTTTTGTGGTGATTTAAAAATCAGCTGGCACATTGGCCGGTGTTTGTTACCTGTTCCACAGGTGGCGGTAATTCACCAACATACAGCGGCAGTGGAGAAGGGAAAAAAAGCAGCTTTGCAAATGTTTAACGAGAAGGTAAAAGCGTTCTGACACGTTTGTCTGACCTTTTGTCAGGATGCACGCAGTGCGTTTGGGCCACATTACACTGATTTTGCTGCGCAGTCGCCGCTCCCCTACGAGCACAGCAGATCTCAGATCAGGTCGATCCCGGGTCCTGGTTCAGGACTAAGAGTGATCAAGGTTTTTGCAGTCGGGGGCCCTGAATTCCCTGCCCGAAGATCTGACGACTGCAGAGTGTTGTTGTTACATATCCACTCCGATTCTGTCGAGATAAAAATCCACCGGGCGTATCTTAAAAATAGATCCAGTGTGTCTGCCGGGTCCTTTCGAAATATGCCTGCACAAATCCGTGACCTCTTATCTGCTCAGCATGAGAGCGTGAAATTAACGGTCGGCGTGCGAACTTAGCGAAATGAAAGTGCGCCGTCTCATCGGGGCCTGTTGATTCCCCGGGGATGAAATCGGGTCTGACGAACGCAAACGCTTTAACCTGTAACTGTTTCATTCCCTTTTTTTTCCCTCCCTTTTTGTGAATGACTCATCTGTTTTGTGCGTGTGAAGGAACACGCCTGCGGTGTGAACAGTGTGTTGCTCTGCGTCCGTCCCTCTGCAGATTGTGCAGCCTGACTCTGAAGAAGCTGGTGGTGATGAGGGAACTGGACAAAGAGCTGATCTCTGTGGTCATCGCGGTTAAGATCCAGGTAGGTTTTGCATAAACGGACGCGGCAGAGCGGGCCCGCACAAAACCTGCCGCGCGCAAAACACACGCAAACAACTCCGGCACGTCCGCCTGTCCCGCAGACATATTTATTATGTTTAGTCACCTGGAGGGGGAAGCGTGATGCTGGTTTGTGTTTCACTGCTGACGATTCCTCACTTCATATTTTTTCTTCTCGGTTCAGTGAACATAAACACGCGGACGTTAATTTAACCGTTTGCTGACCCCAGCAGAAAGTAGGAAAAACGCAGTCAAAACAACGCCTTGTAAAGCTCTGCTCAGTTTTGTAAAAACTGTAAAGCACATGAGATGTGGAGAGAAAAAAAAAAGAAGTGGCGTGGCGCTTTCAAATGTGTCGAACCCCCTGCTGAATAATGGATGCCCTGCACCTTTGCTGCCGAGCGAACAACAGCGGCAGAAATACGGAAGGGCAAGGCTGCGAGGGAAACCGCGTTTAATTATTTTATTACACTTTTCTTTGTTTTTTTCTGTCCAGGGCTCCAAAAGGATTTTGAGGTCCCATGAGATAGTGCTGCCACCCAGTGGGTCTGTGGAGACCGACCTGGCTCTCACCTTCTCGCTGCAGGTAGGCGACGAAATCGCCGCCGCGCCGTTCGGTCAGCGCTCGGTGACGTTGCTTGCCAGGTAATCAATAATTTTACAGATAGCAGTTGTGTATTTCGACCCACGTCGCCGTGGCGACCGCTCAAACTTTCCTACATCCCCGAAACGCCGCACTGAGAGGCGTCTTTTATTTTTGTGTTGCTGAATTATGAAAGAGCGAGGCTGGAAATATTGTGTGAAGAAATCCCCGCGTTCCACATTCGTCGTGCTCTCCACACTTTCTGACGATACTTGTTAAAGGGTCGGTTCAGTGCTGGCTTTGGCCTTTTCATGGGATTTACTGGCAAAACGGAAATATATATATATATATATATATATATATACGATAACAATACCTGTTCCTAGAAATCCTGAGTGAGACTTGATTTGTGCTCCTTCCTCTCGTTTTCCTCTCTCCGTTCCCTCCCTCCCGCTTTCAGTACCCGCACTTCCTGAAACGGGAAGGGAACAAGCTGCAGATCATGCTCCAGCGGCGAAAGAGATACAAGAACCGCACTATCTTGGGCTACAAGACTCTCGCCGTGGGATCCATCGACATGGCAGAGGTGCACGCCGCAGCAAACGTCTTATTTTTACGGCTGCAGCGCGCGTTGTGTTTGGAGGTCTCGGGGGCGGGCGGGAGCGGGGACGGCGCCGCAGCTTTAAGAGGCCCGCTGGCGTCAGGACCGGCGTAGAAATATAACGAGGAGGTGGCGGATGCTGGAGCTGCAGGTTGGAGGAGACCGCATCCTCCTCCTCCTCCCGTGGGATTTAATTCTTCTTCCGTAACTCCTGGCTCTTTACGTTTACACGCGCATTGTTTTATTCTAAGAGATGAAAGGTAATTCCACGTTTCCTCAGTACGAATCTGTTTGTTGCAGTTTTTCCTCAACGGAGCGAAGAAAACTGCACGGCCCCCTCCCCCCTACAGACAGACTGTGGCTTGTGCTTTAAGAAAACCTTGAATACAAGAGGATTCATGAATATTGCTTCAGATGGATATTTTTCTCAGCGCAGATGATGCACTGAGCAGTTCCCATATGGCAGCCAATGCTCAGTGGAGCTTATTAAGGTCACATCCCAGCAGCTGAGAGAGAGAGAGAAAAAAAAAAAGAGAGACGATTTCGGCGCCTGGGAGGCGGGGTGGAAAAAAAAAAAGAGTTGCACTTAACCACAAGAAAGAAGCGGCGCTCGCATTTTCAGCTTGAAGGGCACAACGAGCCTCTCACACAACATCCCAAACAAGCTGCAGCGTAAATCGCCCCCGGGCCAGCATGCGTCAGAACAGAGACGCTCACACACATTTGGGGTGGCGCTGTCCCGAACTGACCTGGGGACTGACCTGGGAACAGGGAGAAAATGAAATCTGCCTCCCGTCACCTTTTAAAAGCTCACGGAAGACGAGCGTCTTCCTCCCGAACAGCAGGAGGAGACTCAAGGAAGTGGCTGCACCTGGCCCAGAAAAAAAAAAAAACCTTGGCGCAATAACCCCTGTAAAACCACAAATTCCTGTTGCTGCGTCGCAGTTTTTTTTTCTTATCATACGAACGAGATATAGCGCGTTAATTATTAAAAGCCAGGCTGGCTGTGTCCCTCTGTTTCCAGTCTTCAGCTTAAACTTAGCTAACCGGCTAGCTAGCTGTAGCTTCATATTTGCTGTGACGACAGGAGGGCGCTGTCAATCTTCTCATCTCAAGAAAGCCAATAAGCATATTCCCCAAAAATATTCCTTTAAGATGGCTACCCGCTCTGTTATTTATTTATTCATGAGCCCAGGATCTCAGTCTGACATGGATTCTGGATAAACTGTAGATTTTTCCTGCAAGTGGAGAACAAAACAGCTGTTTTTTCTGACAGTATGAATGTCAAGTGAACATCCCTCACATTTTCTCTTCTGCCCCCCCCCTTCCCCAGGTGATGCAGCACCCGACAGAGGGAGGCCAGGTCCTCCCTCTCTGCAGCAACCAGAAAGACATGCTGGGGAAGGTTGCAGAGATCTGGATCTTTTCCCTGTCCAGTCAGCCGATAGACCACGAGGAGGCCGCCCTGCAGGACGGACAGAAGATCAAATGCTCCGGTACGCTCTGCCTCTCATTAACCCCCCCTGTGTTCGGCGGTGGGAACAGCACGAGGCCGTCGTAATCGCCTAACGCGCTCGATCGGCTAAACGGAGCACAGAGTTGTTGTTTTTTTCTCCTCTCCCCGCTCTCATCTTGCAGAAAAGTAATAAAAATTCAGGTATCATACGGCTCCGCGTGCGCGCTCATGTATATTTAGAAGGCGGCCGCGTGTCACATTTAAAAGGGTAGCTGAAATATGCACGAAGCACCTTCCTCCTTCCAGCCTCTAATCCCCCCCCCCGCTCCTCTCCCGCCGCAGACAACTACTCGGAGGAGGAGTACGAGAGCTTCTCCTCGGAGCAGGAGGCCAGCGATGACGCCGTGCAGGGACAGGTGAGCCCGGCCTGGAAATATCCCCCCGGGGCAAACGGGCCTTTAAGGGTCACGAGACAAATCACTTAGCTTTAACCTGGTCAGTGTGCGAGCGGGTTAAATAATTAAGCACCGGGCGAATAAAACGCCTGCGGGCGCCCGTCGCGCACGAAGGAAAACAATGCTCACCGAGGTTCTTCCTCGCGTCTTTTCAGGATCTCGAGGACGACGAGTACGATGTGAGGAAGCCAAAGAAGCAGAGGAGGTCGATCGTGAGGACCCCCTCCATCACCAGAGTAAGAGACGGGAACGACGCCGGGTTTGAACGCAGCTCAAGTACCCCTTTCATGTGCCCGCAGCCCAAACACAACACGTAACGTTCATTTGCATGTATGAGTCACCGTTTCGTCAAATTAGTATGAACATAAACTGCTGTAACACCGTCAGCCCGCACTTATAGAAGAGATTATATTTGCACATTAAACAGTTTTTAGAAATCAATCATTTTTTTTTGCCGGCGGTTGTTTTTGAAGAATTAAATATACTTCAGGCTTCGCAGTTGAACGTGCTTCTCACATAAACACTGGCTTTTCCTAGTAACATCTCAGTGAGTCCATCTGTCATGTGATTCATTTGCAGACGATCTTGTGCCCGACAAGTATTATTAGACGCCTTTCAAAGGGGCTGCAGCGAGACAGTTTTCATGTTTTCTGCTCAGGGGCGACATGGCATTAGCGAGCTGAGCGAGCAGAAAGCGGGAGATGAAAGCCCCAGGAAGCAGATGAGGCATGATGCTGCTTGATTATTGATTCACATGAGCGCACACACACACACACACACACACTCACACTCACTCACACTCACTCATCGCTACATCGATTCACGGCCCGCGCTGCAAATGTATCTACTGCTGGTAAAATGACGGAAATGGAGGCGCTCCCGCTCAGCAGCAGCAGCAGCAGCAGCAGCCGTCGTCTCCGTGCCGGATTCGTCGGAGCGCTCGAGTAACTCCCTAACTGGGTCTCGCGCTGACTTGCGGTCGTGTGTTTTTCTCTCCTGTGTTTTAGCAGCAGAACTTCAAGCAGCGAGTGGTGGCTCTTCTGAAGCGCTTCAGAGTTTCCGATGAGGTGGGTGTTCCTCGAGACGCTGCCGCGCCCGCCGGGAATTCCCGTTTGTCACGCCCCGTGCCCGTACGTGTGCAGGTGCTGGACTCGGAGCAGGATCCCGCAGAGCCGCCCCCCGAGGTGGAGGAGGAGGACCTGGACCTGGACAGCGTGGAGTTTGAGAACCCCAGCGACAGCGGCCCGGAGCTGGATGACGACGACAGCGTCCTCAGCACCCCGAAGCCCAAACTCAAGTGAGTGGCGAGCACGGATGAGAGCGCGCGTCTTCATTTGTGAAATATTCATGGGTTATTAGTGCCGCTGCAGGCTGAATAATAATAATAATAGGCTGATGGAGAGTGCTAGATTCATCATATTCTAAGACCTCTTTTGGAAATTAACAATTGATTTACAGGCTAATTTGTCAAAATATTCAGCATTCTGTGATTTACAAAGCAACAGAAGTGCAAATATTTAGGGTTTTAATGTTTAGCAGGGTAGTTAGTGTGAAGTAGTAGCTCCAAAAATGTAGGCTCCTTTGTTTCCCATGATGCATTTCAATAGCGTCTTTCTTTCATGTCTTTCAATCTCTACACCTCCACTTTGTAGCACAGGCTTTCTGTTTGAAATATGCGTCCTCCAAGCCCAAAGCTGTGATGTCTCTCAGATCGTTTTTCCCTTCAGAAAGCTCCTCCGCAGCGGGCAGCGCCGCTCTCGACTCCCAAATTGAATTTTGATGTGCCAGAGCCGCTCATGACGGATGGGTGATTTTGGATTTAACAAACTGACGCAGCTGAAGCAGTAAAACCCACCGCCGCATTATCCTTACAAACAAAAGGGCCGGAATTAGATCGGCGTGCTCACATATACCGATACATGAAGCGTCTGCACCGCCGTTTTCTTTCTTTCTCTATTATTTTTTGGGTGCCAAAGAAAATCTGGCCTTAAAAACGCAGGTGTCGAGCGTGCGTGAAATGGAAAATAAAGCAGAGTTGAGGATGCTATCATCAGACTGTTACGTGTACCTTGAACACTGAATTGTACTGCGCTCCAAACACTTTGACGTAAACTGACTCGCTGAACCCCGGAGAGGATGGCTCGCATCTGTCCTGCTTCTCTCGCTCCAACCCAGACCGTTTTACTTCTTCTGTTCCAGGCCATATTTCGAGGGTCTCTCGCTCTCCAGCTCGCAGACGGAGATCGGCAGCATCCACAGCAGCCGCAGCCACAGGGAGCCTCCCAGCCCGGTGAGACCGAAGTCGCTCCCAACGCGCCGCGCAGCTTCGAGTAACCCACACCCCTGCTGAGGGAGTTCAGCGGGCGTGGGTTTCCTCCAGCGTCGTGTTTCCCCGATCACGTTCCTGCCTCACATCCCTGCTTCCTCCGCATCCACTTAAACAAACCGCGTTACTGATACCGCAGCTTCGGACACACCAGTGCAACCAGTGAACTAGTGGAGCGGCTCCGCTGGAGCAGAAAGCCGTTGATCGTCCTGCTCGGGGACGACTTTCGCCGCGCTCAGATTTTCCCCGCCGCTCGGCGGATAGCGTGATGGTCGGCCCGTTTGCGAAACTGCAGGACCTCCGCCGAGCTCAGGATCCGAAAGGAGATGTCTAATGAGATAATGCTCTAATCTCTGTGAAATGAAAGTTCCCCGGGCTCCCATCAGAAAGAGGTAATGTTTATTATTCCTCTCACCCTCTCATTCCAGATTGACCCAGATAAAGCCAAGAGCGGCGGAGCCAAGTTTCCAGATGATAGCGTGTCTGATAATGTCTCCTTTGTGAGTATGAACTCTTACAGCTGCCTCAGATCAATAAAGTCTTTAGACAGAAACTGCACATTTGTAATGTTCCTCAACACATCAACATATCTTCTTCATTAGTTAATGGAGGTTTACAGTAATAAACACCCAGGCGCAATCCGAATGAATGACAACTGAGATCCTCAGGGACGGTTTGAGGTGTGGAAAAAAAGTTCAGCGTGTGTTGTTTTGAAGAGGGAAAAAAAATGCACGCAAACACATCTGCTGGCTCTGGACCCATAAACCCTGTTCCTGTTTTTCTCTGTTTTTGTTTTTCCCACAGGAGCAGCCGGAGGCGGTGACTCCGACCACAGAGCTGGAGATGGACAACATGGACACGTTTTTAGAGAGGCTGCCACCAAGCGGCAAAATGACCAAGACGGAGTCCCTCATCATTTCGTCCAACAGGTAAAGAATGTGATCGTGGCTCACAGCCTTGTCATTGTGTGCGTTTTTTTTTTAAAAGGGAGGAGCAGTGAATATGTTTTTGATTACAATCAATGTGGATGAATCTCTTCTCTCTTCTTCTGCTGTTTTTCGTTCGCAGGCAGGAACCGAAGTTGGCAGGTAGGCGAGGCAGGAGCACCTCGCTGAAGGAGCGCCAGCCCAGCAGGCCGCAGAACGAGAGGGCCAACAGCCTGGACAACGAACGGTCCCTGGACACACGATGCCACCTACAGGTAGGAGGAGGGAGCTGCAGCGCAAACGTCATTCTGAGATCTGGATTTTTTTCCCCGGCTCGGCCTGCCGAAAAACCACGACACTTGAATCCGTCATGAGACGCTTTTATGGTCTCTAATGTTCCCTCCCGAGATCCCAAGGAAGACGGTGTATGACCAACTGAACCACATCCTGGTGTCTGACAACCACCTCCCTGACAGCATCATCCTCATCAACACGTCAGACTGGCAGGGCCAGGTAAGACATACCCCTCAAAGTCTTTGGGAGAGCTGTGGATGGTTTACTAAAGTTTAATCCAAACTCACATATATTATTCATTTAAAAAAAAACACTGCGGTGACAGCATGTATGAAAGTATGGCTGCTATTAAATTATTTAAACAATCCGTTTCATTCCTTTTCTTCTTTTCCTCTCAGTATCTTTCAGATATGCTTCAGAACCACCATCTACCAGTGGTGTGCACCTGCACCACAGCAGACATCCAGGCTGCGTTCAATACCATCGTTTCTCGCATCCAGAGATTGTAAGTCTGCGTCACCATCGGCCGCCACTGATCGATTGATTGCCAGTGCAACCGACAGCGAGGCTTTCGCTGTAAACCAGCTTACTGAGCGAAGTCTGAAGGCAGCGGCCACCCCTGCGGCGCTCGCCAAGTTGTCATCATGTCGTGTTTGTTTTGCCTCCCAGTTGCAACTGTAACTCCCAGACGCCCATTCCCATAAAGATAGCCGTGGCCGGAGCGCAGCACTACCTCAGCGCCGTCCTGAGGCTTTTTGTGGACCACCTTTCCCACAAGACCCCTGACTGGCTCGGCTACATGAGGTTCCTCATCATCCCTCTAGGTCAGCGACAGGCCGACCGTAAAGTTACTCTTTGGTTTGAATCAAAGAGTTGAAGGGGAAAAAAAACATCTGCTTGGTTAAGACGCTCGTGAAAATGTCGATCACTTTTGCTTTTATACGATTATACTTTTTATAGTATAATCCAACCGCCTTTCCGTAGGAGCAGCACTGCTCTTATTTGTCTGCGGAAGTTAGAATAATGCCTCAGATACTGATGTTAAAACGCCATGCGCTGCACCTTTAAAAGTGACTTTGCGTTGCCTGAGTTTGCCGTTTCCGATC
Organism: Psettodes erumei; assembly: GCA_016785225.1. Lineage (NCBI taxonomy): Eukaryota > Metazoa > Chordata > Actinopteri > Pleuronectiformes > Psettodidae > Psettodes > Psettodes erumei. The sequence continues at coordinate 387,887 of JAFBJZ010000380.1, read as the reverse complement.
GCCTTTCAGGTGCGCATCCCGTCTCCAAATATCTCGGCACGATTGACTACCGCTACAACAGTTTGTTCCAAGACGCCGCTTGGAGAGACCTGTTTCACAAGCCCGAGGCTCCTGTTATCGGTGGGCAAAATCCAGATTTAAAACTTCAAAACGCCAGCTCGTATACTGTGTGCTCCTGAGCGTTGATCACGTGCGTCCCGTGCAGCCCAGGAGAACCCGGACGTGGTATCGAGGGTGACTCAGTACATGGTGGGAGCCAACGGCGCTCACCAGCTCCCCATCGCAGAGGCCATGCTCACCTACAAACAGAAGAGGTGCGTTTTTCTTTTTTCTTATTTCTTTTATCCAGGATATCAAACCTCATTTGTTGACAGACCAGGGGCCTCATTTATAATCGGCGTACGCCGCTTCCCGCGCAAAAGCGTGGATTTGGAAAAAAAAACAACAATCAAAATCACCATAAACACCCGCTGATCGGCAGTCGAGTCGCTTTGCGTCGGCTATTTTGGTTTTGGGCGCGACACGAGGGCCGATCCACGCGCGTGCATTTCCGGGGTGGACGGTGATTTCGCGCGACACGTGCAACCCTCGGCGCGGATCCGACGCGCCGTTTTTATAGATGAGGCCCCAGAAGAGATCAGAACCAGACAGTTTCCTGCTGATTGTCGCCACCAGTTGCGCCGATGCACGCAGACCTGAAGTGTGTGTGTGTGTTTGTTTTTTTCGAAGCTACACTGAAGTTTTTAAAATTTCCGATCGGTCTGAACGTTTCCTCTAACAAATGCTTCTAACGCTGATCTTTTCGCCGTTTTTTCAAAAGGGGGCGTGAACCGAGATCGAGGGTGAGATGGACTCTGAGTGACAGAATGTTCAGCTGAAACCGTTTTGCCTGCGACTTAAAACGATGAATACGCTCGCAGTGTGAAAACCATTCGGAATGCTGCGATTTTGGATTTTCGCGAACTCCTTTCGAATCCCCTTTTGATAAACAAACGGAAGGACAGAGTTTCTCTAATGTTGTGGGGTTTGTGTGTTAATGTGGGGGTGGCGGCGTGTGTGTGTGTGTGTGTGGGGGGGGGTCTGTCTTCTAAACATCACTGTGTTTCCATCACTGCGTGTGTGAATAACATGTTCTATCCTTTTGTTGTATGTTTTCTTTTCTTCCTTTGAAGGAAAAAGAGCTTTCATTTTGATTTTGCAGTAAGGTATTGTGGTCGATTGAGTTTGTTTCTCACGTAGCCTGGTGATTCGTGCGCTTTGTGTGTCGGTGCCATCCCCCCCCCCCTCCCCCAACCTTTGCAGTCTCTGATGGAGCTTGCCACTTTAACAGCTGCTTACAAAGTTTTCTTTCTTTCTTTTTTTTTTTTGTTTCTCGTGTAAATAGCCTGAGCCGTAAACCTCCCTGATAAGATCTGCCGTCCAGGCCGCGGCTCAGGGTTGTAAAGAACACAAGTACACAGACACAGGTTGAGATTTCTTGAACTAAATCAAGCTGCACCAGGTCACCGTTTTCTTTTAAATTTTGAAACTTTTGTAAGCTGAGGCACAGGAGATGCAGTAAAAAAAAAAAAAAGGGTCTGCTCTTTCCTTTTCGTCCGAAAGAAATGGTGGCTCGGTGGGATCACCACAAAGGAAGTGACATTAAATTGGAGAGGGAAATACAAAGTGTTTCCGGCTGCCTTAAACGCAGCGCGCTCATCGTGTTAAATTTCCTGCACCTCATTGTTTTCGAGAGCTTTGGAGTGCACGTCTTTAAGGAGCGGTTCAAATACATTTGTTCGCTTCAGATTACGTCCGTACATCAAATATGAAGCTACAGCAAACGGTAAATCAATTTTCCAAATTGTCAAATGAACTTTTCCTTCAAGCGCTTCTTGCAGAAGTTTGGGTGCGCATCTCCCAAATGTCTCGAGTTCAGGAACCTGTAGCGTGAGTCTCAACCCCACATCTGTGTGCACTTGTGTATTCTCATTACCGTCACTGTTCCAAAGAGAGATCGTTCTCAGTTTCCACTCGAGGCCCTTCTCATTGACGAGACACCTGAAGGGAAATACGCTGATGAAGTGGCAGGAGACCAAAACCAATCAGCTCTGTGCTCCCTCCTCTGCAGATTTCTTTAGTTTGCCCCCACCCCACCCCCTCCCTGCTGTTTCCTCTCCATCGTGTCCACGTGCTTCCGGCCATCCATGTCTGTCTGTTATTTTGTCCACTTAGTTGTAGGAAAGCTGCACGTCGTCAGCGGAATAACAACGTCCAAGCGCAATCAGCTCTTTCCTCTGCAATTTAACCGTGAAGCTCAGCCACCAGGATAAAAACACGTTTTTTTAGCGACGTGTCTGGTTTCGTCTAATCTTACGCGAACGTCAAATGCACCACGACTGACTGTAGTGCCCTCAGTGCTACTGGACCCATTTTAAAAAATGATATTAAAAACTCAGGAAGGCTGTAAGCGTTCATCACAGGCAATGTAGCAGAGCTGAGTTAATGTTCGGCACGTTACAAATCGCCTACTGGACAAAGTGTCGCACGTGGTGAAATATTATCGTTTGTTTCCAGATAATTATCACATGATTTGGAGGCAGTTTTCCGGAAAAGATAAAGTTGTGTAATTTGGCATTAATTATGGGAAATAATCGGAATGTCCTTGGCATAAAAGCTCAACAAAAACATTTAGTTATTTTTCATTCATCTTAATGAATTCTAATTATGTGCTTGCATGCAGGCATATTCTCCATTAAATCCACTGAACTAATGTATCGAGTTAATTAAACAGTTTCTCTGTTTCCCTTTACAATTGACACCAAATTGCAGGAAACACTGAGAGTGGTTATGAAAAGCATATCATGATAATATAATGATAAAAGCATGAGGTAATGTAATATTCTAAACACAATAGGGCTTATTCTTGTCGTCTGACAGAAAAGGAAAATTACCAACATCCTATCAAACGCTCCAAAGACAGTACTCTCAGACTGACCCGTACTTGGAGCTCTGTTAAATCTTAAGGTGGATCGGCGGCTAAATTGACCGCAGGCGTGACCGTGAATGCGAGAGGTCGTTCCCCCCTCTCGCGCGTCCGCCCCGTGATAGGCCGCTCAGGGGGCGTGCCCCGCCCTCGCTTCAGCCGCACCACTCAAAGGATAGGCGTGACAGCGAAATCGATGGATGGGCCCTGACCTTCGTGTGAAGAGCGCATGTGTAGCTTTATGATGTGACATGCATGTGCATCTCTTACAGTATGTAAGCCAATAGACAGATTAACATTAACAGCAGGCAGAGGTCCTGCGTTACTGCCGCACTCCATCCGTGCGTGATGATCTCGAGTCAGTCAAATAGCAGGCAGACATGTGGCTTCCTCTCTCTGGCTGCTGTTGAGACTGATTACAGCCCAGATGTGTTGTGTCGGCTCAAACGAGCCGATACCTACTGCCCACTGTCTTCTCTATTCTCTCCCCTCCTCTGTAGTCTCTCTGTTTCCTCCCTCGGGGGGCGGTGGCAGGTTTCCTCAAGGCAAGAGCAACAACCTTCCCTCGTCATCGAACGTCCTCACATTTAGGAGAACGTAGAGCCGCAGCACATTAGAGCTCCATTCAGGCTATTTTTCTGGCCGTCGACCGGGAAAATAGTTCATACCGTAGAAGGCTTTGTAAGTGTAGCGATGCACTACCGCTCATGGGTAGCGCATGGAAGCCGGACGGGGCTTGGATTTAGGTTGATGCTCTTCCTTCTCATCCACGGCATTGCGGCTCCCCTGACGGACTTGCTGCCTCCTGAATGAATGCCCCTCTGACTTTAATGTGGTAGATCCGGCCTGTCCCTGCAGCGATTGGATGGCTTTGGCGGAGACCCGCAGTTTGCATGTTTCTCTCTCTCTCTCTCTCTCTCTGCTTCTCCGGCTACAATCAGGGGGCTTGCAGTCGGGGAACTTAAATCTGTTTGAGTTGATGTTTGAAGCCCCGGCAGCAAGCGCAGCATGCTCCGTTTGGGTTGTGATCACTTTGCATACTTTCTATGCAGTGGTGAACTACATTATTTCCAGATGCGAAACACTGGAAATCAGCCTCATCAAATGTACAAACATGTGCAAATTACTAACAGGTGATCTTAGTGTTAATAATCTTAGATGCCATTTCTTTTAAACTAGAATCCTTTTCACAGAATAGTTTGAAATTCATGTAGAGGTTTCTTCTTTAACTTTCATTTAGATTTGTCATATTTGCATACACTTAAAATTGCTTTTCTTTTTTCGTGAAATGTTAATTGTTTTTTTTTTTTTTGTTGCATCCTTTTTGTGCCGCGCAGCCCTGATGAGGACTCGTGTCAGAAATTCATCCCTTTCATTGGGGTAGGTATTCTCCTCTTCCCTAATAAACAAAAAACACACACTGTGCTTGGGTTTAATCTTAGTCTGTAGTCTTAGTCCATCTGAGGTTTCATCTGTAGGTTGATCTAGGTTTTTGTGGCGGTTTTGAAATTATTGTGTTTGGTTTTTTTTCTTTTCCCCCCCCTTTTCGATTCTTCAGATGGTGAAAGTCGGCATCGTGGAGCAAACGTCCGCAACATCAGGTAAACGGTTGTTTGGCTTGTTTATGAACATTTAACTTATAAAATACATAAAGAAGCTGCTTTTGCACAGGTTTTATATTGTGTTAACCCTTCACTGAAGACATTGCATATGTCATCTATCTACAGTTTATCCCAGCATGGTCATATTTACATTGCCTAGCAATCAGAGCTAAAAATCAGCAGTGTCATGGTTTGCCTTTATGGTTGTCGACTGTTACTGTTTCCTCCTCCAGGAGACTCTGATGATGCAGCACCTCTGGGCTCCTCGCTGCTCTCCTCCACCCCTCCACAAATATCACCTGCACTCAAAGAGGCATCGCCCACCCCGCCCTCCTCTCCCTCCGTCAACACCAGCTTCTGCTCTTACAGGTAGTGCGTCGACGGGAAGAGATCGGTCGGGCGAAACGGAGCAAAGCCAAAGCCGCTTCCGCCTTGCTCACCTTTTGCTGACTGTGTCCTGCAGTTCCGGCGGTCAGGCGGAGCTGATGGGGCTCCAGGTGGACTACTGGGTCGCTCCGACAGAGAGGAAGAAAGACGTGGAGAAGCGGGACTCCTCCGCCAAAAACACTCTGAAGTGCAATTTCCGCTCGCTGCAGGTCAGCCGGCTGCCGCTGGGGGGCGCTGAGCCGAGTCCCCAGCCCACCATGTCCATGACAGTGGTGACCAAGGAGAAGAATAAGAAGGGTAGGCTACCTAGCTCACCTCAAAGTGAACCCATTAGAAGTTTGGACTCTAAGCCAATATTATGACAAATGTTAGGGAGAAATATTTGGAAGTATCAGAGGTTATTCACAGGACTGGATGTGATTAAGTCCAATCTTCTGGAGTTCGACTTCAAACGTTGCACCCAAAAGCCAAATGTCATCACAGTTTGATGGTCGGAGACCAGAGAGACTCCGACTCCCTCGTTTACTCACAGCGTGCATCTCTGTCCTTCTCTTCTGCCAGTCATGTTCCTGCCAAAAAAGAGCAAAGACAAGGAGGTGGAGTCGAAGAGTCAAGTGATCGAGGGCATCAGCCGGCTCATCTGCACTGCCAAGCACCAGCAGACCATGCTGAGAGGTAATTTCCTGCACCGACCTCTCGCCCTCCCTCCTCAAAATACAGCCATCCTCAGGGAGACTGCAGATGTTTCTGTCATTTCCTCAACCTTGCAATCAGAGACAGAAATAGTTGCAATCCTAAAGCGATAGCTGTCTCATACACGAGGTGGGGACACGGTAGAGAAATGGGGAAAATGTGCACACGGATGACAATGCATGATATCATATACGCTGGTATTCCTCAGTGAACTCTTATTGTATTAGCTCTAATTGTAATGTGTTGATTTACTGTAATTTTTGGATCACTATTTGATTGTTATAATTTCATGATTATTATTTCATCAAAAACATCTTCCAAAAAACAATCACTTGTGCATCTTCTCAAATGTGAGAATTTGCTGCTCGTCTGTGTTTTGCATCGTGATAAATTGAATATTTTTGGATTTCACCTTAGGCTCTGGCAAATGTAACAGACATTTTCCATTGTTCTCTCAGTGATTAAATGATGAGTCAGTTAACTGAGGAAAAAAAAAAAAAAGAAGGCCGGTAATGTAAATAAACTGACGTTTGTTTTGTGGCTCGTCCTCTGCAGTGCTGATTGACGGCGTCGAGTGGAACGACGTCAAGTTCTTCCAGCTGGCTGCGCAGTGGTCCTCGCACGTCAAGCATTTCCCCATCGGGATCTTTGGACACACAAAAGGCCCGTACTAGCAGCACCTAAGAGACTGAAACACTGAGGACAACCCGTCCCCCCGTCCCTTCCCTTCCCCCTCCCTCGTGCCAACACTTTTTAACCCCCCCGCACCTCCACCCCACTCTCCCCCAGCACACCTCTATTCCGCTGTCTTAATTTAAGCTCCAGCTTTCCACTGTTGGCGTTTGTCCCATTATTTAATCTTTTGCGGGGTTTTTTTAATTTTCTATTTATGTAAAAACATCTCACGGCACGGCTGCCAAGGGAATATATCTTTACTCTGCTTTTAAAAGAAAAATCCTGCTGAAGTTTTATAGAGTTTTGAGAAAAACAAAGCCTAATGAAATAATTAGAAATGACTTCTAACCTTTGACATACTGTACGAGTGCCCAGGTTTCACCCTCTGCCATCATGTTTGTTTGGTTTTTTTTTATTCGGTGAGGTTGGTTTCACTTGGCCAGCACAATTAATCAAGAATATATATATATATATATATAAAAAACGAGAGCAGCTGCCTTGGAATGAAGTGGAAGAGGTGATTGTCGTCCATTTTTCATACCACGATGAAGATATTTTGGATTCTCGACTTCAGAGACTGTTGTCAATTCAACACTGTAACCCTGAAGAAGAAAAAAGTAGGTGGCTCCTGACCTTTAGCCCTCTGCACTATTGAAGAAGTCTAATGTGCAATAGACTGAATGCTGTGTGAATGCGATTCTCAATAATAACCCGGCGCTGTTAGAAGATTACACACTGCTCTCAGATGTAATTTTCACTCTACGAAGTCCCTTCTCTCTTTTGTTTTTCCTTTTTTTTTTAAAAAAAACTGTCTTCTGGAAAACTGGCTCGAGGTTCGAAGCGTTTGGCTCAAACGTCAGACAAAAAATAGAACACGAAGTCAAAAAAAACACACATGCTTTTTAGAAAATAGCACAAAACTTTTTAGATCGTAATACAAACATTAAGGAACATGCTGACGTTTTGGGAAATCTGCGTCATTGCAAAAAAAGTTTGACATGTCTCATTTCCGTGCAATCCGTGCAACAGCCGAGCCAAACGGGCTGTTTCCAGCCTTTGTGCTAAGTTAAGATAGCCGGCCGCGAATTCTGTATCGAGCTTCTCATCTGAATCTCAGCAAGAAAGTTCAAACTGTTCCTTTAAAGCGTGGTGTACGAAATGACACAAGTTTTACGCAGCGGTTCCTCTTGTCTTAAGCAACTATTTCCTGAGATGTTATATGTTAGAAAAGCCGTTCTTCCTCCAGCCCCACACTCCTCCACCGCACTCCGGATCTTTTGCTGAAAGCAAATGTGACTTTTGCCAAAGGAAACCCATCAACTGCAGCTCACTCATTACCTGTGTGGTATTCTAGACGACTTCATAATGTAGAGGTGAATGTATTGAAGGTACCTTAATGTAAAGCACTTTTAAATGTTTGTCCGTTTATAGATTTTAGTGTGTCAAACCTGCCCCCCCCCCCCCAACACACACACACACACACCTGCATCCCCCACGACCACCACCCTGGAGCCTGCAGGCACATAGAGACACTGCATCTGAGGTCAACAACAGCACAAAGCAGCGGTGACGTGGCATCCGGTCGATATGCAAAGTAAACCAATCACCTGTATCTTCTCAGTGCTGTTTAACACCACTTTACGCTCAGTGTGAAGCCTCGTTGGTCTATGTTAGGTTTTAGTTTAATATTCTGTAACGTTAGCAGAGAACGTGTATGTAATGTTAACATTTAAAAAAAAAAAAGTTCTGTCAGTAGCTTTTGCTCAATCTTTATTTGACTATTAAGCAAACAACTAAAAAAAAAAAAATTTTTCCTTTTAAAATTTCTTTCAGTAGCAGTTTCATTGCAACCTTTGCCAATTTCTTGATAAGTGCCTAAATTGCTTGATTTTGACAGATCGATATAAATAAATGTCCCTGGCTTACATGGTGCTGATTCTGATCCGGCGACGACAAAACTGTCTCAACACGGTGCATCTGATTTTGCAGTCGAGCCTGTTCATCGGGAGGGGAGGGAAGATCACACTCTTGCCAGCTGACTCTCAAACGTGGGTTTGGATCAATGAAAGCAACACTGCAGTCCGTCCATGTCCAGCATACGTTTGTGTCTCTTACGTAGAAGATCTTCTAGATGTTGTTTTTGATGTTGTCTCCGAGAAAAGGCTTGTTGAAACTGAAAGCTCCCCTCAAGACTACCACTGTAATCCCAAAAACTGGGAGTAATAAAACTACTATACACTAAAATGTACATCTTTTTTTCCCCCCCATGGGTGAAATCTGTTTCCTACAGAAGAATTGGATGACACCAACTTCACAGGAGTGAATGTTAAGATGATTGAGCAACATTAATTGAGAACTGATGACTATTAAAAACAAAATCAGTCATATTTTCATTAAACTTTGCTCTTTGCTCGCCGGGGTTTTCAAAAATCTATGCATTTTTACAATGAATATGCAGGCTTTCTTCCATCATTAGGTTTTTCAAAGATTATTTTTTTAATTCTCTGGCACTTAATGGAATCCATTCTTCTCTCTATCTGAGCAATGTTTCTTGTGATTAAAAGGTTAAAAGGTGGGCATGGAGGAGCTACTAAGTGCTGACTTGGCACATTCCACAATATTTATTTCTAAGCTTCTGACATAAAAAAGAACAGTGGAAGTTGAAGAAAGGAAAATGCAGCAAGAGTTTTATTACTTCTTGGCAAAAAAATATGCAGCAATACTAAAATAATGATGCAATTGTATAAGCAGATCACATTTTTTTATGTAAAGTTTTAGTCTGAAAAGTAGGTTGACAATAAAGCGACCATAAAGCGTCATATTTTTCTCTGAAATATAGAGGAGCAACAGTATAAAGTAGGAAAAATTGAAATACTGCAAAAGGGCAAGTTTGATTTCTACCTCTGGTGACCTGGAAATGAAACACGAATAAAACAAACCCCTATATTTTCAAATAAACTATTATATCTCCTCTTTAGAGTACCAAATATTAAAACAATTTCCAGTAGTTGTACAGTATACTCGTCGTACGTTGCTGAATTTGCGTGGGTTTATTGTTTATTGCGTGAGGTGAAAAATATGAAATGGAACCTTGTGGCCTGTGAACGTAAAGCGAGCGGGGACCCGGCCGGTGATGCTGAGTGACAGACAGGGGGAGAGAGAGGGAGAGAGAGAGCGAGGGAGAGAGGGAGAGAGAGACTGAGAGAGAGACTGAGAGAGAGAGAGAGAGAGAGAGAGAGAGAGAGAGAGAGAGAGAGAGATCCTCGGCCGGAGCAGGAAGCTGCTGCCGGGACTGCCGAGAGGGACAGAGGAGGCACGGAACAACGTCGACATCGGCAGCCAGCGGGGGATCCACCATAATGTAGACCCAGCCGTGCGCCACATCCACCCAACAACACGAGCAGGTGTCGGGGCTGCGGTGGTGAAAAACGGAAGAAAAAAAACAAACACTCTTTTTAATTTTTTTGTTGCGTGGTGGTGGGGGGGAAATGAAGGAGCTGAAGGGCTGCGGTATGCGGTCCTCAGTGGGCTTTCTGTCCCGCAGAGAGCTGACTGGGCAGCCGCTCATGAAGGAGGAATTCCAGAGACGCAGGCTGGCCGGCTGCACCAGCCTCTACAAGAAGGATATGCTCGGACATTTCGGCTGTGTCAACGCCATTGAGTTCTCCAACAACGGCGGGGAATGGCTGGTGTCTGGTAAGTTGACAAATCCTCCCTTCCCCTAGCTCACACTGTTTCTAATTTGCTAGCGCGCTAGCGCTAGCTAGCCAGGCAGTCAGCTGAAGCCCTGCTGGCTAGGCTACGTTAGCCTAGCCGTCCCCCGCTAACCCAGCTAACGTCAAACCAAACAACCGTACAGCGGCTCGGAGGGGCAGCAGCCCCGGACCGGTCCCCTGATGTCAGCCCCCGAACTTGAGCCCCGTGCTCGGTGAAACGCACGTTTATCCCTCCGATGCGTCTAATCATGGCGTCCTCCTAAAAAACGCACAGCTATTTACGTCTTGAGAGGATTAAAAAAAACAACAATCATGTGGCCTAGCGTGGCAGCCCGGGGCTTGTAAATTAGGCTCCGCTTTTGCACAATAGGTCCGCAGGTTACTTTAACGCATGAGCCCGGCTCCACCTGAGCAGGTAAGAGAAACTATGCAGATAAACCTCATTAACTCTTTCACGGATGCACACTCCTCTCCTGCAGGACGGCACGTACAGATGTCCTGCAAAGGTTTGGCCCAATTACGTAAATGATGTTGATTTTGTAAGGTGAGGAAAGTAAAGCAACTTCTACAGCAAACACTGGAAAACAGCCTCCCTTCAAATACTAGTGCGCTACTGTTGCTAACGTTTATAAAATTATGCAATAATTGCATGCACGCAAACGTTTGGGCACCAGGCCAATAATAACTCCTACCCCCTTTGACAACTGGTAAACATGCGGATTGGAATATTAGTTTTGGTGGCCCTGTGTGTCAGCCAGCGGCACAGCAAATATTGCACAGATGGAGAGAGGAAGAAATTCCAATAATTATCAGCAACTTCTTGGTGCAAATATCCTGTGAAAGTGAAAGTGAAAAGAGGCTTCTTCCTGAAACGGGACAAAATCCACCAGGAACCGCTTCAAGAAACCCAAGCTGAAGCTTTTGGAGCGACGCTCACGGCCCCCTGACCTGAACATCACTGCAAATCAGGGGATGAACATGTTCCAGTGTTTTTTGCACCTTTTACGTTCCTCAGTACCAAAAATTATTCAAATTAACTGTGTGAAGCGATCATCGGTCCATGATTGGTTTGTGTTCTTGTGGAGTCTGGGGTTTAAATCCACTTGTCTGCGTCTGCAGGAGGAGATGACCGGCGGGTGCTCCTGTGGCACATGGAGAAAGCCATACACGCTCGCTCCAAGCCCGTGAAACTGAAGGGGGAGCACCTGTCCAACATCTTCTGCCTGGCCTTCGACAGCACCAACAAAAAGGTCTTCTCTGGAGGTGAGCGCAAGGAAAAAAAAAACCCCACATATAAACATCTGGCGTGTGGCGATTTGTTCGCAACAAGAAGAAGAAGACCTTTTCCTTTTTTCACAAGCGTTGTCACAGAATTGTCAGGAGGTTCAAGGTAAATCTGAGCGAGTGAAGAAAACTTGGTTGACGGCAACGCTCCGATGCGCGGCAAGAAAGAAAGAAACGGCAAATGACGAACCCCAAAGGCACTGACATCAGACACGCTGCAGAGGCAGAGCAGTGAAATAAGTACTGTTAATGATAAAGATCTGAGAGCAGAGAGTCCCGAGGGAAGCAAACCATCCCTGACAGAAATAGTCCAGTTCAGTTATAACGTCATCGTGGCCACGATTAGAAATAAAATGTCCAAATGCCTATTTTTTATGTGCATTCACTGTAAGTGGTATCAGAAAGTTAATTCACTGCACGTGAACGGTGTTGAGGATGGATTAGGGATGGGGAAAATTTTCTTCTACGCTGCAGCTGCTGAATCACGGCGTTTGGGTGAGCACTGCTCCCTCACCGCTCTCTAGCTGCTATGCAAATAAACCTGAAGTGTCTGCGAAGTGCTGCGAGGCTGCGGCAGTTGCGTCCATATAACAAACAACACGCCGCGCTGTCCGACACACACCTGAGGAGCGAGCTCGTTTTTTTTTTCCCTCAGCTCTTCACTCCCCCCCCCTCTCGTCTGTTTGCTCTCTCTGACAGGAAACGACGAACAGGTGATTCTTCACGACGTGGAGAGGTGAGTAAAACAACACAATTAATAACGCATGATCGGAGCGCAACGCGCGTTCGCCCTCGCGGAAGCGGAACAGTTCACGATCGGGCGAATGTTGCTTCCGCAGGAGGGAAACCCTGAACGTGTTCCTGCACATCGACGCCGTGTACAGCCTGTCTGTCAGCCCGGTCAACGACAACGTGTTCGCCAGCTCGTCCGACGACGGGCGGGTTCTCATCTGGGACACTCGCGAGCCGCCACACGGAGGTGAGAGGAGGAAGTCGCGCGCCAGGCCGAACGGTGACGCCGTGTTTACAGTTTAAGCTTAGGGCTGCAACGTATGAAGAATTAAAAGCATCTTCCAAACGGCGTCAACTATTTCAGATAGCTCACACACACAGCACTGACACCCTCTGTCGAAAAATAAAGAAAACAAGAATACAGGAAGAGCGAAAGAGTCCAGGCTTCGTTAGAGGAAAAAAAACATCCATCATAGTTTCCCACAGTCCAAGGTGATGTCCTTGCATGTCAACAGCCCCAAACCCAAAGATATTCACTTTAACCTGATGCGAGACAAAGAAAAAAATCAGCAAATCATCACATTAGAGAATAGTTGGAGGTTTTGCTTTAAAAAATGACTTTAATGATGACTTAATGGCCAAAACATTTATCCTTTTTTTCAATCAAGCAATTAACAACTTGATGAGTTGCAGATCTAAAGGAAACACCAAGGATAGGATTTCTGAAAATCTGAATTTCAGCACCGCGGGATGGCTGATGATGGATTTTGTTGTTTGTTTGGATTTTGAAGTTGTCACAGAAAAAAATTAATAAAAATAACGTCACGTGGCTGCAGCCTATCACGTCTCCTGCACTAGGAGGTAGATTAATAAGCTGCTTGAACTGATGCTCAGGTTTGGGGAAACAAACAAGCAAACACGCGATGTGTCGCGTTCGCGATAATATTAACAGGACACGTGAGCAGAGCTGGAGTGTAAAGCGCGTCTCATCTCAGCCCGTGTCTTTGTGCGATGAAAGCTGTTGGCGGGCGGACACGCAGTTGCGTTTTAAGTGGAGCCGTTGGGACTGAAACGTGCGCATAGTGCTTCGTGACGGGAGCTCGGTTAAAAATGCAGCGGATCATCTTGCATGACGTCGACGTCCTTCTATTTTAGAAGCCGTCCTCGTGACCACGTTGGCCCGGCGATACGTTTGGCAGCGGTCGCTCTCCGCAGGCTTGTTATGCAGACACGCGTTGTAAGGAGGACGGAAGTTGCGAACAGATGCTTTAAAAGTTGGAATCTCATCGTCGAATGCACTGTGTCCAAAAATGCAAAGAGCGCGGGCGAGGAAATTCAACATTACATCATGAAAAATATTTTTTCTTGTTAAGAATCTGACCAAAGTAGTTTGGGAAGGGCCATCGCTTTTATTAATCCTGAAAGTTTGGGGTTTTTTTTGTTGACTCTCCTCCCGCAGAGCCGTTCTGCCTGGCCAGCTACCCCTCAGCCTTCCACAGCGTGATGTTCAACCCCGTGGAACCCCGGCTGCTCGCCACCGCCAACTCCAAGGAGGGCGTTGGATTGTGGGACATCCGCAAGCCGCGCAGGTGAGACACGTCTGCCCCCCCCTCCCCCCGTCTCTTCACCCAGTTTCCAGGATGAGACGGGACGTTACTGTTGCCACGGCAATAAAGTAAACCGCCGAGACGATAAAGACAGAACAGGAACCGGAGCAGCAACAGACTGATTTATGCTCCTGTTTATTCTGTCAAGTTTGCAAAGTGTTTACTTTATGTCCGTGAATTCATGTACGTTGTCTGATTTCATACATATCATATAGCCTTTATTTTTTTCTGTTATATATTTTAATTGTCTTGACAAAAATTGATTAGTACTTGTCAGGTTACAAGTTCCATAACCTGAACCCAGCGTGCACGTGTGCGTTCATCGTGTCGTTAAAGACCTTGGGTCACCTCCTGTCATTCGATTTGGGACTGTCCCGTTTTTGCGGTTGTGCGATTGCTGACCGCGAGCGTCCACCGGGTGGCGCCGCCGTCTCGCCGTCAAACTCGCCGCCGCCGCTCCGCTGCCGGCCGCTTCAGCGGAGAGCCGACTCGCGTTCAAACGCAGCGGCTCCGGCAGATCAGCGGAAGTGCGCCGAGCACGTTTACACACTCTCAGGTTGAGAGGAGTTAGTTGAGTAGTAAACAAGCGACTGCACTTTCCCGCACGGCCCCCACAGTCATCCCTCCTCCTCCGCAGCCGTGGTCGTGTTTGCTGTTTCTCCGTAGAAAGTCTCTCAGTCTGGTGTCAAGATTAAAAACAGCTTCCAGTTGAAGCTCATTTAATGAGATGCCTGTGTTTTTGTTCATTTTCTGCTGCCTGTACAGTCCTTAATATTTATGATGTCATATACTGCGTGTGTTCGGTTGCATGAGATGTGGGATGATGTTTGCTCAGTTTATTTTGAAAAGTGTCTTACAAGACGCCAGAAGTTGGAGCATCAGTACGCAGAAATTCTAGAGAATTTCTAGAGAAATTCTGTTAGAATTAGAGAATTTCTCTTAACTTGTTTTCTTCACCATTTTTGCAAAAATACGGCAACAACCACAAACCCCAACTCCCCGTACAGTCAGAGATGGGACTCTCATCTCCTCTGAAATCTCACTTTTAGAGCCATTTATAAAAAAACCAAAACAACCCACGACTGGTTCATGCGAGTCTCGCCCGCCTCTAACGTTTAACCTCTTTCTCCCCCCCCGCCCTCAGCTCGCTGCTGCGTTACGGCGGCAGCATGTCCCTGCAGAGCGCCATGAGCGTGCGCTTCAACAGCACCGGCACCCAGCTGCTGGCGCTGCGGCGCCGCCTGCCGCCCGTCCTCTACGAGCTGCACTCCCGCCTGCCCAGCTTCCAGTTCGACAACCAGGGCTACTTCAACTCCTGCACCATGAAGAGCTGCTGCTTCGCCGGGGACAAAGACCAGGTCGGTGATCGGGGTTCGGCAGCATCGAAGAGGCCCAGGTGTTTTTGGAGGGGTCTGTAAAAGTGACACGTACTGTATATCAACCTCATATGAAGGGAAATATAAAGTATCTATGAACTGCTATACAAGACATCTAAAAATTTTTCCACTTCATGTGCTGTACATGTGCAGCCATAAAAGCAGGGCTTCGCTATAACATACTGCACCCAAGAGTGCGATTTGGCCGCTGATCGGGCAAGCAGGTAGAGAAAAAGCAGAAATGATGTCGAACAGAGGAGATGTTGTTTTATCGGACGCTCTGTTTACTTTAACGTGAAATTCAAGAGGAATATTGGGAACAGGTGGGATCAATGACAAGGAATAAAAAAATAGAGGAAAATCTTGCTTTCTGCCGTGAAAGTGGGACTTTTGAGTGTTGGCGGAACACCAGAAGCCCCCCCCAGTCGTCCCCCCCGTTGGTCCTCCTCAGACGTGACATCACCCCGCAGCCATGTTTATTATGTTAACATTATCCTCGAGTGTCGGTAGAGCTCGCCGAGGCTTAAAGATGATCCCGCCTTACATTAGCGAAGGAGGTGGTTTGTAGTTCACAGATTCAGGTCGGGGGCTGAATCTCTCTACCGGTTGCTGTATTGACTTTAGCGAAGGGGGCCATTGATCTCCGATCGGCGAACGCAGCTGGAGATACTTTCATCTGGTCCTGCGATCTATGTCAGAATGCAGTAATAATATTAAAAATTCAATAAGACTACTGACATAACCGAGATTCCGGGTGGGAGCAAAGAAAAGGGGGGGTTGTGAGAGCAGCCGACACCTGCACATTCACTTCGAAAAGCCAAACTTAAAGAAACGTAAAGAGAGAGAGTGCACAGAGTCAGGTGTGCTCCTCCAGCAGGCCAGACGAACCATACCATGTGACCGGGTGATGTCACACCGGTTCAATCAGGAGCTTTGTCCAGAAGTCTCACCTCTGCGCCCAAAGTCTCACGCAGCTCCTCGCACCGACCCACAACCACAACTATTAGAGGATTTTCTCACAGCGGTGTGAGAGCGCACAGTGGCAACTCACCGGATGAAGCCGAGGGGCGGAGGGGGGGGCGGGAGTCACGGGTGCGACATTCCCGCTCGACGCGTCCTCTGGGAACCTGAGGCGCAGCGCCCAGGTGCGCGGCTCAGAGCGCGGCCTGGAGCTCACCTGACCCGAGTCGCAGTCAGGAACAGGGACGTTTGGTTCGCCGCACGGCATTTTATGTCGGACCGCCTTCCACGTGGAGACTCTTTGTTATTTTCGCGCACAAATGAAAGAAAACGCGGAGGAGAGGGGTTAGAAAAGTGAAGTTCTCGAGCGAGTCCCGGAAAGAAAAACGCACCCACGGGGAGACGGGCGGAATATTTGCTGAGGAGAAATTGAAGACATTTGTCTCGGCTGTCGGCACGAAAATCCCCCCGCGCCTCGACCCGGTGTCAGAAAACCGGCGGCACAAGACGGTGGCTGAAAACAACTGCAACTGATTTAACTAAAAAAAGGGCCTCCAGATGGTGAAATCAGGTTTGACAAACATTCTGGAAACATACTTGAATAAAGAAAAGAACAGAGGAGTGGGGAAAGACGGGAAATAGATCAACAAAGAGGAGATCTGGTTCTGCACATGGATATTTGTGTTTGTGAACGTTCACCGTGTAACCAGCCTCCGGTGTTATCAAACTCACGGCTGCACGTAGAAGGATTTGGCGGCGGAAGGCCGGGGTCGCCGTGACCTCACGAAATCCACCACAGCTCAAGAATTCATCCGCTAATTACGACAAAACACGCGCACGCACACACTACGTTCCTCTGACGTGCGCGGAAAACCGCGACTGGACCGGCATGTGCGGTTTTTTTTTTTCTTCTCCCGCCCGTCGCTTCAGGACACGCGCGTTTAGGAGAACGATACGCCAGATCTTAACGCGAGCGACGGGTTTAAGTGGAGCCATGTGTTTTGAAAAGTAACGGTTCAGGCGGGGAGCGGGAGCTGTGTCGGGGTCAGGCCGTCATCAGCGCGTTTGATCACGCGTCACGAGACCAGACTCCGATAAGATCTGGTGGTTTTGTGCCACATGTTGAACAACCCCCCCACCTCCTTTGGGGCTGTCTCTCTCAGTGTATATCCCCTTTCCCTCGAGGTTTGCTGGAAAGTTGTGTCATACAAAATGTAGCAGGCCTGAATCTCTAACCGTCCCCGTCTGACTCCTCAGTACATCCTGTCCGGGTCGGACGACTTCAACCTCTACATGTGGAAAATCCCGAAGGATCCAGAAGCAGGTGAGTCACTGAATCCGTATTTATGCGATGTGGAGGCAAAGGCGAACGCGCGACAAAAGCAGCCGAGTAACTTCAAATCTCTGGATCTCTTCTGCCTGCCGGAGCGGAGCGCGCTTCCTTTCCACTGGGTGTATTTGTTTAGGTTCACGCTGTTCTTCAACAGCGAAGCCGGGCCGCTCGGCGGACGCGGCGCGACTTAAAAGGAGCTTATTTGTCAGACGGTTCTGATGACCTCTCGTGCTGCAAGGTTAAAGATTTGGCCGGCGTCGGGGGAAGGCAAAACACGGGGCGAACTCCGTTGCTGTAGGTTTTGTGCTCTTCATTTAAGACCCAAAGAGCTCCTGGTTAAATTCTCACTTGTGTCAAACTGCAACGATTGATTTTTTTTTTTTTTTTTTTTAATGTAGTTTGAATGTTTCCCCGTGCTCACACTAAATAAAAAGCTGGGGCGAATGCAGAAAAAAGTAAGAACTAAGTCCATTAGATCTAATTACTTCGGGAAGAAAAAACGCGGCAGTCCGAGGTCGTCTGTGGTAGCTCGGTGGCACCACCTGACACGTTTATGGATTTTATTTTCCCCGGAGTTACTCACACTGAAAATATGCGCAACGGGCCCATTTGGTGTGCAACCGAAGGCGTATTGGAATGCATCACTGCCGCGAGGACTGTTGAATTTCTGAACGCCGCGCTTTCGCACCTTCCAAGCTTCTGATCCAGGTCGAGCGGCTGCGGCCGCGTTTGTGCAGCGGAGTTTGTTTGTTTTGAAACGCGTCGCCTCCGCCTGCATCGCACTAAGAAGCCCACGTTGCGTTTTTTTCTCTCCCCCCCTTTTTAAGGAGGTCCCGGTCGCGTGGTGAACGGGGCATTCATGGTCCTGAAAGGTCACCGCTCCATCGTGAACCAGGTCCGCTTCAACCCTCACACCTACATGATCTGCTCGTCCGGCGTGGAGAAAGTCATCAAGGTTGGTAAAAGGAATGTCACTGCTGTACTTTTAAGGAAGAGCGTTGAGACATCGACACTGAGGCGATGATTCTGAGTCAGAGAGAGGGGGGGGGGATCCGTCCGCCGCCGCGGCAGGGTGATGTAGCGGTTGGAGAAATTGCTCTTTAAGCGGACAGCTGAGTCCCCGTGCGCTCGGCTGTTGAGACAGCGGACGTACCATCAAGTGAGCCATCGGTCCCCGGTGACACGGCACAGTAAGCGAGGGAGCTGCGACTTCCCTCCGTGGAGCGGGGGAATGAAAGATCCCCCCCCCGTCGCTGACTGTAAAGGATGACGTCAGCCGCATCTCAAAAGCTGGAACCCCGGGGAGACGGGAACGGCTGCGCAGATCGAGTATTTCTGAAACCAGACCCGTAAACCTGCTTTCTCAAGTTGAACCCAGCATGCGTCAAATTCAAAACGGCTTCATAAGCGCACAAGTAAATCACTGCGCAGCTTTATTTAAAACGGAGCCCGCGTTTAATGCGGCCGCAATGAAGAACACTGGCTCGTGGTGGAATTCGCGTTGCGTAATCTCGGTTCTTCTCTTTTTTTTTTTATCAGGTTGTTTGTTTGAGCTGATGACTTCTCTGACCAGAGGTTGCAGTTAAAACACACACACACACACACACACACACAGAAGCTGGATTCCTGTGTTAGACACTTTCTGAGTCACTGTTTCATCACGGTCCAGACCGGCAGCCACCTGACGGCATTAACAGCTCATGTCTCACCGACTTTTGACCGACTCGGTTTTGCATCATCGGTCTTTTTCCTTTTCTGAAAACAGAACACCTTTTTTTTGTTTTTACCCTTACACGTTACAGCCGTCCAACATCAGTTCAGCTAGAGTTGAGTTGAATATCTGTTATTGGCATATTAAATGTTGCTTGCTGAACATCTGTATGCACTTGCTGCCATCCGTCACGGTGTGCCAGCTTCTGCCATCAGACCGCAGCTGTTCCGTGACTGACCTTGCGTGACACAGGAAAAGTTCCTTCAAAATATTTGATGTTTGTGTCTAAGATTTACAACATTTAAATTTGAAATCTCAACCACCAGTCGAGCTTTAGATAAATCGAGTGCAGTCTTGATGATGTCGCTATCAGAATATTGAAGTCCGGGTACAGAAATGCCACTTAGCAGATTGAGTTTCTCTTCTCTTTGATGACCACGGCCTCAGCTTCTGTTTCGTCAGTACAGTAACACGAGCTCTCTTGTTTTGTGCATTTTACTGTAAAGACTGACAGATGATACCGGCCCAGATGTTCCGCGATGAGACCAATAATAACGCGGAACCTTTTACTCTCCCTCCCGGCTTCTCACTGTCTCTCCGCCCATTTTTCATTCTTTCCTTCCACTTTTCTAAATCTTTTCCCCTCGAATCTCCACCGTCTCCCTTCTCCACCCTTCTCCCTTGTAACTTCCTCCGCTTCCTCTGCTGCTTCTCCCTCCGTTCCAGGTGTGGAGTCCGTACCAGCAGCCTGACAGTCTTGGAGACCTGGAGGGTCGCGTGGAGGACAAATCGCGCAGCCTCTACACCCACGAGGAGTACATCAGCCTGGTGCTGAACAGCGGCAGCGGCCTGTCCCACGACTACGTCAGCCAGTCCATCCAGGAGGACCCGCGCATGATGGCGTTCTTTGACTCGCTGGTGCGCCGAGAGATCGAGGGCTGGAGCTCTGACTCCGACAGCGACCTGAGCGAGGAGGCCATCATGCAGCTCCACGCCCGCGGACGCCGCTCCGCCCGAGCCACGCCGCCGGCTCCCGTCGCCGCCTCAGCCGCCGGCCACCACAGCGACTCTGAGAACTCGTCCTCGTCCTCTCTCGCCGGACCTGAGGCCTCGGGAGGGGAGGAGCAAGCCCGGCCCGAGGGGGAGGAGCGCCCAGGAGGCGCAGCAGGCACCAGCGGCATCAGTCCGGCTTCCTGGTGAACGAAGACTCGGACTCGAGTGAGTTCTGGCTCGACCCCATGCCCCGGCCCCGCTCCCCGAGCCCCAGGGACAACTCCACGCTGTCCAGCCCCACCTCCTCCACTTCGCTTCCCGCCGGAGCCTCCAGCTCTTCCACGTCCACCTCCAGCTCCAGCAGCGACGACGAGGAACGGCGCAGCGCGGTGAGGCGGCGCAACGTCATGAGGCGACGACGCATGCACGTGGTCTCCAGAGCCGGGGATCGACCCGAGTCTGTACAGGCTTTGTTTTCAGCCATTGACTCCTGCAGTTACCCATCCATCTCCATCGATGACCTGTCGTCCTCCTCGTCGGGCGAGGAGCGAAACTCTCTCCAAATCAAGCCCCAGACCGGTGGCGCCGGAGAGGAGGAAAAATGTTTGAGCCCTTCTGACTTTGTGTGTTCGAGCCCAGTAATGTCCCCCGAGAGCCAAGAGAACGAGGAAGGGAGCGACAGGACTGAGCTGGAGAGACGCCCAGCTGCGTCTCCTCAGTCACCGGACGGACGCAGGACGGGAGGGAGGGCAGAGCCGGCGTCGGACAGCTCCGACGGCGGAGAGGCGTGCGGCAGCTCGGCGGCCGCGGACAGTAACTCCCAGAGCCGACGGAGCCCCGGCGCCAACGGGCAGCACCGGACTGGGGCGCCGCACGCGAGCCAGAGCCGCTGCGTCTCCTCGGAGTCGGAGGGAGAGACTGGCGTCACGCCCGAAGACACCAGGCAACGGGGAGAAAAAGGCCCGGCACAGAGCTCTCTGAAACGGACTCACGTGGGGTCGGCAGAGGGAGAGCCAGGCTCCTCGCCCTCAGAGAAGAAGTTCAAAACATAGTGACACATCCCGAAAGAAATCGTTTGCTAACAGACTTAATTTAGGAAGTGGGTTTTCTATGGGTTTTTACAACTCAGCTTTTTCTTTTTTTTTTTTTAATTTTGCGTCTTGCTGTCATGTGACACACCAGCTCGCGCTGCTTATGAGCAGGAGACGATAAGCAACCAAAACAAAAAAAACAAAAAAAAAAAGACAGTGTGGTTAATTTTTGTTTCAGAACAAATGACGGTGTTAGATCAAACCACAGGTGAGATAAAAGATGGGAAATATAAAACAAAAGCTACATATTGTTGATAGCGATGGTATTTTCAGTGAAATGCAACGGCTACTCCATTTAATTTCATGCATCGCCCGTGTTTTTTTCTTTTTCAGTCGTGCTCTGCTTGTTGCAGAAAGCTCCACCCGGGATTTGGAGCTCTTCCAAACATAAAAAAAAGGTGTTACCCAGAGCAAAAGCTTTGCAGCATTTTAATTTCTACGGTTTCACGCCGAGTGTAAATCTGATTAGGCTCATTCTCATTTTCTCAGCTGAGACTGTTTCAGGGTGCCTGAAGAATTGACTTTGTCTCCATAGAAATCCTAAGAAGCGCCATGTGTTTAAGCTGTGCATTGAAACGATGCTTTCAGTGTCTCTGCCAGTTCTTGTTTTTGTTTTGTTTGGTTTTTTTTATCTCGTTATCCAGCCCCTGGGTACCATTACCAGCCAGCTCGCTTTTGTTTTCTCGCAATTAAAGAATAATTTGTTCTCCAGCGAAAGCGCCACAACTTCTTCCTGAGGCTTTGCTGAGTCACAAAGGCTCGATTGGTGAAACGTGACTCTGTCACAAAACTATTCGAAATAATGAAAAAGAAGTAATTTCGTTGCGAACCAGGGTCCTCCACCGCCAAGCGCTCAATTGAGTTGCCATGGCAACGCAGCCTCTCCTCAACGTGGAGCCTGTTCATCTGGCCGTGACCCTGAGCAGCCAGTGTCGGCCGGGGCAGAATATTTTATTGATTGGACCTAAGAGCTATTATTAGCAGTCTGACATCACTGAGAACTACAACATGTGATTGAACTACCAAGAAGAGTCGCAGTACTACTAGTTCATCTCGTGTGGATGGGTACTTTAAGGGCAACGTAGCACCAGAGTTTTAGGCCTCTCTGAAAAGTATATTTAAAGCAGCTGACAAAACAAACTCACCGCAAGGTCCATTGAACAGCTTTTCTTGAGCTTTCAGTCATGTCCAGTGATCCTTTTGCTCAGCTGTCATGGAATTATAGATGTTCTACAAAATTATCACGGAAGAAGTTTAAGCGCCTACGATTGTCCTAACGTCTGCAGGGGAAGATTGCGTGACGTGACTGAAAGCTGCGTAACGTCCGCTAACTGGACCTTGTAGTGTGACTGTTTTGTCAACGAGTGTTTCCAAGATCAGGAAAACATTTTCTTTATCTAATTGTTCTGCAGCACTCCAGAGGACATGGCCGCCTCGTATATCGATGGTGCCCTGATTGGCCGCTGTGGGATATTGTCATGAAACTCCTCAAACAGGTGGATAACGAGAAAATGTTCAATGTAAAAGTGCATCAAAGGCAAAGCAAATCTATATTGTTTGACAATGAAAAAAGATGGAATATCGACCCATCGTGAGGTTAATAACCATGAAGGGGTCGACTGCCGCACCTCCTCAGATTCACCGACAGTGCAGAGATTGTCCATGAAGCGCATGATGTCATTACTTTCTAAAGGATACTGCCCTGCCCGTTGACGCCTGCCCTCCGCTCGAGCGACGGCACCCTTCTGCCAGACAAAGCGGAGAGATTGGAAAAAGAAAACACGGCCCGTGGCATCGCGGCCTCCCGAGCTGGCGGCGAGGAGGTAATCTGCGGGCAGGCAGACGTGCAGTCGAGGGTTATCGAGTTGTTTGTGCAGCTCTCTTGTCAAAATAATTTCCCCTTCTGCTCCGAACTTTCTCGGTGCAGCTGTCACTTATCTGCAGGAAGTAGACACCCTTCATTTAACCTCCACGCTTCCCCTGGGACAAGTATTCAAATAGGGATATCGTATGCATTGGCGTTGTTTACATTTTGACTGGAGCGCGCCTGCTGGGCTGCATGCGGCTTAATGATTAATCACAGGCTGCAGATGCAGGGGTGTACAAGAGGGCCAACAATACGGTTTCCGCAGCTGTAAACATCGAGTTAAAATTGTGCGGCGCGCTGGATTTTTACAAATTCCCTCAAAAGTATTCAGTGACTCACATTTTTACCGCACACAAAGCTCCAGTGACTTGTGGCCGGTCGCATTCGAGGAGAATGGCGCTCATTAGGGATTTTACAATGGGCCTATTTATCTTTATTTATTCAGGGAAGGTTAACGTGTGCTCTGTCCCTCCCTCACACTGTAAGGTCACATTCTGGGAGGAGCCCAGTGCGACCTCAGCCTCATTTATGAACAAGGTGCCGGCATTGTTTTTTTTGTTTTTTTCCCCCCTGCACCAATCAGGAATGAGCGATATCCTAATCCCAACGGGGTGTCAGGTGGCGCTTGTTTTTTGCCACTCAGATTAGATCAGACCACGCCCACACTGCCCAAATTAAGCACACCGGCTGAGATTTTGAGTGTGAAACTCTGACTTTTGCATATTTTAGTCACCAATATTAGCTGGAAAAGAAATGCTGCACTGAGTTAGCACAGCTCTCATTGTCAGACTCCTGGTGGACAAAAGTCTCAAAAGAGATGCAGCAGAGCCAGAGATCTGAGGTGTGTTTCAATCCGCCTGTTTCTAATTGCATTTTCAATTTGCACATTGAAAAAAAAAACCTGAGTGGAAATACCAAAAAAATTCCAAAACTTCTTTCACATATGTAGTAGCAGCTACTTCCCAAGACGCGTTCCCCCTGAAGATTTCAGGTTTTTAGGTCGGATCCTGTCTCTGACCCCTGAGCTTCCAGTTGAAACTCCCCACACAGCTGCATTATTTTCTAAAAGAGCAAAACTCTCTTTTTAGACCAAGTCGTGACATTCCTGAGCCTGTGCCTGCAGTATTTTCCTCCTGGTCCCAGATGGTGTTTTGGCTCGAGCTGTTTGACCACAAAGTCCAAACACACGTACAATTCAATGGGATTACCGCGGTTGTTCAGCAGTATCCCATACATGGCTCAGCTTTAACAGCAAGGACAGCTATTTAAGAGTTCTCCTCCCAACATGACTGGAATACCTTGGGAACCTGCCAGAGACCAGACAGAGCCAAATGCACCAGCTCTTCACATGACCCGTGTGCCTCAGAGAGCAGGGCTGAGCTTCTTTGCGCCACTGACTCTTCACAAGATATTCTGGGATTCTGCTGAATAGTAATACGTTGACGTCAAGAAGCTGGACCGGGGGAGATGCTCCCCAGTCTACACAAAGCAATACCGCGCAATCTGGAGTGTGCCACCAGAATAATTATACACATTTCAGTGGTTAATTACAATGGGTTAATTCATGCGTTTAATAAGCCATCATTTGCGGCTTTGGGATGATGAGTCTCTTTTGTCAGCCGGCCAATTAGCGCCCCTGTTGCCGCTCTGCGGGTTGGATCTCCTTTACGTTTCAGCGCCATATTCTGGCTGTGTGTTAAAATTCCATAATGAACACTGTGTAAAATTCACGAAAGAGACGAATGGTAGAAAACTCAACTGGAAATCTTTTTTAGTCACGTTAGCAGCACGGCTTCCGGTACGGCGACGTCACTCCATTTCCACATCCATTGTCCACCATTTAGGTCCAAACGTTGCCGTCTGGCTCAAAGCGTCGCATCGTCTGCGTCTCGTGTGGTTGACAGAATAATAAAACAAGACAAAAACCTTTTAGCCAGTAATTTTCTGAATAGCATCATATGTAATGAATCGCTTTGTTTTTCAAATGACTGCAGGCTAATTACCTAATGGAAAAGTGTATAATTCATCTCAAGTCTGCATTACTAATGAGCTGCAGTCAGCTACTTTTGGTTTTCTTCTATCAATTACCTGGTACCATTTTCCAATAAATTTCTTAAAGACTTCAAAAGCTGTAATTACTGGCTTTATTAATGATTAATAATTAATTTACTTATGAGTTTAAGACCTTAATAACAGCAATTTGTTGTTTCCAGGTTGTGATAACCATCAAGTTCTATATGTAAATAAGTTGTTTATGAATGGATTTCTGTCCAGATGTCCTGCAACTGAAGACGAAGAGACAAACATTGGACATTGGTTGTTAAGTCCCCGTAATGAATTAAAGAGCTAAAGGAGAAAAGTGTGATGCATGGAGGAGAAATTTCAACAAGTTGTTCCCGGCGGTGGATTGTAGCTATACATAAACGTTGTTTATTCAGGTCGTCTCATTGAGAGCAAAAGAAAAATCTGAAAAATGCAACCAGCTCATAAAAAACATACAAAATATCCAAAGATTGACTTGCCAAGAGAAATTAAGGAAGCTAACCTGAGCATTGTTTGCCGTTCTACCATTGAAATGGTGCACATTTCTGTTGTTGTTTTGCGTCGTCGTATGACTGACTTTCCTGACAGAACATGTTCTGACCTCAGAAGCCCCCTGACACATTGGGCCCCTGGGCCCAAGATGTCACTGTGATATACATGGGTCAGCTGCTGAAGTAATGATGGGTCAGCGTGATAGTACAGGATATTGCCGCCGCGGACATAAAAGATAACTGTAGTTTTATGCGTTTTTCTAATGAGACAACCTTTAATACTGTAGAGAGAGAACCTAATTCAAGTTTTATATTGAGTCAATGTTTTATAGGAATTTTAAATGACTGTCTGCTGTCAAGCCATAGCAAATGACCAAAGCGTTATGTAAAACTAATCTATAAAGCATTGGTAAATGATTCAGTAACTATTAATCAATCTATCAACTACTGATATTTTAAACCCTTGATAAATGGAGCCTTATCAGTCTTTCATCACCTCGGGGCTGCCGTTGCTCACAGGCAGTCACAGCCGCCTTCCTTTAGCCGGGGACCGGGCGGTGAGCTGGCAGTCTGCTCCCTGTCTGTGACATCACTTTCCCAAACATCCACCGTTGGAAGTTTGTCCATATATGGAAGAGCACTCCACTTTCTCCTCACTGTCGGGGCTATCCCGTGTCGGCATCTTTCCTGCTCTCTTTGTGTCTGCGTGCGTGTGTGTGTGTGTGTGTGAGAGAGAGAGAGAGAGAGAGAGAGAGAAAGAATGGATAGAGTCGGTTTACCTTACAAGGCAGACAGGCATGGCCATCCTTTCACGTGTTTACAGGAGCAGCATTGTGACTTCACTTTTCTTTCTGAATGACTGGAAGCCCGGACCATGCAAGTGCAGTAGAGTGCAGTTACAAACTGTTGCACAGGGTGGTGGAAGATGTACTCAGATACATTACTTGGGCTTAGTAAAAGTACTCCATTACAAGTAAAGTCCATATATGACAATGTTACTTAAGCAAAACTGACTCAGCGGAAATGTGGCCGCTGTGACTTGTATCATTATGTGTGCAGTATGTGCAAGCAGTATTTTACTGTTGTGGTCAGTTTGGGTGGAGCTATCTTTTTGTACAATGTACATTATGTATTTTATGAAGGACTGCAGCTAATACTTTTCCATGTGGATTAATGAATGCTTGCCTTGTGAAATTCCAGGCCAAGTAATATCCCAAACCTCAAAAATCACTAATAATAGATTCAAATGATTAAAACTGGCTAATCAGTTAATTGGATCATTTTGATTGCAACTACTTGGAAAATTTTACAGCTTGAGTTACTTCACGTAAAGTCACATATTACATTTGTTTTATGCTAATTAGGGTCTAAAGCAGAGGTCACCATCAGCTTAATCCATGGCCCATTGCAGGAAATGTAATATTAATGTATATTATATATTTAAGTATCAGTTTACATGTACTGCTTTAAAGCCGATGTGTATTTTTCAACTGTGGAATTCTCGAGAGACGTAACGAATAATGGATTTTTATTCATCACAAATGACTGTGTTTGGCTTTTCATCGTTTCTCTCATGTCACTCGTCTGTCATGGTGGTTCGCTAATTGCAGCCCACAGACCCAACTGTTTCTTTGTGTTTTGAGTGAGAGGCAGCAGGCAACATGAGAGCATCTTCTCCCTGCTCCTGTTCGGTCCTGGAACGTGTGTGAGGGAACTGAACAGTGCTGAGTGGAACGAGTAGATAATAAACACGAGTCTGCTGTGTGTTGCACTGCAAGACTTGCAAAAGTAATTCACAGGTGTTTCACACAGCGCGTAGACCGTTTCGTTTATGGTTGAACTGCTGCGGTCGTTAGTACCTTAAAATATTATTTCAGCACCCCATTCCCAATCAAGGTGAAAATAATTTGCTGTAATCAAAGGTACAAGGTAATTTCTGTGTTCATGTTTTGTATTTACATTACTAAAGCTCCGTTGTCTAACTATAACTAGAAACAGGGAACTTCCACTTTTTGTTTGTGTGTGTGTGTGTGTGTGTGTGTGTGTGTGTGTGTGTGTGTGTGTGTGTGTGTGTGTGTGTGTGTGTGTGTGTGTGTGTGTGTGTGTGTGTGTGTGTGTGTGTGTGTGTGTGTGTGTGTGTGGTAGCGGGCCAGTGTTTGTCCACCACCACCGGGTCTTAAATATCCTCGCAGTCAAACAGTCAAACGTTTGGATCAACCGACGCAGTCAACCTTGAATCTTAAACCTCAGCGGTGACAGCCGAGCCAGCCAATCCGCTTCGGGGAGGCGGGTCCTGTAGCCCCCGAGGCGTCCAATCAGATCCCTCGGTCGGTTATCGATTCAATTTGTCTGAAGCAAAGTTTTGGCGTCTGTCGCTCTTCGACGACGGACCTGCCTCCTGCTTTGCCTGACTGCTCACCGCTGAGTTTCTCCTGCCGGGCAAAAAAAAAAAAAAAAAAAAAGCGGAGCAGATAGAGGAAGGGAAGAGGCAGAGTTGGAGGGAGAGAGAGAGAGCGAGAGAGAGAGAGAGAGAGAGAGAGAGAGAGAGAGAGAGAGAGAGAGAGGCCGGGGGTGGACCGTTAATTCCATCCACACACCGTCTTGAATGCGTGGAGGAGAGTAGACGGAGCCGACACACGCCGCTGTACAAACATCACCTCGCCGAGGACCGGGGGAGCGACGCGAGAAGCCGAGAGCGCCTACGCCTACACACATATATATATATATAAAGCTTTATAAACACATGCATAATATGGATCACTATGACGGAGAAGTTGATTATATGCAACAGGAAGATGACTGGGATCGGGATCTCCTCTTGGATCCTGCATGGGAGAAGCAGCAGCGAAAGGTGAGTCCGACTTCCTCCTACCTCCCGTGGAAAGGTGCGGAAGTGAGGTTGCTGCCGTCGATGAACAGCGTTAACGAAGCTGCGCGTTATTATCGCCAGTAATGCCGCGGATCGACGGGGGTGTGTGGCCGGTGGCGGTGGAATACTTTTGACAGCGTATCGATCCGCGACCGAGATCGGCAGCGAAACGCCGACCGGCAGCTGTTCTCGCTCGGACGACCGGGCTCCCGATCCCCGCGCCGGCGTCACCTGTGACGCGTCGCTCGGCCACTTTCACGGGAGCGCCGACTTCTGCTCCAGAAACTTTTCTCGCCTCCGGGTCTCGCACACGCTTGCACACATCCTGAGCAGCGTTATGAAATATCCTGTAGCCGAGCGGCGATTACACGCAGGAGGCCCACCCATTATCTCGAGAGGTGGGGGTGGGGGGGTGTAAGAATAGAAAAAAAACAATTAAAAACTGGACAGGACGCCCACCCTCTCATGGCAACAGATGTCAGCCATGCGCTTGACTGCATATGGTGTGTGACCGACCCCCCCTCCTGTCATCTGGTATATGATGCGACGTGGATTAGGCCATGCTTAACGACCGGGGGATGGAGTGTGTGTGTGTGTGTGTGTGTGTGTGTGTTGTGTGTGTGTGTGTGTGTGTGTGTGTGTGTGTGTGTGTGTTTGGGTGTGTGTCTGGGGGGTAAACCCCCCATAACTCACTTTGCGTCCCCTTTATTGAATTATTTGGCGAATTTTACGCGCGGATTCTGCACGTTTCCATCGAAACACGCGGACATGTCGGAGGGTATACGTTGACTTGTCACCGTCCGGAAGTTGGTTGATCCATCTTTTAAGAAAAAAAAAAATTGTGAACACGTTACTGTTTGGCTTGAACGTGAGCCTGGTTCCCTTCAGCGTGCACGCGGGTCATCCGCACGGCGAGGTTACTCTCTCTGGTTTCCAGACAGAGTAAATGAATGGTCTTTTTTTCCCTCCCCCGAGAAGGTGTGCTACTTTTTCTTTTCTTTCCTTTTTTCCTTTTTTTCCTTTTTTCTCTCCCCTCTCTTCTTCTTCCTGCCCTCCGCGCTTTTCCTCCGCTGCGAAAAAGGGGGAAGAAAAAGCGCTGTGGAATCTGAGTAAGCGCTGTGGTTTGGGCAGGGCTTGCATGGGAGCGAGCGTGCCCAAAAATGGTAATAATCGGCCCCTCTCGCTGCCGTCGGAAAACTTTTTCCCCCCAAGTTTCTCTCCCGCACTGCGAAAGCTCTCGGGCTCCCAGTTTCCTGGATTATGTCATCGACAGGCTGCTACCGGTCGAAAGCAAATTAAGGGAAGGAAGGGAAAGGTATGCGAGCGGGGCTGAGGTGAGGCGCGGGCTGCGGACCGGGCCCAACCAGGACTTGGCGGCTGCTTGTTCAGCGAAGGCTCCTCATCCAACGAATACAAAAAGTTTGCATTAACACCTGGCGGTTTAGTTACCGCACCCCTCCGCTGGGCCTGGGCTCACGTGAGACCATCCAGGTGAAACTCCTGGCTCTGTTGACCCGCATGACCCCCCCCCCGTAGAGCGCAGGGATGCTTTTTAATGCATGTTTCTCTCCTCGCAGAGCAGTTACAGGCTGAAGTCTGACTAGACTCGCAGACAAATTACAGGCCGGTAGGGATGACAGCATGCGCCTCTGTCCCCAGGCCTGGGGGAGAGCTAAATGTCACACACACACACACACACACACACGCGCGCATGTCGCGCACGCCCATCCAGATTCCTTCCAGGCCTCGGCGAACTGCTTCGCTGCTGATGAACAGATAATGTGGAAGCCTTTCATGTTTGCTGAGTCTGTCCCCGTCAAGGAAAAAAAAAAAAAAACCCAAAACCCCAACACATCAGTGTTATTATTAACATATGTGTTATTCTGATCTGCTCAGTGTTTAAATGCGCCAGCCAACGCCCCCCCAGAGGTGCTTCATTAGCCTTTCAGATGTTTGCTGGTTCATTTGAAACAGGCGCAGGAAAAACGAGACCCAGTACAAACAAGCCTGCAAAAAAAAAAAAAAAAAAAAACCAGAAAGGAGAGCAAGGAGGAAGCAGCAACAGATGGTCGTTTTTTAATGTTTTTTGCCGTTGCAGCACCGACTGCACGCAGAAGTCAGCAGTCACGTAGCCATACGGTAAATGGAGCTGTAATAGCTCGCAATCGTTCGGCGCTGGAAGCCTCGCAGCTTCGCTCCGCGCTGCTCTGCTTTTCTCTTGCCCCCAACACCATTGGTTTGTTTGTCAAGAAGTGATGATTGGGCAGCAAACATTTTGACCCCCTGTGTGATTCTGTCTGGGCCCCAGAGACAACAAAACTGTTTTCTTAAACGTGTGTAAGTCTCTTAAAGTAGTCTTCAAGAGCACATATTGCGCGCTTTTTCTCCGGCCCCGTTCGCTTTGACGCACCCGAACCCAGCGAGTCGGAGAGTGCTTCAAATATTTAGAGTCAAGTCTTAACCTGACCTGCAGGTATAAAGGTGCCGCTGTTCATCTTATCTCGGAATCTGAAAGCCTGTGCAGACCCAGGTGTTTCAGCCCCGCCGCGCCAGAGGTTGCTTGGAGCCGCAGCTCCCGCATAGTTTTCGTACGACGTCGGATTTTGTTAATTCATTTTCATCACGCCTCCGTTCGGCAAACGCGCACCACATCTGCTTTTCAGTATCCAACAGCGTGGAGTTTTTTTTTTTGATGTTGTTGTTGTCCTCGTCGTCGGCGTTTTCATAGCTGGAAGGCGAGGTTCAGGTGTGGGCTGCCGTAGCTCATCTGTCCAGGTTTGTCCTTATAAGGGTAAAAGCTGCAGCACCTTCGATCGGGCCCTGCCTGCAGAAACGCCCGCCTCCTACTTCCCATCTCCCACACCCCGACCTCCGTGTTCCCAAACACTCCCAACCCACACCCACATTCCCCTGCTCCGGCTGTACAAGCCGGGTCACGAGATAAGACCGAAGACTGATTTCACGATGTGTTCGCTTTTTGCCAAACAACTTGTGTCTCCACTTCGAGTCTCATAATGAAGAATTCTGACAGACACGGACCAGGCCGCTTTTCTGAATTATATATATATAATATGTCTCATAAATAGTGAAACATCTGCTTCGTCTCTTCATGCAACCTACTGACTGGGTTGATAGATTTTTTTTTTTTTTTGGTCATTCAGACTGACAAGCTGTCTACGAATCACGGTACAGGGCTTGATTAATCCAGCCCACAGGCCAGCACGCTATGCAGGAACTTGTCTTTTCTTGTCAGAGATATGCAGGAAGCGCCCGCCAAGCAGATCAGTCATCAGACTTAACCATCACCGCTTTACACACCCCACTTTGACTAATCTGGGTGGGGCTGTCGCCGGCACCAGGCGTCCAAACCCAGCATCCTCACCCACATCCAAGCTAACTGACATTTCACTGCGTCTGGAGAAAATAACACTGACAGTAACTGCAAAAAGAAAAAAAAAAAGAAAAAAGAAAGACTGACTGTCGGGAACAAGGACAGGCCTGCTTTTGTTTTCCGCGCTCAGGAGCGATTAAATTATACTATCCGAGAGGTTTTGGTCGTCAGGAAACTGACTCAACGCATGAATGATCGTGTGATGTTTCAGTTCACGTAAAAAAAAAAAAAAAAGAGAAAAAAAGGATTCCAGGACGGCAGCTGTTTACCAGATTGCATAATAGGATGTGTAATGTCAGCTCTGACCACCTCGCAAAATGCTTCCTGTCATCAGATTCCTCTCCGCCCATGATGCACCTTGCACAAGCGCTGTGTGAACAAAAGATGAAGAGCATCACGGGCCGCCGGTGACAAAGCAGGGAATGTCATTCCAATGAGTTCCCCTCTTTCTCTCTGCGCGCGACAGGCGGCCTGACGGAGGCGTTATGTGCTGAAATCCTGCTTCTTTTCACTACATAAAACATGAGCGCGCAGAAGACACGCACACACACACACACACACACACACACACATATTCCACAGACTGCCTGGCTGTGTCATGTGATGTTTTCCATCCTTTAGTCTCACTTTAGGAACCGCTAACTAATGTCACCCAGAACTACACTTGATTTGTAATGAGTTACTTCACTCGCTCACCTTTTTAATATGTTTTTTTTTAAATGCAGTTATTCATTTTTTTTGGTGAGAGTTAGATTATATATAGATGCTGAAGCTGGAGCGAGGACATGGTTAGCTTAGCTTAGCATAAGGACCGAAACAGCCGAACCCAGCTCTGTCCAGACCCACCAGTAAATCCACAAGCTGTGAAAGAAGTCACAAGTCACGGCAGCTGCAGGTCAAGTGTTTTTGTAGAGATTAAACAGACACACTGTAACATATTAGCGTAAGTGAACTTTAGAGGTGCGGCTTTTGTTATCTTTGGAGAGAGCCGGGTTCGGTCTCCCCCCCCGTTTTCAGTCTTTATGCAAAGATAAGATAATCATGTGGATTTTTAACAGAAGGGCATCCAAGTTGTTTTGAAATTACTCTCGGCAGGGAAGCAAATGAACATTCTGTGTATTTTGTTTAATGTCAGCTATCAATTAAAGGAAAAGGTGAAAAACTGAAGCTGCATCCTGACTCAGGTGGCGTCTCTGTCTGTGGTCTGAATCAAAGATGCTTCAGGGAAATGAGCAACCCTCTCCCTGGAGACGGTTCAGTGTCCATTTCTCGGTCACTTAGTCACCAGTCGTCTGTCAGGGCGGCTGCTGATATCTGTGAGATAGTGTTAAGTCAGGAAACGGAGGGATATCTCGATAGAGGTCTGATAATCCTGCACCCGCGCGTCGTCGTGGTCACCGCAACCGCGCCGTAAATCCCAGCCCGTGCTCCCCGGCGAACCAATCATCCGCTCCGGTCACGCTGTCAGGGCTCCGTCTCGTTTGCCCTGATTGATGGGGTCACACGCTGACACCCCGGCCCGAGAGGGCCCGAGAGGGCCCGAGAGCATCCACCCGCCCCATCGCAGGAAGTTTGATGTGCGTGCTCCCAGCTCGGCCTGGTGGGTACGATTACAGGTGGAGTCCCTCTTTTTTTTTTTTTTTGAATGCAGTTGCAATTGTCCGTTGAAGACGCAGATTGCTCTAATTTAAGTCTACATTCAGCTGACACTTATGTGGATCATTTGTAACATTTGTGATGGTCTTGGCTGTATTGTATTTAAATCACGTTAGTGGCACCGTGATAATCAAAACGACACCTTTCCATCAAAAACATAAACATTTCTGGGTAATTCCAAACTTTTTAACGGCGGTGTACATCAGGAGTCAGCCCAGGCCGCTCTGTTTATCATCGGGCTTCAAACCTGTGAGGTTCGGCCCACTTCTTCCTCCCTGCCCCTAAGCCGAGGTAGGTAAGCTCAGTTTGATGGAGCACGTTTTGATAATTAACCGAAACATCTTGTTATCTACGGCTAATGAGAAGCTTTCAGTCAGGAGGAAACCCATCTCCTCTTTATAGCCCGAAGCCGCCGGCTGATGTACGGCGTGTCAGAGGATACTGACCTGTGTCTAATGACTCTTACATAACCCGACACCGCGTCTCAGCCGGGGGTATTGTTCTGCGGTGGGGTTTTACGGCGGCTGTTGTTGGAGAACTGGTGGCGGTGTTTACCCAGGAGAAGTCAACGCGACAGCTGACGAACATCCACCCTTTTAGAGGGTTGTTTTACCACGAGCGCTGGTGAAAATCCTGGCTTCTTTTCATCGTGCTAACAAGATCATTTGATTTTTTTTTTTTTTTTTTGTGGATGGTACGGACAGCATTTATGTCGGTCCATCATTTTAGTTTGGACTGGAACACCTCGGCAGCTATGAGGTGGATTGACGTGAATTTTGGTGCAAACATTCATGATCCACAGAGGATGGATCCCAGTGACTTTGATAATCACCTGAGTTTTTCCTTTTTGCCCTAGTGAGGTTCACATTTTTGGTTTAACTGGATGTCGTCGTTCCCTTAAACTTTTAATCACGTGCAGCACGTTTTGAGATACGTTGCTTTCTCGCGCACTGCTTCTTCTCTGTGCTTTGCAGTGCAGCTCCTTGTTGGTCTGGTGCCTGTTGCAGTGCCGGGGATTGAGAAAGCTTCCCCCAGCGGGGCCGGAGGGAGAAGCTCGAGCCGCGGCAGAGCGCCCCGTCCTTTCTTGGTCTGGAAAACATTTTCATGCCGCTGTTGCAGTTCCTGTCCCTGAACGCTCTCCGTTATTTGTTTCGGGAAGGTGAAAGCTAATTCGTCCTCGTCAAGCTGCGCGCTGCATCTGGGCTTTTTAGAATTCACTGTTTGAAAAAGTCAAATGTGAGCAATTACCAGGCTCTTATCTGAACAGCTCCCAAATGCCAGGGCCCTGATGCAAATTCTTGCATAGCTTATTTTCTCAGGCTCATGCTCCAAATTTAGAAACGTACACAGAAATCGGCTCTGAGCTCGTGGTTATAGGTTATTAAAACAGTTTTGAGGCTCAGCTGTGCAATGCATTACAACACACTTTGACTGTTTTGTTTCATTTGGAGTTGTGCAATTTACACTTCGTCCTGCGCGTACCGGCGTTTGGTGTTGTATCTGCGGCTTGTCAGTAGATTTGAGACCCCAGTCGGGGAGTCCTTTTTCCACACCCACCAGGGGATTGGGGGTCAAGGTGCATTTCCTGTGGAGCAAAGAGCGCAGAGAGAAAGGGGAAAAAAAAAAACCTGCTCAGTCCTGGAAACACTACGCACTTATGATCACATGCGTCCAACGGCGTCCGACCCAGAGGGGGCTTACAGGCAATCCGTCCGCATGTTTCCGAGGAATTTTGCCGCGCCACATGGGAAGGATGTAGCCGAGTCTTTCCGTCGCTAATGCTGTTAATCAAACCGCATGCATCGTCAAGTGCGTGCGCTGGCGGCGAAGCCTCTCTTTGAAGGCGAGGGGTGTGTGTGTGTGTGTGTGTGCGCACACCGCACCCGGGGGGAGCGTACGAACATGTGAGCGTATTAGTTGTAAGCCTCGTCACAGGAGCAGCTGCAGTGCGTCCCTTCTGAGTGAAAGCAGCTTTGGGTAAACAGATACCAGGGTAGAAGCAGTCAGCAGGCACACCTTTTCCATTCAGTAGCTGTGTGGGTGGAGCTCTTTGGGCGGGGGGGTTGGGGGTTGAAAGAAGAGGAGGGAGGGGGCAGTGCGTGGAAGAAGGGGCTCGGACAGAGGAGCTTTCAGGTCTCGGCACAAAGAGAGCGTGTTCGGGAGGCCATCCTTTGTCACATTGTCAACCTGGAGTCAATAATTCATCCTCACCGGCCGGGATGGTGTCGAGATATCAAATGACTCTTCGGCTGCTTAAAGGGTGTTTCCCCTCTGCAACATACCCAGCCTGTCATTTACAGCGCGGGGCAAGTTATTTCCAAAATATAATCAGCTGCTCACTACTTATTAAAAATGTCGATACATTACCTTACTGTATATTAAACAGCAGAAGCGTTTAGTTACAGTACTCCACAACCGCACATTACGTTTTCTGCCTTTGAAAAAAAACAAAAAACAAACACTCATTAGCTTCCTGGCAGCGAGTTGCATGAGAAGATGGATACAGGGGGAAACAGCTTGCCTGTTCAAAGACAACAAAATCCACCTGCTGGCACTAAATTAAATAACTAAAGCTTCCTAAATAACACGGTATACGTTAATTGTTTCCTGTAGGAAAACTGCAGCGGGTAGGCTCGCTGAATCGTGATGTTGTGAGGGGGGGGTGACTTTTTTTTTTTTTAAGGTGCTTTTGGAGTTGAGCGACTTTTCCTCTGTTTGTTCAGCCATGGCAGCCCCCCTCACCGCTCGCGCCGACGACCTCGTTCCCGCTCGTCTTCTGTTTATCCAAAACCAACTGCTGCGGCTTCAGCCGGAAACTTTATCAACGCGTCGCTTCCCATGTGGTGGGAGATCTGTGCCGGGCGGATGGGCTCATGCCGCTGACGCTGGGAGCGCAGGACTGCAGGGGCTGTAACGACACGGACTTAGTGAAGTTTCAAATGCTATTATGTTATATAAATCTCGGATAGGAGGGAGGAAAATGAGGTCCGCCTGCGTTAAAGTGCTGTTACTACTGCTTTTCCAGTCAGAAAGAAGTAAAAAAAAATCTACAGAACACCCTGTGACCCACTTTGTTGGTGTGTGTCCATCTTTTACTTTTTTTCCTTCTTTCCTGTCTCCTGCTCTTTCTCACCACCTTTCTCATCTCCCCCTCTCTTCTGTACGCTCTGACTGAGTGGGTGGCGATGGTTTTATGGAAAAAAGCCCCCCCCTTGCTTCAGCTTTAGCCTGAGCGTGTTGAAATCTCCCTCCAGTCTTATCAGGAAGCCCGTCTTCCTCTGCGCGCAGGGTGGTGCGTCACTCTTATTTGCACGGCGGGTAATAAACGGGCAATCGCAGCATTTGAACAATGAAGACAGGATGTTTCTTAGGGTTTTATTTACACTCCAGGCAATTAAGTCTAATTCGGAGGGAGGTCAATTCGGTGCGGCGAATCAGCCTTCCTAGGTGGCCAGTTAGAGGCAAGCGAGTGCAACGGGTGAATCCACACTGCGGGGAGAGGAAAGAGGGCAAATGTCTCTGTGAGCTGAGTTTGATACTAATGTTGGAAAACAAATCAATCCATCAATCTGTGTTAGTGAGTCCTTGGGAAGAGAGTGTTCTGATGAAAGTCGAGGCCAGAGGCTATTTGTTCTGCCGCACTCGTCCACTTCTCTAAAGTGGGACGAGTATTGAGCGTCTGAATTTCAATCAGCGGCTCCTATTGATCGTCAGGTCCACCGGCGCTCGTGGTCGGTTTAGAGTCCGCTCCCCGCGGGCGTGTTGCACCGGCGCCGATGACTCCGTGCTGTTTGTGAGACAGTCCGCGCAATTAAACCCTGCAGCAGCGACGGGCTCCGGCCGACGCCTCCTCTTCTCCCGCCCCGAACCGGCTCTCACCCGTCACCGTTTTTTTTCCCGCCGCAGGATTAGCGCGGCTCCCGACGCCGCCTCGCCCTGCCACGGCAAACAAGCGCCGGCTCTGAAGTGCTCGGCGCAGATCTCATTACGAGTCGCGTCGCGCGCCTTCCCCCTGGACAGCCCCGCCCCTGGTAACTCGGCACGGGAGGGAGAGGCGGCGTGCGGCGGAGAGAGCCCTTGGCAGAGCGGCGGGGGCAGCAGAGTGGTTCGAGCTGTGTGAAGTGCTGGCAGGTGTTGCGGCTGGTGGACAGACACCAGAGAGGGAGGGCGAAACAGCATGGCCGGTCGCAGCTGAAGCTGAAAACGCTGAAGTTGAAAGGTTGTCGGAGAGCCCCGCACGGCGGATCGATGCTGCCCTCCTGAACCCTCCCCTCGGTCCCCCTTCTTCGGTCATTTCTCCTCCGTGACTTCGCCGTGAACCGTCTCTTCTCTTGCTCGCTTGTCGTAATTACAACCTCTGTGACCTTCCACCGATCCAACAATGGAAAGCCAGAGCAGAAACACAGATGCCCGCAAGATTTTTCTTTGCCCTGCAGAAAATACAGTTTCCCTTTCAAAACTAAATGTTATGTTACTGCTGTTGACCATATTTCTGGGTCTGGTTTCATTTGGATAAACATCATGAAACCCAATGGACTGTATATAGTTTGCCAAATTGTATAATAACAAATTATTTTCTCTTTACCTGTGGATCCTTAAAACATTCATTACGTTCATTCTAGGAACAAAAACCAGATGAGAGGGGCGAATGAAAATGTCGATTGACCCACGCTCACAGCAGTTCATCCCTTGCCAGCAGCAGTGAGTGCTTCGTGGACATTTTCACCCCGGCTTCGGCCTCTCAGGCAGGCTCTCCCGTCATCCTGGTGTTGGTGGAGGTCCATATGCGGAATGAGACGAAGAAGGGCACACAAGCATGCAGCGCGGGCGTCACGGGTGGTTTCTGCTGAAGGACCACTTTGCGTGGAGGCTGGAGCAAGTCAAGCGGCCTGCGGGGCTGCGCTGAAAGGATCACGCGACTTGCGATCGAGGTTTCAGCTCGCGTGTCACCTGGACCACGATGACGCTCGTGTCTCCCGGAACCGTAGCTTTCGTTTCAGGTGCTTTTCAACTGGAAGTGCTCCCACCTCTCTGTTTGACTCACATGTGGAACTCATAATCAGGAAGCTTAATTTTGCGTGTTTGCTTCTCGAAACAAGCCCACGTATAAACACTGAGGCCCAAACAACAAGAGGCTGCAGGCCCACCGCCGCCGCCACCCACCCACACACACGGAGTATGTTTTCATTTTCACGTCAGCATTTCATTTGACTTTCCAAAACAACACGTGCTGAAGCAAAGAACCATATGTGAACCCTTTGATATTCTCTATGACTATATGTGATAAGATGTGCGTGCAGAACAAACATGGCTGATCAGCGACAACTGAAGGCTGTTTGAAGTTCAGTGCATTCTTGACTCTGAAAGAGCAGCTGAGAAAACAGCCGGCGCCGCAAGGTCCATTTAGTAGCTGTTCTGGAGCTTTTGATGGTACCGCATGATCTTTAATCACCAGGTCCAGTTCAGATTTCATTTTCTTAATTACTGAGCCCTCACTCAGTACCTGCTCACTAAACGCCGCCTTTTTAAATGTTCGCGTTCTGCTGGACTTGGTTTGGGGGATCTGCAAAGGGCAGCACTGCTGCTCATCATTAGCATGTTTACTGACCACCACATGCAGTATTAGGTTTGTTGAATCAGGAATGGATTGAATTGGAAAATGGTGTTTGTTGTTGTGATGGCACTGAGCTGCCTCCTCTCCATTAATCTATATGTATTCGTTCTGAACAGAGTCTTTTGCTTGGCAACAGACCAGCACATAAAATCATTTTTTCATAGTGGAACTCCTATATAAAAAATAAAAGAAATATATATTGAAGGAATCCACAAATTTGGTTTCCAAAATCGGATTGAATGTGTTGCACGAATATTGATGACGGATTCGCTGTCGTATTTGCTGCAGGGAGATTTCGTTTGTTTCTTCACTCATCGCATTTTCGCAGCAGGAGAGAAGTTTGCAGAGGCCACTGAAAAGCAGCGGGGCACAGAAATGCATCACATGTAAAGTACAATGGCCTTAACAGGGCACATACAGTACGGGTGACGCGGAGACGTTTTGAAAGCGCCCATTGTTCGAGTGCAGCGTGGCTCCTCCCAGCTCAGCGTTTCTCTGAGTCAGGTGACAGTCAGCAGCAAAAAAAAAAAACGCTGCACCGGCACAAAGCAGCGCCAGGGCCGGGGGCCGCACGGCCGCTGCAGGCGAAACTGCAGCTCCAGCTGACTCATGAGTACTGTGTTACGACTCGGGCGTACGCGGGCCACCTTACTGCCCAACCGCGCTGTTTGGATTGGCGTCTGTTGTGAGAGAGCGCCGACAGCTCATGGGCATGACTCGGGACTTTTGAATGGGCTGAGTCGTCGTGATAACAACTTCATCCTGTTCGCCGTGCGCTGTGTATTTTTAAATAAAGTTGT
Source organism: Psettodes erumei (assembly GCA_016785225.1). Classification (NCBI taxonomy): domain Eukaryota; kingdom Metazoa; phylum Chordata; class Actinopteri; order Pleuronectiformes; family Psettodidae; genus Psettodes; species Psettodes erumei. Next base: position 348,032 of record JAFBJZ010000380.1, on the reverse strand, counting down.
AATAAAGTTGAGTTTATAGTATTGGACGTGGACTGGGTTGATAATTAAGTAAAACCACATTGTACGTTGTGTTGTTCTCCCCGTGCCGCTGTGTGCGCCTAAGTACACAGTCTTCCATGTTTGCTTAAGCACCATACGTCTGGACACACACAGCACGGGCAGCAGGATTCTCCCCACACTGGCTTTTTGTCCAGTGGGACGCTCCGGCTTCGAGCAGGGAGAAACACGTTCACGCCGGGCCTTGACATGACTCATCCTTCCTGCCTGCGCCGTGACTCCAATCGCGTCATTTGCATCCGATTTGTGTGCTGTGAGGTCAGCGGAAATGCTTCTTATCGACACGCGTCATGCACTGTTGGGACATGGACAAATGGGTTTTGTCCTCAGCGCATATAGAAATATAAGGCTGATGAAACGTGCTTCTGGTGTTTCTTTAAAAAAAAATCCTCAACAGTTTTTACATTGGTAAAAATAGAAGTAGACCTTTTTAAAAGATGTTTTGGGTCAATGAAGAGAAGTACTCATTACAAAAGTATTTGATGTAACGTGTGTATATACTGTATTGTTGTAAGTAGCATGCTAAAGCTGGTTGAGGTGGGGCTAATTTTAATGTTGGGTTGCTAATTCCTTTACGTTTTGTATGTAAAATCTTAACCTGCAGAGTCTGTTAGATGTGTGCGTGTGTGTTGAAATGCAGTACTCATGTAAGCGTATTTAGTTACTTTTCTTCTTTCGGACAATAAAAATGAGAAAAAAAGTATGGCTGATGTTTGGTCCAACAGATGCATTTAGTAAAACGCGCCTGAACTGGAAATCTGTGAGGGTTTGAGGTCGATGGGATCCGTAGAGGAAATTACACAGCCGGCTCTCGACATCACACACATTTTTGCGGTTGTAAACTTGTGTTGCGTGGGGTGTGCGTGTGTGTGTGTGCGCGCGCGCGTGTCTGCTGACGTGTTGCATCCCGGTGAGCGCTCGGGGAGTCGCGGACGTGGGTTTTCAGAGCCTCGGCGCGGCCAAAGCTGTTTGTTTGTGGGTCTCCAGGCTTTCGCGGTTGCCATAGCGACCGCCCAGTTGTTAGGCGCTCTGCGGCATTTTCACGAACGAGCCGCTCTTTGTTCGATGAACTGGGCTGAGGAAGGGGCTTTTACCGCACTTAGACTTCTCATTGTAACACACACACAAACACATGAATATGCACCAGGGCCGCAAGAGAGTAAATATCAGTGGAATGGCCACAATGGCTGCTTTTCTTCGTCATTCTGCAGATTCTGTCCGACCCGCTGCTCCGTCAGCACCGGCTTGAACGGCGGCGAGCGCACGCGATGAAGTGCGCGCGCCTGTGCACGGGCTTGTGCGTTGTTTTTTTTTTTCTGCGTTAGCATATTTTTCCTCTTTTTTTTTTTTTCTTACACTTATACGTCCATGCGCCGGGCCGCGCGCGCGCACGTGCGTGCTGCTGAGGCAGCAGCCGAAGCGACAGATAAGTGTAATGGGATGACTGCGCTGAGTCAGCAGTTTGAAGTTTGAGCGCCTGGTCGGATGGATGCTGCACCTGAGAGAGTGGAGCACTCCATCATGGCTGCGAAGCTGGAGGGAAGAATGCTTCCTGTGCTCTGTGTGTGTGTGTGTGTGTGTGTGTGTGTGTGTGTGTGTGTGTGTGTGTGAGAGAGAGAGAGAGAGAGAGGGCGATGAGGCTAACTAAGGATATAACTAAGAAATGGGAACATTAAATTGCCTTCCTCAGTCCAAGATGCCAGTTCCTACAACTGCACCATTATTCTGCACCACATTTCCAGATCTTGTGATTATAATTTTATTCACATTTGATGCTTATTCAGCGTGGCATATTTGGTGTCTTTGGAAACCCGGAGATCCCGGCTCGAATCCAGCATAAGGTTCTGTTGTTTTCCTCCAGTGCGAGAATTTAGTTTGTGTTTATATATCGTTATATCAAATATCGTTGGGTTCTGGCCTGCCACCATGAAACCTGACAAACTGTGACATTTTATTAACTGAAGAACTAATCGATTAAGCCGGACGGTAATCGGCAGATGGTTGCAATAAAAGTGAGTTGCAGTCCTGATGAAAATGCCTGGTCAGATCTGGAGTTGAGTGGAAAATACGGGAAGCCACGGCGCTGGTTTTACATTGGTAAGTGTCAGCTCAACAAACCGGACCAGCTGCAGCGAGGAAGTAGAATAGAGCGGTCCACACACACACACACACACACACACACACACCACATCTGCCTGGCAGCCTTGTTTAGTGTTTCTGGAGTCGGAGGCGTGTATGTGTGGGTAGTCAGGCTGTATCCCCCAGTGAGCTTTAGAGGAAGGAGACGGAGGGGGAATGGTGACCTCTGACCCTCTCAGCGCACTCCCCTTGCTAGTTGGCAGCCGCCCAGCCTCCTGTCCTTCCTCTGTTGGGGAGAGAGCTTGAGCGCAGGGAAGGCTGGAGCGCCGAGAGAGAGAGAGAGAGAGTGAGCGAGGCAGATATTTCCCCTTTATCTTTCCGCCAGGTTCAGCAGGCAGAGAGACCATATTGTTCCTGTCCGTGACTCACTCCGAGCGGGATGGATGAGCAGCGGCGGCGTGGCGCTCCTCCGTGCTCGAGGTTCAAAGCTCTGCACGTCGGGGTGCTTCTGCGGACGTCAGGCATCAAAGCCCCCCCTGAAACACCGGTGAAATAAAGACGATTACCACTTAGGTATCATTTTCGTAGTTTTAGCCTTCACTTCCATCGGTTATGATGATATTATATACAGCAAGGCAAGAGATACGAGCAGTCAAAAGATCAGACAGGTTAACAAGCCAGATGTGGAGCCGGAGAATTTTTAGAGGTGATGCCACAGATCTCTGGAGTTAACCTGGTGTATGACTGGAGTTATGCAGGGGACTTCAGTGATCCACAGTTTTTCATTGTTGTCATCTTATTTGTCTCATTCTCATTCTTGGGAGCAGTTTTTGGTTAAATTGTTTCCTTGTTTATCCGCTGGATGAAATTGATTTTTTTTTAAAAGAACTGTAAAAAGTTTGAGATCCCACTTAGAGCAGAAAAATATGTGGCGCCGGAGGCCTGGTTGTTTGCACAGTTAATTTTCGAGACGGTGTGCTTGTGCCGCTCACTGCAGTCTCACTGCTGGCTCCATCCACTCCCTCTGTTGTGGGGCAGTTTGGACTTTGGCAGAGAGGGCTTACATAAAATTGAATAATGTGACCCAGTGGATATCATGCTCCGTTTCAGACTCTCTGGCTCTCTAGTTACTTCAGACGCCAGCACGGTCACGACAGTTTGCTTTTGGTCAAGAGCGCGGCGCTGGACTCTGCTCAGCGTGGATTTACATCGGATCCGCCGGTTGTGTCTCAAATTTTATTGCTAGAAATTGTGGTGGGTGTGCAGACTTGCGCACGAATTGCTTGTTGGCCAATAAAAAAGCACAGACGCATAATTCAGAGCTCAATATCTTGCTCTCGAAAGAAGAGAGAGGTCAGTCGAAAGTCTCAGGTTCACGATTTCGCCCTCTCCCTGGTCTTCCTGTCGCTTTCATTTCGGTTTTCCCCGTCTCTCTGTTTGCGCACTCCCCGTCTGAGTCCTCGTGTCCTCTCTGTCTCTGGGCAGACGCAGCAGCTTTTTCAGACTCCGCATCACTTCTCGCTGCTCTGGCCTTCCACTTGCTGCGGGGACGTTCTGCGCGTCTGGCAGATGCCCGTCCTGCCTCCAAACTGACATCAGTAACGTCGATTTTTTTCTGCTCCCTCCACACCCTCCTTGTCAGTTCTGACTCGCCTCTCAATTCTATTTTTGTTTTCATGTTTGTTTGTTTTTCGGATGACAGTTCATTGTTATTTTAGGACGTAGAGAGTATCTGTTGCCAATAACAACTGGCTGCGCTGTCAGAAATGCACGGGGGAGCATCACGCCTGTGCTTTGGCAGCTCGCGTTGAAGTTTTTGTTTACGTTGTGCAACTTTTTGACCAAACTGAGGCGTCATCCCAAAAAACTGATCCAAGTCAATTCCCTGTCTTTTTCTTTCCACTGCGGTGTGCTGTTCTCTCCCCTGAGTGTGGCTCAGCCAATCTGTCGTAGGTGTCAGATGTTTTCAGGTGAACTGAAAATGTACCTGTTGTCATGGCAACATTGACCGACTCCAAATTGAGCACTGAAATACCTGCAAAAACTAATGCTTACCATGTATTTTGGTAAATTTCATCAGAATACACAGTGCAAGTTGAAGACAAATGATTTGATTTCTAATGCTGTGTCTGTGAAGCATTTTTTTTTTTTTTTGTAAAAAGTTGGGTTCGGTTTCTACACCACCTCTACTTTTTTTTTTTTTTTTGCAGTATTTCCTGTTCTACTCGGTGTTTTAAAAAACAAGATGGAACATGCAGTGCAACAGTCTGGAAAGTCTAAGTCCAAGTTTAGGATGATCCCGATTCCGAGACATCCCCCCTCCTCTTTTCCAACATCTGTTTTTGAGAAAAAGGCGCTGAGATACCAGGAGAGAGCCCTCGCCGTCGAAGCTTTTTCCCCTTGTATCACTAAAACATGAAAACCCCACAGACTCGCCCTCTCTCCTGTCAGACAAGCATCATTTTCTGTCTCTTTGTGCTCATCATCATCATCCTCACGTGACGGCTGTGACGGCCCTGGTTCACGTCTGCAGTAAAGACGCTAGCGATGCTGTTTTTTTTTTGCACGTAACACGGGCCCCCACAAACTCCTGCAGGTAAACGGGGCGAATGAAACACGTGTAGGACGAGGCTCGCGCTGGAAAACGCTTGCTAGCCTCGCAACATTAAGGCTACTAACGACCCACAACTCAGCAGTCCCTGCAGAAGAGCATCTGTCTCTCTGCGTCTGATGCTGTGAACACGTTAACACCACCTTTAAATAAATACTGCCTTGTGTTTGGGCTATAAAGGTAAATTAGAAAAGTTCTCAGCTTCTTTATCATTTCCCATAGACTCCCCCCACCCCCAGGGTGCAGTTTTAAATCAGGGAGTGCTCTCGGTGAACTCGTCTGCTTCGACGCGGCGCCCTAATCCTTCACACATGAGGAAATCATCTGGGAGTCTGAGAGAGAGAGGAAGGTGCTGCGGCTGTTAGCAGGTCTGTTTTCCTGGCACGAGAAAGACTTTCCACCAGCACTCTCTGTCCCCCCGCGAGCCTGAGCGAAAAACGATGGCGGCAGAAATAGACTCCTACTCCCCGCCATCGACAGAGCCGCCTCCCCCTTACTCATCCAGACAGTATTTGTTCTCATTACAGCTCGAGCTGTGGGTGGCGTAAAGTGTTTTATGTTGTGGCTTTGATTGTAAAATAAAATGCACCCCCCCCCATCCCCCAATCTCTTCTCAGCTCCTTTCTCCATTTTAGTCGAACGTTTTGGAGGAGACGCTGGAAAACATTTTTCTCCAGACATTTTTCTTGCAATTCATCCGCCTGTTTCTGGGGTTTCGCAGGGACGTGAGAGGCCCTCTGGTACCCTGAGCTGGAGTCTGGGGCTTGAGAAACTGGCTGCGGTGTTGAAAACCGCCTTCCTGTGTCAGACGCTCTGCCAGCAGTATCTGCCTTTCCTCTCTCTCCTCTACACTTGTCTGCCTGCCTGAGAGTTCGGATACGGCGGGGGCTCGCACCCATGAGCCGCCTTGTTTCAGTAAAAGGATTGTACTAATATGGAACTGGCAGAGAAGCAGGAAATATTTTCCAAACTGAGGGGTGGACAAATACAAGGTGGGAAAAGGAACAAGGAGCAAGGACAGATAGTTGGTTCCCTAAAAAGAAAATATGATATATAAACAGGTTTACGGCTCGTGTTGATGCATCACGTAGCAGTTTTTTAAGCATCAAAGTTTGTTGTGATTATGGGGAAGACGGCCGTCAGGGAGGTACAGCGCTTTTTAATTGTTGAAGACTGTTTAAATACTTGTTCGAGATAGCAGCGAATGATTGATCGCTCGATTCAATAGAGAATTAAACAAAACTTTCCCACCTCAAGGTCCAGTTCCCAGACATTCATCCGGTCACATGTCATAGTGATGGATCAGCTGAACCTCCGGTTCAAGTTTATTTTCATCAGCGTTGGAACCAGAGGAATGAAGTTCTTGTCTAAAGCACTTATCAATTTCAAATTTAAAATGGAATATAATATGAAAATACAGGATCGAGCATATCTAAAGGTGGCTTTGACATCGGTAGGAGTAATTTGACCAAACAACACCAACCCAAGGTCTGCCAGAGTTTTCAACCGCGCCAAAGCTTCTTCACAGGGCTTCATCATCAAAGTTCAAGAATCTACTTAACTCATAAGCCAATCAAGACAGGAAGTCCGACATGCTGTGCATAAAACTGCAAGAACTAATGAGCTTCATCACATCCATTTCTGAGGCCACTGAGTACACGAGCCATACACGAGGATCAAGAAATATGATAGAAAGCTCCAGAAAAAGTTGGCAAGCGGACTTTGAGTCGGTGCCTGATGATACATGCAAGGAGTAGTTTGACAATTTGGGAATTTTAGCTTCTTCTTTCTTCTTTAACTGTCCAGATGTGACACATCTGCAGTGTACACACTAACTTTTACTGGTCACAGATTAACACGAAACATCTTGTTTACTAAATCCATAGAAAACAGAGTAAAATTTATTAGCTATTTACTGCACTGTGTTGCCATCCCCAACTTTCAACATATTTAGTGGACAGACATGAGAATGGCGTTGATCTTTTCCTCAAAATCTCTGTGACAAAACCACGTAAGTGTATTCTGCAAACATGTAATTCTCGCTCTACTGTGTGATTTTCATTTAAATCAGTTTTCAGCAAAAAATGCTAGACAACGCCCGGTTTCTGCGTGGCTTTTGTTGCGACATTACCTTGGACTCGGGGAGATTATATATTGCCCTATTTGCACTATTTTCTGTCATCTTACGATTTGAACAATTAGTCAGTTGATTTAAAAAAAGGTCGTAACGGCTTAAAAGAAAAAGGTCATTAAAACGCAGCAGTTTTGAAAACCACAGCATGTAAGTCAGGTCAGTCAGTCTGCTGAGCTCGGCGTTCAGCGGTCACCATGGGAAAAATGTTGCACGTAATGACGCTGACTGGCAACTTTCCCCGAAACTGATGCGGAGCAGATTCCTGCCGCTCTTGACCCCTGTTGTTTTTACAGCCCGCCTCAGTTCTGGGAGGCTGAGACGAGGGAGAAAACAGGCAGACGGGACGGGGTTGGGGTGGAGGGGGGCTGAAAATTTACGACCCTCCAGTTCCTCCCGCAGACGCAGCCGGCCGTGATCTGCTCCGTCACGCGACATGTTGCGCCGAGGCCGAAACAGACTGCGGTAACGAGAACGACTTTCGCTGGAGTGCCCGGTGATGAACTGGTTACGTCTTCAGCGGCTCACCGTGATTCACAACACAATCACACACGGGTCATACAGGACTCGCCACACAGCAAAGCACTATTTATACAACAAACAGTGCTCAGGGAAAAGATACACCCTGACGCAGCTGAACTCTTGAACGGCTGCTTTTACATTTTAGGGTGTATTTTGTTGTGCTGAGGTGAATTTTAGGGTTTTCACATTGAACCGGTACAGACGATGAAAGCTTGGATTGCTCATGAGACCTGCTAAACCTTTCAACAAGTGTAGCCGGTGGAGCAGCACCAGTTAGTGCTGGTGAGTGATCAATTTGTGGATCAAAGGTAAATGATTTGGCAAATATTTTCATGGTCAATTAAACGTGTATTCATTTTCAGACAAAATGCCAAACCAGTGAAATGTGGCAAATTGCTGCTTTTCCTGGTCTTGCACTGAATACATCTTACATTTAGTCGTGTTGCTCAGACAACCCAAGGCATTTTCAGGTGTTAATCATTGCTTTTTGTAATTATTTTCTTGTGAAAATTTGGGCTGCAACAGCCGGTCGCTTTTCATTATCACCTATTTGCCTATTTGATCGATTACTCTTTCAGTTTTACGATAAGACCATAGCAAAAAGGCCCGTCGCGATTTCCCGAAGCAGTCCAAGTGAACCACAGAGCACTGCGGCAACAAGGGAAAAGGCAAATCTCCTCTTGCGCTCGCGTTTGTGCTATTACACAACCCGCACTCCAGCAACCCGTATGATCGGCAGAGGAATGCGACAAGTTCACACCAGTTCTCAGATCTGCAGCTTGTCAGAAAGTCCTTCTTTTTGAAGTTTAGGGAAAATCCAGCATGGCACGGAAATAGATGAAGCTGGCCGAGCAAAAGCAGATGGAACGGGGGAAGCGTCGTTTCATGCTGTATCTGATGTAATCCTGTCACGACACTGGTGCTCATTCAGAGCATGTTTGTCATGATGCTACTCACCCTGCCACCTCCATTGGCTATAAATACCTCGGCCCGCTGCGCAGGGAAACCCCAACGCCTGCAGTTGCACTGGAGCGATGGCAACTGAAATCTCCGGGGGGCAGTTTTCTCTGTTAGCTGGTTCAGTAGTTGACCCGTATATTCAGTCAGTGCTGTGTTTCTGCAATTTCTGCAGTTTCTGCAGGCATTACCTGTAGTAGCCACTGCCCAGTGCAGGTTATTGATTGCCAAACCTCGCCCGCTTTGGGTACAGTTGCAATGCCTGACCTGGCACATACTCTCTGTAGTTTGTAGTAATAGAGATAGCAGATCCTTAGTCGTTTTTAAAACAATGCCTTCTTGATTTCAGGAAGTATTAGACAAAACCGGACGTCTCATTTCTGGCAAACAACGGCCGGTTTTGACTGAAGCGCAACTATGGCTTGCAGATGTGTCAGACCGGAGCTCGAGCCTCCGCGCTCCGTGAGCTGTTTGAAAATGCTGTCTCTGCAGGACTCATTATAAAACAAGAGCCCTGTGATGACTTGCTAAATGGCTGAGGCTGCAGCTGCACGGCCTACGCAAAAAGATTCATCCCCCGCATCCGAGATAATTGATCAAAACATTTTTTTTCCGACATGTAGCTGGCATATACTGAAAGTTTGGGGACGCCACAACCATCGGCGATATGGCCAGTCATCATTTACGGATTGACCACGGGTTTTCATGTTAATGCCTGTCTGAGTGGCTGCTCATGCAGTAATCTGCCACCGTGACCGGCGGAGCGGCGACTCGGTGTCGTGCCCTGCCAAGAGCCCCAGAGCACCTGAAGGGCCTGGGACTGTTGACCATAACACAGCGAGCGGGTCACGTGACAGCGCAGGTGGCGGCCGGCCCGCGCCGCCACTGGCTGCCAAAACTCCACGGTGACCCAGAGAGTTAGAGGAGCCGCGGGAGGGCCGGCTAATTCTCGTCGTCCAGCCCACGGAGCGGCTGAACTTCTCCTCCTTCCAGCACATTTAACAAGCTAACATTCTTTCTGTGAACTTTTACTCGTTTTCACAACTGTGCTCTTTGCGGATTGACGCAAAGCCTTTTGACATTTTCAGCTGTCTGTTAAAGCTGCACTAAGCAGCTGACTTTTTAGTAAAAAATGCACTTAGTTCATCTACTTATGACCCATCCCCCCCTTGATCTTCTACCATTCTACTCAATTTGCCCAACTGGATTTATGGCATTAGAACGTCTATTTATTTTGGATATCCTTCGGGGTAAAGCTGTAGCAGTTTGCTGATGATGTTAACGGAGTATCAGTGCATTAAAGGTCAAAGCTTTCCGTTGCTCCCGTTTTTTGTGGTCGCAAACATGCAAAATTAAAAGCGCTTCTCCCATCATTTTTTTGAAGGCATTTGCGTTTGATTTAAGCGGTGGCAAAGTGAAATCAGAAAGGGGAAGGAAGAGAAAAAGGGGCTGACACGTGTCAAAAATGACATCCTGAAAAAATAATCCCACAGCACAGTGGGACCTCAACCTGCAGAGCCAGCAAACGCCCCTTGTCTTAACACTCTGATTAAATTATACAGTCCTCGCATTAGCTGCTGACGCCACAGCCCTGCCACGGCAATTTAAAATCTTTGGCAAGCATCTAAAGGGAATATTGATCGGGATTAATTGGACTCTCTTAGTGCCTGTTGGAGCTTGAATCATGACTAACTTTAGGGGAATACAGTATCTTAGAGGCTGAGGGCGTGTGCCCGCCAGTTGCTCATAAATCTTCCCTGCTGTTCTTTTTCTGTCAGTTCTACCCTTGGAGATGAAACACCATATAATCTGCTCCTTTCCCTCCACAACTCCTGCAGTATCCACAGCTCGTTCCCCGGTTGAAACCACCACCGCTTGCCAGCGAGCTCGCACACATCTGAAACCTGGCTCTTCCGCGCTTTAGTTTATTGATAGTCGTGTAAACCTCATGCCACTCCGTTTTAAGAGTGACTTCATCGCGGAAGTTCCACGAGTGCTGCGAACCAGCTCACCAGCGACTTTTAAGTGGCTTTTGTTCCCCCGGCAGCGGAGGCCAGGCCAGTGGAAGACAGTGCTGGCTTTCATAAACGCCTGGCTCTGCTCCTGTAGGTCCTCCTCCTGCGCTGTGGTGGAAACATGGTGCCTGATGTTTAGGCCCTGGGTGTAATTAACTCGGGAACTCATAAAGAGGCGTTCGCGGCGGGGTGTACGGCGGACCCACTCCTCATGCCAGCTCCTGTTTGGGCGGCTGAGATCCCGCTCCAGATGTTTTCCGTCAGCGTGTTCGCATGCCAGCAGTGTTGGAGAATCCGGCCTGCTACACCTACTGTATACAGTATACAATGCCCCAGTGTGTTCTGGCTCCATGGAGAAAGCCTGGTACATCGCTAAGCTTGTTAGCAGCACTGGGAAAGGTGGGAGTGTGGGTGCATGCGAAAGCACCAAGAGCACAACACTTTCCCACAGGTTTTCACTCAACTTTAATTTTTTTTAGCATCTGATCTCACACTTTATTGGTCCCTGTAGGAAAATTAACTCCTCCTTCTACCAAAGAGGTCAGAGGTCATGTTTGGCTGCAAGGAAACATACACAGAGCAGGTAGTGATTCAGTGCTGTTGCTCACAAGCACATTAAACAGAGGTTTTTGTCTAGCAGTGCAGCCTGATGAATAGCAGTGCTCACTACTTCAGTTCAAACTGAAATATCTGGACAATTACAGAATGTGTTACCGTGAGATGGTAATGCAATGTTTACCTGCCCAAACATAATTAAGTCTGCTGTCAGCTTTGCTGGGTTTAATGCGATGGACTGGTGCCAATGCCGACAGATTGTAAAAAAAAAATAATTGTAAAAACTCTGCAGTATGAAACCTAAAACCGAAAGAGGCCCCGGTAGCTTCACAAGCAAAGTCGCTTACCTTGCAGGCACCTGAATAGCTCATGCTGGAGTACACGTGTATGTGCAGCGACTGATGTGTTTTTCGTCGGCCTTTTTCTACAGACGTTTACAGCTTGGTGTAACTCTCACCTGAGGAAAGCAGGCACGCAGATCGAGAACATCGACGAGGACTTCCGGGATGGCCTGAAACTCATGCTGTTGCTCGAGGTGATCTCAGGTAAACAGCTCCTTACTTAAGGGGATTAACCGAATGAAAACAGTTTCACATCAGCAGCTCTGTCTGGCGTGTTGATTTTGCAAATCCGGATCAACGACACGGGAAGAGTTCAACATTTTAGGGGCTACGCTTATTTGCTTCCTCGCCGAGAGTTAGATGAGAGACCGATACCACTCTGATATCCGTTTCCATTAAAGTCTCGGTGAAACAGATGTTGGAAAGTTTTTATCTTCTGTAAGTGAAACAAAATATGTTGGCAGGATATAGTTATGAGTGGGATTTAAATTAAACCCTTTAGATAAAATTGGATCGCTAAAAAGCTGTTGTTTCAAAGCATCACAGAGGAGAAACTAATGAATTAGACTAAGTTAAACAAAGTTTTTACCAAATGACATCCACAATTTATCTTTTTAGTGTGCTTTATATTCTACTTCAAGTTTTCTGTGTGTTCCTGTTTAGGCGAACGTTTGGCCAAACCAGAAAGAGGCAAGATGAGAGTGCACAAGATCTCCAACGTCAACAAAGCCCTCGACTTCATCGCCAGCAAAGGAGTGAAGCTGGTGTCCATCGGTGCAGAGGGTGAGTGACAGCGGGGGAGGAAGTATTCAAGTCCTTTACTCCAGTAAAAGTGCCGATCATATAGGTGAGGCAAAAGTATGTAAATGAGGCTATAATTAGGAAAAACTCTAAGTATGGAAAGTAGAGATACCACTAATAATAAAATTGTCTGAACAATTAAATGAATACGTTCTCAGAAAAGCTGGAGATTAGTTTTTCTGATAACTGGCAGTTAATTGACTAACCTCAAATTTTACATACTTGTACAATGCCTCATTTCTTAAAAGATCTTCATGTGTTCACGTACGTTACATCTAAATTTGCAGAGTAACAGATACCTGTCAGCTGTTAAATATATGTAGTGGAGCGGAAGTAGAAAGTGTCCCACAATGGAAATACTCCAGTAAAAGTACAAGTACACCAAATTTGCATTTCAGTACAGTACATGAATAGATGTACTTAGTTACTGAGTGCTGTCACATCTCTGTATTACTCACTTTTTCAGTAAATAACGAAGGCCAATAAGTCACCTGACCTTCTCTAAGTTTGTTTACATCTCCCGCTGTGATGCGCTGCTTTTAATTAGCCCATCAGCCAAATCAATATCTACCGCTGTGTCGTGAATAGTTATGTGCAGTGAAGTCTCGAGCCTGTTACCATGGGAGTGCTGCCGGCCACTGTGCAGCTAATGACATCCTTATTTCGGAGTGTTCCGGCGGAGATTGTGCTTTGCAGTGCATTTTCTGGGAGTAGATCTCGGGATCAGCAATCCCCTCGGGGGGGCTGAGGCCGCTCATTGTTCAGCACAAATAACTCGGGGATGTCCGTCCTCCTCCCATCGGAGAGTAAACAAGTCTTTAGCGGAGTAAACACCCTGCTCTCCCTCTCACTCTCCCGCTCTCTTAATATCTATCTTCCTCTTTCACGACGCACAGCCCTCTGGCATTTTGTGGAATCGACGCTTTGCTTGTGCGTCGCAAACAGAAAACTCAAACTGCGTCCACGAAGTGATCTCCAAATATACGAAGGATGTTAAAGATCCAGTTCACCCAATATACACATTTTTCTACTTTACCCCTTCAGCCAAGCAGATCGTTTAAATTTTGAGTGCCAAGGTTTTGAGATATCTGCATCTGGGATTTCTTCTCCGTCCCACTCAAACGAAGGGGAACAGAAATTTGATTGTGTTGCACAAAGCTCTCAAAGATGACATTTAAAAAGACTCAACAACAGCTTGTCCTTCCAGAATCAATGTCCTGGCTCCTCTGGATCATCCACAAACCTCACTGTCAACAGTTTTTTTTTGGTGGAGCTACTTTCTACTGATGAGATAGTCCCCATAAAAACTGTTTATGTCATTTTTGGGACTCTCTGTTTAGGCCCTATTTAACGGAATGGCAGCAGAGATTTCAATTGGCAGATGTGTAAAAACTTAAGCAAACAAAACTGAAACTGTCTGACTTCCCAGACACCACGAGGGGTAAGTAAGAAAATATGTTATTTTGGATTTTTTTTGTGAAGTGACACTTTTAAAAACACGAAACCTTGTAAATTAGTTCAATCCAGGTTAAACACACAGGGGATCTGGCTCTCTTAAAGACCTGGCCCTGTTCTGTAGGCCCCACCCACCCCTACACCTAATAAGGTTAACCTCTGACCTCTTGTGTTCAGACCTTCTACTCTGTCAGTCGCTTTTTTTTCTGTGTTTCGCTGTCACGCACAAAAAAGAAAAAAAAGTTTTATGAACAGACAAATCAGCTGACTTGCGCAAAATACGTTTATGTCTCCATAAACGTGGATCGATAGAATAATGATTCAGCATGTTTCCACCTCTACATGGCTTTGCGATTCTGCTCCTGCCCTCGGCTGTGACGTGAACGCCCACGCTGCAAAAAAAAATCGTTCTCATCAAATCATTTTAATCATCGAGTCCTAAAAGTCTCATTTTCTTGAAACCCTTTTTTTTTGTCAGAAAAATCTTTATTTTATAAATGTTTTAAACTGTTCCCATTACATACGGACCTGAGTTTACTAAGGGTGGACTTCATTATCTCGAGTGGATACTGAAACTCGGCGTGACATCTGTCAAGTGGCAAAAGTCGATATTGATTTGTAAATAAATTATATAGGCTTGAATTGTTTTTAGTAGTCATTATTCCTTCATTACAGCACCAACAGGCGATAAACGAAGGGAGAGAAGAGGAGTAATGCCCTGCAATGCAGCAGCTTAATGTATTTATTCAGTGTGTTTGTTTTAAATCTTGAATTTTTCAGTATTTATATTCAGTATTTAATAAAGGCTGAGCTCATGCACAGCAGTTTTTATACCAATAATATTGATCATTTGAAAAGAAGTTTGCTTCAGTGTAAGGACCCACAAAAAGTGTAACTTTTAGTTTAAATCTGCAACTCACGTTTATTTTCATGAGCAGTTAATCTACAGTATCTATGTTAAATTTCAGAAAATAGTGAATAATTATAATAATAATTTTCCCTAATTCTAAGGAGATGTCTGGGTCCTTGTTGTGTCTGACCAGCAGTCCAAAACCAAAAGAGAGACACCAGAACCAGTGAATTGTTGGCATTTCCTGATTAATCAGTCATGAAAATCCTACTGAATTAATCATCTAGCTGAATTAATCGTCTAAAGTTGTTGTTTTTTAATGTTAATATAATCTTACACCACCGGCAGTTTTTGGTTTTTTTCCTGAGATTTTTTTGGGACACGATCAAGCACAAGAATTACCAATTGATCAATCATTTGATCCATTAAATGTCAGAAAATAGTAAATGTAACATGTATAACATGCTGTGCGAGCCCAGGCAGACGTGTTCAGTCACTTTGACCAACAGTTCAAAACCCGAGGACTTTAAATTCACTATCATAACAGCAGAGAGACACAACAAATATTCACATCTGACATCAATGAAAGAACAAAATGAGCTGATAAGATGTGGGTTTTTTTTGCAGTGCACAGAGGCCAATATAAAACCTCCTAAGCCAGACCAGCATTCCAGACAGATTAGCCGGCTGGAATCCCTTCCTGGTCGAGCGGCCCAGCTCACTGTGGTGGGATAGGACTAGTCCAAGGCTCAGACTTGAAACTGGGGGGGGGGGCAGTTTCAAACGGAATAAACAGGATTTGTGTTCCTCCCCCAGGCTGCCCGCTGATGTTCATTAGGGCTACTCTCGACACGTATCCGCATGCGTCGGCCTCAGCCGGCGAGCCTTTTTTCTGCCTCCTAATTCAATCCGAGCCGTCTTTCACAGCGAGTTACGTGTACAGACGTCTGACTGACATCTCCCAGTCCCAGTTTGTCCGTCACGGCCGAGCGGCCGCGGAGCTGCCGTGCCCTGTGCCTTATTGGATTAGAGGCAGAAACGAATGGTTATTGAAGGCGGGCAAACAGGGTGACCCGTTGAAGGGGATTTCCATTATCGACAGCACAGAGACTGTGGACTGGACACAGGCAGTTCATTCACAGCCTCCAGCTCCAGGCTGCTGGACAGCTGAACAGGTTCAATCATCACACGTCTCATTCATAAGGATTCAGTATTCAGTGTTTTCCCAGTAGAAATACTGTGGACCTGGAGTTTTTGTATACAATAAACAGATTACCTGGTCTTTAGGTGTCAAACTGGGTTCCCGACCTCACAAGCCCTTGAAGGCTTTATGAATGCATAGTTGTACATGGTTGTACAACTATATAGCTATATTTATTTTAAGTCTGTCAGGGTTTTTTTTTTTTATTAGTCTCTTCTTTCACATTTGCTTTCCAGACGTTACTGTATCCCACTATTTGTGTGTGTGTGGGAATTATTTCTTTAACTCTTGCACTTGCACCCTGAATATTGGAAATATAATATTGGAAAATAAAAGTGCCATTGAACATATTGTAAATCTCTGTGGATAGCAGCCCAGTAAGCACTGGGCTTTATGATTTAATGCTTTGCAGGTTAAAAACTGCCCAGACATCTGGGTATGAAATTTTTTAAACCTCAATTAAATGATTGTATTTCAATGTAAAGTCATAACTACATATTGAAATAGTTATTTAAATCGATCTAAAACAAAGGTTATATGTGACCCCAGTTATTATGATGAATCATATGGCAACTCTGAATGTTGGTAGGTATTGCTATAACAATCAATTCAATGGTTGTTGAGACTTTTCACTGAAAAAACACCACCATCAGCTTAATGGTGCCACCACAGAGCTGCAAAGCTGCCATGAACAAAATATTTTACTCATCAGCCAAATTGAGCCCAGTTTTGTCTGACTAATACAAACCGCAAGTGGCTGCTAAGCGTGTAATTTCTAAAATGTAAATGTTATTGCTTTGCCCTTCTTCCAGAGATCGTAGATGGCAACGCTAAAATGACCCTGGGAATGATCTGGACCATAATCCTCCGCTTTGCCATCCAAGACATTTCTGTGGAAGGTACTGTGTGTGTGTGTGTGTGTGTGTGTGTGTGTGTGTGTGTGTGTGTGTGTGTGTGTGTGTGTGTGTGTGTGTGTGTGGGAACATTTCCACACGCTCCTTATTCATACACTTCATTGAAAAGGGCTCTCTCTCACTGTCTTCATTTGCAAATGAAAACACTTTCCATTGACACAGTGTCTCAGCGTAAAGACCTTTGTCACGCGTCTCACCGAGCTTAAAAAAAACAACAAAAACCGCACCAACCAGATGTAGACTTGAGCTAATGGATGTTAATTTGAATATGAATGTTTCACAGGCTACTGTTTTCCTTTGGAGGCGGAAATGTTTATGATATGCTCCTCTCCTTGGTTAACGTACGTAATGTACTTACGATGTAATCCAATTTAAATGTCACAAGTGATCAGACTCCATTTGTTGGGCTTTAGATTGCGACGCGGCGAGTATTTTACTTTCGCTGTTTGGGTACAGCACAATTCCGGACGGCTCTCAGCACCCAGTGGAATCTATAGCGCATGAAACATCCGAGCAATCACACATGCTTTCCATTCACTTCACCTCCACTTAATCCAGCACTAAACAGGGATTATCCAAGAGTCGGTCAAAGTAAAAGCCTTGAGAGTTTCTCGAACTTCACAATGATCCCTTTTTCCCGACTGCAGAGACATCTGCCAAGGAGGGCCTGCTGCTGTGGTGCCAGAGGAAGACAGCGCCCTACAAGAATGTCAACATCCAAAACTTTCACATCAGGTAAAGCTTTAGGGAGCGAAACATCATAAATAATTAAAGACGGTTACTTTACACTCATGCAGAGATGCAGTTACACTTAATAACAGGAGACTGTGGAAGCAGACACAAAGCCATCAGGAGCTGAAATCTCTGCATCCTGCAGGGAAAATTAGGCCAAAGAATGTGAAGAAACGCGTGGCATCACCTCACCTAAAGTTTGTTTAATTTGGTTTTAAACCTCAGTGGGAAAAAAAATCACTGTGGTATGTTTAGGTGCTCTTCTGTCTTTTACACCTCTCAATTATGTCTGTGCCAAGGCCTGTAAACAAAAGCTTTTGGTAAAGATTTTGTTGAGACATTTAGAAATTTGGTTTTACTTTCCCTGGTGTTCACAGCAGTTAATCAGACGAGAAGAAAGAATTTGATTTGAGCATCAGTCCAGATTTAAAACGTTTCCACTTTCTGAATCATCGACCTTTACAAAAGGGGCCATAAGTGGTTACTAATAATTTCTTTTTAATTGTTAATAAACAATTGACCAATACTTTATATATCAGATATAAGATGTTTAAAAGAACAGGTGCTAATCTTTTCTAATTAGTAATAATGGATGTTGGTAATCCATTAATAAACTCTTGTAGGGTTCTAAATAAGCCATTTTGTTAATAAATCGATTTTGGTCAAGAGTCTCCATCAAAAGGTAAATGATCCATTAAAGAATCTTCCTGATGAATTAAAAGGTTAGAAAGGCAATAAAACCCATATGTGTGGAAGATAAAAACCCACCAGTGACATTGCTCACAATCTGGCAACCCGAATTTTGTTCTTATTCATGTCTTATAACTGATCCAAAAGCATTAGTAAGTTATTAAAGAAGTCACATAACATCTCCTTTAGGTCGTCTTCACAGTCAACAATCTCTGTCAGTATCCTTTAGGATAAAAGATGAGCAGCCAATCACAGTTCTTGCATTCTCCACATGGTGTCTCAGTGTCTTCACATTTTTAAATAAAACTTTAAATTTAAGCATCAGGCACAACACTGCAGCAGCACTGGACAATTTTGGAATGCAAATTCCTCATTTCTGCAACTGTGTCTGAAGGACACAGTTATAAAATGAAAACTGTAGCTGCCGGCTTGTCTGGCTCAATTAAGATCTTACCAAATTAGAGATTAAATTAGAAATTTAATCTTTCAAACACCAGGATAACATAAATATGCAATCTCAGAAATAGTTCCTGACAAAGCACAGCTGACGTCAGTGGGCTCAGACAATGGTGATGGTGAACAGAACAGACTAAGAGCAGACCAAGGACAGGCCAGCAGACATGCTCTCATAAACCAGAACAGCTGAGAAGCAAGGGACGGGGCTGGAACCAGTCAGTGCATTAAGATTTACATCAGTAGTTTTTTAGCATGCAGACGGCTAATCACATTTATAAAGTAGTGAACCTGAATGTGAGGATACCAGCGACTGCAGCATCCTGTCCGGATGTTTCTGCCATGAGTGGGTTTCGTGCGTCCCGAATCCGTGTGTTGAATTATTGAAAGAGGACCACTGTGATCCTCAGATGTGGATGAAAGCTGAGGCGAGAAGAAAGGTGGAGGTGAGGTCATTTCAGGAGAAGGTAAAGGGAGAGGCCTGATGATCGCTGTGCATGGGGGGGGGCTGTCAGAGCATAGGCCAGGCCTTTGATGTGGTTTCTCTGTGAGAGATGATAGCAGTACATCTCTGTCCAAAGATGAAGAAAGAGGGTTTTTTTTATGTTTGTTCTCAAGCACTCAAGTGCTACTGCTGCTGCAGGTAGTACAGTGGCCTTGTAAAAGCCCCTTCTGTGCATTAGAGCTACTTTTTATGGCAAGCAATACATTTAAATAACCCACTTGCCACCAGTAAATCTTCCACAACTCTCCCAAATTGAAATTTAGATGCAGTGCACGATCCCATCATAACTGCATTTAGACAGCCTGCTTTTAGCATCAAGGCCACGAATCAATGACGCCCAGAAGGTTATACTAAAAATCTATCTTCCAGGTTATTAAGCACATGATCATGGATTTACAGAAAATCCAATTTGACTGTAAAGGCTGGATTTTAAATTTAGCAGATACCCACACTTACTGCATTCGTTATGTAAGTTGTACATTCATTGCTCTCATTGCATAAACAGAATATTTAAGGAAAATTTAAAGCTGCTCAAATCAATATATTTGTATTGACAATGGACGAAATCATTATGTCAATTATAGTGATGGACTAGCAGTAGCATATATGTTAAAATACAATAAAATACATAAATGCATATAAATATATAGGAACGTATGTGACTCAGTAAAAACAGTATTTTCTTGAAATAAGTGTGAGGCCTCAGTGCTGCTGCATTCTGTAAAAAAAAAAAACCCACATCTGTGAGTCAGTAAGTCACAGTGAGACCACTTGCCAAGAAAATTACTCTGGAATATTAAAGAAAAAACAGTTCCAAAGTAGCATGTCTGTTCAGTGTACAACTGTAAGCAAGCAGAAATCTCTTCCTTTTTTTTCCTCCTTTTTCTCTGAACCCGAGCCAGAGTCTGGCCCTCAGAAGCAAACTGACTGCGATTACGTTTTGTGGTGGTCCTTGAAAATAATTTGACGGGTCGTTCTTTAACCGAAGTTCTGAGGTTTCCAATTTTTTCTTCTTTACTGTCCCACAACTGATATCAGACTGATCTCCACACACTGCTTTGTCCTAACTTATGTGTGTCTCCCAGCCTGTCCTCACACTGCAGGGCCTGAGGCTTTGACCCTGGCGTACACTAGAAACCTTATCATCCTGATTTAAGATGACTGTGGTAACGTTTCTGCTGTGCTACAGTAACGCGTCACGTGATGCAGGGAGGAAGTGGGCGTGTTACGTGAAAGTAGCAGCCTCGATCAAAGATTAAAGTCACATTTCAGTCCGTGTTTCCCCTCACGTTCACCCTGACTACAGCTGCTTCTCCCTCTCTCTCTCTGTTTCAGCTGGAAAGACGGTTTGGGTTTCTGTGCACTCATTCATCGACACCGTCCAGAGCTCATTGACTATGGAAAACTGCGCAAGGTGAGCGAACTGTCTGACATGAGCTCGACACTTGCCGTACTCAGAAAAAGTCCGTGAAGCACAAATATTGACGAGAGTCACCGTATATGAAACGCTTCTAAGCAACACTGACAAACATTCATTCAGACGAGAAAAGGCAAGGACACTAAGTGTTGTGCTAAGACTAAACCAGGTGAAACAGCAGATGTAAACACTTGTCTCTTTGTGATAACCTGACTGAAGGTTGCTTGTGAGAAAGGATCTCAAGGGTAGAGATCGGTACAAAAGCTGCTGCCTCTCAATGATAGGGCTGATCTATGAAATGTATGTATGTGTATGTGTAGATCATACAGCAAATAAAACCATCAAATCCTCACGTCAGAAGCTGAAACTATGGAAATATTGCCTTTTTTGTCAGAAAATGCGATCATTATAATTGATCTGCCCCATTTCTGTTTTTATAAGTGGCAGAATACTTGAAGGATTAATGATAAGTATTTTGATAAATGTATTAAATTAACAATTTCTTGCGCTAAAATGTTGACTGGTTTTAATCACAAACAAGGTTTTTGAGATTTTGCTACCTTTTAACCCTCACCTTGATAATCAATGAAAATGAGGATTTCTCATCTCTATTTATGTATCACATACAGTCATTGTTAAGAGAGTGTATATCTGTAGAATGGCAGCGCCTCAGAACCAGGATACTACAGTGACATACTCAAGGTCTTGACAGTCGGCTGTGTCTGCTGTTGACAGGATGACCCCATGACCAACCTGAACACAGCTTTCGACGTGGCAGAGAAGTACCTGGACATCCCCAAGATGTTGGACGCAGAAGGTGAGCAAGCGGGGGGGGGGTTAATGATGATGAGGAGAACAGACTTTTTCCTCCGTTGAAAGACGAAAACATGCTCTCTCAGAAGCGCTGCTCCGACAACCCGAAAGTGATGAAACGATCCTCTCGGGACGTGAATGCGATCGGCACCACCCGTTTTTTTTTTTTTTTTTTTATAACTTCCTGAAAACCAGCAATCCAACAGCCACGCCCGCTTCCCTGCGGTGAGGGGCCAGGTGTGCAAAACCACATTTCTCCTTCAGATTCCTCAAATTCCTACATATACTACATCACTTTACATGCTTACTGCTGAATCACACAAACTGCTGGTGTTTAGCAGTGACGCGAAGTCATTTGCGTTCAGAAAAAAAAGCCAAACTCTGGATGAAGTTCTGAACAACAGCCCAGAATGGACATGAGCTAAAAGAAACACAGACACTCCCTTTCCCACTATGTTTTTTTGTAGCCTGTTTATTGATCACGTGGGACTGAAGTTTGCTTTGGCTTTATAGAGCCAACTTTTCATCCCATCCTTGAGGGTTGTAGCTTTAAAAATATCCATACAGTTTGGCTTTTTTACTGATCTGAGAGACTATATTTTGGCATCCATTTTTCTCTTTGAAAATATGCAGTTTACTTTGTACAAATAAATGGAAGCCTTTAAATGTCATCTTGAATCTTCAAGTACGGTTTCAGTTGAACGCACACATTAAAATCTCTGGGTCTCAGACAAAGTTAAACACAAATCCTCCCTGTTAAGCACATCTGGACTGTGATACGACCTGTTTTTCTTTCCACTCTGGATGTTGTTTATGTGAAGAGCTGAGCCCCAGCTCTACTTCCTGTACCATCATTTATCTGTGCTCTGTTTAACAAACTCCACTCCGTCCTCCCCCCTCCACCCTCCACCCTCCGTCGTCCGACCCCATCCCTGACCTCCTCTCTCCCCGCAGACATCGTGGGCACTGCCCGTCCGGACGAGAAGGCGATCATGACCTACGTCTCTAGCTTCTACCATGCCTTCTCAGGCGCTCAGAAGGTATCCTGGATGCGGCGTCTCCTTCCTCCTCCTCATCCTCCTCCTCCTCCTCCTCGTCCACCTCCTCCTGTACCTCTACCTCACTCCCATCCTCCCTTGTTTCTACCTCCTCGGGTTTCTCCTAACAGTGCTCCTTCTCTCTCTGCAGTGCGCAACGCCCCCTGCAGGGGTCACGCTCCTTCACTTTCCGCATGGTTCACACCACCAAATGCATGATGGGACGACAACACTCTGTTCTTAGAGGGCGACGGGCACAAGCGTGTCTCCAGTCTACCTCGCTGTTAAGGCCCCGCGGGCCCTCACACTCACTCCTGATTTGGGATTTGTTACTCTGAACAGAGGCTGAGCCAAGTGGGAGGTGGCGCGAAGTTTATCTGATAAATGATGATGATTGCCCGTGATGAAGGCCGCGGCCGCTGACGAAGAAAGACAAATTGGCCTGAAGTCTGGCATGGTGGGGGAGATGTAACTGTTTAAATGGATGGTTATGTTCAGCCTTGAGAGCGACAGATTAAATGGAGGGTGGAGGAATGAGTGGAATTAAAACTGGCACTTCAAAGTCAGGCAGCGAGCCGACGGTTGATTTTAATGGATACGCGCCGTCTGGCTTAAGTGGGGAGTTTGTCTCCTTGTGTCTCCGTGAGAAAGAGGCGTCGCTGTCGGATAATGACTGATTGTTAGTTTAACAGCTACCTTGGGCACAACAAGGGACCCTGAGATTGTGCAGCGCCTCGCCTCAGACAGAGAGGGTAGAGGCAGAGCATCCCAAAGCGGAGGTTACGTAACAGCCAGGTTCATTCGAGAGGCCCAGCAGCTCAACACAGCTGCGTTTAAGCAAAAACATGTCTGCTTTTATAACTGGAGAGAGTGGAGAGGTGTGGTCTGCCTCGCCGAAGCTGCAGCTGGACTCCGGATTGCATCACAGGTCCGAGAGACGTAGGACCAGATAAAGCGGGATCTCAAATGAACTTTGACTAAGTTTAGTTACAAAATACAGTGAAATGAAAAGTTTAAAAGTTCAGGTTCATATTACCCCCACTTACTTGATGCCAAATCTCTGGTTTTACTGGAGGCACTCGGCTTTAGTGTGTGAATCTATTTGAATTACATCTTGAGTTGAGCTTGAGGTTCCCAGCTACTTATACATGTTAATGTATTTTTTAAAAAGTGTAAAAATAAAGTGAAGTATATTTTGACTTCGTCTACCCACCTCCCACTTCAAATTCTGTCAAATTTATTCTAATAATTTGTAAGGACAATGGAAGTTTTCTCCCGAAACAAACCAACTTGATGACGAACTGAAGGTAGACTGGAGGCGACCTTTGCCTCCTCTTGTGATTCCGCCCCCTGCTGGCCCTTGTGTCTCTGCACACTTTTACTCTTGTGCATTTTGTTTTTCTCTTCTCTGCCCTCTCTCCCCTTCCTCTGTTCCCTGGGCAGATATCATTAGCACCTTGAGGCCAGATGAGAAGGCCGTCATGACTTATGTGTCGTGTTACTACCACGCGTTCTCAGGCAAGCAGAAGGTGAGAAATGAAATACAATGAAAAACAAAACACTGACCGGATACCTGGCACAGTGGCTGGCAGCGAATGACAGATCAGTTACAGTCTGACTTTACTGCAATTCTTTTACTTAGCTTAAATAAGAGGTTTAAAGGTTCCTCTTGTTTGGCATCAAATTTTCTCATTTATCAGGAATTCTAGTGATTTGTGTGGATATATAACTTGGAATAGCCAATAGCTGCTTTATTTCTTCAATGAACAGCATGTGAAAGGGTTCACTCATGGTGACGACCCCACAGAGAATTACCACCTAAATTTGCAGTTTTCCTCGGCTCTTACCGAGCTTTACGGCATCATTCAGCATCTTATTGTTTTGGTTTTACAGTCACACCATTTATGGGAAGCACAGCAGAGCGGCCACTGGTGTTTTAATGGTGCAGCCAGCGGCCGTTTTTAAAGAAGCTCCAAAAACCAACTGCACCCTACAATTCCAGCATGAACATGGTGGAGCATTTAGCAGCCTAAAAATTTAGCTATTTCCCATTAGCTGGTTGTGGAGATGAAAAACAGAGATAATGGAGGGGTAAATATTGAGTTATTCATCAGATCACCAGAAACACAACTCTAAATGGATGCTAATGTTACTGCATGTCTGCTGGATCTGTAAACGGGACTCTGTTTTTACTGGTATTGCAGGTTTTAGCATGTATTCCTGCAATAGTGGACCGCATGTTAAAAAAAAAAAAAAAAAAAAAGAGAGCATGAGATGAGATGAGAGATGAGGTCAAACTGGGAGTAGCATCCCTAAATCACCCAAGCTCATTTTAATTTAGTATTTTATCTTTTAATTAACTAGCCTTGAAAATCACATATTGGCATTGCTGACATCTTATCTCCACGCAGATCTGATGGACAAATAAATTTTTTAGGCCTTGAAGCGCTGTGACTTCATACAATTTTATTGTGGGCGGCCCCGGCAGGAAACCAAACCCTCAGTTATTCAGTACCTCGTTATCTGCCCTCTTTCAGCTAAGCGCTGTATTGATTTCTTGATACAGCGCTCGACCTTTCTCCTCTGCCAGCGTGAAGTTCCTCCGCTCTCTGCGGAATACATTATTTCAAAGACACGCCAAATCTGCTCGAGATCCCTGCAGAGAATAATAGAGACTTATCGCACACACAGGATATCCGCTAAGTCTCCTGTACTTATTAGGATCCACTTCTTAATGGAGCCGCGGAACCTCCTGAGGAGAAGGTGTCCGGAAACCGCTGCTGGCTGGCACGCAGTTTTACAGTGCTGGCATGGGTTGCACGTAGACGGGGGGGACGGGGGAGACGGGGGGGAGCAGTTACTCCCCCACTGTCAGACACCTCAGATTGTTCCCTCCAGGGCAGAAATTTCCCCCACAGAAAGCATCACTCTAAAAACATTTTCTCAGCTGAATGTGGACATGGAAATCCTCCCTTTAGTTACCAGGAATGATCCATTGTGTCTCACACGTAGGATCTTTACAATCAGTTTGAGTCAAGAATTGAATTTTTTTCCCCCCCGACAGTTAAATTATTGATAATCTGGTGTCAGTTTTGAAGGCATTTACAGTCGAAGAAAAAATCTCTATTCTGCTGCATGATAAAAAATACAACAAAAGAACCAAAAAAGTTAAACCTGCTGTCCAAGCTGCTATTGCCCAATTGAAAAAAGATGGCAGTCAGAAGTTACATAGTGTATCTCCTTACCATTTTGTGCTATGCAAGAAAAACATAACATGAATACAGATGATGTAATAGTTACTGCTGATGTCATGTCCTTATTTCTGAGAACATATATGGACATGTACAAACTGCAACATGTTTGACATGTAGGATGCTTTAAATTGATAATTCACATTTTAACACTAAATTACTCGATGTTTTTATAGGGGGATAAAATGATTAATTAGGGATTAGGGATTTTGATGTTTCCCCACCACTGCATGTGACAGTGCTTACCTCTGTCTTAAAGCTGCTGCTCTGTGGCTTAAACACATTGACAGTACCTGAGAGACACTATGTCCACACATGCTTCACATAAGACAGTTTTTACCTCAATCAATACTTCCAGTGTCCTCCTCTGATACCTCTGACGCCAGGACAAAGTAATTCATAAAAGAGGTCCTGGCTGTCAGGGCTTTTGGTAAACGGGCCCCGCGTGCAAACATTTGCTCCGCAGAAGCACAACCTGAGCGCCCCAGCTCTCCTTTTAAGGCAGCTCGTCCGCCGCTCCTGGATGGAGAGCCCTGGAGCACGTCTCCGCCCGAGCCAAGTTTCCCCCGGGATCTTTTGACAAAGGAGGCTGGAAGCGGTCTGGTGTGCGTGGGATGCCAGTCTCTGAGCGATGGACCGGGCAGGCGGGGAGCTTTAAGTCAATCTTACCGTCCGCCTGTGCTCTCTAAAAGGACACAGCTGCAGTGTTCCGCCCCTTTTTAAATCAGTTCGTTTCGTTGTCTGGCTTTTTAGAGGTGAAAATGATATTGGTGGTCTGATTCATTACGGTCAAGGATGGATTTAGACACTTTAACTTCAGCACTATAAAATACTGGTTGATTATGTTACATTTCCGCCGCATACTTTCCAGACTTCCTGCATGTTGCTTAAATTTCTGCTTTTATTTTCTCTATAAATCCTTTTGTCTCGACTTCAGCGAGATTCCCTGACCACGTCCGCCCCGGGTTAACTGACGACATGTTGTCATGGAAACTGCTTCGCTCGTGCACTTGCCGAGTTCAGCGATGAAGACTTGACAGGCCACGTTAAAGAAGCGTTGTGTCAAAGACGAGCCCCTCTGTCGCGCTTTATTCCCCCAGTCTCTGTATGTAGGACGAGAGGCTTAAATAACACACTGCATGCTGCTGTTCTATAAAAAGACAGTGGTGCAGAGAGAGAGAGAGAGAGAGAGCGAGGGTGCCCCTGCACCTGACGACAGGTACAATAAGATGTGTCCTTGTTAAAACTCTTGAGTTGTCTGTGTCGCTCTCCGGAGTCCTTCCAGCTGGAGACGGGCATCACATTATTAATGTTAGGACATTGTGGTGACATTCAAAGTCCAGCACACATGCCCAGATGGTATTACAGACCGTTCAGTAAGCTGTCCTGGTTTTCCTTGCTTGCAGCATTTTTGCTGATCTATTGCTTCATCCCCAAAAGTGACTCACCCTGTGTAGGCAGTGTAGAGGGACGCACAGTGTGTAAATCAAATTTGTTGCTCAGATTCCATTGTATCGGTACGGATGACCGAACGCCACCGAAGCTCAGTGACATTTCTGCGCATCTCACGCCGTTTCTCCCCTCGTCCTCGTCATCCA
Organism: Psettodes erumei; assembly: GCA_016785225.1. Classification (NCBI taxonomy): domain Eukaryota; kingdom Metazoa; phylum Chordata; class Actinopteri; order Pleuronectiformes; family Psettodidae; genus Psettodes; species Psettodes erumei. The sequence goes on along the minus strand of JAFBJZ010000380.1, from coordinate 321,047 downwards.
GGCGGAGACGGCGGCCAACAGGATCTGCAAGGTGCTGGCTGTCAACCAAGAGAACGAGCAGCTGATGGAGGACTATGAGAAGCTGGCCAGTGATGTGAGCACACCCCGAGTTTTCCCATTGTTGTCCTGCACCTCCGCTACACCTCCCCCCCTTCTACCCCCTCCACCTTCTTGAGTTCTTCCCTCACCTCCCATACCAGGGGTGTCCGTGCTCTATACAGGGTCAGAGTTCAGAGATCAAGATAAAAATCAGTCGGTCAGGATGGTTATTTGAGGCTTAAGCATACAGAAGTGTCATAGAAGTTAATTTTATAAGATTAGAAATGTATTTTTGCCTGTTTTAACTCATTTAAAACAAACTGCAAATACTTTTTCTTTGACTTATTTTCCACTTTGTCCCTGTTAGGATCGATATTAAAAAATTAAACCTGACTAGTAGAGCCTTGAAAACCACTTGAAGCTGAAATGATTTGTCGAGTAACTATTTTTATGATTGAACTGATAAAGTAATGGAAATGAGAGCCACATTTTAGTAGATGGGTTAAAACATGCAAAAACGTGATTATGGACCTTTAAATCAGACATAAAAGATTCAGAGTTACATTTGATTGCAAGAGATGAAAAAAATAACTAACCAAATATCTGAACTCTCATTTTTCTTTTACACTTTTATTCACATCCACTATACCTCATTAACTTCCTCTCTGTCAATCCCAATTCTGTTTTCTCTAATTTGTATGATTCTCCCTTGCCTCTTTTCCTTGAACTTCTTTTTCCTCCATTTGCTTCATCCTACTCTCTCCCTTTACCACACACACACACACACACACACACACACACACACTTGCCCACACACCAACACCCCAGCTGCTGGAGTGGATCCGTCGCACTATCCCCTGGCTGGAGAACCGCATGCCGGAGAACACCATGCAGGCCATGCAGCAGAAGCTGGAGGACTTCAGAGATTATCGCCGCCTCCACAAACCGCCCAAAGTGCAGGAGAAGTGCCAGCTGGAGATCAACTTCAACACCCTGCAGACCAAGCTGAGGCTCAGCAACAGGCCCGCCTTCATGCCCTCAGAGGGAAAGATGGTCTCGGTAGGTCACAGCGGCGTGTGAAACTCCAGAAGTTTGAGATCCAAACCTCCTTAGAGCAGGACAAGGTGATGGGCCAAAGAATTACCTCAACTTACACGAATGATGTAGTTATATAATGTCAAGGTATACTTTATCCTGTATCTCACTTGTTGCTTTAAAATGTCTTCAACAGTACAACCCAAGAGTATCATTACCTTTCTAGATGAATTTTGCAAGTAGTTGTTGCACAGAGTGGAACATTTAGCAGCTAAAGAGCCAGAAAATTTTCTCAGGAGTTGGTGGAAGCATTAAAAGACTAGTAGTATTAGTAATAGTATTGGATGCACGTTTTTTATTGAGCCAGTTCAGCTAGTGTTGTTTCATATCTACTAAATGAGTCAACAAACAACTGCAAACGAGACCAGAATCAGTATAGAATCTATGAAAGCAGATTTAAGCTTAGTTTAACTTCAGTGAACATACGTGTACTGTAAATTACGCATGATGCCGCTCTTACTTTTATTTCCTGCCTGTTCTTGTTCTCCTTTGCCTCATGCAGGACATTAACAATGCGTGGGGAAATCTCGAGGGAGCGGAGAAGGGCTACGAAGAGTGGCTCCTGAACGAGATCCGCAGGCTTGAGAGACTCGACCACCTGGCGGAGAAATTCCGCCAGAAAGCGGCTATCCATGAAGCCTGGACCGAAGGTACTGACATTTTTAAAGGACCCGAGAACTGCTCACTGCCTCTAACATAAAGTACAGTCTAAAAACAGTTCAACATCAAGACAAATGCCTCTGTTGACTGATTTTAATGTATAAAAACAAAAATGTAATTTTAACTTTAACCTGTACCAGGTAAGGAGGACATGCTGCAGAAGCGGGATTACGAGACGGCCTCTCTGTCAGAGATCAAGGCCCTGCTGAAGAAACACGAGGCCTTCGAGAGCGACCTGGCTGCACATCAGGACCGTGTGGAGCAGATCGCAGCCATCGCACAGGAGTTAAAGTAAGAGGCGACAAAAACTGAGGCAGGGTTCAGCAGGATCATAAAGGTGTTGGAGTACATCCGTGAAAGCTGACGGCACAAAAAACTATCAAAAGAATACACTAGCTTTATCAGGAAATGAAACAGTGGAAAAACCCGTAATGGTATTGAATCTCCACTGTTTTTGTCTGTTTGTGCTTCAGTGAGCTGGACTACTATGACTCCCCCAGTGTAAACGCTCGCTGCCAGCGGATCTGTGACCAGTGGGACACTCTGGGAGCTCTGACCCAGAAACGCAGTGAGGCTCTGCAGGTGAGACTCTGGGGAGAATAGACCAGAAGAGTCTAATTTCTAACTTCTAAATTTGCTACCACCCCTTTTTTTTTAATCTCCTCTCTCCTTCTCGGTGCCAGTTGGAGCATAAATAATTACACATTTAAAGATTAAATTCCCCTCCCACGTAGTGTGAGGCAGTGAAGATGATTATATTTAAAGGGTTGAAAATCACTTTAAAATGTGGAGAATTTAATCTGTAAAAATATAACCCCAAATCCATGTATATGCCACAGTTCTTTGGAAGATCATGAATAAAAATGAAGCGTCTGTGATTCCTCAAGTTTTGCCCAGCAGATCAATAATAAAAAAGGCTGTGACTTAGTGTGATAAGCTTGTGTTTTTTTTTTCTCCACAGAGAACCGAGAAGCTGCTCGAAACCATCGACCAGCTGTACCTTGAGTTTGCCAAAAGAGCGGCTCCATTCAACAACTGGATGGAGGGCGCCATGGAGGACCTGCAGGACACCTTTATCGTCCACACCATCGAAGAAATCCAGGTGAGCAACCTCGCGGGGAAGAACGGAGGAGACTTTATTCGCCGTGAGATGAATTATGAGTTTGGAAATGTGCCTATTCGCTTTCTGATACCACTCTCATGTTTGCATAGTTAATATGAAGCTGGAGCCAGCTCCAGGTTATCTTAGCTTAGCACAAAGACTGGAAACAGTCTGTCTGAGGTTTAACGTGTGAAATTTTACTGATGGATATGAGATGATGTTGTAAATAAATCAAATACATTTCGTAAAATGTCAAACTTTAAATTTAGCTTTCTGCTTTAACTCAAATATAAAGTAGGGAAGCACGGGAAAGAAATGGATTGCTTACTTTAATGTATGGATGTTAGGAGAAAACACCACAGCCTGTCAATGATTCATATTCTAAAATTCAAAAAGAGGAGGAAAGCCAGTTCTCTTTCAGATGTAAAAAATATGGGAAGCTTTGATGCTGTTGTTGTGGTTCAGATTTTTTATGTATTGATGTTTTGCATCTCAGGGATTAAGCACAGCCCATGAGCAGTTCAAAGCCACACTGCCGGAGGCAGACAAAGAGCGCCTGGCCATCCTGGGCATCCAAAATGAGATTGCCAAGATTGTGCAGACCTATCATGTGAATATGGCTGGTACCAACCCCTACACCACCATCAACCCACAGGAGATTAACGCCAAATGGGACAAGGTAAGAAAATCACTCATGAGCAAGTAAAATACGTCATTTACTGTACATGACAAGTTCCAGTCTTCCCTCTGTTTTGGTGTTATATTAACACATTTGGGTTTTCCAACCACTTTCCTGTCCGCTGTAGGTCAGGCAGCTGGTGCCTCAGCGCGACCAAGCTCTGATCGAGGAGCACGCCCGGCAGCAGAACAACGAGCGTCTGCGCAGACAGTTTGCCAACCAGGCCAATGTCATCGGCCCCTGGATCCAGAACAAGATGGAGGTCAGTATGAAAGAGAATTCAAACGATCACATCGCAAGTTCAGGCCGGCTAGGTTTGGATTGTGAGGTATTTCACATACACAAGTTTAAAATTAGTAAATTGCCTGAATTAGCAGGAATGGTGAATGACAACGCAATTGTTTGTGTGTCACTGCAGGAAATTGGCCGCATCTCCATCGAGATGCACGGCACCCTGGAGGACCAGCTGACGCACCTACGCCAGTACGAGAAGAGCATCGTCAACTACAAGCCAAAGATCGACCAGCTGGAGGGAGACCACCAGCTCATCCAGGAAGCTCTCATCTTCGACAACAAGCACACCAACTACACCATGGAGGTAAAGCCGGATTTAAGTTTCTAATGCTTCCGAAGTGTCCGTCTGACCTGGCCGTGTCCTGCTAGAGGCTGTTGATCGGCGCCTTGGTTTCATATGGCTGAAGTTTACCACAAAGTAGAAAACAATGGGAGGCAGCATGTTAAGAAGACCACAGGAAAGTCCTCAAGGGTTTAATACAGAACTTTTCCAACATGGCAGCTTACCATCCATTCTCCAGTGAACAAAATTAACTTTTTGCCTCCTCAGCCAAGCGCTCAAACCATAAACCTCTGCCTGCCAAGAGTAGTTTTTACTGGCCAAAATAATTCAGATGAGTTTGTCACAGACACTCACAACAGAACCATTTTCAGAGCTGTTATGTAGGAGTGTCTAGAATCAGCTGTAACATTTAACATTTCAGTTTGAAATACGTACAAATTTTGAATTTTGTATGTATTTAAAGTCTTCATACAGCAGCTGATTCTAGGTACAACTTTTTGTTTGGTGAACTAATCTTTTGAGGATTAATCAGAATCAGGCCATCAAAAGAATAAGTGATATTTTTCTTTTTGTCAGCAAATCCCATCCCTCCATGTATGATACAATAGACAAGCACCATTTGACCTGATGCTAAATCCCGCCTACAATAATGCACCTGAGACTCTTACCGTTTGCCTTCTTCCTCGGCCCCCCTTAAACTCCCTCTGCCTTCGTCTGTCTCTCTCTCTCTTTCTCTCTCTCTCCTCTGCAGCACATCCGCGTGGGCTGGGAACAGCTACTCACCACCATCGCCCGCACCATCAATGAAATCGAGAACCAGATCTTGACACGAGACGCCAAGGGCATCAGCCAGGACCAGCTGAACGAGTTCCGGGCTTCCTTCAACCACTTCGACAGGGTCAGTAGTCGCACAGAGTCACCGTGCGGACGCAAAGCAGCGGCCAGGGTTGCACACTGCTCATTTTTTCCGTCAGTTTTGGTTTTTGGCAACTAGACATGCTGTACAGTGAAACTGGAATAAGAGCGAAAAGATGATATGTTGTTAAAGCAATAGTTTTGACATTTTGGAAATATGTTCATCCACTCCTTTGGTGAGAGTTATGTGATAAGATCGATACCGCTCTCATATCTGGCCATTAAATATTAGTAGCAGACTCTTAGCTCAGCTTAGCATAAAGAGTGGCTCTGCTCCAAATGTAATGGAACCTCTTAGTAACAAGTTGAGTCTTGCATGCTTGATCTGTGCAAAACAGCAATTTGTAGTTTTTAAAGGGGTTTGTGCCAGACTTCTTCCTGGTGGGGATTGGTTAATTCCTGGAGTCTCTGCTGTTTAACTAAGTCTTCTTATCGAACTCTAGCAAACAAGGGAATAGTATATTTCCCAAATAGTGGAACTATTCCTGAAAGATGCATGCATCCATCGCTGGCTTGTGGAGTCACAGGTTTGTCTTTTATATATTTAGACTACATCAGCAGAGCAGAAGAAGTCGAGGTGAGAATATTTCATTTCCGGGGTCGAGTCCGTTCATGTCCTGTCATGCTGCCTGTGGCGTGGCTGATGGCGCCCCTCTATCGATCTTTTAACCAGAAAACATGGAGTGTGCAGTGTGTTAAAAGCATCAGACTGTTGAGTGGCCGTGCTCTGCTTGGAGGAAAGCGACTTAGAGTTCAGTGATGGAGTATTCATGTTGAAAAGCTCAGGAGCTCATGCACCAGCTAAATCCTTTTATTTTGAAGTACAAAAGAAAACAACATTAAAATGAAAATGAATCACAGAGCAGGTGGAATGGAAAGTGAGAATACCTCAGGTAAGCTCCACAATATCTTCCCACTGAAGTCTGTTTCTATAAAAACGTCTGTCTTCAACCCCCCCCCCCCAGGACTTGGTGTTTACACTGGGGCTCACCATGTCAGGAACAGCACCAATTATGGATGAGTTTTTATTTAGATCCTTCTCCCCCCACCACCCCCACCTTCTCCTCCTCCTCCTCACCCCAGCTCTCCTCCAGACTCCACCATTACCTCATGCATTCTTCCAGAGCTGCCCTGTCGTTAATCAATACCTGAGGTGGACGATCAAAGCCAGCGGGGAGTCCGCTGTGGACCTGAGCTCATGCCTTTGTTTCATAATTTATTAGGATTAAGTCTCCGGGCTTCAAGACTTTTCGGCTTGACTTTTGTTCACAGACACGAGGGAAAAGCAAGCACCAGATTAACCTGACATGTTCAAAACATCAGTCTTAAGCTTTTTCACATGGAGTTCAGTTAAGAAAGTTAAAGCCTTTTGGAAAATGTCGTAAAGTTATCTTAGTGACTTTGTTCAGTTGGATAAACGTAAGTCTTTGGCCGCCTGTTGAAACAGGTTAACTGATTAGTTCATTGACAGAAAGTTCATCAACAACTGTTGGTAATTATTGAAGTAATTTGTCGAGCAGATAGTGAAGTACTTTCTTAAGCAGAATTGGCAGAATATTATTGATTCCAGTAATATTAATCATTTCTTTCCCCTTTTCTTAGTTTTCTCTGATATCAAAGACAAAACAAAGACCTTTCAAGACATGACCTCACACTCTTGGAACGTATGGGTTCTGCTAATTGCTGACATGATGTAGTTCAAGGAATAATTGATCACTTAAGAAAATGAGAAAGCATTCCGAGACGTCCGCCAAGGCTGAACGTTTGATAAGTGGTTGATTAATCGGTAATGAAAATAATTAGCGCCGGCATCTCAAGTCCGTGTATATCCAGAGGTTATTGGAAAATGGCCGTGATCGTAAAACGTGGGAAGTCTGACGATGCCTGTGCAAACAAGGTAAAGAGATGAAGAGCGTATTTTGTGTTGCTAAGTACGTGTGCCATCGACGATATGAGTAACATAACCTCACACAAGGCCCAGTAGTCTGCCTGCCACACCGCACATTAACGCCTCTGAATGCCCTCGCCCAGCATGGCAGCACTGCTGCCACCGTGTGTTCACCTGCCAGATCCTAATGAATATGCACTGTGTTCTCTGTTTCCTATCTCCTCGTGCATGCCCCTCTCCCTTCACCCACCCCACCCCACCCCTCCCCGTGCATGGTGCACTCCCTCCACCCTCCTCCCCCTTCCCCTCCACCAACGCCACCTCACCTACCTCCTCGTATTACCCCACCTCCACCCCCCCACCCACACCGTCACTGACACCGCTGTATGTGTTGCTGCATGGCCTGTGGCCCCTCCCCGGCGCCTCGCCTGGCACTGGCCTCCCACACCCCAGGACCACTCGGGCACTCTGGGCGCGGAGGAGTTCAAGGCCTGCCTGATCAGCCTGGGCTTCGATATCGCCAACGATGCACAGGTACTTAAGCGTAGCCAAGACCCCGCGGTGAGAGGTTTAACTGGTTTCTTTTTTCTTTTGCACCTCCCCCCCTCTTGTATTTCTCTCCTTCCTTCATTCTCCCTCTCCCTCCACCTTTTACTTCCTGTCCCTTCTGTCGAAATTTCCTGTGTGATTTCCCACATCTTGCAACGTCGCCTTTGCGGTTCGTTGTGCCTTTCCTCCTGAAATCTCCTCTTTGTTCATTCTTTGTTCTTCCGATGACTTCCTCCGCTATCCCTGCCTCTCCTTTTCTGTATCTCTCTTCTCGTCCTGGTTTGGTTTGTCCATCGCTGACCTTGTAGAAGAGAACAGGAATCATGGATGCTGAAGACTTCAAAACCTGCCTTATCTCCATGGGTTACAACCTGGTAAAGCCATGAGCACTCTTCAAGTATGAAAGCATGATTGTGTGTTTATTGAGACCAACTGGAAATGGTAATGAATAGATGTACTGTATGTCTTACTTTAGTATTAGTATTTAACAGTATGGCTATTTTTATAGTGTTCTATTTAAAAATGTATTAGAACCAGGGTTTCACTCAAAGGTACTGTGAAATAATCTAAAACTCACTTGTGTACTATGCTCTCACACTATGTAATGAATTATCCCAAGTTAAATCACCATTTGTGGGATGTCAGTCATTTGCTGAGTTGTTTTGGTGCGGTACCTCTGGGACTGTCACCACGGCGACCGAGCTTCACAGTTCCTCTCTGTTGCCTCCAGGGTGAGAACGAGTTCTCCCGCATCATGAGCATAGTGGACCCCAACAGGATGGGCATCGTCACCTTCCAGGCCTTCATCGACTTCATGTCCCGCGAGACGGCCGACACAGACACTGCCGACCAAGTGATGGCCTCCTTCAAAGTTCTGGCAGGGGACAAGGTACAGTTAAACTGCAGATGACGGAGAGTAGATATTCCCAAGACCCTTTTCAGAAAGCAGAGAAAAGATGAAGAAATGAAGTAGCACTGGAGATACAAAAAGATCCTGCATGTGTGTTCATCCTGAAAGATATTCTTGTAAAAGAACAACATGAGGGCACCAAAAATTATAGAACTGCATACATTTTCAGTTTTTTAGTCAGCCTAATTTCCATATCTTACAGTTCATAAGTTTGTTTTTGTTTCTCTGCTAAAATATTTATGATTTTAAGTGGTCTATTTAAGTGTATTGACAAAACACTTAAATATTTCAAAGACTACCCAGATACCCAGATAGAAAGATTGCAAAGCCAGAAATCTCTGCAGCTGACAAACTAATCATGAAGTCACCGTTTTTCTTTAGAGCCATAAAAAGTGATTTCTGGCCACTAAAGGGCAGAATATGAGTTCAATATGTGTCCTGACTGTAGCACTGGTTTGGTCTGCCAACATCTCAGACAAATACCTGGATCTCTTTGGCTCGCTCCGTGTTTGACTTTCTTCACCAGTGACTCATTTATTCCGGCACTCAGCATTTCTACAGCTGGCTCTACTGTACAAGCTCGCAAATTAAACACTGAGCTGAAGGTGGCTGAAAGCTGCTTCTCACTGTGATTGGCAATAAGGACGTCTCTTTCACCTAATCGTCATTTGATTAACTTTATTCATAGAGCAACTTTCATGCGCAAAAATAAAAAGTCAAATACAGACCATAAAATGAAATCATAGCTTATAAAAATATTCTAAATCCAAGCTTAATTATTTCCCCATCTGCTCCCTCTGAGTTTAGAAATGCATTTACAGCTACTTAAATTTGTTCTTCTCATCCACGACAGAACTATATTTTAGCTGATGAGCTGCGCCGGGAGCTGCCTCCAGACCAGGCGGATTACTGCATCGCCCGCATGGCCCCCTACAACGGCCCCGACGCCGTGCCAGGGGCCCTCGATTACATGTCATTCTCAACCGCTCTGTATGGAGAGAGTGACCTCTGAACACTCTGTCAATCGTCCTGACTCGGGACCACCAGCCTACCTGCTCCTATCACCGCCACGTCCTCCGACAGCCCCGCCACCACACTCCTGTCCTACTACGCTCATTTTTTGTACGTCTCTGGCCTTATCTTTTTGTCATTATCCCCTGTCTCCTCCTCCTGCTCCTCCACCTCCCACCTGTCCAGCCTCTTCACCGCTCCTTCACACTCTGTCTCCGTTGTATTTGCTTCCCACGCAATGCAGCAGCTCTCCAGGTTTACAAAGAGGGAGAGCGAGAAATGTTTGTTTCTGTTTTTATTTTCTTGTTGTCATTGTTTTTCTTCATAAAATGAATAAAGTTAACATATTTTATTATACTGAACAAAAAAGGTATTTTTCTTCACCTGATTGAAAATAAGAGACAAAAATTGTAATAAAGAAAAATTGCTATACTTTCTCTTCTTATTCTCTGTTTGCTGCAGGGATCAGTTATGTTTTTTAACATTTACATTGACAGTTTGTGAATATAGCAAATCCAGAATGATTTATAATGACAGTTATACTAAAACTGTATGTATAGCTCGCATTCCTATGTCCCTGGAAAAGCAGGTAAGAAAAGAACCCACACTCATGAAAATGGTTATGGTGTGTAAATAAATTACACGAGCTGCCTTGAGACAAAATTATGCATGCATTAGCATACCAGTGGTTTTTAAACAAATAACATTACTGTCTGATTTCAACCATTTAAACCATTGTGATTAAATAGCCATGTAGTTTTCAGAGTTTCATTTGGGTATTTAACAAAACTTGGATAGAAACTTAGTTAAGCAAATCCTTGACAGCGAACATCACATCAGTTGTTTGTGTGCTCGAAGTTATCTGCGTGGTGATGCAGTGCAGACATTTTACATGAATACATTATTTCAGCTGCAGTGTAGTCTTTTCCGCAGCAGAATTTTTAACACCTGATAGCAGGAAAGCAGCTGTAATTAAAATCATTCATGGCCAGTGGTGGTAAAAGTACTCGCATCTTATACTTCACTAAATGTGGCAAATCCACAGTGTGAAATAATTAGTATGATACTGGAACTATTAAACCTAGATGAAATGCAGCCACTGTTGTTATTTATTTATTTTTTTACCTGTGGGGTTTTGTGTCATGTGAAAAGTCCATATCACACAATGTTATGTTATAACATAAATGTTGTATACATTGCCAAAAATGAAAAGGGATTTAATATTGACTGTAGTGGGCAGTAGATTGTAACTGTGCTTTATTATAGGTTATTCAAAAACCTGACACGCCAGCAGAGTTTTTCAGCTTTGGCTGATCAGACCTCTGCTCTGATTTTAGTTGGTGCACAGTGAAGTTGATTGACCACAACACATGGCCACAAGATGCTGACACAAACCAATCCGGCAGATTAAAGTGCAAACACCAGATGGGTGAACAGACAGGAGCTTCGACTGAAACCAGCGGCTGCAGAGGTGGCAGGAAAAGAGTTTGTATGCTGTGTAAAATGGAATATGAACGGATGTGAATGGACAACAGTACGGTTGTGCTTGTGGGAAAACAATTTGGAGGGTAAAGGGAATGATTCACTGAGACTGAGAAAGAGCCACAGTGGACCTTTGGTTTTGTTGGAGGAAACATTATCATGACCCTACCAAAACAGAAACAAGAAGAGGAGGGGGCGTTTTGACGCAAAGTAAAATCTATTTTTCTGTTATTTTTCTCATCAACACAAAAAAATGTAATCCCCATTACCATTAATGAGACCGACACAGGGCGGAACCTTAGCCTTGAATGCGCATCGTGTCGGACAGTTTATCAACGTCGGACCCGTTCAGGAAACCTGTCCCAGCTGTGACCTGCTCACTGTTTGCAGAAGTTAATGGGTTTGTAGCTGAACAAACGAGTCATGTTCAACATCAAGGTGTTGCAGAAAAACAAAACTGTCAGATATGGAGTCCCGATGTTCGTAAGTCACGTTTTCTATCTCGTTTTCCACATAAAGGCTAATGGCAGATGCGCAGTGCTAAGCCTGTTGGCTAAAATGTCAGCAGTTTCATTGACGCTCAGTGCTACTGTCAGACGTCGAAGCGACTCGTTTTATCTATACATTCTGGTTTTTGTGGTCGAATTTGGTTGTTCCTTGAAATTTCTCTTGCACTACCGAATCGGACACTCAAATGTCTAATTTTAATCCATATTTAAAAGCACAGTTTAATTGTTCATGTTCTTTTCCTTACTGTTTAACTGAAGTAGAAGAGTGCGGGCTAAAGGGTAAACTGCACCGAAGAGTTGAAGATGATCTTTCAAGCAGAGAGACAGACATGGAGCAAGAGCTCCCAAACGCATTATTTTTTTAATAGATCACCTTCTTGCCCGAGGAAATTTCGATTGGCATTTTTTTTTTTTAACTTTTTCCTGTGTGATTTGATGCTTTTCTTCTTCATACATGATAGTAAACTCAGTATCTTTTTATTTTGAAGATAATTGTTAGTCTCAGCTCTAATCTGACATGCTAGCTTTACAATGAGTCTCAACTGCATGAATTTTATACTATCCAGTGTTTGTGGGGAGAGTCTTAGACAAGTGTTAGACATGTTTATGTTGAAGCTATTAAACTGTAGAAGTGTAGAAGAATCATATCCCCACATAAATATTTCTTTTACACATTTGCAGCTTCCATAATTTGTGAAAATTCTCTGAAAAGGGCGCAGCACAATCCTAACATGGTAAACCGAAAAATATTTCTGAATAACTCAATCCCATATCTTCGGTGTTATTTCAGTTGCTGATAATTGGAGGTTCCTTTGGCCTGCGTGAGTTTACACAACTCCGATACGATTCCGTGAAGCTCAAGCAGAAGGTCAGTAGAGAATTAATGAAATTTTACGTTTCCATAATGAACCCATGATAAATGTGACTGTGTATCAAGTTTAAGTTCCCAGATCCACATTCATTATTATAGAAAATAGGCTGAAGAACCGCCATAGCCCTGTGATGTCACAATCATACCCCTCCTAGTGGTTAGAAGCGTAATTGCACATGAGAGTGAAGTGTTCAGTATGAAAAATAGTTCTCGTGTCGAGACGTTTCTAAATTCGCTGTTCACTGCGGTAGATTTGGGCTTATTTGCCATTTTGTTTTTTACAGTACTTAGGACTAGACACTAGATTCATTTCAGAAAAACACAACAGGCACACATCACTGTCTAACCCGTTTAGAGTGAGTCAGTGGAAGAGCAAGAAGTGGGAACAAGCTCTGCTAATTCATTAAATGACAGCCCCAATTCATTAAGATGACAGAAGACTGACCCTTTTTATTAGACCCATTGTAATCTGATGAACTGGCTGCGAGGGGAAGTAGCTGTTTTGTGCTATTTCGCTGTGACAAACGCTGATTGCGCGTCATCTGGGTGGGAGCCAGATGGCAGGGCATCTTTTCTTATTAATGTCCACGTGAGGCGGCACTAGACTGTGACAGTGGTGGTGGTGGTTGGGGGGGGCATCGTTCCCCTGGCACCGTGCCTGCGTAGCTGCCCCCGCAGTGCCCCCGCTCCCTTCTGACGGGGGCCTGCGGCAGATCGAGTCTCTCTCTCTCTCTCTCTCTCTCTCTCTCTCTCTCTCTCTCTCTCTCTCCTCTCTCAGACCCCGCGGAGTGAAGATTCAGGGGGGCGGCACATCTATACAGGTGTCACAATGCACATGATTAAAATGAACCACTCCTTCTTTCTTTGCTTTGGCCTGTTATCAGCCAGTTCTTATTTTTTTTCCTGATATTTGCACTGTTAAATCATTAAAACCCACTGTCTGAGAGGAAGTCACTGTGTGATCCAATTTGCATTTTCTCCTCAATGATTTCATTTCGCCTGGAGGCAGATATGAACTTCTCTGCACGGCCCAGGTTCTGTGTGAGTTTTCCCTCACCTCACTTTGTTTTTTGGGTTCAGGCTCCCGGCACTGTAGCCTTAATAAGACCTCAGTAGTAGGTATCATGCCACTTACTTTGGCTGTTAATTCCTTGGTCTGAATGCTGCAAAATACTCTGCGTGTTATTTATTTGCTGTAGTAATGTAGGGCTAAATTAAAAATCAATCATGGGGTTATGAAACTCATAGGTCACCCGAGCAACTGTGGCGTTATTGCTGTGAAATATTAGAACTCATTAAAAGTAATGATTCAGAATGGGATTCATTTCAGTCCTATTCTCGGGCAAAATCGTTTTGAATTGCAAAACCCAGACAGCTCCCAACTCTCTCCCAGAACCCCCTGACATGGAGCTCTTTCTTTTTTATTATTTTTTTATTTTTACTAAACCTGGTGATGTTCAGCCAAATCAAGATGAATAATTGAGAGATGGAAAACAGGTTTAATTAGATCCTCCCTGTAGGTTTCCGAATTTATGGAGGAAAAGTTCTGCACCTGTTCAATACATGAAAGAAATCTTCCATGAAGGAGAGGAGGGGGAGATGGTGCCAAAAGGAGCTTCTCCCCACTCCTGCTTTGTTTGCAGGCGCTTTGTTTCATTATTTAGCATTTCTCTCCTAACGCCAATTTAAAAAAAAAATTTCCAACCAAATTCATCACCCAAACAAGGATCCCCTGCACACCTTTGCCTTTCTCGTCTTTGTTTTCATTTTCCTTTTGTTGCTGTGAACTTGTGAGTCTCTGCCCAGGAGCTCTGCATGCGTTTTAAAAATGTTTCCTCTCTGTCCTTTGTCAGCTGGATCCTTCGCTGTTGGCCAAAGTGGACTCAAAGAAGCAGGACGTCATACTGGAGGAGGAGTACGAGGTAAGGAGACCTAACCTGCGTGGTTCGGCTGCAAGAAAGTGGAGCTGGTAAACTATATGTGCTCGTGTAGGGTGTCATCAAATTGCAAGATGTCTGAGTAACTTAATGTCATGAAAGACTTTATGTATTAGGTTGAGCTAGTCACGAAGCTGCTTTTTGCCAAATCCAATGATCTTCTTCGCCGTTGCTCGGGCGTTATCAAATAATGTACGTCCAGGGCTTGTCAGGTGATCACATGTGGTTGTTGGTCCAAAATTTCAACATCTGGCCATTTCAGAGTCGATCAAGTGAACTCAGAAAAGAATCCTGAAATGACCTTGATGTAATGTTTTACGTTGTGAAATCTTTTTTTGCACTCTCATTGTTTGAAAAGTACCAGTACCGCTTTCAGGCGCCATTTAATCAATGTCTGGACTGAATTTTTAAACATTGAGTAATCGGCATCCTGAATTTTACGTCTCATCTCCTGTTGACATCCCCCTCCCCTCTTCTCACTCTCTCTCTCTCTCTCTCTCTATTTGCAGAAGTTGAAGCAGCTGGATTTGGGCAAGTGGAAGAACGTCCGCGGTCCTCGTCCCTGGGAGAACTCCAGAGAGTATCAGGAGCAGCAGAAATCCCAGCAGGACAAAACAGACTGAGGCTCAGGGATGCGAGGGTGAGCAGAGCACACACACACCTGCAGCAGGACGAGAATGGACCAAGTTATCCCCAACGCTGTAACACCAGGGCTTGGGCTCGACTCGTCCGGTCTTGGCTTCTCGGCGTTGGATCTTCGGGCTTTGGAAATGTGCTTTGTTGTGGTCTCTTCTTGTTGTTCAGGGCTGCCGGTCGATAAATTTATGCCCCACGAGCTTGAAACCTTGAAAGAAAAAAAGTTCAAGGTTGGTTTTAGATATAAAGGAATACGTGTCGGCCCTTGCGGTTTTATACACCAAAGGACAAAGCGGTCGCCTGATGGTTGGTTCTTACCAGCCTCATCAGGAGTTTGTCACAAAAACAACCAGTAGGTGGCACATTTGTGTCCTGCTGCACTGCACCTTCCACCCAGGAGAGACAAGGAGGGAAATATACAGTTTATATATACATATATAGATATATATCAATGTATGATTTCCATGTCTCAATAAATTATTGCTATTGATCCAAATTGTTTCTTTTACTTTCGTTTTATTTTTAACAAAAGCTCGTTTTGATGCGGTGAGTCTTTGTTTACAACTGTATCCCATTGATTTACCAGATGAAAGTATAAAAGAATAAATAACACAGCAGTCCAGCCTTTCCTCAGGCTTTGTAGGTCTCGACAGTAATCTGTTTCTCTGACAGTTATTACTTCGCAATGCGGTGGATTTATTACGTCTATAATGGAAATAGTATTACCTTTTGCTTTTTTTTTGTCCTCCAGTACAAAAGAACCTGATTTTTTTTGCTGTATGCTGCCATGTCTTCACATCAGTATGTATAAGTAATGTTTGTGTGAGCGACAGATAATGTATGTGCCTCCTCACCTCCCTCGGCCTGCGTAATAGGGATGTAACGAATATTCTTCGGGTCTGGAGGTCTGTGTGGCAGTGTCTTGGGATACATTTTCTGTTATCGCATTTTTTTTTTTTTTTTTATGATTCTCGAGTCACTTCAATTCCCCGTTTTTCTCCGGCTCAGATGTTTATGGGAAACAAAGAGCAGCAACGCGGGGTTTGGACAGAGTGCCGCCGCCGTCGATCGTTTCGGTACCAAGCGAAGCGGCCGTCAGAGTAGCATTTGCCTTTAATCCACCAGATAGACCTGAACGACAGAGCAGAGCAATCAAGTCATTTGTCACTGGATTAGCGGATCACATCGAGGCCTCCTCGTCGGGCCGCGCGTTGATAAAAATGTCTGGCGCCTGTGAAGAGGCCTCTCTAAATTTAGAGAAGCCACATGTTGGTGCATCTGTAATGTTAGAGGTGAATCACATACTTACTGTGGATGCTCCGCAGGCCGCCCCTGGGCCGCTTTGGATTAGATACACACTGTCTGAAAATCAAAACTGCAGCGAGGACGCTGCTGCTGCTTCGAACTGTGGGAAAGAAGAAATATTGAGTTTGATGATAATCGATAAGCCAATGTGAACTGCACTTTGGCAAATGTGGCTTATGCTGCGATGTTAGCTGCAGTGGTGGAGGAAGCAGTAAAGACGTTTTAAGCATCAATACGGCAAATATAAAAATACTCTATATACTATGTTACTCATTTTAAACTGTTAGAGTATTTTCAGAAGGCCATTAATTAAAAATAGTATTAGAAAAAACAATCAGATATTTATACTGAAGTAAACACACTAATACCTAAATAAATTATTCAGTTATCATCGAATCCACTAAGTATAAGTAATATAACACAAATGTACGTTAAAAAAAAAAAGTATTATTTTTCTTTTGAAGTGGGGTTGAGTTGGAGCTCATTTGAGCTTTAGCTCTGTCAGAATGCAACAAATTTTTTCCATTATGGAATAATCTCCTGATTACCATCTTTATTAACTCTTTGTTTTGGTGTGTGAAACGACAGAAACTTGTGAGAAATGGACAACGTTACCAAGAGCTCAAAGTGAAACATGCGCAATGCTTCTGCCGTCATATTAGTCATCAAAGCGTTCAATTAGAAGCTGCTAATCTTCACATTTTAGATGCTGGAACCATGAGACTACCCCCAGGTTGTCAGCATTAGTGTCCTGGAGCACAATACTGACAACCTGCCAGTACCAGGCACCAGCAGCTGATCGCTGACCTCTGACCCTTTTTGTGCAGGAGGGTGGGCAGGTCAACAGAGTATTTTGGAGCAGGAGTCGATACCATCTCGTGCTGTTCTTTAATGTGATTTAATGCGTCAGTGTGGATCAGTTGTTGGATTAAGCAAACGCTTGTAGGTAAAGTCACTTATCTGCTCTTCACACAACAAAATCTGACAAACTGCATCTGCGACTTCAGCTCAGAGTTAATTCTGTTTTCACCACTGTGATGAACTGATATTAAGTGGCTTAATTTCCCTCTGGTGATATTAGACTCTCAGTTTGATGAAGCGACGCGGTGAGAGTTGTTAAAACCGCAGACAACAACAGTTTGGTCTCTGAAACGGTGACAGTTTGTATGAGCAAAAGACTCAGATGTGCCGTGATGAGGTGGAAGTGGGCGAAGCTTGACCTTCAGCCAGCTGTCAGTGTAAGCCGGCAAGTCGAATTTGTTCTGAAATAAATGTGGGTTATGGGTGGGGGGGGGGGCTGGGGGGGGGGCTGGGGGTCAGTCTCACATTGCTGGACTTTGAAAAACCCTCCTCTGCTCTGTATAATACACAAAACGAGGGACTGTTTCCTTGGTAGGAACTCGTTTGATTGATGACTGTTTGTTTTTTGATGACTTGACTGGACTGAACCAAGATGGTAATTTCCATATCTCCATATTCCACAGAGATAATGAACTGAGTTTCGAACCATATATGTCTGTTGTAGTCTTTTTTTTCCATTTTCATTTATTTCCATCTCGACGTTCTTGTTAAATGTACATCATATGGTATTTACGTAGCGGTGTGTGTGCTGCGTGTGTGGTCAACCGTGCGTAAGCTCACTAATTGTGCAAAGCTGCACTGCCTCACAGCCTCTCTATAGAGCCCACTTCAAATGAACCATGTGAAGGAGACTTGAGAGCGCTGCAGCAAAAGATACGTTACAGCTCACTCCAGTTCTATCATGGAGATGCACCTCGGGTGTCGTCGTCAGAGGCCAAAGTGGGTCAGTCCGGAGGGCCTCGCCATCGTAGGCGACCTGTCAGGATGCATGAGGAGTTGGGAGTCCTAATTTGAAAAAAAAAAAAAAAAAGAAAAAGGCTCAACCCCTTCACGTGCTGTTCAATTTTTCATTTGAAAATGCAAGAAAACGTTGTTAAATATTCATTGGACAAGGCTAAAAAGGAGGAAATGAAATTCAATATTTACAAAGTCGTTCTATGAGCGGGAGAACTAATGAAGCCTGAGAAATGAGAATCGTGCAGCTGCTTGAAATTCTGGGCCCTGTGACAACTTGGGTTCTGAAATGCTGAATAAATCCGTAGCTACCTCCAGGGGCCTCGTCCAGCCCCGTGGCCCCTCGATCATTCAGGTTTCTCCTACTGATGACCCTGTGAGAAGGTTTATTTTTCATGAATCAAATCAAAATGCCGTTGTCAGATCTTCGCAGCGCTGATGTGGAGACGCTCTGCAGAAGAACCAGCGCTCGGTCTTTTTGGACCTTGATGAATGCTTAATAAACTGACTTAAAGTAAAGTGCTGTCCATATCAGTTGTTGGCTGATGATGGCTTCTCACATGTGATGGATGATATTACATCCTTGGATTTTAGACTGTTGCTATGAAACAACGAGCAATGTCGCCGTGGTTTCGATGAACTTCTGACATGATTTCTGATATATGACATTTTGTGGACTGTAAATGATTAATGGAAGATAACGGAGAGATTAATCATATCTCTAGTGTAGTGCATTTGTGTATTTTTAGTACAACAAAGCCACTGAAGCTGCGGTCAGTGCGAGTCCCAACCTCACTACCTCACTGACTCACTGAAATGTCACTTGCACAGAGCTACACAATCAAACGACAAAAAATGGACTTATTCTACATGGAGGGAGGGAGAAGAATGAGCGGGGAAATGACCCCTGTCTTTATTTTATCGAGGCTCTCTCTCTCCTCTCTCTCTCTCTCTCTCCCCCCCCTTCATTTCTATAAATAGACAGACGCTTGGCAGCTGAGGGGTAGTCCACGCAGAACAAATGCACCCCCTGGCTGTTTCACTTCATTCCCCACATAATGAGCCAGACGGAACGCGCACAGATCGCTGCCGTCACTTCCACTCCTCCCCAGGACCGCGGCAGGGGCCACACGTCGCCATGGTGACGTGGCCGTTGGGTGGGGGTGGGGGGGGGGGGGGTGTGTGTGTCTCGGCTTGTGGGCTGGACCCCCCCCCCAGACGAACTGACCGTCATCCCTTACTTTTGACTCTCTTCCCTTCGTCCCTGCCTTCTGTTCCCTCTTTCATTCAGCACCACGAGGCACGGGAGTGGTGGTGGTCGGGGGGGGGGTGAGTAGATGAGTGTGGAGTCCAGTGTCCCACACTCGTCTTCTGTGCACTGTGTCTCTGATGTAATGGAGTCAGCGTGGGTATTCCTCTCTCACCCATCTTCCGCTGCAAATATATTCCAGCCCAGTGAACCCCCCGAATGCTCGGCTCCAGTAAGCTGCAGCTGCAGAAGTGGCGCTCTCCACAGACAGGCTTCGCTATATGTGAGCAAACACTGGTCTCGGTGGATGTGATTTGAGCTGAAAGTACGTACAGTGGGAAAGCCTGACTCCCTTCTATCTGCATTGCACTCTCCGCATTAATGGACTGTCAGGGTTTTATTTGAGCACAGGATTTATTGGCGCAGGGGAGCCAAGGTTATGTAGCGTTATATGGAGAATAACCGGCTCTTCTTCTCGATATGATTATGTACATACCCACCTATGGAGGCGACGCACGCAGGGTCTGAAGGATGGGATGACAGTGATGGCGTGATGCGGTGGCTGCCAGCCCTTTTGGCTATTTACACCTTAAATATGCTGACAGCATGTCATGTGGATTAGCATTGGTTCTCAACCTGGAGGTCGGGACTGCAAGATGAATCTAAGTGATTACCAGAGTGAGGGCCCGGTCATACTGAGGTGAAAATAAAGTGTTTCAGTGATTCAGATCCAAAGCCGAGTAAATCTGCGCAGCGCTTTCATGTCGTTTCACTTTGGTGAACACTGACATGTGAATTTGCGCCACTGGCCAGCTGCAGAGCGTTTTCTTGGCAGTGCTGACCTTTAACAGAGGACTGAAGGCTCAACGATTTAGGATCACATTAACTGTTTCGCACCATCTTGTATAAACCTACTCCGCCGAAGGATGAAATGCTCTCCATGGATATGCAGCATGGTAGCTACGACACAGGGGATGGGGTCGTCTTTTTGTTCTTTTCACGAGTTAGTGGAGCCCAGATGGTCAATACTGCTTCCAGCACCATCCACAGTATATGACCAGGATGCATGAATGAATTTTGCTGTGCCGCTTTCTGGCCTGGAAACGCAGAAGAGAAAAGGAAGCACGAAA
Source organism: Psettodes erumei (assembly GCA_016785225.1). Classification (NCBI taxonomy): domain Eukaryota; kingdom Metazoa; phylum Chordata; class Actinopteri; order Pleuronectiformes; family Psettodidae; genus Psettodes; species Psettodes erumei. The sequence goes on along the minus strand of JAFBJZ010000380.1, from coordinate 300,688 downwards.
TTCTGCCGTCAAAATCCTGTCTGTTTTCGAAATTCCAGACTTTTCTTTAATCCTTGCTTTATTCTTGTCACATATAGTTTTGCCTCTTAAGTCCTTAAATTTTTTTTCCAAATTCACCAACCTGAGAAGAGAAATAATTCTTTTATTGAACTGCTCACAACTCATAGATGTGATAAGGGGGTCACAGGTACAAAACGTCAGGCGAGGTCCCCCAGTAACAGGAGCGCCACCTGGAAAGAGATTTTAAGATTTCTCATTTTAATTTTCCAGAGTTGTGAACACCACATATGAAATGCAATTCACCTGCATCAGACTGGGATAAAGGCAGAAATGTCTTCGACGGGTATCTTAAAACCTGAGCAAATAAAACCAAGATAAGAGACTGGTGGCGAGTGAAGATTTTATTTGTGTTATTTTAATGAACTGACCTCTCAACCATAACAGAGTTTCTCTCAAGCGTCGTCTCCCTTCGACTCGTGCACCTTTTCTGCTGTGTCCTCAGGGGGCTTGGTGCTTTGCTCTGTATCCAACCCCCCTCCACCTCCCCACCACCATCACACCCCCCGCCCAAAGAATAACACACTTTCACTGGTGACAGGAAGTGGCCCCTCAAGCCTCCAGCTCTTTCGATCCTGATGTGAGGTGACTCCTTACCTTTCTCATTTCACAGCTTCACCATTCATTACTGACCGTCGTAAGTGGATGTCGCCCAGGGGTGATGTCAGTGTTAACACCCCTGATGACCTCTCCCTCCCTCCCTCCTCTCAGGTCCACTTTGTCGCTGCCTGGCTGTTTTTGTTTTTTTTTCCACTGAAGTTGTTGCATCCCTGAGCCTACAAATTATCAGCATGTGCGGCGTGCCGAAGAACGCAGCACGGAAGGAGAGAGAAAATACAAATCGCAATGTGCAAGTGCAGCACTATTCTCTAGTGCTGCGCTGTGTCGTTTCCCTGCTCCAGATTTCCTGCTGCTGCTCCTGCAGCACACCGGACGTTTTAATGAAACTGATCCAGGGCCTCGACCGCCGCCAGGCATACTGGGGGACGACAGTGGGAAGGAGAGGGCGCGGGTGAAGTCGCTGTACTTTCAGAGAATCAGTGCAGCCCGTCGGTTCGGCCATCAAGCCTCCCGGCCTTGTGAGCGCTGCTCCTCCCAGTGGGAAGCACAAGCAGACCTGGTGTGTTGATTGTAACCCAGGAGCCGGAGCAGGCACTGAATCTGATGTAGGCTGGCTGCATGCAGGTACACTTAAAGAACCTGCAAGCACCAATCTGACCAGTCTGCCTCCACCCTTTCACCTGCAGATAAGAAAACTTCATTAAAACATCCAATCATATTTCCCATACTAATTACAGCATTACATGGACGTAGTGATGGGGGGCTGTGTGAACATATTGCCCCCCCCCCCCATCCATCCATTTGAGAATTGACTGTTTCATATTTGAGTTTAACAAGCATGGAAATCTGAACAGGCTAATAAGATTCTGTACCAGTGCCGGACTATGTAATTAAAATTGGACCCAATTGATTTTTTCCTGCTTTGCATACAGGCTCCATCCAAAAAGAAAAGAGACTCTACAAACTGCTATGAGTAGACTGCTCCAAGTCTGTCCGTGTTATTTCCGTGTGGATTAATTATAATTTATTATTGATTATTGCTAATTAATTTAAAGGACGTTTTAACACTTGTATTAATTTTACATACAGTTTAGTATGCTGTGGGACTTTTAGGATTTTCTTCTCACTGCTTCTGGCCTGTGTGATGCTGTAATTAGAGCTGGTGGCTGTGTCAACATCCTCTTGCATTTGCTCCTGTCTCTGCGGATTCGTCTGTCTTGTCAGCAGTGGTTATGGGTGATTGTGCTGCATCAAGTCCTGCGTGCCCAGTGAAGCTCATTATCTACCGACTAGTAATGCATCTAACTGGGGATGGAAGATCACTGGGTTGTGCAATGCAACTGCAAGAAAGGGCACAAAGAGGCACATAACATGGTGAGGATGTGCCAGAACACTGGGTCATTAGCATGCTTAGCCCCATGGATGGATAGTGTTTAGGCCTGCAAGGCACAGGCTCGGGGGCCTGAAAGGTCAGACGGTCCCTGGATCTGAGGCTCTGGAGGAAGCAACATTTAATATTTCTTTTTATAAAGTCATAGAGCTCAATTAAACAATTTCAAAGAGAGGCAATTTGACCACAGAACAAAAAATAACCACAGAAACTCTACTCAGAAAGACTACTGAAGGACACAAGCTTGTCCTTAAGGGTGGTGGGCCCGTCTATCAGTGCCCATTTTCTCATGCTGCTAGTAACTTATAGTGTTATAGGTTCAACTTTCGCACCGCATCACAGTTTTTATCCAAGAAATCCTTATTATTTTGACTGATAATCGAGGTTCATGATCACAGAAATAAATCCTATATGCGCTGACATTTCTGTCCAGTCTGGGTTTGATCTGAGGTTAGTGCTGTGGAATATCTCTTGATATGCAGAACGTATTCAATGAAAGCCTACAAAGGTGCAGCATTCATGGCTCTTGGAGAACTCTTATAAACCTCACATTAAGATTTACTCACTCTACATCTGTGAGGCCTCATCTGTGTGGTATTTGTGGCTCATGGCCAAAACAAATGTCACTGGTTCACTGACTGATCATCTTCCTTCTCATAGAATAAGCAGCATAACAGTGCATACATACGGAGATTATGGAGGTAAAATAATAAGTGACGATTTAATCATATTCTCCTTACTCCTGACAACCACACCCCCTTCCGATCGTGAACAGTTGTCATGGTGCGCTGTGGGCCTGGATGATGTTCATGATTTGTGCTGCAGGTTTTCTTCTCTCAGCTGATGGTGACGTAGCTCCGCGCCGAACAGAGCCTGGCTGGGTGACTTTTACAAATGGGGGGGCGGAGGACGACCATTTCACACCTCTGCCGCGTGAGAAGACGCCCCGTATGAATAATGCTGATCCGCGGATGACAATTCGTAGGTGTCGTCTCCAGCGATCACCGAGAGCTCGGGAAGCCGAGTCGCTGCCAGCGCGGAGGAGACAAACGGTGGCTGGTTCAGATGGTGCGCAAAGTCCTGCAGAGCGCCGTGGCAACCTGAAAAGCGGTGTGCTCGGCTGAGCGCGTTTCTAATGCAACACCGTGGTTAATATTAATTGCGGTGTGTGGTGCCTCTGTGGGCTGGAGAGGCGCCGGCGAGCAGGAGCTCTACGGCAGCGCCTACCTACAGGAGCGACATCGCAGATTTCCTGCGTTATCGCAGCGGAGAGAGGAGGAGGAGGAGAGCGCTGATTCACGGCTTGCAGGAGGAGGGAGAGCCGTGCGGCCGGGCTCAGAAGATCCATCTCTACCGAGGGTGCAACCTTAAAATACCGCCCCCCCCTCCTCCTCCTCCCTCGTCATTGACAGCTTTGCGACCCCGGTCAGTCCGTCAGACAGGGAGGATCTGGGGAGGAGGGCGCCAAGGCAGGAGAGGACGAAAGGCGATCACCTCTGGCCGGTTTGATCCAATCGCCAATACCGAGCAGGCTGGGGACCAGCCTCTCCGTACATGAGGACGACACATAGGCTTCAACCGGGGGAATTTGGTCCGAGGAGCACGTTTGACCCAAGAGATTCAAACAGCGAGCTTATTTTGAGACTGCTGGCAGCCTGATCTGAACGGCACAACAATAATAAAGGGGGCGGACAGGAGCTATTTCGCAGTCACTACATAAACTCCCCGGAATACAAATCCAGGTAGGTTATAATGAATAACGCATGATGCAAACTCACTGATATTAAATAATCCGTGTGTTAATGAGTGATGCGACCCGGTGTACAGCCAGCGATAAACACAGATAGATTTTTTTCCAAGTAAATACGTGACCGATCGCATCAACAGCATTATATTTCAAGATCCATGTAGCTGCGAAGACAGTCGATCGCCGAACTGATGAGAGCTGGCTGTGGTCCGTCACTCCGGGGCGCCTCGTTCCGCGCAGGCTTTAACCTGCTCCCATTGCCCCTCATCATCGTGCAGATATGATCCATTGCAACGGTCTGAAATGGATTCGTGATACCGTCTAATGGGTGTGCCATTAAAATAATTGGCGTGTGTCAACGCAAGTAACGGATACCGGTCCTTACAGCCTGCCGAGCCCGTCCTGCTGCTGATTGGCTGAGCACCCGAATATCCAGTTTTTGCAGACGAATCTTTAGCTTATATATATACATTTATTATTATTATTTTTTTTAGCTTTTATTGTTCCCTTGCACGGTCTGTCACTGTTCACAGCTGATTTCAGGGACATGTGTTTCCTGGGGATACCTGCGGATATTCATTCCAGAAAAGACATAATTAAACCATCTACACGCGCAGGCCTACATGCACCCTATAAGTTACAGTGCGGGCCTATGGGCGCTCCAGCAGGGATTCCCCCCTCAGGTACAGCACTGACATCGGTATAGTGAGCGAAACGGCCTTACGGTGATTAATCAGCAACAGCTGAGGCTCTCTCTCTCTCTCTCTCTCTCTCTCTCTCTCTCTCTCTCTCTCTCTCTCTCTCTCTCCGTGTGTCTGCTGAGTCCATGTTTACGCGCATCTCAAATTGCCTCCTTTAACAAGACCCTCTTCCCAAAATAGGGAAAGGGAAAGAGATCCGCGAGCAGAGCAGCCGCTCTCTCCTCTCAGCAACTGTCTCAGTCTGCACCAGTCGGGAAATGTAGAAGGGTGTGCATGGTGATCCCATAAAGAGGCTCTGAATCAAACATTAATCTGCGCTTCTCTTATTTTAAATCCACCACATATTGAGTTAGAGTCACCGGGGCTACTAGTTTGCCGTTATTTTAAAGATTCGTTGATTTGTTTGCCACACGAAATACCTATATGTGACCATTACAATTTCCTAACGCCAAAGTTGATAGCTTATTTAGTTCAACAGCCCAAAGGCACACCTATACAAGACTACAATTAATTTAATAACCTATTAGGAGATAAACTTGGGAACACTTACATTTTGGAAGCTGGAACCAGACGACATATTTTAAAAATCGCTTAACTTATTAATTGATTATCATAGTTGCCTGGTGATTAATCGATGAATGTGGGGGTTCCTCCCTGATCACAAAAGCCTGTAAAGCTCACAATGCATTGTTTTCTTCTTAACACACGTTGTTGATTATTTATTTGTTTACATTTTATTTAATAAAATCTTGATTTTACTCAAGGTTATAGTTAGTATACATTCCCATTCATAAGATTTATTTATTTCTATTTATAAGAACTCGCGGGGACGGAATATCCGCTGTTTCAGACTTAAATGGAGAATATTAATATCTGATTGCTGTCTGCTATTGCTACTGTTTCAGGCTTTGTTCCACAACAACTGGAATAGAAATTGTGAATTATGAATTTTAAAAAATTGTGAGACGTCATTTTGATTTTATAGCCCATGTCTCACTTAATTTTTTAAGCGTTTAGGTGACGTCATGGCGTCTCTTGGCACGAACTTTGCGACGGCAAAGATGGCGGAATGGACGCTCTCCATGGTCAGAGAGGGAGAGAACAAAAAAGAGAAAGGCCCTTGTCGCCACGTAAGCAGTTAAATGCTCACAAAAAAGAAGCTAGCTAAATTTGCACTGCAGCATAAGCTCAGCGAGAGTTTTTTATGATATATATATACTTTTTATTTGCTTGAATGTAAAGACAGCCAGTTTAGCTAACTGTATATCCCATGCTCTTTTTTTAAAGTATAGACTAGTTTTGTGCGTTGCCTTATACATTAGCATGTGCTATGAAATAGGGTTAGCCTACAAAGTTAGCGGTCGGTGGGTTTGTGCGACACATTTTATTATAATGAGGTGTTGTTGATCAGCTGTATTAGCTGGGAGAATACAGTATTAGTTAATAAACAGTTGTGTCAACATTGTGTTGTAAAATTCGATATTGGGATGTTGTCATATTGACATCATTTGTTACTGTGCAAAGAAAGATGGGTCAACCGTATCCTCCGCCCCCATTTTTAGCACGACACGCTGTAAGACAGCCTCAGCAGTCTTTGTACAGTATATGTTGTTGGATTGTAAATATGGAAGGATTGAGTTAGGTATTTGTGCTGCAGTAAATATTCTGCTTTATCATAGTTTCGAAAGAAAAGCAGTGGTTAAAAGTTGTGTAAATTGAGTTTAAGTGGGTTCACCCTCAACTATTTGTGGTTGAAGAGGTCAGTGTCGGATTTAATTGGACTATGTCAAAGCTGAACTTCACTGTTAATTTGGATATGTCAGTTGCAATATGGCTCCTGAGTTCCTGAGCAGCTTTTGCAGACAACTTTGTCTTCTCAGTCGATTTTAATGCTTTTTGGGAGCTGCTTCTCAGCCGTCTCGATTAAATTCCAGTGACAGTCCACCCCAACATTCATAATGCAAAATACAATCCTTAAAATGGTCATTAGTATGCAAATTGTTTTGTGTAGCTCCTAATTTCGGGGTCGTGGTTCTAATGGGGATACACATCGAGAAATGGAATCATTCACTCTCCATCGCCAAACAGCACTCAGTGCAATTTGTGTTGCGATAGAAAATCAATATTGAGGTACAAAATCACTACCAAATCCTTGTGAGGTCATACACCTGAACAGTCTGAGTGCTTTAATGTAATCATTTTGATGAGCTTTACTTTTTTGTTTGAGATTGCGTTTGTGTCAGTCAACCAATCAATCAATCAATCACCAATCCCTCTAGCGATATTGTCAGTGTTTATGTAATATTCCAATACTATTAAAGGATTATTTGAGATCAGTTTACTCATTCCAAGGAGACCTACTTGGAACATATAAGCCTGGCGGTATCATCAGGTTTATCTCAAACTTTGGAACTCACATCCTGTGTTGCGATCTGGGGGTGTGGCGTTTGTTAGATGTGGGAATTTACCAGTTCAGTGAAAGGTGTTTCGGAATAATCGAAGCTTCACTAAAGCTTTATTTCTGCTTCTCTGTAGCTGATTGTTCTGATTTGTCCCCTACGTGTTTCTGATGGCGGCACAATTTGTTGCGAGGGAAGACAGCGTTAAGGAAGTCACAGCGAGAGTCTCAGTATTTTTCTCCTCCTTCTTTGAATGGAGCACAAACTGCAACCCTGCAAATTTACCTGGATAAAAATAATTGTTAACAAGCACCGGAAGTTGTTTTACTCAACCGCAAGCCACAGAAATCAGGAGTAATACCCTCAGTCTAACGAGCACTGAGTCGACGAGTCTGACTCTGGTGCGCGAACAAATGCGGCGAGACTCGAAAACCACCCGATCGGCCTGTTCGGCGTTCTTTGAAGCACGGGCTGCAGCTCAGCGTGTGCGGGAAGCGCCGACGGCACGGAGCTGGTGTCGGCAACAGACGAGCGGCCGCGGTTCTGAACGGGTTTGTAATACTGAACGGCCTCGGCAGCTCGCGCATATGGCAGGCCCCACCCCCCCGAGAGAAAGACACGTGTCAGTCAGTCACCACCTGCGCTGCTTAAAGCTAAACTTTGTTAACGCAGCGTTCAAGTGAGTTTGTGAGACTGCTTAGTGTCGCGATGCTCTCATCGCAGTTGGTTTGGTAACTTATGAAGCCGAATAGGTGGGAGATGGTGAGAGCTGTCGTCTGCTTTGGGCTTATGACAACAGGGATATGGCTATTTGCTAGAGGTAGCATGCGCCAGCATAAACTCTGTTCATATTGAACTTTCAAAAAGGTTTGTTCCTTTTGGGCCTGCACAATGTGAAATATATTTCAGTGGAAGGATATTGGAAAGAAGTTACACACGGTGACTTTTAGTTTATATAAGCCTTTTTTTAAAAAAAAAAAACCTAATTAGGTTGTGTTGAGAAACATAATGGCTACCTGCATTATATTCACTCTATTGTTGTTGTTTTTGGAGCACGGGAAGTGGTACATTTTCGTACCACAGGCACACTAAAGGGAGGAGGTTGCGGTAGACGGCAGGCGTTAAAAGAAAAAGGCCTGACACCGGAGGCGAGCGTGCCGTTTCGATTCAGAACGCACAACAGAACAGAAGCGCTCCGGTTAAGGTTTGGAAAAGATTGTGGTTCCGGCGAATCGTTAATAAATAAACAAGTGGTGTCTCGTTCCTCGAGCCATCATGGATTTTCCCGTTTCAAAAACCACCGCGATTTTTAACCAACTACCCCTGGAGACCCTTAACATAACCATAAAAAAGTAAAATAATTCTTTCAAAGAAAGACATTATCCGGGCGGCCCGTTTTCTTTAGAATGTATTTCCTGTGGCAGAAGTACTCAGACAAGGTTGGCACAAAATATTAAATCACTGTGTTGCTCCTCTTTTTCAGGCAGGATTTTTAAGAGGATGAGTAGAAGTGGTAATGGCAGAGTGGGAGAAGTAGTGGGAGCATCAGTGGGTTTACTGAGGCAGTATGTAGTGGGATGCTTTTGGGAACGAAGTTAATAACGGCAGAGTAGAGCAGAGCAGCCATTGGTGGTGCGGTGATGTCACGTTCATATTACGCCCGCAATGAGGAGAAATTGAGAAGGTGAGGAATTTTTCTTTACATGCCCAAGGAATGAATTGATCACATATCTTTTTAAAATAATTGAAGCTTCGTCTTACGGCAGTGCGGGCAGTTGTTTTTATTGTCTGATGCGTCTTTTGGGGGACCTGGAAATGCTCACAGCTCTTTCTTACCCACCCGGGAAGCGACTCCTTCTGCCCGGTGTTTCTGTACGGCCCCGCGTCTTTAAAATTCTCCGTGTCGCTCGGTGTCACTCTGGTAGTTTGCTCCTGGATTCATGGGTATTTGGCTTGTTTGCCATTTTGTTCTACCTCTGTTTATTCAGGGTGGGCTGACTCCGATGGTACTCGTTCACACACGGAGAAACAGGAGTCTCCCTTTGCTCCCGCTGCTGTGACTGTTGGCAGCATCAGTACTTCTATATCAACAACAGATCTTAAAGCCAATACTCATGTGGTCCTGGAGACGGAAAATAGAGCAAAACAAGAGTTAACATTGTATTTACATTCGTTAGATTAGCAGCTGTTGCACTGTAACTGCTGGATGTGTGTCTGAGCAACTATAAATTACAGGTTTAATGTGATTACGTTTGATGAGTCAACCAAGGTGACAACGTTGCGCTGACATGTTTTTAGTAAGTCTGAAATACGAGCTGACTTTCAGCTGACACTTCAGGTTCAGGTTACCCTAACACCAGTGTGTCACCAAAAAAGTAAATGACCAATCACCGAATCGTTTCCGACTTGAAATCCCAGATGCTTCGTCTGTTTCTGCCTCTTTGCGGTTTGCGTCCATCCACCCCACCCCCACCACCCCAAGACAGAGAGAAGCCGGTCTAAAGCAGGAAAAGGACGTTTCCCTCAGCCTCCCGGTGCCTGTAGCGTCTTATGTGTCCCCACTGGCAGTTTTTCTTCTTCGTCTTTGCAAATTTTCCAGTACAGGTTCAGACCGTTTCATAACTGTAATTTGAGCAATGCACAGGTTTCCTCAAACGTTTGACTCTTCCAGGTGAGTTGCTGGGTTAGACCTCCAGACCTGCGCAGAAGTCCAAGCTAATGGAAAGCTTCGGTTTTCAAATTCGACTTTTCTCTCATTAAGTTACAACGTTGTCGCTCAGTAATTTTGTTTGTGCTCAGCGTTGTCGGCCCTCGCAGGGATTGCGTAGCTGGCCCCTGTCCATGTAAGTGGCTCTGCTGATTCCGTTGAATTTGAGTTCCCTGTCTTTGCTTCTGCTGCCGTTTGCTGCCATCCCCTCTTCTGTGCTCCAGATCGTTGTGCGCCTCTGCAATCAGCATCTTTTTTTTAACATCTGAGGAATTTAATTTCAGCCTGAGATATCCTGCCTCTTTATATTTTATCGCCTCTGAAGACAGCACTTCCGGGAAGACATACGTCCCCGAATGTCATTGAGATTATGATCCCTCAAAAGGTATCATAATAACACCCCCAGTGATGCAATTATTTGTTCCCATGAACCATTAAATTAGAAATATTAAAAAGAATTTGTTCGAGAATAGATTAAATGGTTCTGCTAATGCCTGAGATTGCACGCAAGGTGTTGATTGAAACTTTGCTAGTTGTTTTTTTTTTTCTGCAGACATTAGTTGTGCGTTGACAGTGCTCAGGTTCCAGAGTGCAGGTCACGGTGTCATTTTAAATATTCAGATCCAGTGTGCCAAGTGAGAGCTGGAGCAAATAAGAAATTAGCATCACACAGCATAACATCTGGCGCTTCATGGAGGCTGTGTACATGCCGAACACGTTCGAGTCATTTTGGTGCGGGCGTCTCCAGAGGTAATCAGCCCTTTTAACTGGGAATCGGAACACAACAATGCACTTTTTTTACAAAAAGTGAAAAAAAAAGACTCAAATTCCATTTAGCTCGACAAAAGCAAAGGGAAACGAGCGTGACAGTAATGAAGAAAAAAGTAATCCTCGGGTGAATTCAGGACAGAATGATTACCTCGCGCTGTCTGTCTCTCTCTGAGCAGATCATTTTAATTCAGACTAAACTGTCTTTGCGCCTCGTGGGCCCAAAGGTGTGGCGAAGGCCTGCCGAGCGGCCCCCGCCCATCCTCCCGAGCCACTAAAATAATCCCGGATGGTGCCGACAAGGGGAGCTCCGCCGAAGAAGCCCCCATGCTGCATCTTCTCGGTTTGGGCCGGTTAACTGCTCTTCGCGCTCCCGTCGCCCTTGGCCTCAGCTGTCGGCATCAAAAGCGTTGTCAAGTCGGATCTCGTGAGAGCTGAGGAGCCGCGTAAGATGCTTAGCCCGAGCTTTTATGAATTTGGACAGCGTCTGCATTGTTATTGTAACGGTGCTCTCTCTTGCGGAAGTGGTAAGTGTGCATTTAGGGCTCAGCATGTAATGAATTTGGACGGGACATCTGTACTCTTTGTTTTAGTTCACCTCTTGACGGTCTCCTGCCTCCCCTCTGCTGCTTTTTTGTTTTTTTTGTGTGTGTGTGTGGTTTTTTTTTTTTTTTTTTTTGCCAATGCGACATTTTGGACAGTGCTTAGTTTGGCAACATTGCGCGCCTGCTGAGCGAGCTGTTTGGTTTCGGAGCCGTGTATTACCCCCGAGGTTTCAGACAATCACGCTCAAGTCCACATTATTGGGCGCGCACGTCCTCGTCTTAACTGAAAATAAACTTCATGATTGGAAGCGAGCCCACGGCCTATGACGTTATCAAACTAATGTTATGTGCATTGTGGGTAGTGGTCTACAGGCCCGGTAGCTTTGTGAATTCCCGAATACGGGGATGTGTTTTCTGGCCCGTCTCTCTCAGATAACGCGGAGGTCTCACGACTATGCTGTTTGTAGAGGAGGAGGCAGAAACTCGAACAGGATAGTAGGATAATTTGAATTCCTGTACTTGTATAAAATAGAGAAATTCCTTTCAGGCATCAGATACAGTGTCTGTTCCTCACTGTGAAATACTAACACAAAGTCTCATGCTCTCGCGCAGCCCCTTTTCAAACTTGGGGTTTGATGTGGAAATAAAGTTAAGGCTCGTTCCATTATGTGATTGCATTCATTATTGAATTATTCTCTGACTGAAAAATTAATGCACTGTACTCAATTTTAATAAGCAATGCATTAAGTAGGTATAATAAATATTTGTCAAGCAATAGATGCATTCATTTATCTAATAAGAAGACACTCTTTTCTTGTAATAGAGATACTGTACAATATAGTATCCGTATAATCTCTGTTGTTTCTGTTTGGTGCTGTAGGTGGTGGGTGGAGAAACGAGCTCAGCCCAGTGCTGGATCTCAGAGGGACTGTCAGTGTGGTAAGGACCCTTGAGACGTAGGAGGGTGCATGGAGGGTTCAAGGCCCGTCAAGCCGGGGTCGTCAGCCTGCCTCTGGTTGGGGCTGGTCTCTGTGGCCGTGACCTTCCTTTGCACGGAGGCCCGGACCACTCCGAGCCCTCTGCTCAGCCCCAGCAATGCCACCTGCGAGGGCAACTCCAAGTGTCACACGGGGATCATCCTGCCCATATGGTATCCGGAGGATCCCTCCATGGGCGACAAGATCGCACGGGTCATTGTGTATTTTGTGGCCCTGATCTACATGTTTCTCGGGGTGTCCATCATTGCCGACCGCTTCATGGCAGCCATTGAGGTCATCACTTCCCAGGAGAGGGAGATTGTCATCAAACGCCCCAATGGGGAAACAACGACCACCACAATCCGGGTGTGGAATGAGACAGTCTCAAACCTCACCCTCATGGCCTTAGGCTCTTCCGCCCCTGAGATCCTGCTTTCTGTAATTGAGGTGTGCGGACATAACTTCAAATCTGGCGCGCTTGGGCCCTCCACAATCGTCGGCAGCGCGGCCTTCAATATGTTTGTCATCATTGGCCTCTGCGTGTCTGTGATTCCCCAAGGGGAGGTCCGCAAGGTCAAACACCTCAGAGTGTTCTTCGTCACCGCGGGCTGGAGCATCTTCGCCTACATCTGGCTCTACATGATCCTGGCGGTGTTTTCACCCAATGAAGTCCAGGTCTGGGAGGGTCTTCTCACACTGGCCTTCTTCCCCATATGCGTCATCCTTGCCTGGGTGGCAGACAGACGCCTGCTCTTCTACAGGTTCATGCACAAGAAGTATCGCACCGACAAACACAGGGGCGTCATCATCGAGACGGAGGCCGAACGTTCCAAGGGGATTGAGATGGACGGCAAGATGGTCAACTCGCACTTCATGGACGGCAGTGCAGCCAGCAATCTCATCGGTCTGATCGAGAGCAAAGAGGTGGACGAGTCCCGGCGTGACATGATCCGCATCCTGAAAGACCTGAAGCAGAAGCACCCGGAGAAAGAGTTGGATCAGTTGGTCGAGATGGCCAACTACTACGCTCTCTCCCACCAGCAGAAGAGCCGCGCCTTCTACCGCATCCAGGCTACGCGCATGATGACGGGCGCCGGAAACATCCTGAAGAAACATGTCGCGGAGCAGGCGAAGAAGAGCGCCAGCGTGCAGGAGGTGCACGTGGAGGAGCCGGAAGAGTACGTGTCCCGGATCGCCTTCGAGCCCGCGGTCTACCAGTGCCTGGAGAACTGCGGCGCCGTCATTCTGACCATCACCAGAAAGGGCGGCGACATCAACAAGACCATCTACGTGGATTATAAGACGGAGGACGGCTCCGCTAACGCTGGGGCCGACTACGAGTTCACAGAGGGTACGGTGGTGTTTAAACCCGGGGAGATGATCAAGGAAATAAATATCGGCATCATAGACGACGACATCTTTGAAGAGGACGAGCACTTTTTCGTGCGCCTCAGCAATCTGCGCGTCCTGGAGACCGAGGACGAGGTGCTGTCCCCCAACAGCCTCCCGTACCCGAAGGCCGCGCTGGGCTTCCCCACCGTGGCCACCGTGACCATTCTGGACGACGACCACTCGGGCATCTTCACCTTTGAGAGCGGCTCGGCGCACGTCAGCGAGAGCGTCGGCGTTATGGAAGTGAAAGTGCTGAGGACTTCTGGAGCAAGGGGGACGGTCATCGTGCCGTATCGCACCATGGACGGGCTTGCCAAAGGCGGAGGGGAGGACTTTGAAGACACCTATGGAGAGCTGGAGTTCAAGAACGATGAGACGTGGTAAGTCCGCAGCCCTGTTTTTTATGATAGTTGCTTTCCAATCGAAGCGTAGTTGGTGGTGGGCGATATATTACGGGCATTATCTGATTTTTTAACCATCCAAGGTTATCAAAATGAATTTCGGAGACACAAACACGCTCTTTTCTTTGTGTTCCTGCATGGCATCCAGTTGATTTGTGTGTTTTGATTTAGAATCGCAGTTCCACGGCGGTAAACCTGTCAAGAAACAATTACTGCAATATATATCTATAATGTGATCGCTAATTCCAAAGCTGTTGGCACCCCTCCAGATACACGTCGAAATCAGAGCTTACTTTTGATCCCGGTGTTGTCATCCTCGCCTCTTGACATCGTTTGATTTCCGACACACTTTGGTAAACCGTCCACGCGCCGCACGCACTCGTCACTCGGGGTTTTAAAAGCTTGTTTCTCTCCATGGTTAGGCAGCGTACCTTCTGGTTGGGGGCGTGCGCTCCACATCCCCTCGTTTTTTCCCGTCAGGAGATTTTGCTCTCATCAGAGCGCCGTGGTAGCGACGCTGTGTGTGTGTGTGTGTGTGTGTGTTGCATGCAGCAGAGATTCGGCTTTGGGATTTGTCACACAACTGTGGAAACAGGAAGTCCTTAAGTAACCCTCCCCTTGCTTCCCTAATCCCCGCCGCTTTTGTTTTTGCCAAACTTTTGGATTTTTGCTCTGTTTCACATTTGCTTCGGTTGAAGCGCAGCAGTTGTGGGAAGAACAGGATATTAAAATTGAGGGAGAATCGAGGCACGGGTCAAAGGTTCATGGTTGATGTAACGATCAGTACACGGTGGCTGCGCTGTGGAGATGATTGACGAGACCGGGGCCGTGATTCCTTCTGGGGGCAGCCGTGTTAAGCCTATAGTTTGGGGGTAAGCCTCTGTGAGCGGTGACATGTCATGTAAATTGTGTATGCTCTGCAGCCTTGTCAGCCGTACCATCTGTGTACAGTACTTCTGTACAAAACACACAGGCTTACAGCTAAGCGGCCATATCTGGCAGTATTGCAGCATTCTGTGGTGAAGTACAAATGGCACCGGAGCCACATATTGTAGGATATGCCGCCCCCCCCCCCTTGCGTGCTGAGGGAGGGCTCAGGGATCCCGGCGTGTGCACACAGAATTGCGCCTCTTGAGAAATATCGATCTGTTTATTTCGCAGCTTGCATCCGCTCGCCTCCCGCACGTCAGTCTGCAGGCGCCGAATCAAAGTGACACGCGCCCCTTGACGTCCTCTTCTCCCCCCGCCAATCAGGCCCCTCGTGGGCGCGCCGCGGCCGACCGGCAGGGCCTTCGCTCCGGGCCGTCGGGTTCCCGAGGGCCGAGGCGGCCCAGGACAGCGGCGGCGGGGGAGCAAGTGCCGGGGCGATCGGTGCGCTCTCGGGGACCCGTGGAGCCTGAAGGGCGTGCCTGATTTATGCGAGAGATGTTTTTTTTTTTTTTTCGGGGCCCGGGCCTGAAGGCTGCCGGGGGAGTCGAGGGGAGAGATGCGGAGAATGACTGTTATTACGAGGCCGCCGCGATGTTGTTGGCATTGTGAGGGAACGCCGGCGTATCGATCCGCTCATTGTGTTGCGCGGCGCGGCGCGCTGCGAGTTCGATGTCCTCATATTGCAGCGCCGCTCCTGGGTGAGAGTGCACGGCAGGACATGCTGCGAATTGATAATGGCGAGTAGCGATCTTGGAGAAGAGTCCGACTGTATGACAAAATACTTATAATTCTGTATTACAGCATGGACTTGTGTTTTATTATATAAGAGATAATTTAGGTATGTCAGATTGTTAAGCTTAGGAAATACAACAAATGTGAGACACTGTATTGATAAATATACAGTATGTGATTTGTGATCTGGGAGTTTCATCTGACTTTAGGGCCAAATAATAAATAATAAGCATTTCATAGGCTGCTGTGAACCAGTACCAAACAGATGGAGCCAGCTCAGACCATATGTAGCAGATCTGCACCGAGCCTTCTCCATTTCTTTTTTTATTTTAGAACCGTACCTCCAATATGAGCTGGGGCTTCGGAGATTTATGATTAATTCAAAAACTGCTAGCTGAATTATTGGGTCGAAAGGCTGGGGGTGAGAGGCCAGGTCAAAGGTCGTAGTGTCAGGCCCTCGACCCTTTTAACAAGAACTATCAGCTTTCAGTGACATTTAAAAGAAAAGGCTTGGTACTCAGGAAGAAAAAAAAAATATGATAATTGAAGTATACGTTTCCAAATCACCATCTGTGGAAGAAATGTCAAAGAAGCAGTGTTGTTGACTCGTGTGCAGTCCAAACAAATAAGACGCGTTGTAGATATTACACTGAACCTACACAGTCGGGCGCTGATTACTGTATCCCCCTCCCGTAGAGTAATGATAAATGTTACATGATTCCTCAGGACATATAGGACATTATTCACTTCAGCAATCGAAAACAACGAAAACAGCTCACACGCGCGATCACGCCCGCACGTTATTACGAAAACCTTTTCTTCCTTCCTGCTTCAGAGGCTCCCAGAGCTTTTGTATAAATGGCGCGCTGCCGTTACAGAACTCCCGACAAATCTCCCAGAAATTTCCATAATTACGCTCGGGATGGTGATGAATGAGATTCGGCGCGCATCTATAAAAAAAAAAAAAAAAAAAAAGACAAAGAGGAGCAGTGGAAGTGACAGCTTCATCCAGAAGCACGCTGGAAGATTCATGAGAACATTTCCATACACAAAACAAAGGGGATGAATGTGTAGAATATTCACTAAAGGCGTAATTACAATGATGTTTCTTCCTCTGCCTTGAAAGCTCTCCTCGGGCTCGTTTTCCCACTCGCGACAGGGAAAAAAATAAATAAATAAAAAATACCCAATTTATTTGCCTCCTTCGCATTTGTATTCCACCACTGGCGCGCGTGTAAATTGCCATTGGAAATATTTTATTTTCCGTTTTGCGCGGACGTTAGGATTGCGACAGGATTCCCTGCATGGCACATGGTTATTGCTCTCTCGGTGACTAAATGAGGGCAGAGTGCGCTCCCTGTCTGAAGCTTTTTTTGTTTTTTCTCTTTTTTCCCGACGCCCCTCAGGACAATCAGAGCCACGTAATGCCGCGGCGCTCGTGCTCCTCCTTTTCTCTCTCCCCCTGTTTTACCAGCCATTGACTCTCCATCTCTTTTGACACACTTAGGGGCCCATTGTTATCAACCGGAGTGGAAATTTATTACGGTCCTAATCTGGAGCTCTGGAATACATCGCTCCAATTCTCAGCCAGGCAATAGTTCTCAGCACGAAAGATGAAATTTAAATGAAAGTTAAATTAGTATTTTTTTTTTTTTTCCCCGGTTGCAATGCTTCCTCTCCGACTTTCTTACACACACACGTGATGGCGATCCAACCTGTAAAGTCACTCTTGGGGTAAAGAGGGCTTCCTGATAGGTTAGTTTAGGCTGCTAATTATGAGATACATATATATGATATTATAATTACCTTGACCAACCAATTACATTGAAAAATGCGCCGAAGAAATTCCCAGAGCAGGAGATGACGCCTTCGGATCACTCGTTTCTTCGATCAGCGATCCAGAACCAAAAGATACTTACAATATCAAACATGCCGTGGCAAATTCTTACACTGGACAAGATGGAAATGGAAATGATTTCTCAAATTAACGCAACGTTGCGGTTTATTTTTATTTCGATCGGCTAATGCTTGACTGAAAGTTTCAGCACACGAGTGATTAATCTGAAGATTAATATGCAGACCTGCTAGTAGTTTCAACCAGATTGTGACTCCCTGGGATTTATCCTGTGATCCTTTTGGGGGGGGGGGGTTGGGTGTCAGTCACAGGATATATTCTCGCTTTGCTGCCGAGCATATTAAGTGGGTAAGGGTTGCGGGCCTCCGCTTCCTTCGACCCGGGCGAGGGTGACGCAGCTGCGAGGTGGAGGAGTTCCCTCCCCGGAGAGCGGGATGTTTAACTAGGCGCTGATGGATCGGTAAACAAACGGGCGGTGCGCAGCAGGCGGAGCGGGGATCGGCCGGAGCAATCGCCGCCGCGGTCGTGCCGCCCGTCCCGTACTCTTGAACCTGCGTTCGCGCACAAATGGAGCTTTCCGCCCCGCCTCCTCCGGTCGTACCAAGGCCCCCCCCTCATCCAACCGTTTTCCTTGATATCTCAGGAATGCGTAGCTGTCGCCCCCGCGGGCGTCCTGACTGACAGAACACATGTCCGCGCTGATCTTCGTCCTGCTGACCGCTCAGCTTTTCCCCCCCCGCCAGCACTTTTTGCAACGCCCTGGAATAGACCCACGAGGGTTGCCTTACCGCCCCGCAGCCGGGCCCATCTCCAGCTCAGCTAATCACATTCAGCGCACTTTTTCGTTGTTTTATTCATGCTATGCGCTCACAGTTTCGGCCCTCTCAATAATTGCGGCGCGTCTTTGTGTTTCCACGGGCGCCTCGGGGGTGCGTTCGCACTCTCCGCGGTAATGCGGGGAAGTTTGTTTGCAGTATCTCCGCGTTCGCTCCGTTACAGTTTACGTCCGGTTAAGTGGACGCCGGCTTGTAAACAGCGAGTCGCACACAGTTTTGCGTGTTGCTCGTTGGTCCCCGGGTGAGATTGATTTTTTTTTTTTTTTTGCAGATACGCAACAAATCATATCGCAATCCCTCTCCTTTGTCTCGCCCCATCACGTTGTTAGGCTGCATTTAAATAGATAAGCAGGTTCTAAACATACGAAGCTTTTTAAAAATGCCGCAAATGCACGAGTTCCATGCAAACGTCAGCGCCTGAAACGTTTTCTGGGTTTCGACCATTTAACCCAGTTTTTCTCCTACAGCATGGTGGAGATGCGTCTTCAGCGAATCCGCCTCCGCTCTTCGTACCGGATGAGGAGCGCGCGAAGACAGAGCTGAACATGATCTTAATAACTACAGCCTCGCCGCACACAACCGTGCCGGCGGCTCTGCGATGCCGTAGCCTACTTAGGAGCACCGGCGCTAACGTTTGCTAATTAGCGCTAAACACAGAGTTGGCTGATGGGAAAGTCATTGGCCTCGTTTCGCAGGTATTGGGTCATAATCCAAAGAACCGAATACTTAAAAATTCCGACCCCGTGATGGTTTTTAAACGAGGAGTCAGAAGATCATCAGAAGCGCTCGCCGCTCGGGGGCCGTGAATAATGAATGAACGCTCGTCAGTGTTGAGAGATTCCTCTGCAGCGTTCGGATGGGTCGCTGAGGGAGGACTCATCCTCTGGGGAATGTCTGTGTCGAATTTCACGGCAACCATCCGCAGCAGTTGAACTATTTCGGTCTGGACCAAACTGGTCCGACCAGCCGCCCTCTGCGGCCGAGCGAACGCGCCCCGAGCAGCCATTACTGTACTGGCGTTAACGCGTCCAGAGACGTACTGGTGCCGGGGAGATTCCCGAGGACGCTTCTTGTCTTTTCGCAAACTTGCTGTCGCTTTTGCGCGGCGGCTGCCGCGACCGGGTACTGTACAGAAACGCACGGGCACTAACTCACGCACAGGTTGAGTGGCGATAAATATGCCGGCCCTGCTTTTGCCCCCCCCCCCTGGTCAGGGGAACACAATTAAGTTGAAGCTTATTTATAACACAATTCAGCGCGGGGCGTGTCGCCAGCTCCAAGCACCCCCCCCTCAAGTGTTTGTGCGTAAATCTGACTGAGGATCATATATTCATGCTCCCCAAAACTCGTGACAGTCTCTCAGGCCTAATAGAGTTAGGATGGAGGTAAAGTGCATCAGTTTTTACCCGTTTGACCGTCAGAGCGTTTAGCTGCGGCGTTTTGGCAAATAAACACGGCGCCGTTTTGTTGCCTGATTCCATTCTGGGAAAAGATAAACGTGCCCCGGACTCCTCCTCCAGCGCCAACGCTCGCTGCTGCGGACACTAAACCAGTCCCCCCCTCCAAAAAAAAGACACGGCCCGCTCGACGGCGTAACGGCGAAGGGAGCCGCAGCTCGCAGCAAGCGTTGTGATCATCCGCGGCCTGAAACCTGAGCTCCCCGCGCCGTGAGACGTGTTCCTTTAATTAGCCTGAGCTAGTTTGTGAACAGGCCCCGCCTTTCAGTCGTATCGCGCCCGCTGTAAATAGGAGCTGCCTGTTGGGAGCAACTCATCTCGCCCTCCCAGAGGTGACAAGTGGGATGTGTGCGTGTGAGCTCTTCTTATTGGCTGCGATGTCCACGGCTTGACGTCAAGTGAAACGGGAAACCGGGGAAAGGTACATTCAGAAATTTTGATCTCAGGGACGCTCCACCGTGAGGAATGCTATTCAGTGGAGGTCGACCGAGTGTGTGTGTGTGTGTGTGTGTGTGGGGGGGTTGAGGCGGATGAAAGGCCAATAGCAATCCGCCTACTGCTCATGCTTGGGTAAAACCCGGCGGCAGTTGTCGTCATCATGCATTAATAATGCCGCGCTGTAACCAACAACCTCACGGTGCTCGTAATTTACGAGCGGCGCCGCGTTATGCAAATTTCACTCACCTTGAAATATAAAGTAGCACATCTCAGCATTCACTGCTTTCATTTCGGCCATAAAAGAAAGAAAGGGGAAGAGGATATTTGCATTTTTTTTTTTTGCAACTTATTTAGAAACGAGTTGGCGTGCAACAGCTGATGGAGCGTTTGCATGTAGATCTGGATGCCGCGCATCGCTGGGGACGACGGGTTGCTGGAGGTGCATCCAGCATCTGCATACTTTGATAAAGGTCAGTCCCCCCCCCCCCATGCACAGCGCAGCAGCATCGAGACCGTCGATCGATGCAGCTCAGGGCGAGCGGCTGCAGGAGGCGAGAGAAGCTGTCGGCGTTTAGGCATTTTATTTTTGGCCGTTGTCTTTTTTTTTTTGCAACAGAAATGGAGAAGCACACAGGGGCTGCGGGGGGGGTGTTTGCAAATTTTCAGATGTGGAACGGCGATTCAAACGTGGACTTTTGGGCGCTTGACGTCCGGCCGATATACAAAATGCTTCCCTGCAAAGCCGAGGGAATGAATAAGTGGAGGATTTCTGTTCACGTTAGCGTCGACCCCCTTGAGACCTTCTCCAGAAAAGGTTTTACTCACATCCCAGATATATCACCTGTCCATCAATCTGATGCTTGATCGTCGATTAGCTACCGATTTAAGCCGTTTTTAAATGAAATACGCCAAAAACAAAGAATGTTTTGGTATAAGACGCCAAGATTTCCCTTTCCAGTCTTAAATAATATCTCTGGGCTTACAACTGCAAGGACAGGAAAAACACCAGAACTGTTCAAGAACATGTAATGGACTTTGTTTTTTTCCCCACTGTTTATTCATAGCATTTACTTGCACGTTTGACATTTTTTTTCCTTGAAAAATGTTTGTTGTCCCCTTATCCATCTTCTGGAGAGGAGAAAAAAAAACCAGTTCTGTTCAGCCCGTCGCTTTTCTCATCTGGCTCAGTCGGTCGGTGAACCTGGGAAGACCCCTCAGCTGACACCCTCCGCCGTTCGCTCTCTCGACTGTCATTTCATGAGTCGTTGAATCCGTGCGGCACCTGAGGAAGCTCCCCGCACTGGACAGACATTTCTTTTTTCTTTTTTTTCTTTTGCGATATATGATTTGTGGACTTGACAAAAGCAGGATTTCAGAGTGGGAGAAAAGGAGTCAGCGACTCCTCGCTTTGTTCAGCAGTAAATCACACGGGGGGAGGGTTGCCACTCCAAGTCAGTATTTTTTTTTTCTTCTTTGTCCCGTCTTTGATTTTCAGACTTGTAGTGGCCTCCTCTCTCTCCACATCCCCTCCACCCCTGCAGTGGGTTTTGTTCTTTCTCCCGAAGCACATTCGACCGACACTCGCTGTGATCTTGCTCCAGTTGCGCTCCGCACTCTGCGCGCACCCAACCCCCCCACCACCATCACCACCACCACCACCACCCACCCTCCCCTCGCCGTGCGCCAGGCCGGACCGGCATGCTCCGCGGGCAGCTCAGGGGACCTCGTTCAGGGGGAACTCACTCCTCCGCGTTATTCCCAGGGTGCTGCAGCAGAAAATGCGCCAGAATGCATCAGTAGCTCCTCGCTACCCTTTCCTATCAAACACCCCCACCCTTCCTCCTCCTCCTCCTCCTCCTCCTCCCTTCTCATCATTTTCCCGTCGGGGGGGGGGCAGCTCTGTGGCGCAAAAAAGCAGACATGATCTCAACAGTCATGTATCAGCTGTTTGTTTGTTTTTTTAAATAAAAAGAAGTCGCTCGATTTGTGTTTCCAAGCCAAACGAAGTTGGGCAGACTTTTTATAGGGCCAGGAGGAATTCTGGGTATGATGTTAAAAAAGCTACTTTCTTTTCTTGTTTTCGTCTTAATTAATTCTTCCGCATTTGTATTGAGTGAGTATTTCTGTGTACTGCTGCCTCAGAGAGCGAAATGAAAATGTGGTGCAGATCTTGTGAAGGTTCGTCTCGAAAAGAGCAGTGGCACCGGAGAGGCGCCTGCAGAAACTCTCCAGTAATCAGTTTTGCATCCGCCTTCCATCGCCGTCTTCCTCTTCTTCTTCGTCTTTTTTATTTATTTATTTATTTTTCCTGTCTGTCTCGACGTTGCTTCCCTGAGGAAAATAGTCAAAACCCCCCCCCCGAGGCACGAGCTAGCAAAACACCCTCCCCGGTGCCCGGAGGACCGAGTTGAAGACGGGCTGCGTGCTCCGCACACGGATGCTTGTGTTAGCGTGCTTGTGTGTGTGTGTGTGTGTGTGTGTGTGTGTGTGTGTGTGTGTGTTTGTGTGTGTGCGTCGTGCCACAACGCATCTCTGCCGGTGGGAGACAGGAGATGGGAGAACGGCCTTTTCTGTTTCGTCTAATCCGCTCTGTTGATACATGAATGGCAGACTTATTAGGCGACTTACGCTCCACGGCGGCGGAAGAGTGCCGCCGCCCCCCCGCCCGGATGACGGCGTTCAAACGATAAGGGGGGGGGTCCCCTCTGCGCCCGCCGTTTAGAGAAGAACCAACGCTCTAATAGCGCGGCAATCCCTCCCGCTTAAGCTCACAACAGGGGGGGAACGCCGTCTGATAACTCCGAGCCCCCTCCAGGATTTCGGCAGACGGCGACGATACAAAATCGGGCGGCGGGGGAAGTTGAGCGCAGGAGGGGCGTTCGTGAGAGGAAAACGCAAGCGGGGGCCGGAGGGAGGCGTAAACAAACTGCGCCGAACAGGAAGACGGCGTGTCCGTCTCTTTTAGTCCCCGCTTCGTTGGATTTCTGCTCCGGCATTCGTTGACTTCCAATGTCCTCAGAAATGTTTGGGTTTTTTCACCTGCCAACAGGTGTCCAGCGATTTCAGGTCAAATGGGCGGGGTCAACGGAGCTTGGGTCATTAATTTTTTTTTATTTTTCCCCACGACTGCGCTGTAAGAGAATTTTTATGTGATTAATTCTTAAATTTGTTACCTCGATTTGACGAAAAATGCTAACGCGCACCTCATGCTCATTTTTCTTTTTACTTGTTCTGCTGTGTGACCAACAACCCACTGTTCTCCTCAGTGTCGTTTTTTTTTTTTTTTTACACGTACAAACTTAGCAGCTAGCTGCTGAACGCAGCGGGGTAATTACAATCTCATGCTCGCGCGTTTGGCCGGATCATTTAGCACACGCCGTGTTTTTGTTTTTTTTATCCGTGACGCATGTTCGGGGGCAGGCCGGTCGGGTCGGCTCGGCGAACGGACGCGCCCGCCCCGCTCCGGGGTTCAGAACTCACGTCGGGGGGCTGGCGAAAGATGAAGCGGTTCTGCCGCCGGCATAGCGGCTCTGCCAAGGCCCGCGGGACCTCTCTCTTCTTTCCGACGCTCCACCTAATCTCCTCCGCTATCTCCCCTTTCATTTCCCCCTCCCGCTCTTCTCTTCATGTTCCTTTGTCTCTTATCGTGTTGGGGGCCCCTGTTCCTGACTCACTTCCGCCCCCCCCCATTTTTTCTCTCTCGGGTTTTATCTCCCCCAGTCTGTTTTCAAGCAACATTTCTTGGATTTTCTTTTCTCATCTCCACCCCCCACCCCCCCTTATCTCAGCCTTAATTTCTTCCCGTTTGAATCGCGCTAATTCCGTTTCATTTCTTCTCACCCCCGCCATTGTTCATATTCATTATTTAAGCCCTCGGCGGCGCTTCCGTACGCGCCCTCCCCTCCTTTACAGATGTTGGCCTACTTCCGCCTCAACCTGTAATGCCGCTCGGAGGACCAGCCCGTCAGCATCGTCGCGGTGCGGCGGCGGAGGTGTCACGCTCGGTTGTGCGTGACTGAAGAGCTGACTGGCTGCCAGCCTCGGCCTTTGGTAAAAATTGGTGAAGTCCTTTAATGATCATATATCTAATATGGTGAACTAACCTCTTGGTAATTTAGTTTTCTGTCCCACGTCAATAAGACAGCTTTTGATATTCCAGTGGCGGAGGATGAGCCAGTGGATGCGGTCCTGCCCCGGCAGCTTTTACACTTCGGTGCAGTTCACGTTTCGGCTGCGGTGAAGCTACTTTCAACTTGCAAATTTCAACTATTAAATTGGAAATCTGGTTCCCCTCCGGGGGCTCTTCTTATCTCTCCCAGTCCCGCTCGCAAAACGTTCAAATTTAACAGCAGGTAGCGCTGCGAGCGCGTGGCCCCGGAGAAGCGCGGGGGTGTTCCCAGCCCTGAGTTATTTATAGGGAGTGGAACCTCTCTAACCTTCAGACCAATGTCAAAGGGAATGAGACTGTGTCATTTCAGGATGTAAACTCCCAAAGATACATTCGCCTTCCTGCCACAGTCGTGGCACCTGTCATGTCAGATCCCGTCCAAGCCGGCGCAGCGGCGCTCTGCAACACGCCACCGACTCAGGCAGCAGCGGGACAGCGGGGGAGGACGAGGCGGCGGCGGCGGTGAAATGAAGGCACGCGTGGAGCGGGAATAGACGGGGGGGAGTCGGCATCAGAGGTGCAGGAAAAATAACGACGGGGACAAAATGAGGGGCAGAGGAAAAACAGATGGGGAGAAAAGCGAGGAGCGTGTTCGAGAAAGAGAGGGAAAAGAAAAAAAACAGCATCTGAGGCCGGAGAGAGAGAGAGTGAGAGAGAGAGAAGATGAGAGCTGAGCCCCCACCCCCAGATTTCCACATGACGTGTTGGCAGATTTGATGAGGCTTGACCAGGTGTCGGGAGGAGGAGGAGGAGGAGGAGGAAGAGGAAGGCCTGGTTACTGTAGATTGGATTGGATTTCCTCACAACAAGCATTGATCACGGCGGCCGACGCCGCGAAGAATCCCCGCTCGTTAGGAGATAAAAGAAGGCGGTCGGGCCAGATCTGGGCGCCAGATCAGCGAGCGAGCGTGCGGGAGATTTGTTTGGCTGACGACGAATTTAAAAAAAAAAAAAAAAAAGAAGGCCAGGAGGCAATAACCTTCACACCAGATTCAGCAGCATTTCAACCTCGGCCGCCTTCTTCACACTGTCACAGTAGCTTCTCAAATTAGATCATCGGGGAAAATAAAGGGACTTTAACTCCAGTGTCATAATTGATAGCATTAGAATGAATTATTGATCGGCGGCGGTGGGCCACTTTATAATTGGAATGACCTGAACTTCGGCTGACGGCTCGCGTAGCGCAAGTCGCGCGCCGCGTCACCCAAGCTCCAGCAATGAGCAGGAGATGGCCACTGCTCTGTCCGTTTTCGGCGCGATCTTTCGAAGGGCCCAGTCCGAGCGAAAAAAAAAAACATGGGGCTCGCCGGTTCCTGCCTCCTGCCTCCCGCCAAATCGCGCCAAATCGCAACCGCGCGATTATGGGCGTCATGTTGACGCTTACCGCCGCAGCACCTCAGCTTGACGTTTGGGAAATTTGTTGGCTCACCTCGCCGAAGATACTGTAAGCACAAACGATATGGCGTCGACATCCTAAGACTAAATCAATTGATTACAAGTTGATTACAGTAAATATTCGACTGCGGCGCACGGGAAAACACCATACGGCAGGTTTCAGAGTCAAACTTCACGTCACCGATCAGAATGACAAAGTGTGGGAGACGTTCCCCTGACTGTTGCTCGGGGATCAAATCGAGAGGAAGGCAAATAGCGACCGTTGTTATTTTGCGTCTCAGTCGCCGAAGAGAGGGGAAAAAAACTGCAGTCGACTTCAAAGCCAGCCGAAAACGCGGGCGTCGCTCGCTTTCGAAACGCGCCGGCGGCGGGCCCCTTCATCCTTCGCGTTCCCTCCCGCTCTCGGCGCTCCGGGTTTTCGCGAGCGTCGATCCTCGGGAGTTATTTAAAACTGCCGGTTTTCGAAGCCCGAGTTGTTTTTCATCTTTGCTCTTGTGAAAATCTGTCCTTTGATGTTTTGACACCCTCAAAATTGCTCTAATTCCTTTTGCCACTATTTATGAAACCGTTAATTGAGCAATTACCGCAGCGCCGATCCGTCAAAATTACCCGTTATAATGCCGTACGGGGCCCCCCCCTCCCCCAACACACACACACACACACGCACACCTCCGAAGTTTAAAGTAATCGAGTACCTCATTTGAGCAGACAACCAAGCGGACTCTGACAAGGTAATTTGGCATCAAGATAAAGGCAAAGGCAGACACTTTTAATCTTATGACGTTTGAAGTTTGGCCTGTTTCTCAGTCAGCCCTGATTAAAGATGGAGTACACACGGCTTGTGTGTGTGTGTGTGTGTGTGTGTGTGTGTGAGAGAGAGAGAGAGAGAGGGAGGCAGCTGAGGTGGAGGTGTTCCTCTGTTGATGGGTCCTGGTTAAACATGGTATATCTTGTCTGCGGGGAAGCAGCTCCCTGCATGGCAGCACCGGCTAATGGGAATCTGCTGCCTGTCATCTATGGCCGGGCCATTTCATCAGAATGTCAATGGGGGGGGGGGGCGGCTGTATAGGATTTCTGTTTCCCACTGATGAATGCAGCGATGGTCGCAGCAGAAAAAGGGGGGGGGGGGCGGCTCTGAACCTCGGGGAGATGGAGATTGATGAGGGATCGTCGCGCTGCGGATGAGATTTGATAAGACGCTGGAGATTTTCTCCCCAGCGGCCGCAGGTGTGAAACACACGCCTCACACACGCCGTACGCAGGAAACTCAGACGTTTACCGCCCTGCGTGGCGTGTGTGTGTGTGTGTGTGTGTGTGTGTGTGTGTGTGTGTGTGTGTGTGCGTGTGTGTGTGTGTGTGCGCGCGGGAGCTGATAGGGCTCTTTTGCCTATGACTAATAGATGAAAGCCAGGGAGAAGCGCGGCTGAATAATTGAGCTCTTATGTAACGATAATTGCGGCCCATAAATAGGGATTCACCTTTGGCAGAGCACAGACACCATCTCCCCACCAAGTGTCCCCCCCACCCGAACAACCGGCCTCCGTCTGAGATCCTCCCCTCCGTCTTTGCGCCGAGGCCAGCCCGTCTCCGTTCCGTCTCCTCCCCGCAAAGTCTGTCAGGTTTTTCCTCTCGTTTTCGCTCCGTCGCGGTCGCGGCGGCTTCGAAGCGGCTGGCTCGCGGAACAGCCAGTATTGAAAGGGTGGGGGGGTGGGGCCTCAGTCAGATGGGCCGCTTGAATTGCTGTCAGAGGTGGGGGGGGGCAAGCTGGAACAGCTGAGCGGTTCATCAGCTACATTTAACGTACAAACACAGGGGGATGGCTTTGTAAAGGCTAAAAATAGAAACCTTGAAATAAAAGTTATGTTTCTCTGGGGTTTTTTTTAAAGATTTTTTTTATTTGGGTGAATCTTCCCTTTAATCCTGACTTGGAAACAGGAGGCGTCCCTTTTTCATATTTGACTTTTGGCATCTCCGCAGCAGCAGCAGCAGCGGCAGTGGGGCCAGCGTGCGCGATGGAGGCCTGACGGGTCACTGGGTCTTTACCCAGCATGCTCGGCCGCGCGGCAGCGATGTCGTCTCCCGGCGCTCACCTTCTCGCCAAAAAAAAAAAAAAAAAAAAAGCAGCGCGGAGGCCTTGATGAATGGTGCGGTTCATAGCAGTGATGTGGCTGGGGGATGGGGGGGCGGGGGGGTAATGATTTAATCATGGCGTAATGGATGGGGGACATCATTCAGAGCCGGATTAGTGCAGGTGTTTGCCACCCCGAGATTGTTCGGAGCTGATGAATCTCACTGTCAGCGCCGACGAGCGACGGCGTGGTTTAATCTTCGCCGGGAACCGCAAACACAAGTTACTCCTGAAGTGTTGACGATTCATCTCCGGCGGCGGGAGAATTAGCCCGGGCGTTCGTCGGAGGAAGCGGCTTCGCCGTCGACTTTGGCTCGCGCGCGCGGTGTCGCGATCTCGGTCGGCTCCCGCCGGCCCTCGGGCCGCAGGTGGCCGCTTGCGTTCGCCGGGCGCTCTGCCGGGATCGAACGCCGTTGATTTTTCTTCCCCGAGATTAACCGATGAATCGTTCGCTCTGTGAACACACTCATCACAGTTTTGCAGACAGAGGAGAAGCTGCGTACAGTATACAGTTCACGGGCAAGCGATCGATTAACCAATAATGAAAACCACCCCTAATTGCAGCCCCGGTTAACGCGTTCATTTTTCTCTCGGCCTCTGTGTTTTGACTTAGCGAACGCGCCCTGCAGCCGTTTGCTGTTCCTTACATTAACCGCGTGAACGTCCGTGCTCTTCTCAAGTGTTACATGTGCGGCGGCAGCTTGTTATGAAAACTCCTGCATTAAAAAAACAAAAAGACAACAAAGAATAGAGTGTGACACGCACATTTCTTTTCGCTCTCTCTTCTCTGAACACCCACTCTCCCTCTCTCTGGTGGGGGGGGGAATCAAACAAACCCAGTGAATTCTCCCCGGCCGCAAAGTCATTCTGGATAAAAATGAATGGCGAATGAAAGTGCATGAAGCGCTCTTTGTGTGTGAGGGCCCCGGCCTTTGAACGCGGCCGTAATTGGAGAGCGTGCACGAAGAAGCGCGGGGGGCGGCGACGCGGGAGAGCTCGCGGGACTCTCCAGCCCCTCCTCGATTTCGGTCGCGGCGGACGGGCTTGTGCGACGTGGCGGGGAAACGCGGGGGGGAGAGAGGAAGGCGAATACGTGACGCGGCGGCGGGGAGAAAAAAAAGAAACGAGACCTGCCGGTCGCGTCGCGTCGTGCTCCCTCCCCGGCTCGAAGCTTCCGTGCCAAAATTGGGTATTTTTAGACCACCTGCGCGCAAACGCCAAGCGTCGACTCTCTTTATTTTTCGTCAGCCTGTCACAATGTCAGCCAAACCGCGTCAACTTGTATGCGCAGCCAGCTGTCGGCCTGCTCGCGGGCTGTGAAATCGACGAATGAGTAGCTTTGTAACGCTAACAGACGGAGACGAGCAGCCGCGGGAAACGCGCTTGTGCCCGCCTCCTTGCCAGCGTTTTACGGGCTGGGGAAGGGCGCCACGGGCTGAGCGGTGAAACGTGTGGCCGGCTGGCGACGTGAGAACGTCTTCCGGGGGGGGGAGGGGGATGCGAGCGGCGCAAAGAAGATCCACGTTCGCGTGCGTGTCGATGTGCCGCGCCCCGTGAACTCAGCAGGTTCCTGCGAACGCGGTCCGGAGGGCCGCCCTCGGAGGCGATGGCGTCATGAGCCGCCCCTGTGACCAAATTTGGATGAGTGCTCAGTCGGGGGTTCATGCCGAGGCTTCATCGTGTCACCCCGCAGATACGTCACACGCCACCGACATCGTCTGCGGTTTTTCCGGCTTGCACGTTTCAACGTTTGTTTAGCAAATGAACCCAAAATAACCCGCGGCGCCGCGCGGCAGCTCGTCGACGTGTTCTCGCACACGGCGGCGGCGGAGAGGAGCAAACGCCTCCTTTTACGTATGTGGCCGTTATTTTGAGCGCAGCCAGCGGACCCCCCGCGGTGGCAGCAACCATTGTTGTTGCTAGGGAATTCTGCGATGCGTTGGTGCGCGTGGAACTATTGGCCGCGCGTGGAGGCGCGCCAGGGGTCTACTGTACGGGCGTCACCCTCCGCCTGGTCTCGGCGAGCGCGCGCGGGGCGCAGCACCTGTAATGTTTATCTGCCGGCGTTCGTGCGAATGCACGTGCCCTCGTTTCGGGGTGGGAAAACGTCACCTGAGCCCCAGCTGGGCCTCGCCGCGCCAGGCTCGGCGCGTTTTCTAGTAGCAGGAGCGGCGCTGCTAAAGCGGATGAAACCAGCCCTAAGAGCCCCGCCCCCTCCACCCATCTCCCGCCCGCCAGGCGCTTATAGAGATGGATGGAGGGGGAGCAGATCGCGAGCAGCGCACGAGGAGATTACTGATGAAGGCGCGGAGCGGGCGAGCGCCGTCATCCTCCATCTTCCGGTGGGCACCGCAGCCTCAGACCTGTTGGCCCCCACCCCCCGGTCGGCCCCCACCCCCCAGACGGAGAGCGCCCAGGAGGACAGGATGAGCGCTTGAGAGCAGGACGGATGGAGGAGGGAAAAGAGGAGGAGCAAGGACGACAGCGGCCGCGGGGCCCCCCCTGCTCCCTCCAGGAAGTCGCGGCGCTTCTCCTCTCCGCCCAAAAAGGAGGCTACGTCGCCATGGCAACCGGAGAGAATCTTCGCCTCCTCGTCTTGCCGGGCTGGTCTGCGCGCGCACGCGTCGATGTGTTTTTCCGCGTCTGATGCGTGACTCGACGCTCTTTCGGCGCATTCGCGTGTTTGTATCGGAGTGCGTTTTAAAACAACATCTTTTTTCTTTTTTTTTTCTTTTCTGAGCATCAAGTGCAGGCATGCGTGTGCGAGAGGGAGACGCACACACACACACACACACACACACACACAGACTCACATTCACAGTTTGTACCGCAGGCTTTATTTTTAGCACGTGGCACTTATATAATCAGGGTGACACTGGGGGGAAATAAAAGGAAGTGGATGAAAAAAAACATCTCCCGCGCTTCCTGTTCCCTCGATCTGCTGCACTCCTTCTCGACATTTTTCCTCCACCCTCCGCCCGCTGCTCACCCCGCCTCGTTATATATTTGACTCCACATACTCTCTTCCCCTTCGCCGCTCCCCTCCCCGCGCAGCTCCGCCCGTTTCCCCCCCCGCACCTGTCGTCTGCCGTCCTCCCTTCCTCGAGCCTCGCCTCCGTCTCCCTCCCGCCACGACGCGAGCGGGTGGGAGGGTGGGAGGAGTCACCGGCGAGCCAGGGGGAAGCGGGACACGCCCCCTCCCACCCGAACGGAGCTTCCTCAGCTGTTTTTTGAAGACGCCCTCCCCCCCAGGTGGGCTCTGCTCCACGCTCTGGCGTAAGCCCCTCCCTCCTCTTCTTCGTCTGCGTCGGTCCGTTCCTCGTGGTCATTTTGAGAATGGATGGCGCCTGGAGCGCGCCTGACGCGATGGAGCGGCACGCGGGCCGAGATGCCACATCTGTACAGTCATCAGAAAGTAAACGCCGCCTGCCGTACGTGCGGCACCCCGCCGCCTCCGCCCGGGAAAAGTGCTTGCGCCATCACCTCTAATTGCTTCTGCCTGACGCGTGGCGGCGGCGCCGGTATCTCACACGGAGGGACTGGAACGGCGTGGTTCAGGGAAGCGCGGCCAGCAGCTGCCGATGCGCAGCTATTTAGAAAGCGGCCGAGTTGCAAACCAGTTGCGTCCGATAATGAGAGATGTCCTCGTGCAGCTCATCCCCGTGTGGCAGCGCTTGGATTCACCTGCGGCGTGCTGCGTTTTTTTCTAAAGAGGCGGGTTTTTTTAAAGTTGCACCTCACTGTTGTGGTTTTGATAGTTTCTGGAAAACAGTGGAGCTTGAAAAAAAAAAAACAATTGAAGAAGTTAATGAAATTTACTGTGCGATTTCTATTATATCTTAATAGGTACAGATGCATTCTGCTGTGTGTGTGTGCAGGCATGAAACACCCCCCGCACGCGGTGGCAGGTGTTCGCAGGTGTCACCATCCACATCCACGCTCTGCCGCGCGCTTCGTCCGGCGCCGCACGCGAGGGGAGCTCATCTCGCCTCGCTCCCCCGGCGGCCCTCGCCCGAGCGGCGCCGGAGCGCGCGGGGGGAAGGGGGAGACACTTCTCCGCTACGTGCCGCTGGGGGATCCGCGGGACTGCGGGCTTTTCTTCGCCAGCGATCGAAATTTCCCCGCTTCTTTTTCTTTTAACGCTTCTCTAACACAACGGAAGTTTATCAGCGGATGACGGCGCACGCAGTCTGCTGGTTTTTGGTACAGCGCGAGATAACGTACTGAAACGGAGGCGCTGACTGAAAGTACGCGCCCGCTTTTATCGCTGACTTTCTCAAAAAAACGTCGGCGAACCCTTTACGGTTGAACGTTTAAGACGGATCAGCGTCGCTTTATAGCAAATGACATCATCCCGACTCTGTAAATACAGTTATTCATCAAGTTAATCTCAGTACACGAAGCCGTTGTTTCAAACATGATTGAACGATTGTTGAAATAACAGTCCTCCTGATGCTTCGCACAGTTCGCTCGCGCGGCCGTGGGGATGCACAACACGTGTCCGGCTCCTTTGAAACAGGTTTTTCATTTTTTTCTTTTTCAGGTAAATTCAGTTAAGCCGATTTAAAATCCCAGCTGGCGCAATGATTTGCGTCTCTGCCAGACTCCCGCGCTGCCGCCCTGGAACCCCGCCCCTCTCTTCGTCGTCGGCGTCGTCCCGACCCCATCCGGCGTACGAGCCTCGCGCGCGTGCCCCCGAGCGCTCCCATCTGATAATATGGAAAGACCGTCTCGGGTCAATCAGGAAATTACACGTGGATCCCGTCCAGGGGATTAGGCTGGCAGGCGTGGAAGAGGAGGGTGGAGTATTATTGTTGATCTTGGATTAGCGAGCGAGGCAGCGGAGCGATGACCTATCACGCTGCTGTTGATACAGCTTTTTGGTAACGACGGTCCCGGCCCCGGCCCGTCGTTTCGTCCGGCTCGGTCTTTGCGTGAAGCCATCCCGTGCGTGCGCAGAGGCGGAGCAGGCCACGCGAGGCGGCTACATGAAACGCGTGAGCGAGCGTGTTTACATCTGCGGGCGCAGGTGCCGCGCGGCAGCGGCTTTTCCGGCGGCCGCAGGTTCGAGCCCAATACGGCGCTCGCCGTTCGGACGAATGTTCCGGGTTTAAATTGGGTTGGCTGTTCATCATCTCGCTTGTCCTCTTCTTCTTCTTCTTCATTTTCTTTTTTTCTCACTGCGAACCGTCTAACGAGAGCAAAAAAAGGCGGACGTTTAAATTTTTAATGGCAGAGATGGGTCGTGACGGGCGGCGCGGGGAGCGGGGGAAATGAGATGGCGACACAGACCCCCGGATAAGACAAGAAGGGTGAGGAGAGAGAGGCAGAGAGGCGGCGCGAGCTGCGGCCGTCATTGCCGGTGCAAAGTAACTAAGTACATTTACTCCACTACAGTTCTGTGTTCCCACCTTTACTCCCCGTCATTACAGATTGAAAATACTTTACTTTTTACCGACTACAGACAGATGGAGGAAGAACTTATTTTGAAGATCTTCATTTTTGACACACAAAGATATGGTACAATAATCAAGATAAAACATATAGAAAGTTACAACGATCTGAAATTATAATCCAGGATATCAGCACTCTGCGGACTATTTTTCATACTGTACGCGGGCTGCCTTTTTGCTGCCAACGCTCTCGTGCTTCTGTTTTATGTTGTTTTCCCGTTTTGGGACAGCGTGACATGGCGACTCTCACGTCAGCGGAAATCTCCACGCCACCCCCTCCACCACCACCATATCTGTCGCTATGTTGTTATTTTTCAGTTTGTTTTAATCTACTCCTCCTTTTTAATCCTCAAACGCTGCGCCGTCTCCTGCTGCTCCGCGCTGATGGGCCTTCGAACGGAAGCGGAAGAGGCGCGAACGCACACGGAGAAACAGGAAGGCCTCGGTGTGTGTGTGTGTGGTGTGATGTCGCTGCACGTGTCTACCGGTAAAAACACTGTATGTCAGTAAGCCTAAGCAGAGACACTTATATAAAGGCGAACGCACACCTTTCGCATGGCTGCACACGAAGAAACAACCCCCCCTTGCTCCAACAGCCTCCATCTAAATCAGCGTTGTTGCATTTTCTTTATATATATATATATATATTGTATTTATATAATATATGATAGTATATATTGTGTAGTGTATTTGGGATACGTCTGCGCTCTTGATTATCGGCTACACACTCCATTACTCACCCTTGTTAATGGAAAAGTCACAGCGGTGACATCATCCCACCCTCGCCTCCCCCATCCTCTCGGTCGCCCCGCTGCCGGTCACATGACTCTGTGTCACCCTGTGAGTCAGGACGCGCCGTCCCGAGCCAGATTTGTTGCGTAGGGGGAGGCAATTTTGCTCACCTTCTCCGCCGAGATAAAGCACGACTCGAGCAGGCGGAGAAAGGCGCGGCCTCACGTTCCCAAACCTCACATATTTACGCTGAAACGCGGCTAATCTGTGATTTACGCCCCGCTTTCCCCTCGGCGCCGCCTGTCCGCTGTATTTCTCCTCCAGTAAGTGATTTCTTGCGTTCTCCAGGACGGCCTTCAACAGCTTTCTGTAAAATATGTCCGCTGCAGCGTCGCGCAGGTGGGGGCGGGGGGGCGACGGCGGGACGCATCCGTGCTCCGGCGCGCCTTGGATGCGGATCGCGCGCTGTCGGGGAGAGAGTTTAAGAACCGGGGTTGACTCCCTTGTCTCAAAAGACACCTTTGCTCTTTGAGTCTGAAGCCCAACTTGGCATTTCGCCTGTTTTTTTGATATTCTGCTGCGTGAGGTAGTTGAAAGTTTGTTTTTTTTCTCTCCGCTGTCAGACTCCACTGCAACTGTCCTGGGAATATATATATATATATATATATATTTTTTTTTTTAACAAATGCAGCGCCCTCAGCGTTTGTATTCACGGGGAGAGAGAAATAACGACAAAACAGCGAACTAGGTGTGTCGCCCAGAAGCGTCGGCAGCGTTTGCTGGTGGGAACGCCGGTTCCTCGTTGCCGCGCTGCCGGCTCTTACCGGTTGATCGGGTAACATGCGGAGGACGGTGTGGGGGGTTGGTCGTGACCCGTCGCGTCCTCCCGCCAGAAGCTCCTCGCTGTTGCGTGAACGGGAGCAGCTGGCGCGACCGCTGCTCCCCTCAACCACCTCAGGCCAGCCCAGGGAGCTCGCCGTGACGAGGGGGGAGGTGGCGGCAACCGGCAACCGCGGAGCTGGGGAGCGGGACGAAGGTTTTAAGGTTTGCACATGCGGACAGATCGACTCGCTCACCTTTTGCACAGGAGCCATAAAGCGGAGTCAGACAGCGATAAAAGATGAAACATCGGTGCGCAAATTGCATCGTAAACTGCGGCGCTGAGGATGTTGGGCCGACGCGTCCGAGGCTGTGTGCGCTGCGTCGCAGGATTCCCCCGGGCGGGCCGTGCCTTCGAGCGCGTGGCTGGGGCCTGGAGAGGAGAGCGCCGGTCTCCACGTGGAGTCGCGGCGGCCCGACTCAGATCCTGTGTCGCGCGGACGGAAGCTGCGTCAGACATTTATGTTTCCTGTAGTTCTACGCCACCATCCTGCTTGTGAAATACAGTATCACCTCGCCAACGACGGCCGGCCGTGGGTTTGGCTCGGGCCGAATGAACGGGAACGAAGAGCCCAGGCGTCCGTTGCACGCCAGACGGATACACCAGGCGGGTGGTCTGTGAACCTCCCCGGCAGATTGGAGGAGGAGGAGGAGGAGGTCTGGATGTGTGAACAGCTGGTGCCTGAGTAAAGAGTGGTCTGGGATGATGGAAGGAAGCAGCACAGAGAGGAAGAGAGCGGGTTTTAGCGTCCAAGAGATCGGTCCTGATGTGAGGCCGCAGTGACGTCGGCCTGCTCTTACGCTCCAAGGTCTTCTTCATTTTAATTCAGCCCCTGCTGTGCAGACGACCCACTGGTACAACATGAAAAGTCCTCTCGGATTAGCTTTCTAACCGAGATCACCGGACTCATCCACGGGGCAGTCGGGAGATCAGCCGTTCGCGTTCTTACGGCGCCGAGTCATCCGTCCTCCCGACGTTCTTCTCCTTTCAAGTCAATCGGGAAGGTTCATCCTCTGGAGAACGCGTTTTTACCGTTTTTAGCAACCGCTGAGAAGCCGCGACTCGTTTTTCCAGCGGTTCCGACATCGACCTCCTTTCGATGGAGGCCGATGTCTCCGGCGTGCGCGCCGAATGAGGCGTCTCCAGCTGGGTTGGCAAGTTTCGCTGCGCGCGTGTGTGTCTGTCTCCACCCAATCACTTCCCTCTGCCCCTCCTTCCTTGGCCCCTCCCCTCCGTGTCGGGCTCAGCTGGCGCTCTCGAGGGGGGTGGGGGGCTGTGAACAGGTGCTGTTCCCCTGTCGTGGGGCTTCTTCTCCTGAGGCCCACGGGAGGGAAACGAAGTTGGCATGGAGATGACTGGGAAAAATCAGGTCAGCATCCTGGAGTCCTCGCGCACAAGCACAGCTACACACCACCGAGAGCGGCTAAAAATAACGATGTCACCGCGGGGGTGTGGGGGGTGGGGGTGGGGGGGTGGGGGGCTGAACAGGAAAATAAAGTAATCTCGAGCGGAGGCATTTGTCGAAGCGGAGGACGTGGTGAGTGCATGGGTGGCCTGGACAGACGCAGATATGGAGGGAGGTGGGAGGTACGCATAAAGAGAGGGAGCGGAATAGCGCGCGCGGGGGGGGGGTTGAACGAGAAGATGAGGATGGAAAAGGAGAAGCTCGCTGGACGGGGCGAACCATACCCCCCCCCCCCACCGTGATTGTCCCTGCCATACCTCGTTACGGCGCCCTGCCGCCCCCCCCCCTTCCCCAGGCGCCGACACGCTGTATTCCTGACAAACGCGGTGGGAGGGACACGGGGGGCGAGAGCAGGGGAGCGGAGCAACAGCGGCTGCAGGAGGCTGCGCCGTTTCGGGCGGAATTACACAGTCACGCAGGGTGGGCAGAGAAGAGAGGCGACGCGTACTGTAAGGAGGGATTAGCTCAAACAGCGGGGGGGTTATGAATATGGAACAAAGTCTGACCCGGGTCAGACAGTATTTGCAACAAAAAAAAAAAAAACTTCTCGGCGTTTGCTTTAGTTTGGAGTACCACGAAAATAAAGTCCGCTCAGCGCTCTGGCCGCAGTTGATCACGTTTTGCCGCACGACTCTGCTGTGCGTCAAACGTCTCCCTACTAACTGTTTTAAATCTTGTACGTTAAGCGTTGATTATCATCATTACCGACGCACGTCGCATCCCAGTGAGTCGGAGGATGGTTTCGTCGGATGATGGTTTCGTCCGGAGGCCGCCGGGGCTCGGCGGGGAACCGAAGCGGCGCTGATCTGACGCGGCGTTACGATAAGCCGTGATGAAGGTTCATGATATCAGCGGCTTATCGGCCCACGCCGCTAATTATCTTCAATCAGGGCCAGGTTTCTGCGGCGAGCACCCGCCGATAGTGCGCCCGCCGACAGGCACCGGCCTCTTCCTGGATATTCCCTGCCGGCCGGCTCTTAGCGGGCGGATCGCGCGGCTCCCGCGCTGCGAGCCAATGGTAATGAGGATTCAGAGGGACGGATGATGGCAACGCGCTCCGCGGGACGGAATTAGCGCCGAGCATTTCAACTTTCCCTGGGAGGCAGTGGCCCTTTTATCCCGTCATTATTGGCGGAGACAATGGTGTGGTTAATCTTTTTAAGACAACACAGCAGAGGGGCCGGGAGGGAGGGAGCGGGGGGGGCGTCCAATAATCTCATCAGAGACCAGAGGACGCACGCTGATGGAGGAGAGTTCCTCCTCTACACGTCCAATCATCCCTCCTCTCCTGGCTCATCTCACTGTCTCAGCGCGCTCTGCTCCTGTTGCTCCTCCCCTGTCATTGTGTGTGTGTGTGTGTGTGTGTGTGCGCGTGCGCGAGCATCCTTCACCGCATTAAAGAATGGCGTAATGCGTCGGGGGAGCTGTCAGACGCGCAGCGTGCACGGGAGGTGAATGTGCGAAGGGAGCCGACGCCGCGTCAGTGCGCAAACTGCGATGGAGCGAAGGCACCGTCACAATCACGTCGTCCGCCGGGACCGGAGCCGTCCTGTTCTCAGACGCTCCAGTCCGTCAAACAGCGGATCCGGTATCCACCACAGACTGCGTCACAGTCGAACCCCGTGAGTCACGGGCTGCGTTGGCTGACGTTCCGAAATGAAACGGCAAGCGGCTCGGCGCCCGACGGGCTTCGGAGGCGATGGCGAGTAATTGCGAATAGAACATATGTAACACAGAGGAGGTTCCCCTCGTTGTGAGTTCCCCCTTCCCTCGGACCCGTCCCGCCGTGTGGAGATTCCCCACCTTTTGTTTATCGGTAAGCGGCCGCGTGCTGAGGCCGGAAAAAAACTCCGGTAACTAGGAAGGCAAAAATGTTTTTTAGCGTGAGCCTGTGAGCCACGCTGTCGCCTTTTACTCCGACGGGCCACGGAAAGACGTTCTGCAGTCGCTCAGCGAGGGGTGATCATCTCTTTCCTGGCGTGTTGTCAAGTGTTTGTGGCAGTGTGTGTGTGTGTGTGCGCGTGTTATGTTGTAGCTTGTAGCCGCTGACGTCTTTAGCACAGGCGCGCTCAAACCCGCTCGCTGTCTCAAAGCCCCCCTCCCGAGAAAATCCACGTCCCTGCCTATTTTTAGAGATGTGCGCATCATCCTCCCTACGCCGTCCACCTTTCAATCAGTAATGTCTTGATGCGCCCGCAGCAGATCGAACGTACCCTCTCTCCTCCGACCAATCAGCACGCGCTTGCCGACGCGTAGCTGTACTGTAACTGCGAGGACCCTCTTCACCTCTCAGAAGAAAGGGACGCCACGTCCGCCAGTCGACGCTTACGCGGCCCTCGCAGACACAGACGCACGTTCGAGCGAGGGGAGGCTCGCCGACCTCCCCCCACCCCCACCCCCACATCCGCTCCCTCCACTGTAACTGTAGAAGTGGCGCACAGACAGAATGAATGATCAAGAACATTCGTGCCGACGAGAAAAGGCCGTCTAGCGCGTGAGACACGTGCTGCGCGTTGGACGGCCGCCAGCGCAGAGCAGAGTAGGGGCGGAGAGGATGGAGAGGACGGAGAGGACGACGGGGCACAGAGGATGGTGAGGGGACACTGAGCTGTAATTAAGACGTAATGAAGTACTGGATATGGTCTTGTACTTTAAATATTCCAACGCTACGGCGACGCAGGTTTAACGTAGTTCGTAAGACGAACGTTGTTTCGTCCTTCCTTTTTTTTTCTTTTTTTTTAAAGAGGAACAGTGAGCCATTCAGGTGCAGGCCCGTCGCGCAGCGTCCTTCAGCGAGTCCCCTATAGCACGTCCTCCGGTGTTTCCGCGCAGGCATCAATAATGCATCGCACGTCTCCCCAGTGGACAGCGGAGCATACCTTGACCCTCTGTTCGCTTTTGAAGTTGCGGCTTGAGCGATGGAAGTCAAACGCTTCTTGCAGACGGTTTTAAATTTCAGCGAAATTTACCGGAGAGTCCAAAAATAATTAATCACCTTCTCTGGTCCCACAATTTTGATGCTGACCACAACGGCGAGGAGAGCGTTTCTGTGCCATCGCGTAAAGAGCGCCGAGTGAATTCAATCCACGAGACATCCCTGATTTAGCTTCAAGGCTAATGAACGGAAGGAGTATGCTAAAATGAATACTGTTCAAACAGAGCTTATATATACATATGATTTAAAAATCAGAAGGTTAGCAGAAGGTTCCAGGCTTAAGACTTGAAGCCATGTGTGAAGTTTAATTCACTGGCCTGTAAGAAGATCGACGAGATCCTGAAGAAAAGAAGTGTAGCATAGCTTATCGCGCCTCCGCCCGCTTCAGCTGACTCTCGACCGGCCTTCCGGGCTGTAAACTCTCATGCTGCTCGGGTAGGTTGCACCGGGCCTTCGAACGAACCAGTCGCTTTATGACATTTGTGGTAGCTGGTCCGATCCACGCGACCCAACGTAATTCATAAGACGAACGTTGTTTCGTCGTTTTTAAATGAATGTGATGTAAAATGTTTAAATACCTGAAACGGGCGGAAGCAGCGAGCCTGACTCGGTCCATTGAACAAAATCCACCTCCCGTCACCTAAATCAAGACGCTCTGTGACTTCCAAAAAGTCTCGAGTCTCGAAAGCTGCGGGCGTCTCGTCCGTGCAGAACATGCATCTCTCTGTTTCTGGAGCGTCGGCAGTTTTCCTCGCTTCTGCCCTTCTGGCGGTTTGGCTCGGCCCCCCGCTCCGGCTCGCTGAGCTGTCGCAGACCCCCGCCCGGCGCCCGGAATAGCCCCGGCGCGTCCCTCGGCCGCCGTCCGCCGGAGCGCTGCTCCGGCTTTCATATTGGAGGCCCCGACCGCATCCTCTATTACTTCCCTCTCTTCCTGCTCTCCCTCCCTTGTCGCCCCCTATCAGACACTTCATCTTTGAGTGTTTTATTGCATTGTGTCCTTGTAGAGGAGGACCTCTGGGCTCGCTCCAAACATCCCAAAAAAATATAGATCTACCCCCCCACTCCCGTCCTGCTCGTCTCGCTCTTGGCTCTGAAAATATGGAGCAGGGCTGTCTGTTTTTTCAATTGCCCACCCCCATCCTCTGCCGTACCTTCGAGTGCCATCCCGCTTTTTTTTTCCATCGTCTCCTTTTGCCTTTTCTTTCCTTTGGCGCTGGCACCTGGCGTCAGGGAGAGCGTCGCTAGGGCGCATGACAGGCGAGACCCGCCGTACTCTTTGCTTGTCTCCCTCGTGTCTTCGCGCTCCTGGTTTCTCCGCGTCTCTGCCGCCCGGTCCGAAAACCCCATTTCAGACGGGAGTTATTTGCTGCGAAGGATCAGGCGATGAGTGGACTTTTTTTTCTTCTTCTTCGTCATTTTGTGTATAAAATCTCAGTGAGTGGCGTAAAATACCTGTAATAAAACCCCGAGGACATATTGTCTGACCTACAGGACAGTAAAGATATTCAAATGACATCATATTTCATATTTACTATGACAAACAAAAGGGTGCAAAATTTCATTTCCCTCACTTACATTAGTTGTCAGACAGTCGACAGTCCAAGACCTGAAAAGATTCAGTTTGCAATAATAATAATTCTGTCAATCAATCGGTAAATAACTTTTTTATACACACACACACACGCACACACGCATAAAATGGTCGTGTGTTGTGATCCCTTTTAAACATGGTTGTGCTGATCCGAAGCCGCGCTATATTACCCCGCGGGTCCCCAGTGGGGCTTCATCCTCAGCCTCCCTCCGTCGGGTGCTAGCTAACCGTGGCCTCCGCCTTTCCAGGTGAAAGGGACGGAGTCACAGTCGCAGCGCCAAGGTGGCATGCGCAGGCTTTCTCCAGCGTCGCCGACGGTGGGTGATAGGATGCAGGAAGCCGGGGGTCTGTGCAATCCTCTGCCTGCAGTGTGCGTCCTCTGCCGAGGTGTGTGTGTGTGTGTGTGTCAGTAGATAGAGGTAAACCTGTTGGGATCTCTTTATTCTCCCCCCCGGACGGTTTCACTGTGCTGCCTCTGCTCGCCTCTCGAAGTTTTACAGGAGGTGGTCGTGTGTCATGTGTCGCACCTTTTTTTTTTTTTTTGGAAAGAGCTTGAAAAAAAAAAGAGCGGCTGAAAAGGGGTTTTTGTATCCATGACAACAGGCGAGAGCAGCGAAAAGGAATCCCGACACGGCGCTCCAACATTCGAGTCCCGTCCCGTCGCCGGGGACGCATTCGATCGCGCGGCCCGCCCCTGAAACCTAACTCGTCCTGGAAAGAGAGAATTTTGCGGGGATTTGCCCGCTCCCGCAGAGGTGGGCTCGGGTCATGCACGACGATGACGACGAGGGGGGCCGGGGTGGGTGGCGGTCGCAGGAACCCGCACCGCCTCCCGTGATTCCTCGTCGCTCGCAGCGAGGTCTCGCCTCTCCACGTTCGTGTCGCGCCACGCCCCCGTCCTCTGACTGATATTGTGAAGTCATATGATGCTGTATTGATCAGAGCCCCCCCCCCACACACACACACACACCCTTCCCCCGGTGTCAGCTACAGCTCTGTGTCCCTTGAGCTCGTAGCGATTTAGGGGTCGATTGCTCAGGCTGAAGGCTGAACACGGTGCTTTTTTTTTTTTTTTTCCGAAGCCGCTGACAGTAAATAATAGTGGACGAGGTGAATGTGACACCGACCACTGGTTTCTAGCTGCTGGTTCTGAAGCCAGCAGACGGTATTTATGGCAGCTTTTTTTTTTTTTTTTTTTCTCCACAGCCAAAACAGGCAGAATGAAGCCAAGGTCAGAGGCGCGGCGGGCGGCGGGAGGGAAGCCAGGGGTGGAGCTCAGCAGAAAAGGCTCCTGCTCCTAATGAGCATTTTCACCGTCTGCTAACGTGTCGTCAAAAACGCGGCAACCGCAGTTTTCCCGGGGCCCGCTCCGAACTGCCGGACTCGACCGAGCGGCCCGGCGTTAAGTATTCAAGCCATATTGTTGCCATATTTTATTACCGTAACTTTTCTCTGCGGGTTCATTCTTTTAATGAGGAAAAAATACAAACATAATATTCCTCTTCAGACCGTACTTAGTCTTGTTTGTGAGCTCTTGAAATTAATGTTTGTCACGTGGTTAGTTTCGCGTTAATGTCACTTATAAATCATTGTTAACAGACGCCCTGCGTCAGCGTTCCGTTCATTTTTCGAACTTATTATTTCCAAATCGCCACACGAGCCCCATCTGCCGCCTGATCTGATCTGGACGGACGAAAACCAAACAAGAGCCACTGTGATTTTTTGCCTTTCTTCCGAAATCTCTCGCTCTTTAAGATACAAAACCGCCAAAAAAACAGCGTTAAAGTGTCATTGCACCCTTCGTGAGCTGCTCAGGGACACTTCAGCGGGGGGTACAGGTCCACTGGAGGAATGACTGTCTCTCTCAGCAAGAGGCGTCCCCACGCCTCAGTCTGATTGAACATAACAAGGGACGCTTGCTGCATCTCTTATGTTGGAAGACGTGGGAAATGCGGGGTCTCTCTCTCTCTCTCTCTCTCTGAGAGTGTCCACACTGGGGCTCACTTTGGCGAGCATCTATTATTCACGCAGCATCTGGCGCCGCTGCACCAGCGCCCGAGCCCCCCCCCTCAAACAATGCGCGCGCGCCTCCCTCACCATTCAGTTTATGTAATATCAGCGTCCGGTGGCGGCGGCGCGGACGCCATTTCGGGGGGGGGGCTTTAAGCTCTTTGCTCGCCGGTCGAGTATGCTTTGGTTTGTTTGCCTCAGCGGGTGAGAAGAAACAAAGTAGACGTGGCGAGAGGGGAAGCGAGGACGGGGGGAAGAGGAGCGATCTGGGCCTTGTGGGCGTGGAATATTAAATCTGATGCGAGTTTGTCATCAGATTGGCAAGAAAATCATTGACAAATGTGTTTACTGGCTTTTTTTTCTGTGATTGCTGGGGTAAAGCAATAATCAGGACTATAATGAGCAAGGCCCATAATCCCTGCACTTGGTGACAGAAACCAGGCCTGCGTAATTAAGGTACTGATTTCCCAGGAGGCACTGGGGCCTTTTTTTCTCCCTCTCTTGTCCTCTTTATTGGCTTGACTTTATTTGCGATTTTGAGGGAAAGAGATTCCCGTGAAGGGCTGAAATTGGCGGAAGCTGTGCAGGGTGCAGAGTTTTTTTCTTTTCCCCAGATCATCCTTACGACTGGTTCCTGTCTTTTCTATAAATCACTTCCTGCCCCTCTGTTCAGGTTCCTTAACCTCAAGCAAGACGCAGATCGTGGTTTTCCCGCCGAAACTTTTCAGGAACGGGGCTCTTCAAAAAAAAAAAATACCGCTGCCGCCGAAGCCTCCACGCTGTGGTGAAGTGCTTTTAAAAAAAAAAAAAGCGCTGCAGTCCCTCCGCCTGTGATTCAGCAGCAGTTGAAGGGTGAGAAGTGAAAGGCACTCGCAGGGGGACGGAGGCGGAGGCATCTTTCAAGAGAGAATTTGGAAAGGTTGCATTTAGTTCACACCAGGAAGCCCGGCGCCTGGGTCGGTGGCG
This sequence comes from Psettodes erumei, assembly GCA_016785225.1. Taxonomy (NCBI): domain Eukaryota; kingdom Metazoa; phylum Chordata; class Actinopteri; order Pleuronectiformes; family Psettodidae; genus Psettodes; species Psettodes erumei. The sequence goes on along the minus strand of JAFBJZ010000380.1, from coordinate 257,072 downwards.
GCCGCTGTTTTACACACGGGGGAGCAGGGAGGGATGGAAAGAAAGGTCGGATTTAATCGCGGCGCCTTCGGCCGCGGTTCTTACTCTGGCCCTGGGGTGCCCAGGTCTTCCCGGTTCCTGTGAAAATCCCTCCTGACTTCGCGGGGCAACAGCCGGACGAGACGAATGCAGAAGCAGGGAAGGGGCGGCGCCCGTGACGCCCGCTCGGAGCGGTTGCATCATTTAGTGTCGGTGGAACGCCAGCCAGAGAGGAAGCGGTTAAATCTGCCGTCGGAGAGAAGAGGCAGAAGTGGCGACGAGGTGGGCAGCTAAAGCAAATTTCAGCCGCAGCCTGGTGTTCAGCATCCTGCAACACCTCCGCTTTTACGACTCACCTCCTTCACTTCTTTTCCCTCCTCCTCCCCCTCTTCCCGCTCTGGACGTGGGGGAAGGCGAAGGTGCGAAACCTCTAATTGTCCGTCATTACCCGGTGGCACTTCCCACACCAGCACTCGACTTAAGGGGAGCTACGTCGAGCACGTTAGCGTCAGCGCAGCCTCACGCTAACGTTGACACATCAGCGTAATTCAATTCAGAGGACGGCGACGTAGGATTTTGCGGGATTTTTGACTCCCGCAGCACAGAGAAAGACGACGGATGCGGAACATCTTCTCTGAGGAGGAGGAGGTGGAAGAGGAAAGGCTGAAGCCGCGAGATAACATGGTTAGCATAGTTTAGCGTAAAGCCCAGAAACGAGGAGGAAACGGCACGTAACTTTCCATAAAACCACATAAAAAGTGTCCATTTCCACATCTCTCAGCGCGTGGAGCAAATAAACAAGACACAACAAGTTAATTAGTGAGTTAGTGGCACCGCTTTGCACAATTTAAACTTTGGACGGAGCCAGGCTAGCTGCTGCCAGTCTTTATGCTAAGCTAATGGCCTCTTGGCTCCAGCGCTGTTCCTTTTGTTTTTAACACTTTAGCATCCCCTGCGCGTTTATCTCTTCACATCGGGCGACATGCCATCTTTACAGGACAAACGCCTTCTCTCCCCCCGACCTGCAACTCGTGCGCCTGCGGTCCTTCTGCGCGAGCGGCGCCTGAACGTGACGCCAGTTAGGCCGAAACAACAGATTAGGGAAAAGCTTGTGGCAAATCCCCGCCGCTCTGTGGCCCTTCCTCAGATCCCCCGCTCGTCGCCCCCCTCAGCCCCGCAGAGAGGTGTTCTTTTTTTCCTCTCTCTCTCTTTTTTTTTTTTCCCTTTTTTTCCAAGTTCTACCCCGCACCCTGAAATTGTGCACTCCAGCCCTGATTGAACCAATATCGCGGCAGATGAGACACAAGAGTAGAAAGAATGTGGTGTCAAGGCACTGTAAATAACAAGAGTGCAGTGGCAGACGAGCGGGCGTGCATGCGGATCGTTGTGAGCCTGCGTGTGTGTGTGTGTGTGTGTGTGTGTGTGTGTGTGTGTGTGCGTGCGTGCGTGCGCGTGCGCCTCTCCTCTGTCAACACGCCACAGTGAAATCATTCATATTACGCCCGCCATGCGCTGCACCCACAGCAGGGCAGTCCCTGTAAACAGCACACTTTGATTTCTGTTTGTGCGCGCAGCAGGTGTTTGATTGTATCCCGACGCACGCACACACACACACACACACACACACGCACTTGTTCAGAGTGGCTCTTCTGCAGCAGCTGATGCCAGATGTTGGGATGGACAGATGCATTATTGATAATTGCCACAGACTGAATGTAAATGTTGCTTAATGCTCCACCTGTGCGGCGGCGTTTGCGGGTGCGGCGTGATGGCGGTCGCGCGGATTTTGCGAGCGAAGGTTTGTCTCTGTGCGTATGAACAGGATTTTTTTGTAAAGCTGCCCACATGCCAGGGTCGCAGTTGTTGTCCGGGGGAATCGGACAATGGGGGCAGCTTTGTAAAATACTTGTCACGCTTACTGTCACAGTATCTTCCTCTTTCCCTCTGAATGAACGGTGAGACGTTAGTTAGCTAGCTGTGTCGAAAGTCTCATTACGTGACTGTTTTTCATCGACTTCCATCACCCCTTTAACCGAACTCCTGCGAGGAATCAAATCTGGACTGGATGCTGATGACATCATTTGAGCCTGGAAAGCGATAGAGACCAAATCAGAGCTCAAAATCTGAGTAAATGTTGGACTGACGGGTCCAGGAACACGGCTGACATTATTTATGTCCACTGAAAGGAGCATGTCCAGTTTAATGAGGTGACAACACCTAAAATCCTTTGAATTATTATAGATTATAGATTATTACACCTTTGGAATTTAAAGTTAGCCGTTATTCGCTATACAGAAGGTAATGAATTAAAAATGCATTTAAAAGAAACTGAACATATTGCACAGAGAGGAGTCCAGCAGCTTTTTTTTTTTCCCCTCGGGCACCTGAGCCGGCTACTCACGAGCGCGGCTGGATTTTGCGCGCGCACGCGGTCCTACAGTAATCGCGTGAGGCGGCACTGGCAGTTTCCCCTCCGCGCCGTTTCCCCGCGGCAGGCCCACGCACCGCGCACACGCTCGCTTCATCTCGCACCTCCAGCGTCCCCTCTCCTCGCTCCGGATGAAAAGCGAGGCAGCTTTTCCAGGCAGGTGGCGCCGCTGATGTCATCACCCGGCGAATCTGGGGAGAGCCCCGCCGGTGGGATGTGAAGGGAGAGAGGGGGAGAGAGGGATCATTCCACCGTGGGCAGTGCACTAACAGGATCTCAGATAGTGGGTTCCCCCCCAGCAGGCAGGACAAGCACAGACACACACACACACACACACAGACACACACACACAGCTCAGAGAAAGGGATCTCGCTGTGCGTTCCGGCAGCGATGGGAACATGTTTTAATTCCTCCGGAGGTGCTCGGGTTAATGGTTTTACATGCGTGGTGCGAGCATCTGTGTGTGTGTGTGTGTGTGTGTGTGTGTGCGAGACCGGGCTTGAGTGTGTGTCAGCTCCTGCGAGCCGCGCCTTGCGTCCCGGTGCCAGGAGTGCGAGTTTCGTCTCGCTGCGTGATACACGAGCGGCTATCCATAATGGATGCTGCTGTGCCACTCATCTTATTAGCCGACACTCCCCCCGCCCCCCTTTCCAAAACGCTCTCCTAAATAACACGCGTACAAATTGTGTCCTCGCTCGGATGAAGCGGAGAAGCGTCCTCCCATGAGACGTCAGACTCGTAATAAAGTATGTCATCCCCATTTAGGGGCGCGCTGCCAACTTGCCCGCCGCTTCGCGAGGCCCCCCGGCATGAGGCGGCGCGATACGGGCAGGCGTCCCGCGCGAGCCCAATCGAAAATTCCCCCCGGCCCTACCCCTGGAAGTTCCCGCTGCGATACGGCGAGGCGCAGAGACGCCTGGGTGCCTGCTGACCACTTAACTGCCCCCGCGCCCGTCAATAACTCTTTAAAAAGATCAATTAGGGCGATCAGTGGCGAGAGCGCCGCTGGGGCCGAGGTGCCATATTGAGCTGTTTCTGTGTGATGATGTCAGACGCGGCTCTCTGTTAAGAGGAAGGAGCCTCGCCCCTCCAGACATTCGACTTCATTAAAGGGGTGTTCTCCTCAAACCGGAGCAATAAACTCAGCAATGAGCTGCGTCTTTCTTATCTGCGTGGTCTGTGCCCGGGGGGGGGGGCGGGGCTCGCGGTGTCCAGCCAGCCGTCTCATTGAAAGCGTTCTGACTGAAACATCGAGCCATAAAAATCGATTCAGATGGCGACGCTCTCTCTCGTTCCTCGTTCGCTCACCTTTTCGCCCTTGTGAAACGTCCGTTTGCGCGTTTTACGACCTGATTGATCGCGCGCGGCTGTTTTCAGTTCGTTGTGTTCTTTCGCCCGCCCTCCGCCCCGCTCGCGTCGGACGCCGTGATGAATGTGGCCGTCGCGACGCCCCGGGGCAGCCGGCGAGCTCGCCGGTAGCCGACCCCCACCCCCCCACCCCGAAAGGCGGTGCCGCTCTGGAGCCGGCGGACCCTCTCACCTAACATTTCCTCCATGCTGATTATTAATCCTACTTACAGTGCACTTCCTGAATCCCTCCATCGCAAATTAACCTTTTCTCTTCTTCTCTCTCCCTCCCCTCCCCCTCTCGGCCCCTCTCTCTTCCCCCTTTCCTTTCACGCCCCCCTCCCCTGTTACCCCCCCCCCCCCTTGCAGCAAACTTATTCACGTGAAAATTATTGACGATGAGGAGTATGAGAAAAACAAGAACTTCTTCCTGGAGCTGGCCGAGCCTCGCATGGTAGACATGAGTCTGCAGAAAGGTGCGGTACCGAACCTGTCTCTTTGTCTGTCCTCGTCTGTCCTTTCTCTCCCTCCGTCTCTCGCCCTCACGCTCTCTCTCTCTCGGGCATCCGTCCCCAGGCGTCCTTGCCTGTCCTTCTGCTGCCCCAGCTCACATCTTGCCCTGCACCTGACGACCCCCCCCCATTCTCCCTCATCGTCGCACCTTCACCCCCCCCCCAGCAGAATCATTCCCGTCATGATGACAGTCTCCCCAGACGGCGGCGTCGGCTGCATGAAAAGAGAGCCGGCGGTCTCGGGGCTGCTATCACTCGCCGTCTCCGCGGAGCGAGCGGCCATTATTATGTAAAGACACGTTTTACCTAAATGCAGAGTCTAGCGGCTATTTTGGAATTTACTACGCGCCCGCTCGGGTGAAAAATGCAAGCAAATCGCTGTCGGTGAAATGAGATCATTGATTTGTTTCCCGCTATCAGGCGCCGTAACTCACAGGACTGTTCGAAGGCGCCACTTTGCATGAAAGCCTGAAACTCCGCGAGCCTCAAATCAGTTCTTTTTTTTTTCTGATAGCATCTGGTCTGCAGCTGATATTGAGGTCGCGTATTCTTTGGCGGGGGCCCGTTTTTATTCACTGCAAGATTGTATTCCACTGCACAGCAAGCTTGTCTCCAGGCTTCTTCTTTTTCTTTTTTTTTTGCAGCAAGGTGAATACAGAAATAAAAGTAGGACGTAGAAGAATCCCAATCAAAGCGAGTTTTCGTCACGGGCCGCGTTCGTCGTCAGTGGTAATGTCTGCTGAAAGAGGCCAGCGGGCGCTTCCTTGAGATTCGTGAAGCGTTACCTAACCGCGCTCAGGGCCGGCGGACGGGAGAGAGAGGCTCGCGAGCTGGTGCGGAGGGCGCACAATCCTGCGCTTGACCGTCGCCCCCAAACGCCGCAGCTCATTACGCTCGCATCACATCGGGTCTGGCAGCGCTGTCCCCGAGCGGCCACCGGCTCCCCGCGGCCTTGCGGCGAGGGGGGCGGCCGCCGCGCGGGCCTTCGCGAGTGGCCGATGCGCCGCTCCAAACGCTCCTCTGCTGCTCCTGGAGGCTTCTCTTTTTTTAAATTTTAAACCTTTGTGTGTTCCCCCCGCTGTTGGCGCAGGTTTTACCCGCACACATGCCGAGGAACACACACTAACACACAAGGAGCCCGAGCGCGAAGTCACTTCGGACAGCAGCATCTGCCCTAAACAGTGCGTTGCATTTACGGTGCTTGAACACCGAGTGTGTAATTCATGCTCTGCACGGACACGCAGTCACGCACAGCCTCATCTGCTAACAAACCCACCACGGGTCAGATTTTTGAGACGGTCAGCGGGAGTCTGAAGAGAGGCCGACACGGCCACGAGCTCACTTTGAACGTTTTCATCTTTCTGCACCTGTGAGGACCGACACTGTACCCGGAGCCGTACTGTACGCCGGCTCCTGGTTGATTAGCCGTGGCCCCAAAAAATGCCCCATGACAGCTGCTGGAGATAAGGAAGACTCACGCCAGTGGCCAGGTTTAGTGTGAGGAACGCTTTGTGTTTCTTCTGTATGTATATATATATATATATATATATATTACTGTATGTACGGTTTCCTTTTACTTCATCTGTCATTGCGAAGCTCGACACAACGCTACACCTCCGCATGACTTCCCTGTTGACAGTGTTTATTACACAAAGTGATTAACATGTAAGATGACAACACGTGCGTTGACTGAGTAATATCTCATACGTCTTTTTTTTTTTTTTTTAAGCCGGAGGTAATAAATGTTTGATCTACATGTCACGAGGAGGTAATGAAAAAGCCTTTCTGTATCATTTCCCACGCAGGATCATCTTTTATGAACGCGCTCGTGCCGATGAAATCACTTTGATTCGGAACCGGAGGGTGGGGAGGCGAGTCGGTGTTCAGCGGAGGGGGATGCACGCGTCCTCCCGTCGCCGCGGCGATGCGAACACGCTCGTCTCGCCCCCTTCCGTGTATAACGTGGCGATCGTATTGCTGTTGACGTGGGGCCGATTGGGTTTGTTTGCCTCCTTATTAACGCCGCAGCGGAGGAGCGGAGTCGATGAATATTCCATGAGAGTTTTGTTTTGTTTATTTGTTTGTTTGTTTTTCCCACATGCGACAGCCTCGCTCCATTTTTTTCCCCCCGCGCAGCCTCTCCACCGACGCTGCTTTGCAAAAAATAAACCCTGACTGAACTCCCTTTTTTAACGTATTATCTCTCAACTGCAGATGATCAAAGTAGGAACACAAAAATAACTTTCAGACCCCCCCCTTCTATTTATTACCTGCAGTTACATCAGTCATTGCAGCTTTTCCAGGTTGGTTCATTCACCGGGATGCTGATAGCAGAATCTGGCAGATGTGAGTGAGTCCCAGGCCGGCAGGTCGCACTTTGGACAGTGTGTGAGTAATGAAAGCAATCAACAGTCACCCTGACCTGTCAGTCTGGAGTTGTTTACTGCCGGCTCCAGCTTTGCGCCTCTCCCGCTTACTACTGAAGCGGTCGGCGCCATTCCGCTCGGGCCGCTTCCGGCGTCGCTGAGGACGGCAGCGGGGTTTTGTCGACCCGGTGACGTTCGCGTGATTCACGTGGGCCAGCCGGAGACCGCCATTCGCTTGTCTCCACAAGGAAACCTTTTTTCACCCCTGTTCAATCACACAATTCTCATTGGATCAGTGGATGAATGAGAATCATATATCCTGAGTCGTTAAAAATAAATAATGATACAGTTATTTACAGCGAACAAGCCACTTCTGCTTTTCTCACAGTTTGGCTTCAAACCAAGCAAACTTTGTCATTACACTGTGTCAACTGAAGAAAACTGTCTGCGTGGCTGTGTGTGTGTGTGTGTGTGTGTGTGTGTGTGTGTGGTCCCCTGTCCTGACACAAACGGCACAAGGACGAGCGGACCTCATGAGCAATGATTTGTTATGGCACAGGAGAATAGCCGTCATCCCTCCGTACATGAGAGGTGGTCCCTGAGCCGCCGAATCCGAGTTCATGTTCGTGTGTCACCCCCCCGTATCCTGCCCGAGCGCGTTGGGTGGAGTCGCTGCACCCTGCGGGGGCGTTGCTTCGTGTGACCGACTTTGACCTCTGACCTCTCCGTTTGGGCAGAGGCGGAACTACCTTGCGCAGATATCAATGATCGCCACGTCACTCCCGCAGCTCGTGGGCTCTGAGGTCTGTATCGTAGCTTTAAGCGTGCATGCGGTGAGTGATGTGTGCGTGATGAAAACGTTATGTCACGTGCTCGGCTGCGGGATTAATGCCGCTCCCCTCCCGCCCCTCGGGCCTGTAGCGTGTGGAGACCTCGCACCCGGCGGCCTCCTCTCGCCATCAACATGCTGTTGTTTGAGCTTCTCTAGTCCTCCCCATCACACGCACGCACACACACACACACACACACACACACACACACACACACACACACTAATGATGCTAAAAGCCAAAGCCACTCAGGTCCACCCCAGCTGGGACAGACGAAGTTGGAATGGGCCGCTGACGACATTACCGAAAATGAAATGATTTAGATTATGTCTTCATTATGCCGCGGCGCATCTTCATGTCGTGCAGGAATAGGCATTCAGTGTAAATTCGCCGTGAATGGGCGCGGACCAAAATTACCTTGCAGGGGAAATTAGATTGGCCCTCAATCGGTCTGAGCCACAAATTAAACACAGCGCTGACCTCAGATGCTGCTCAGATATGGCGCCGCTAGCCGCCGTCATCATCTCAACCTGAGTAGTCCAGCTTCCTTTTCTTTCTCACTTAATGATTTCCAGACTAATATGTGGTTGCAAAAAGCTAGCGGTACTAATCACCATAATAACTGGCGTTGGTGTCATTGGTACGGAGCAGCAGCGGAGAAGTACTGTAGCAGTATAATTGTACCGCGAACAAGTCTGTCTGACAGTTGTGGAAGCAGCAGAACATGTGGGCAAGCTGCAGACACGTTATTTCAACAAGATCTCTGGCTGCGAGTTTGGGTCAAATGGCTGCAACGACATAAAAGAGACAGATTGAGCAGGCACGGGAGCTTAAATATCATTTAGCTAATGTGATTGGTTGGAAGAAAAGGCAAGCAAACGTAACACAGCTAGCTCACTGCATGGTAAGTGATGCTTTTGAGGACCACTTCCCGACTGGGGGCCCGGGACTCTGAAGGACTAGAATCAAACGACTTGTTTTTAAGGTATTTGTGTGCAGCGAGTTTTTGTCCAGGCATTCAACTCAGTATTTTAAGATATAACGTAGAGTATATTTTTTCCACTTTGTGTTCCTCATCATTTACTCAAGTAAAATGTTTAAGCTGAGAAACGTCATAATCAGACATCATCTTGTGGAACTTTCTAAAAATGATTTAAATGATGACTTCTTGTCATCTTCTTGTAAATGTATGCAAACTGCTGTGTGTGTGTGTGTGTGTGTGTGTTTAGGAACCACTGCGGTTGAGGATGAACTCTGAACGGTCCTCTCCGTCTCAGCTCTGTCAGCCCGCTGCTGCTGATGAGGTCAAACCTCATGAGTAATAGGATGGGTTGTATGTAAGTGTAACGTTGGAGCATATGTGGAGCAGCATCACTCTCGTATAATATATAACCACGCGAAACTCCACGTGGTCTTCTCCGACTTCTCAACTTCTCCCCCGCACGACAAGAACCGGACTCGGATGTCGACGAATCTCTGTGACCCGCTCTCTTCGCGAACCCGCCCTTCGCGTTGCTTTAAAAGTCCGGCTCATCGTCCCTTTGTCGGCAGTCAACCCGCATTTGACACACAAAGAAGAAATCTACTTACTTCCACCACTGTAAGTTTACATCACAATATAGTAAATTTAGCAGTGCTTTATTTTTTTTCTAATCCCATAGTTTCCAGATCATTTACAGTCAGCTCATATGCTACTATATAAATTCACTGGTGATATGTAATTCGGTACTTTCTAATAGGAACAAACTGGGACAGTGTCGTTACACTTTCATTAAATTAATTTAGATGAATTTCTCGCACAACCAAGAAACTTTTTTGTTGAGTACACAGCTGAACGTGCGGAAATACTGCTCCCAATAACGAATAAATATTTACACGGGTTTAAATTAATCTCCAGTTTCAGCAGCTGTTCTTTCTTACAATTATATATGACATATTTAATTAAAGCGGCCAAATTTACTTTCTCTGAGCGTTTGCCATGTCACCAGTAGCAAATAATTAAAGATTTAATTTTATCAGGAAATTGCTCAAAACATGACAGAACACCTGAAATACAGCCGGTTCCCTGGAAATGCCCTGGAAATTCACTTGAGAAAGTTTTGATAGATGATTTAATCCAGTAAAATCATCTGTTCTCGATTAATCCAGTGAGTTAAATGTCTGAAAATTTAAGGAACTTAATCATGTGAATCCAGTATTGCCATAATGTTGCTTATTGGTTTGAAAATTTAGCTGCATAACCAGATAGTAGAATGATTAGCTGCAACATTTAGTCCAACAGTCACTTAGTTGATCAATGAAGAATAATAGAAATTGATCTTTTTTCTTTTAAAGCAAAACATCCGGCTATTCTCAGGCTGCAGAAGTTCTCATTCAACATTTTCCAGTATTTTAAATAAGTAATTTGATCTAGTAAGAAATCTGTGTGTCTCTCAGTCCGTTTCTTCAGATTCACCCCTGATGTACCTTTTTTCACCTCATTCAGATTTTGTCCGTCCAGATTATAATCTCCCTCCCTCTCTGCTGGCTCTACTCTGGGGACCCCGTGTCTGTTTAAAGGGCTGAAGCGCTCAATCCTGGGCCTGGAGGATCCCTAAATGACTGGTATTGAATCAATTAGCTGCCTAATTGGGCTGAGATAAAGACTCTGTTTCCTTATCGCCGGCCCCACCAGCTATTACAGATGGCACTGGGGATCTCCCAGTGGATGTGCCAGCAGGTCAGAGCGAGGCGGTAATTCACTGTAATCCGAGGAGGAGGCCGCCTGTACTGTATCTGCACCGGAAGCGTCCGCTGCAAAACACTGTGCAGAAATTTACTGGAATTAACTGTCACTTAAGCATGTAATGTTTTATACATTTCAGTTCATTTCAGTTTAAAACGCCTCTTGGAATGTGCTAATTATGAGTATCAAGGGATCGAACTTTCCAGTTTCATTATAAACCGAACCATCGTGAGGCATTTTGCGATGCAGAAACCTTGAGGCAGAGGCGTAGAATTGCACGGCAGGCAGCGGATTCGTCTTTTCAGCAACATTCTGGCCTCAGTCACTTTGTCCGGAGCGCGGCCGCTGCCGTGGGTTTTCCAGAAAGCTCCCTTCCACCTCGCTCCTTTTCTCGTTGAGCTTGCACTCCGCAAGGTGAGCGTGGGACGGATTACGCCGCCGTTAACTCGATCGCACAGCGGAACCTCCCACAGCAGCGGCAGCCGCACGTAAGGACGCATCTGTCGCCCCGCGTCCCCGAGGAAATGGATTTCAAACGGGGGGAGCGAGCTGCAGAAATCCTCACGAGGACAGACGGGAAGTAACAATCTGGAGGTGTGTGGATTAGATGCAATTTGCTGCTCAAATGGCACATTTTACGCGGGTCTCGGTTAAATTGCGCTCAGCACAGGCCTAATACGTTGTTAAACGGGGGCTCGCGCCATCATGCGCATCATTACACAATGGAACCTCCCACGAAGCAATCTATTATTACCTCAGCTAATGACACGCTGATCTGCTAATACCTGTCGGGGTTTTTTGTGCCGCCGTCTTCCCGGGCGCCTCTACAATCACTTTTTCCGGAGGCTCGTCGCGCTCTGCCCTTGTTCGGGCGGCAGAAGCGGCGAGACCTTGGCGAGTGAGCGATGGGGAACAGCTGCCGCTCGCCGCAGAGGCGGCCACCTCGCCACCTGTTGGGACGCAGTGCGGGGACGCGACCCCAAGACCTTGGTCTCTTTCATAAGCGCCGCTCAGTTTGGGAGGAGCAAAAGAAAAAGAGGGGACGGGAGGGGGGGGCGGATGGACGGCCTGACATTGAAGACTCCAGTCTGGAAAGTTGAGCCGTGTTTCCGCCGCAAATGAAAGTTTCCGCTCGTGGCCCAGATCTGCAGTTTTCCGGCGCAGCGTAATGTTTGCAGATAAGAAGGACCAGGTCTTTACCTTGAGGCAGCTTGTATTTGAAAGTTTAACTTTTCTGCTGAGTTTGCCGAAAAGATTAAACCCTCTCTCGTATCTGTACGAGCAAATATAAGGCCGCAACCAGCCGCCGGTTAGCTTAGTGAGCTCGGGTAAGGTCCTGAGCAGGAACGTGGCGGCGGTGCACCTTTTCCCCTCAAACGCACATAAAGACGAACTCCCCAACTCAAAGAAGTCATTTGCTTATTTTGGTAAAGTGCATGTGTTGCTTTCTTGTGGAAAGTTAGGTCGGGAAATTGATACAGTTTTCAGAATTGTCCATTAAACAGGAAGCTAATGCCAGCTTATTTTATCTTAAAGCCTGGAAGCAGGGGCAGACAGCCACCCTGGCACTTTCCAAAGGTGACGACACCCCTCTAAAGCTCGCGAAATAACACTTTATATGTTGTGTAATAAATTCTGACAAAAGCGTTGGAGTCGGTGCCAGCCGTGGGGACAAACGCAGAGCATTTCTGACCCAGCGTTTCGCCAGTTAAACACGTTTAACGTGAAGCGGCAGGAAGTGTCCCGATCACAAAAACCCACCTACCAGCGCCTCCAGAACTCACCAATTACCACGATGTTTCTTTAAATCGTGGATGTTTCTTTCTCTCTCTGTTTAATCCGGGCGTTCGGGTCACCCGCCTCAGGATTTGATTCGGATCTGCACGTACAAGTCAGAATTCTGAGGCATCCCGCAGCTTGGGCAGGACCGGCGTTATCGGCGGCGGCAATGAGATAAAACAATGCGCCGAAAACAAGATAACAGACTTTGGGGCAGACATCGCGGATCAGCCAAAAACAGATGCACATACCATAAAACGAGCGCCAATGAATTAGAGGCGGCCGCAGGCTGGAAGCGAATATCTCTCATCTGTGCGTTTGCCTTTGCTTATTATCTCGCTTCGAATCAGTGTCAGATACAAATAACAAACGCCGTCGTCCGACGAAGTGAGACGAAAAATCTGGAATCGCGTGTAAAGATCTGCGGCGTGTGGGGAAACCTGGCTGCTTTTTTTTTCTTTCAGGTTGTGAAATATCTGCATCACACAGCGCTGACACAAAACGTGAATATAAAACGTGAATTTTAAAGCTGAGCAATGAGATCGACCCGCAGAACGTCTCTCTCGTCTTTCTTGCCGCGGGGTCGGCGTTGCGCGTTGTACACTACACACTGATGTGTGGGGGGGTTTGCTCTCACTCTTAAATCCTTAAAATCCCGCCTCTGTCGTCAGCAGAGTCTCGGGGCTCGATCTTGGCTTATTTTTGCGGCTCTCTTTGAATACAGATGACACAATTAATATTGAAATCTGAGAGGGATTACCTTTATGTCAAGAGACTTCTTAAATTAGCGCGACGCCCCGCCGATGCCGTTCGCCGTGCGATACACAAGTTTAACTAAAGATTTTTACATAACCGTGAACCGCGCCCAGAAGACTGTGTCTCACCGGCGAAGCGCTTCTCTCCTCGCTTGTTCCCCGCGGGGAACACGTAAATATCTGCAGAAAAGGTCCAATCCCCCCGCAGCAGTCACGGCCCGCTCATTGTCTCGGGTTTGGGAGCCGGCGGTCGGGGACGCGGGCAGATGGCCGCTCACCTCCCTGCCCGCTCCACCAGCCGCGGCGCAAATGTCACGACTCAGAGGGCCCGCGGCCGCCTCGGCACCTCAGAGAAATCACACGCGCACGGATGAATAGGTTTAATTCAAACGGGAGCCCCGGCGCCATTCATGCATTCACAGGCCCCGGCTTCATTAAAGCCCCGCTTCTGAGCGGGGGGTCACGGGGAGGAATGTCAGAGGCAGGGCGCCACATGATAATGAAGGTTGCGGCGCGTTAATGAACTTCCTTTGATTGAAAAATGGTCGCTTCAGGAAGTGGACGGGTGAAGCTGCGATCCTCAAAAAGCGCGTAAACTGTTTCCAGTGCCACGTTTGCTTATCGATCGAGCAGAAACGAGTTCAGCGTCAAACCTTTTTCTTTTCCCTTTACGTGCAAAGAGCTACGGCAACGTCGCTTTTGCTTCTTTTCTCCTGAAGTCGGCATGCGGAAACCTGGCGTGGCTGTAATGGCGCTTTTTGCACGAACAGCCGTCGCTTATTTTAAAAAGGCAGAAGATATGCAGCCCCTCCTCCCCCGCCCCCCCCCCGCCCCTATACCAGCACTGAGCCTACTGTCAAAGCAGCATTGATTGTGTCAACATGCAATTAAAGTCTAATTCAGCGATGCAGCGTCATTGTGGGAAGCGGTCCCTTTAATTATCCCTGATTGTGATTATAAGCTTGCATATTTTCTAGCCGGGTGTCTTTATCTTCGCATTGTTTGCCCAACTTCCTGCGAGACAATGGCGGAACTGCAGTGTGCGCTCACGGCGCCGCCCCCCGAGGCGCGCAGGTCAGAGCCGACCCTCTCTGCGCTGCGATTCGCCGCGCGGGCTGCGGGACCGTTCCTTCAGGGGCGGGGCCGCGAGGTAGGGCCGCCTCGGCTCGGTGTGGTGCGCAACAGACGGCGGGGGTCGGGGGGGGGCAGCACGCGCGCAGGGAATGGCATCGGAAGGCTGGCGTATTGTTATCGAATTAGATCCGTTACTCCGCTCTGAATCACCGGGCTTTTAAATCAGTGCGTTTCCCTTCCGTCGGCCTGATGTGATTTCTGCGGCGACCCCTTCCCGTCCCGGATTGGGGTCGCAGTTGAAGGACGGGACCCGTCGCTCAGAGACTGACACACGCATGGCTTCGGCGCGCACTCACACGCACGCGCCCCCACACCCCCGCCGCCGCCGCCGCCGGTGGCCTCGCTGTTAGGAGCAGAGTCGCGGCGAGATTGTTGTCTCGTAATGGTTGCCATGGCGCACTCTGTCAGGGGCTTAGGTGTAATGGATTTAAATTGAACTGTTGAATTTCGAGCTGGGAGAGGCAGAGCGAGGGACGGCGGGGGAGGAGGAGGAGGAGGATGGCTGCAGAGGTGGAGGGAGGAGGGAGAGACGGAAATAGTGTGAGCATAAAAAAAAAAAAAAGATGGAGAGGTGGAGAGAGACAGAGACAGTCAACCAAAGAGACAAGAGAGACAATGAGGCCAAGACAGAGGTGTATGTGTGTGTGTGTGTGTGTGGGGGGGGGGGGCTCGCTCTGAAAGCCCTCACCATCTGTGATGAGGAGCTGGAAGAGCAGTAATTGTTCCTGAGAGGTGTGTGGGAGATGTGGACGAGCGGCGCTGTTGCCACGGCGTCGGGCCTGTCCTCACGCGCAGGTGAGGGCCGGCGGGGGCCGTCATTAATGTTCGGTGTCAGCGCCGACCTTCTCGCAGTCTCCCCGAGAACGACCCGGGTGCGTTCCGCGCCCTTCCGACAGTGACGGCGCTCCGTCTCCTCCGCTCCGGGCGGCGTCCGGCAACGACTTGACTGATTTCGGTTTATTTCCAGGGCGTCGCGAGCGGCCCCCTCGGAGGCGTGACCGTGATCGTGTCTTTCAGGTACCATGTCTGTGTCTTTTCCCCTATGTACGGTAAGAGACGGTTAAAGAGGATGAATGTCTGCGACCAAATCTGACCACGTGAGCTACTGTAAAAGACCCGATCGTTGTTCTGTTATTTCGAGCGTAAACAGGAGTAGAAAGTGGATGTTTTCGTGTCAACAGCAGACTCGCATCGCTGAACCATTTGTTCTCATTTTGCGGTCGCAGCCGTTTCGGAGGATGTCTCATTTAGGAGCAAAATTCTTTAAATACACACCATAAAATATTCATACTCGGGCTGTCTCGTAGCCAGGGGGTCAGACATGAAAGTAGTCCCAAAAAAAAAAAAAAAAACGTTAAAAAGTTCCTCAGTGGAAAATGGATCATGACGCCGCGCGTGATGAGCGGACGCTGAGGAGGCCGTGGCTCGATCGGCGCGCCTCGACCAGGCAGGGCTAATCAGCGCATCGGGGTCACATCGGCGATGTCGGCGCGCTGGGCGCGATGCGTGTCACGCCGCGCCGATGAACTCAGTGCCGCGGGTCCGGCACCGCGCCTCCACGGAGGGGACCGCCTCTGTGCGTGAGGTGCATGTCCCTTAAGGACCGCCCCCCCCGGGACGTACGAGAGCGCCCCAGTGAAATGTTGGGGGTTCAGACGACAGCCCTCTAGTGGCCGGAGTAGTTCTGCCTCTTGCCTGTTGTTGTGCGATGTTGTTGTAGAGTCATTCTGGTCTTATATTGGGAGTTAGTCTCGTGTTTTTATCTGTAAAATCTGAATCAGCAAAAGGAAGTGAGCGCTGCAGCTGTCAAACCAGCGCTGGGGAGCAAAGATGATCTATTCCCTTGAAACGCTGTGAAATCGAAACGCGTCGTCGCGTGAAACGTAAACGCGAGCGCCGATCGAGCCACTTGACCGCTTCATTTCCATCAGCGCGCAGCCCCATGAGCACGCGTGTAAACATACGTGTCAGCCGACCGTAGAAATCCAGGCCTTTATCTGCGCGCGCATGCGTGTGCGTTGTGTGTTTGTTTGCGGAGGCCCCGGTCCGGTGACATTATCGGGGCTGGTGATCTGCTCTGTAATTGCCTGCTGCTGACACGGCAGCCAGGCTGATATGGCTGCGGCATAAACAGAGCGTTAACAAGTGGAGGGAGCTCGTCTCCACTTGATCCGCGCGGAGCGAGCGCGTCCGGAGTGACATCTGGGCCGGACGAATCCCGGGGAGGCAGGGAACGAGAGGCGGGGAACAGACAGAGAAATGCAGGGAAATAAACTCGTGGGAGCTTTTTTTCCCCCGTTAGATCACTCTCTTTATTCTTTATTTCCTGTTATTATTTAAGTTCACGTTACATTTTTGGGATTTCCTTTCGTCTCTCTCGTTACTGTGTACTGTCTTTAATCGCACCAGTCCTTATTTATCTCATTGGCTGACTTATGCAAGGCGGGCTGCTGCGTCCGCCGAAGTGAGAATCGACATCTTCGGCCGTGCCGCCCGACAGCCGGGGGAGACAAAGGCAAGCAGACAGAGGGAGGGAGGGAGGTGAAGACTGAGGAGGACGAGAGCGGCGAGGAGGGGATAAAGGCAGAGATCCCGAGTGAGACGAAGGAAGAGGCCTTGGCGGGAGAACCGCCTGAGAGGATGGAGGCTCGTTTTAATACGAGAAAGCGTCCCCGGCGAAATGCAGCGTACGGGCTGACGGTCTGTCCCTCCGTCTGTCCGTCTCAGACTCATTGTTATCGACCCGTTTCATCTTCTCGTGTCGCTGTCTGCTAGCTTAGCTTCGCGTAAAGATTGGAACCGGCTAGCTAACACGGAGGCGTCGCCAGGAGTCTTCTTCACCGATCTACGCAAACAAAGCCGCATATTTACCAAAGGAAAGGAAAGCGCTGAGAGCAAAGAGAAGCACCGCTTGGTCACATTAGAAAGAAAAAACACATATTTACCCACCCTGTCTTTGGCGTCGTGAAACATCAAAATGTCATTTTAAAGCCACCTCGCCGAGGATTAAACTGTCGTTTCTCCCGCTTTGTGTGAAGGAAACCGGCGCATTTCAGGCTGAACGCCACTCGCTGGCACGCAAACATGAAAATACACCGTTGTGACTGGAGGAGTCTGCCAATTTTCCTGGCGACGGTTGTATTTGTTTACAGTAATCACGCTAATATCTCAAAATGAACGCGCTAAAGATTTATTGATGCCGGAATGCCACACGTAGCGGCTTTAATTAGCTCAGCGAGATTAAAAACACGACTTTTCAGCCGTGAAAGACCTTCATCAGGATGCGCGAGTGAAAATCATCCAGCATTCAGCTAAATTATCAGTTCATTCAGTCTGGCGGCGCCGCCTCGGAAGATTAAGTGTGGCGCGCGGCCGGCATTTTGACTCCTTCCGATTCCACGCCGTCGGAAACATGGACACAGCGTAACAAGATGATGGACGCGTTACACGGCCTGCATATTGAAAGATAATAAAGGCGGCCGAGGCATCCGTCTTTGTCATCTCGCGCCTCACTGCGTGTGTGTGCGTGCGCGTGCGTGCGTGTTGAGTGGCAGCGCAGACTCCAGCCCCTCTTCATCCTCTGCAACTTCCTTCCGCCATCCGTCCACCGATTCCCGCACCGCTCCTCCTTTTCTCGAGCTCCGCCCCTCCACTTCTCCGCGAGCGCCCCTTTTTCTTCGGCGCCGGGCGGAGCGGGGTCGTCCGGTAATTGCGGTTCCATCCCCGGGCTTCGGCCGACCGCGTGCGGACGTTCGCCTGAGGACGACTCCGCGCCAAACTCCTCCCGATAGTTAATCTCCCTCCGTGCATAGTAACTCTGCTGCTGTGTGTGTGTGTGTGTGTGTGTGTGTGTGTGTGTGTGTGTGTGTGTGTGTGTGTGTGTGTGTGCGTGCGTGCGTGCGCAGGTGGATGACAGGCACGGTGAAGCACTTTTCTGCGCCGGCGTGGAGCTTCTTAAGTACAGTCCATTTACCGCTCCTCCATAACTCAAACTCTCCTCCCCTCTCCCTGCTCATTATCCCCTCCATTCCTCCCCTCCCACCCGCCCCCTCCCATCTCCCGCTCAATCATCCACCTCTCCATCCATGTTGCCATTCCCCAGCCCCCCATCCACCCATTTGCCATCGCTCCGCTCGCCGTCCCGTCCTTTCTTTAGTATTACTCCCATCCCCGTCCTCGATGATGTCTTCTTGTCTTCCTGTTTTCTGCCAGTCCCTCCATAAATCCCCCTCACCTGTTCACCACCTCCTCCTCTCCTGCCCCCACCCTTCTTCTGCACCTCTTCCTCACGTTTCTCCAATCCACCCATCCACCCCGCCTTTCAAACGCTGGCTGATTTGTCGGCCCCTGCCTCGCTTCCTTCCATCCTACCTTCAGATCCTCCTCATATTCCTTCATCCCTCTGTTCTTCCACCCCTATCCCCACCAGCATCCATCACCACATCCCATCCGTCTTACCTTGCCCCATATATTCATCCCTCCATTCTCTCCTCCCCGTCCATTCCTCTCCCTCTTTCTCCATCAACTCTTGTTTCTGTTCCTGTTTTCTTCCATACCTCCATTCGGCCATCTCCACCCCCCCCCCCCCAGATTCTCTTTTCTTCTCTATCTGTTTCCTCCATCCACGCCGCTCCGGGCGCAGGCCCAGCTCCGCCTCTGGCCTTGGCGACCAGAACAGCCCCGATAAGTCAGGCGATGATTCTGTCCTAATGAGCTGCGGAGAGAGAAGGCGTGCATCAGGCGCGTATCGACGGCGTGACTCAGAGGCGGAGAGGAGGACTCGCTCTTTTGTAACAAGGCAGATCTGACGAGGCCGAGCGCGTAGGAGAACACGCTGATGATGACAATGGTTAAACACGAGGCACCCCACCCTACCCCTTCACGCACACACACACACACACGCACACCTCCACCCCTCCAATTACATCCCTTTGGTTAATCTTCCCTGTCGCACTGCTGCTGCTGGCAGAACCACCACGTCCTGGATGTGAGTGTTTGTCTCTGTTCCTCCATCAGCGCACGTAGTTTACATCAAAGTATATTTATGCGCGTGCGGAAGGTGATTGGTCGATTATCAGCCGGCGGAAAATCAAGTGCACCTTCTCTGGTTTTCTCGCTTACAGCTCAGTCCCAGACGTCATAAATCATGCTGGAAGTCCCCGCGCCTCTTGAGTACACCGGCGTTAGCGCCGTTTACAAGTGTGTGTACTGTACGTGCGTCCTTGTGTCCATGCTAATGCAGCTCAAGACGCAAACCAGACAGAGACCTCTCCAGTGAAAACGTCCCGCTCCACAGTGATCGATGGGTTATTTCACCTGTAGCTGCCTCAGCGTGCCCAGGTTTCTCTACGAGCTTCTGCCTTTGTCACCCGTCCTGGTTTGCGTCTCCTCCTCCGAGCGCTCGTGTTAGCTTCAGGAAACGACGCACCATTATTACCGCCCGGGGTGCGGGCCTCCCGCCTCTCTTGGCCTCGGACCAGCGAGGCTGGGCTAGTGCTAATGATAATGTAGCGAGTCACCCACAGCCATTAATGCACTTAGCTCTTAATGATGATTAACTGTGGACTGTGTCTGATTTGAGGTTGATAAGCTGCCGCCGAACACAAACAGGTTAATTAGCGTGACGAGGTTCCAGACGGAGCCGGTCCCCTCGTGGAAGATGCGAACAGCTTTGTTCTGTCCTCCAGAGAGAAACGCTGCCCTTGTTTTGTTTGTGTCTTTTAATGTAAGGAGAAATTATGACGCCAGGCGTCGACGGGAAGAGTTGCCAACGTGAATCACTCGAGGCCGAAAGGCACGCGGAGGCTTTCTCCTCTCTCTTCATCCACTTATGGCGTATCCTGTCGCGTAATTATCTTCCTCGCTGGGTGACTTTTCTTTTTTTTTTTATTCTTAATCATATCATTTAGTCACGGTTTACACTCTGCCGTGGGCGCCCGAGCGCGTTGCGCCGTGTCACCGATCTGCTCGGCAGCTGCGGCATGCAGATAAACAGTCAGGCGGGGCCCCGATACGAGCGCCGAGGAAAAGGGGTGCGATCGCTCCCGAGCGCCTGCTCGTGCACGGACGCGCGTGGTTGGATGAGCAACGGCCTCGCCCGTGAAGGGTTTGTTGGGCTACCAGAGCCGACTGGGAAAAAAACGCGAATGGAAATTTATCCTCTCGCTGAATAACCACCATCATGCTGAACCTCAGACAGACAGAGGCGCGGTTGTCATCGGAAACCATTCCTCAAAAACCCAGAGGACGTAGGGGATTAAAAAAAAGGCCTCACAGAGGAAATTCAAGATGCCCTACAATTCTCCAAAAATCCTCCAACCTAATTTGCTTTGTCATTTCAAAGAGAGAGGTTGCAAACTTTTGCACCCATCTGTAGGCACGGATTGATAGAACAGATATGACCCACGGGAGCGTTTCCTGAATCAGAGACGGCAGGATGGCTCAGAGAAAGATGGTGGTTTGGGTTCAAACGAGTGAGGTGGGAAATCTCACGTTTAATATTTACTAAATTGCCAGTTTATTAGGAACGCCTCGCTGAAACAAATGCAGTCTCGTTTAACAGCCCTGCAATGAGTCCTCCCTTCAAGGTTCAGTGTTTGTCCACCCCACCAATGAGGCGGAACAACCGTCTAAAGCAGCGCAGCGGTGTAAAGTAGCCTGGTAAATCCCGAACACGACGATGGGACTGTAATCTGAGAACAGAACGTTCAAAGCGCAGTAACAAGTAATCAGATGTATGTCTGGGCAAGAATTTGTACCTGTGCACCGGAAGCCTTTATTGTCACTTCAGCGATTGTTCAAGGAGTCGGACAAAGCCTGGGTTTCACCAAATATTTCAAGAGCTCTCTGCTTCTTCCAGAATACAAAAGCGGCATCTCGGCCTTGGCGAGACACGAAAGGCTCTCTCTCGCACGCGAACGTGGTCCTCAGCCTGGCTGGCAGCTATTCGCGGCAGGTTGGAGCAGGTTTTGTTGTTGTTTGTGCGCGCACCACCCAGCCGAAGCTGTCAAGTGCAATCCCGTCATCCTCGCGGCCGCCGTATCGACAGCGGCAACACTGGCGCTTGCGTAATACGGCTCGTGGCCCCGCCCTCTGTTACATTTTAGCGTCTAAAGATGCCCCCAACAAACGCAAAGAAAAGAAGTGGATGACACGATTAAACAAACACGGGGAATATTGTTTGAACACAGCTACGGTTTCACATCCTGTAAATTCAGATTTTGCCACGTAGATTTTGAATTATTGATTGCTGGAGATTATACTCAAATCCGCTGATCATATCAATTATAAGAAATGTGTGTTGTGCATTTAATTAATCTCCTTCCGGGGTTATTTAAAGAGATCTGAGTGAGATGTTTAATTATGCATTTTACTATTTCCATTGTACTTTTATATCATTATGATATTTGTATTATATTTCATATTATTATATTTCTTCTGTATCAACATTTATAGTTTCATTTATTCAAACACACGCTCTATGTTTTTTTGTCAATTTATTATTATTTTCTTCCCATTTTAAATTGCTCCTAGCAGTTTAGAAGAGTGAACTTATAAATGTGAGCTGCATGAATAAAATAAAAAAACTTAACCAGCAGAAACTTAGAGACAAAAGTGAAAAGGGCAAAAGAAAAAATAGTTTAAAAAGTTAAAAACAAATTTATTCTAATGAGACAGATACTAATATTCCAAATAAAATTTATTCTGCAATTTCTAATCTTAATATTTGCTTTATTTGCCAGATGGGAAATAAAAATGACATGATTCTTATATATTCGTTGAACTATCCTTCATGCTGAACTTGAGCTGAGCTCAATAAGGCTTTTTTTTGTTATTAATTTTATTTATTTATTTATATAATTATTACCTCGCTCACACAGTTATCTGACTCAGCCAGGAGCTGTAAACGCATGTTAAGCTCGTCGCCGGGGCTCGTGAGGCAAAATATTCCGTCGTTTGTTGATTTCTATCGGGCATTTCTCCCTTTGTAACAAAAAAAAAAGCTGGATCCCGCCTTCACGCTTCATCCCATATTCAGCAGCACGTCCCGTGTTAGCCCTCAGGGTCAACACCCAGCCCATCACATTCCTCTCCTCCTCCTTAACCTGCTTTTCCCCTCATCAGTGTTTCTTTCCTCCGTTTTCCACTGCTCATCCCTTTCTCCATTTCCTCCTCCTCTCCTCCGCAGCCCTGTTGTTAGCTGACGGTAAGTCTTCCACTCCTCCCTAAGCGTCTCCACTAACATCACCTCCCCGGCGCGTGGCGTGGTGTGAATCTGAGGCCCGTCTGCACGCGATGCGAAATCAGCCACGATTTCCGCGGCTTGTTTGGATGCCGTTCGGGTTTCTGAACCGCTGCTGGTGCTGCTGGAGTGTGGTGTGGTAATGTGCAAACAAACTGCACGCCAGCGCTGCTGTCATTGTTACAAACAATACATGCTCTTTTGCTGAATGATTTGCATGCTAATCGGAGGAGTAATTAATCATGAATGCATAAATTATGTTCTTGAGTCAAGAGCCGGGCCTTGACAACCATCAAGATATAAAAAAAAAAATGCAGTTCCAAAATTAGAAAATTAATTACCTTTGAGTGATTGTGTTATTATTATTATTATTTTTTTTTTTACCACCCTTGTCAGAGAAATTGTGTCATGTAGCGGTGCGGCACAGAGCAGGGGAATGGCTGGATAATCAAATTTTAAACACGAGCAAAAGAAATCCCGTCAGGACTCGAGGGTACACACTGTCTTGGGTGTGTAATTGATTTAGCTGTAGAGAGTGTGTGTGTGCGCACAGGCACTCACGCGCTGGTGTATTATGCATGCCCGTGTGTGTGTGTGTGTGTGTGTGTGTGTGTGTGTGCTTGCCGGCGCATCGTCCTATCAAGGGGACTTGGCTGTGATCTTTAATGGCGGCGTTAATATTTAATGGTAAGCGTGTTGTCAGCAAAGAGCAGCGGGCTGGGACTCGGGGCTCGTATAAAAGATGACAAGGCCCCCCTGCACCAGGTGGATCAGCGGGGATGAGAGGCCTTTGGAGTTCCACGCTGCAGGATTGATGTCGCCGAGCTCTTTGTAGTTCGCAGCGCGCTCGGCAACGCCGCGGCTCGCGGCGTCCTTCTGCATCGGCAGGAGCTGCACAGGACGAGGCCGGTCGGCAGGCGGGGCGGAGTGATCCGGGCTTCCTCGCTCCTCCGCAATCATTTTGACTACGCGACAAAATTAAATGAGGCCTTCAAGTGTTTTTACAGTGATGAAAGGCCTTCGAAGTGCTCGATTTGTTATCGTGGCGCCTAATTTCATCAGCGTGCCTCAGCTCTGTCCGACCACTGACGCCTTTGGTGAGGATTTGTATTGATACGGGATTAGCTTGAAAGGGTTAGTTCACCCCAATTAAAAAAAACAACAAAACAAAAACAAAACTATTTCAACTCCACTTACTAGTTTTTTTTATACTTCGTCACGCAGACTTCCATCAGCAGATGGAGTTTGCTCAGTTGTCATGGCGATAGCTCCCTGGACACGTCTCCGTTCACCACAACGCGAATTAATCCGTCGCGTTTTCACGAGCAAAACATTCCCACCCGCCTCCAGCGCGTTCAGCCCGGTTCCAGACCACTGAATCGCTGCCCGTACCTTGACCTGTTTGTTCAGCCCCTCCTCCGCCCGGTCCGGTGTTGGGTCCGTTAATGGCCCTGCTGGTTAGAGAAACAGCAGAGCGACCAGAGAGGCGGGATTAAGAGCGCCCGCGTCGACTTTCTGCACAGCCAGCCGTTCACAGTGGTTGGAAAAAACAGCGACAGGTATGGGGCCACAAGCGTGGAGGAGATCCATGCATCTGGACAAAATTGAAAGAAATAGAAACTCTTAAGTCCACATATTTCTTTAATTTATGAGAAAAAACTAAAAGTCACTCACCGGTTGGTTAGGACAAAACAAACCGAATGACCTCCGTCCCAAAAAGAAATGGACGAGCACGGGCACTGAATAAACGTGTAGATTTTACACAAGGACATTTTGACTCTGTGATTCGGACGAACTGACCTTTTAAAAATTAACGATTTATTTGTTTATTTCTATCAGGATTTCACAAACACGCCAGCTACGAAAGTCATCGTAAACGCCCAGCAGCTGCGGAGAAAAACAGAAATAACTGCGAATCAAAAAGAATAAGATCTGCACCTCTGCTCGTATTTCGATGGGTTCTGCATGCGAGTTTGTCTGAGTTGGAACAGCGCCAAAGCGTTGGAGACTCACAAAAAAAAGAAGAAAGTGTTAACTGAGTCAGTGTTACCACGATGAATCTTGTTTATTTTCAGATGTGCCTTGAACGCTGCATGCAAACCAAACTCGTCTCTTTGTAAATCCTGAACACTATAAATAAATTCCCACCGTCGGCAGCGAGGCAACCCTCTGATGTTTTGTTTGTCACATGATAATTGGCAGCGCGTCCTCCGGTTTTGATTGCCATCATCCTCACTGTGATTTTTCTCTGTCGCTCCCTCGGCCTCTCTCCGCTCAGACGTGCCAGACAGGAAGCTGACATCAGACGAGGAGGAAGCCAAGCGGATCGCGGAGATGGGGAAACCGGTGCTGGGGGAACACTCCAAGCTGGAAGTCATTATCGAGGAATCGTACGAGTTTAAGGTGGGAACGGCTTCGTCTTCAAACGGAGCGAAACTCAGCCGGGGCCGCCTGATGCTCACGGCTCAAACCGGGGGTTTCCCGCGCGGTCGAACGGATAGAGCGGCTCGTACTAACGAAGCCGCGGCCGGCTTACATGAAAGAGCGGCCGCGTGTTTCTAATTTCAGAGGGTTGCCGTTGTTCTTCGGAGGCATCCCAGCCCGCGCTGATGAATTTTGCTGGAGGAGATACAGTTTTTACGCGTCGTCTAACCTCCTCAACCCCAAAAAAATATCCCCACGTGTTTGTTTCTGCCGTGTGGTTTCATCACGCATCAGATAAGGGGGGGGGGTTTGCGCCTGGGACTGGATGTCACTGCCATCATGTGGTGAAGCCCGCGCACTCTCTCTGTAGGAGCCTCTCTGGGTGCACGTTCTCGGCGCTGGCGATAAATAATGGACGGGCCGGGCCTCGTGTTTGGGCTTTTGTCTCCCGCAGAGCACAGTGGACAAGCTGATCAAGAAGACCAACCTGGCGCTGGTGGTGGGAACCAACTCCTGGAGAGACCAGTTCATGGAGGCCATCACAGTCAGTGCAGGTACTGTAAACCTCCACAGCGTTTGTGGTGACGTGTTTTGATCTGCTCGTACGTTAGAGCGAAACCTCGTGCACATTAACAAGTGCTTGTATGTGGCTGGGTAACGCCCGAGGCGACATCAGGGCTCTCGAGGTTTCCTCACATAAACATCTCATCGTGTATATTCCTTCATCATTTCTGGGTTACATTATCCCGGCCTGTTATCTTGTCATTGTTGTTTTGATTTTTAAATATTGAGTTTTGTCAGCATGATGACCACTGTCAATGTGGAAGTTACAGTCTACTCTCTCTTATTTAAGGAAATAGCATTCGTTGCTAAAGTGCGGCTAACCTCTAACATCTCCGAATACGAATGCCGGCTTTCAATGGGAGCGTCAGATGAGAAGATGCCAGTTTCGGTCTGTTCGACGCGTGACCGGAGCTCGGCGAGCCTCGAGCGAAGGCCGGCAGTTCTTGTGAGCGCGAAACCGACAAGATGAATTACTCGTTCATTAGCGAGCGGGTGATTTTTACCCAGTGGACAGGATCCGACGAGCCCTTTCCCTCCATTTCCAGTCTTTGTGCTAAGCTACGTGTCCCCCGGCTGTAGCTTCATATTTATTTCATATTTACTATGCAGACGCGAGAGTGATACCGATCTTCTCATCCAGCTCCTCGCGGGAAAGCAAATAAGTGAATTTCTCCAAATGTCAAACTCTTCGCTAAACTCTTGACGCGAGCACTGAATAGTTTCCCCGTGTAAGCGTCAAACTCACAGCTACAGAATGTCAACAGCTCAAAATATTCGCTATCACCGACTTCAGGCCAAAAATATTGTTGCTGGTATCAGCTTTCAAAAACTCATATCAGTGGAATCCTCCCGGAAAGCGAAGCCCGAGAAGCTCTGGAATAATCTCATGTACGTTCGAGAAAGCTCATCCATCACGTCGGGCGGTGGCGGCGGCGGCGGAGGCGGCATCAGATCCTCCCGCAGCCTGCAGTGCAGCTGCCGCTTCCGGGCCGCGCGCGCGGCGGGCACCGCGAAGGCCCCTGGCCCGCCGCGTCGGCGCTGAAATATTTAATCCAGCGGTGACTCTTTATTTTTTCATGATCCACTCGCGGGTTGAAAAATGCATGCAAGCTCGCATGGCCTGACACTTTGAATCAGCGGCGTGTCCCCCCGCCTGTCCGCCGGGTTTGCTGCGAGCGGTTGGGACACGGAGGACGCCTCGCACCTCCCAGTGTGTGTGCGTGCGTGTGTGTGTGCGTGTGTGTGTGTGTGTGTGGGGGGGGCTCGGTTTTCTTGCTCGAGCCCATTGCTGGCGTGATGGCTACATCTGCATGCGATGGAGTACACCGAATATACCAAGTACACAGAATACACCGAGTACACCAATTACACCGAATACACCAAAGACGCCAGACTGCTGCAATCACACCGACGATGTGTGAACTCAGACAGAAGGCTGAAAGAATCTGAGACTGCATCCCGAACCCATACCACATGCTAATCCCGCTCCCCGTAATCTTCATGTTGGTTTTCATATTATGCCGTTTTAGCAGTTATTTTAAAATCAACATACTGGGGGCAACTTAGCCATCCCGCGCAGCACGTGCCCCTAGAGCGCTTCCTCTCTTTTCCGGCGCAAACACGTAGCGTTCTCAAAACCCACTTCAAATCAGACCGCAGCTTGGATTTCTGGGACGCAGCGTGAGAGTTGTTTACCCGCAAACCCGAGCCAAAAGCCAAACGCCTGGAGCCGAGGCTAACCCAATACCGAAAGTCGTTTCGCCCGCAAACTGAGGAGAAACCAGGTTAGCGGCTCTGCATTATTAATGCCTTCCGATATTAAAGAGTAAACTCAAGTTCATAACCGACGAGCTGAAGTAACAGTGGAATTCTTTTTTTTTTTTCCCCCGAACGTCATCTCCATCTGTTCGTTGACAAAAACACGCGGCTCTTTAAGTTAATGAAAAGTGGCTCGCTCCCCGCGGCCGTTTTTTAATCTGCGCGTCGGTAGCACATTGAATATACATGAACAGCAGCTTCAGCGCTCGACGTGTCTGGCTGAGAAATAAGTCAGTGTGCCATTTTAAGTGAATGTTGTTCTCCCCCCCCCCCACCCCCACCCCCGTCATCCCTCATCTCCCGGACCTCGCCCCTGTTCTCCGACTCTTTACCCTCCCTGCTCCCTCACATTTCTGCTTCTCTTCCTCTGTCATCATTCTTCCACCGTCATCCTCCCTTCTGCTCTCTCGTCCTCCGTCGCTCCCTGTCCCGTCTCCTAATGTTTACTTGCCCTCCCTCACCCCCCCCCTTTTATCTTCGCACAAAAAATTCCGCTATCTCTTCGTCCTCTCCGCTGCGCCGCTCTCTCCTGTCATCCCATTACACTTCTATCTATCCCACCTTTCACCCCCCCCCACACCCATCTCCCACCCCCCCGCTCGGCCCCACTTCTCCCCAGGAGATGAGGACGAAGAGGACACGGGGGAGGAACGGCTGCCGTCCTGCTTCGACTACGTCATGCACTTCCTCACCGTCTTCTGGAAGGTGCTGTTCGCCTGCGTCCCTCCCACGGACTACATGAACGGCTGGGCCTGCTTCATCATCTCCATCATCATCATCGGCCTGCTCACAGCCGTCATCGGCGACCTGGCGTCTCACTTCGGCTGCACCATCGGCCTGAAGGACTCGGTCACCGCTGTGGTGTTTGTGGCCCTGGGCACATCCGTCCCAGGTGAGTCCAACGGCGGGCGGAAATATTCTCACGTCAGGTGTGTCCTCGCGTCAGGTGATGGATCGTATGGTCCTTTTATAGTTTGAAAAATAAACTGAGCCTTTTAAGACACTGACCCCACCCCCTCAGCAAACATGCTTTGTCATCAAGATGGCTGATATTCCTATTTCCCCCAAACTGACATTTTCACCCAACATGAACACTGTGTCACCAAGCGGTGCTCCGTCAGCACTTTCGGTTATTAAGGTCATATGCGCAGCATTCGTAAATCATTTCTCATTCTTTTCTTTCTTTGTTTTTTTTGGGTATTATAAAAAAAAAAGATATTACTAATATCTTTATAATAAATAAGACCAAGGCACAGAAGACCGCCGGCCTTCACGCTCCAGTTTCCTTCGAGAGAAAGATTTGAAATCACAGAATATTATTCTCAGACGGTTACTCCCGCTGCAATCCCCGTAGTCACGCCAGACACGAGGCCTAATTTATCTTCTGTTGGTGTCCTTAAATACTGCATTGTTGGTGGCGTGTTAGGAGGCAAAGCCAGATACGGCGTTTCCTTTCACACGAACATAGTCGCTTCCTGTTTCGCTAATATTAGATTTAATTTAGATGTAAGCGGCAGCGGTGGGGACTGTTGTTGACTGTTTGCATGTCAGTTGTTCTTTTCACCACGTGGGAGATTGTCGTCGGCGTCAGTAAACTCGTAGCGTTTGCAACTTGTAGTTACGACAAACAGTTTTGGGCGGCGCGCCTGTCTGCTTATCAGATCCCCCGTGTTTACGCTAAACAGCATCTACCGTAAATAACTGTGGAGGAGCAACGGTGCGGCATCTTTTCCAATGTTTCTGCTGCAAAAGTACATTTTAGTAGCATCGCTCGTGACTTTACATTTGCTGACATTACTCAGCTCTGTGCCTCTGTACGGCTCCAAAGCATCCGCAACCCACACATCTTCTTTCGTATCGGACGCGTGTAGAGAAGCACGAGTGCGCTGCAGTTCGAGGCGACTCCTGTTCTTCCTGCAAGAACGCACATTGCCGTAACATGTACCGTAAAGCAAATGCATTACATCCCAACACCGGCTTTTACTGGGAGTCACAAGAGTCAGGCGTTTAAATGACACGATGAAACGACTTCTCTCCCCACAGACACATTTGCCAGTAAGGTAGCAGCAATCCAGGACACCTACGCGGACGCCTCCATCGGGAACGTGACCGGCAGCAACGCCGTCAACGTCTTCTTGGGGATCGGCATGGCCTGGTCGGTGGCGGCCATCTACTGGCACATGAAAGGGAAGCCGTTCGTGGTGGAGGCCGGCTCGCTGGCCTTCTCCGTCACCCTCTTCACCATCTTCGCCTTCCTGGCCGTCTCGGTGCTGCTATACCGGCGCCGGGCCCACATCGGGGGAGAACTGGGCGGGCCCCGGGGACACAGACTGGCCACGTCCGCCTTCTTTTTCGGCCTCTGGTTCCTCTACATCCTCTTCTCCAGCCTGGAGGCCTACTGTCATATAGAGGGCTTCTAAGCGGGAAAGACCTCCGCATGAGAGAATACAAACGTACAGGGGTTTCAAGTACAACTTCAGAGGTAAAAGAGTGAATTCTCGCTGTGGAATTTGGGTCAGTCTTGTATGAAAGGACAGGAGAGGTAAACCCTGGGTTTTCCCAGACACCTCCCTCCCTCTCCTCTCTCTCTCTCTCTCTCTCTCTCTCTCTCTCTCTCTCGCTCCCCCTCAACCCCCTCTGTAAGGATGCTTGGAGGTGCGTATCCTGCCCTCTAGTGCCGACAGGCCCGTTCGCCCAAGGCTTACAAGAGAGCTGCCCCGAGACCCGCGCGAAGCGTGCTTACAGTCGGGATTGGGTCACCACCGGATCCAGAAGATGCAGATGCGATGAGAGGTGGTCCCGTATCCCGCTGGAAGAGACTGCAGTCTTATATCCGGAGAGAGTTGAGTCAATCAGAGGTCTATATTTTTCTCAACACCTGACGAGAATGACTTTTTTAGAAAAAAAAAAGTATTTTGGGGATAAAAACGCAAAAAATGAATCAAACAAAAAAAAAAAACACACACGCACTCACACAAAAAGAGGAATCAAATAACTATTTTCTGATCTATGTTAAGGAATAACAAAAGATTATATTGTCAATGGAAATATGGTGGTGAGCGACAGTCAGGATGGATTCATAGTATTTATTTTTATTTGCATAGTTCCCTAAGGAGCTGCAGCGTTCTCAGAAATCACAGGAGCAAAGGCGACGAGGAGCAACACGGACAGTTCACACCGGCAGACGAATCACAGCTCAGCCAGGCGAGGAGGAAGAGTCACACACAGTGAACATGGTCAAACTGCCCTGAACATTACTTCCGTACTCTATACGTATCTATATATAATATATTTCCATATTTTCTGTATATTTTGAATATTTGTTTAAATGTGGTCACTTTCTGCTCTAACAACAGAGGATTCCTGTGGCTAAGTGGGGGGGGGGGGGGGGAGGGGGGGTCAAACTATATACTGGAAAGATGTCTTCACATTTCTAAGAGTTATGTATCTTGCCTAGGTAAAAGTATGACATTGTATTTTATTTATTTACTGATATCTTGGTCTCACTCGAATTTTCACCTTTTCAAATCAGAAATCCGAAAAAGGAAAAAAAACAAACAAACAAACAAAAAATACAACGTGTTGCTGCAGAGATAAATTCAGAGGTATTTTTGTACTGTTCCATCCACGCACTTTGCTGTATAGTTCTATTTATCGAGACTTCTACTTGTACACGTGCAAAAGGCCAATATTACCGGTGTCACCAGGGGCTGAATGGAGTGCCTGAGGGGGGGAGAGGCCATCGCTGCAGCCGCACGCGCCGACAACCTGAAGAGCTCCTCTCTGAAACGGCGGGGTAGCCACATTCACAGCCGCGCTGGTTGATCTCTGGCTTCCTTAAAATGTACGAAAATTGTGAAAAATGGCAATCCCTGTTTTCCCACGGCCCGAGGTGACTTCCTCAGACGTCTTGTTCAGCCCGACCGCCAGTTTAACGGGACTAAATACGCTAATTATTGCGTCATTTCTGCTTGAAAAACTGCTAAATTGATTGACGGTCTAAATATCTGCAGACTAGTTGAATATTTGCCGGGGCTCTAAAATCTTTCACATTATAACCTTGTGGCCACTCGCTTTTGTATCTCAGCGTTTCATCTACGTTGGGTTTCACTGTCCACTTTTTAAAGTGTAGATGGGTCTGTTAGCTCTCAACAGACAATTATGATTTGGTTGGTGTACTGAAAGCTAAAGCTGCTACAAAAATGTACCAGTGGGGTTGGCTAACTTCACCGAGACTCAGTTTTTAAGATTTTTTTTTTTTTTTTTGCATTGTCAGCACGTGCGGTTTTGGATAAAGTTTTCAAACTTCTTCAAAAAAACTGAAGCTGTAGTTTCACTTTGGCTCTCTAAAGATTTGGTGGCTAATGTGTAAGGAAAAGGCTACTGATGGTAAACATGTAGTAGATATGGAAAAATGTTAGCTAGCACCCTTTTTAAAACTAACGCTTGCCCTATTTTCGCTAACTGCTAGCTAAACCTTAGCCCAAAACAACGAGCTGAAAGAGGCTAAACGCTTCATAGAGCCACGCTAAACCGCAGAGTTGGGTAATAATTTCTCTGTGGCTTCATAACTATGAGCAACAACTTCCAGCTGGTTAATATTTGTTCAAATCGACCGGTGCAGCTTTAACAAAGCGAAACGAACTCCGAAAACCAAAGTGTCTGTTTCTATCGCCTTCGTTTCGCAGTGGAGCTCTTCGGCGAGGGGGGGGGCGCAACGTGTGGCAGAGCAGCAGGGAGCCCATGGTCGAGTTTTCAAAACTGAACGCTGTTTAACACACGACTGGTGCTTCGTTTTTAAAATGAGAGAGACGTTTGAAGCTCCCAACACCAGTACAAAATGTGTTGATTACCTGATTTGCATAAAGTGTGCGTTATAATGTTTAATCAGTCAGTTCTTTTGGCGAATTCAAAAATCACCCAAGAGATTACCAAAGAGGTGGGGAGCAACATGTGTTTTAAAAAAAATAATAATAATCCCAAAAAAAGGAGAAAAAAAAAGTGGCAGTGACACTGTATTTCCACAAGGGGGATGTCAGCCTCCAGTCCCTGTGGTCGTCCCTTCTTCTAATTCTGTATTAGCACTCCTCCTCCTCGTCCTCCTCTTCCTCAGTGTTCTTCTTCTGTGGTGAGCAGTGATGTAAATGCGTCTTGTGGCAGAATCGGATGCTCTTTTCCTGGCCCTGGACCACACCTGCTCACCCCGCCCTGCCTCTCTCTCTCTCTCTCTCTCTCTCTCTATACTGTATAAACACACACACACACACACACACTAGGTTGGAGTAGAGCGACGGGTCCACTGCTGCGAGGACGGAGGGAGGACAGTAAGACTGTCCCTTTCAGAGGCAACACAAACCCACATTATGTACATAATTTTTCAGTGTATGTTTACATAGACACAGTGTAGGTGTCAGGGGTGGGGGGAGGGGCATGTCAACACGACTCACATCTTATCTACAGGTCATCTGCAGTCGCTTCATCTGAGCCAGTGTCAGTGGAGGTGTGGAGTTCTCAAGTTTGGTTTAGTTTTAGTTTGTTTTTTTCTTGCTGCAGTGTGTCACCCCTTTACTCTGTCAAAATACTGCAACACAGAAAATATTTTGAGTCTTGACGTCAGCAGGAATCTGCATCGGCGAGGAAGTGCCAGTGTTCTTAATTTTATCGTCGCCTTTAGCGGCTACTTGTTGTTTATTTGGTCATGTTCTTGATTTTATCTTCTGGGATGTGTTGAACTGAAGGCCGGCCGGCCAGGGCGTGCGCGTGCCCGCGCGGCCCGCTGAAGCCGGGCACTCGCGTGCACAGTGTGTGCAGCGTGGTGGCGTTGTAGGTCTTCACGAGGCAGGACTCTGAACTGGTTCTGTCATTCTTTCTGAAAAAATACATGATTTGATTCTATAAAAAAAGGGAAGAAGAAGATTCATCACACACATCTCTTCTCAAGGCGCTGGCCTTTTCCCCCCCTCAGCCTGCAGGATGGAAGTGAAGCATCAGGGTACAGTACTTAGACTTGTGGTTGCCGATGTTGTGAGACACTGAGGAGGTAATTACTGTCCTTTGTTTTGTGCGGCAGAAAAGGGGAACATTTCAGTGGATGGGTATATTTTTCCTGGCCTGCAATCAGATGCGGGAATTGAAAAAGAACCAAACGTATTTCCCAAAGGTGACGGTGATTTGAGATCATCCCGTTTTGTTCTTTTACTGTGTAATGAAAGCAGCTTTCTGGTTGAGAAGCAAGCGCCGGTTTCACTCTGACTGTGCGTCTGCTTGTGTTAATTATATCATATTACCGGTGTCTGTCGGTGGACTGCCCGACCGCATTGTATTTTTTTGTCATTACAGGTCTCGATAAGTTTTCGCAAACAAACCCCGAGACTTCCTCCCGAGACAAAATAAGAAAATCCCCCAGAGGGTTTCGTGTGACAAGCGAGATGTGGAAACGGTGTGTGTCGCAGTGACAAAGCACAAGCGTGACAGTCCGAAGTGGAGTTGTGGATTTGGTTTCAGAATACGTATTGTGGAGAAATGCTCATTCAGAGAAATGAGGCCTGGCTCCTGTTTTCATTTTCCTTGTTCTCATCCAGTCCTGAGGCAATCCTTTTGAATCATGAATACATCTTTTTTTTTTCTCAATTAGCAACTATATTTTAAATCCATTTGTTTCCACTGTCTAGTATCTCATAACTTTATATCATAATTATCTGTAAGTGCTCACTGCAACGATACCTAGCTAATCTTATTTTGCCTGTCGTGTATGGTTTTGTGTGTTTGTTATCATTCTGTTAAAGTAGTAAAAAGCAGGTTACATTTTTGCAAAGCACAGAATATTCCAAATGAAGATTTGACATTTTGTTTAAAAATCAGAACCAAGGAAGTGATCCTGTGAGCTGCAGAAATGTAACCTTAGAGGGATGAGTTCTTTTTCTATGTTATCAACAGTTGACTCATTTCATTTCCGGGTACATTGAAGCTTAATTGAGTATCAAAGGGCATTTTTCTACCTTCCTTTTCACTTTAATTATATCCTTTTTTTTCTTTGTCACACTCACAATCACTAAAGTCTTAATTTGGCATCTGTTGAAAAGTAAGGGAGCCTTTAAAAGTGATCTCCATTACACCATTATCTTTAAAAAAAAGTTTCCAAAGTGAAACTCAAATAAATTTTCATCTTTTTCCCCTTCTTCCCCGGGCAGTCGTGGGCTTCCATACCTCATCACGTCTATCACCATCTTCTCTTCAACATAAAATACAGATTCACCACATCTGTACGAGATGAGACGCAGATGCAGATAATAGCCCGTGTCTGTCTCCAGACGCCACACGTGCGAGCCGGAAATGTCTCAGTGAGTGCAGTGAAGTCCTGGTTGACGTGTCCCTCCTCCGCTCAGCGATCCTTCCCACTCACGCAGACTGATCATGCCCTCCCTGTACACGGTTCGTCCGGTCGAAGCTACGGTTTATATTCCTTCCTGATGTCTTACAACACAAACATTTAGGTTTTGTTTTTATTGTTGTTGTTGTTTTTAAAATATATTATTATTCTCATGGACAGGGTGAAATTTAATCGAGTAAAAAGAAACTTTAGATGCACCGAATCCTTTGAGATTCTGTTTTAAACAAACGTGGAGTGACTGTTGATTAAATTCACCTGGACACACATGCACACAAGCATACACACACACACACACAACACACACATACACACACTTTATCCTCCCCTCACATCACTGAAACAGTGGGAATCGTTCATCTGATTGTTTATGTGGACTGTTTTTTACTCCTTGCTATGAATTCTGTTATTATTTCAGGGAATTGTGCATGGAATTGAACCTTAAGTTGAGTATTTTTGTTATGTTTTGTTTTGTTTTTTTGGATTTTGAGTGGGGGGGGCTCTATAATTAAATAAAGGAGACTATTTGAAGAAAAGACACGCCTCCTTGTGTGCGTTTAATTGGCGTGGAGCAGGTTCGCGCTGCGCACACGGTGAGCAGCAGTTCGACGCTGAGAGAGGCGGGCGGGAGATAAGCCGTCGCTGACGTGCCTGTGCACCAATAGGAAGCCGCGGATGATTCGCACGGTGGCACGATTGGCTTCAAATAAAGACTACTGCGCTCCCGAGGCTGCGGCGATGATTGGGTGAAGGGCTATGCGTTAAAAAATCGCCAAGCTGGAGCCTTGGGTTTGATGGCAGCCAGCGGGGACTGAAAGGCGGCCGCTGCATCAGAATGGTGCCTCCAGTTTCCTGCGGGGTTTGTGTGCGGGATTAGCAGCTGCCTAGCGTTGTGTGTCAGTGTGCGTGTGTGTGTGTGCAGACGCAGGGCGCGTCAGGTGGATGCGCCTGCAGTGATCCAGGTCGCCCCTATGGATCGCGTCCATGGATGTCTTCAGACCCGCTTTGGACAATAGTTTGAGTCCCAAGGCGTGCGTTTCATCGTCGGAAGAAGCTGAGGCAGATGTTTTCCGCTGGCCGACGCCGCAGAATGGTGTCGGCGCCGCGCCGGACGCGGCACCCGTCGCTCCGGGTTTCTGGACCGCGGTGTTCGACTACGAAGCGACTGCGGACGACGAGCTCAGCCTCCGGAGGGGGGACCTGGTGGAGGTCCTGTCCAAGGACTCCCTGGTGTCGGGAGATGAGGGCTGGTGGACCGGTATGATCGCAGACCGGGTTGGCATTTTCCCGTCTAATTATGTGAGCAGAGGGAACGGCATCCCGGAGGAAATCCGGGACTCCTCGGAGCAGCAGTACGCGGTGCCTCCTCTGCACCGTGAGTATCCCATTGTGCTTCACCGCTGCGCGGATGAGATCGGTGTTCCGTCACTAAAACACTGCACAGGGCTCGCGTCTTCATTTGTCTTTTGTCAGGAGGCCCGAGAAACCCTTGCTGGGAGTGCTGTGTCATGGTAGGCGCAGTGCTCTCCTGCTGGCCTCGAATCAGGCCGGTCCGAGCATCCTCACAGCTTCAGGACCATGATCCATCACACTGCCTGTCACACAAACAGCCAGCCGCGGTCTCCCCTGCCTCATGTGCTCCAACTACAATGCCCAGTGTGTGCAGCACAGCAAGACGTGTGTTTAACAGACCTGGACACGTACCTGCGAGCGCTCGACGTGCATTAGCCTATTGTCATTAGATACAGCAGGAACCACTGCTATGCTCCCCGAGGAAATGCATGGGCTAGGGCTGCATTAATTTTAATGATGACTGGTGGTGTTTTCACCAAAACTGTGCAGCAGGAGTGAAGGAGACGCTCGTGGAGAAAAAGCTTCTGCAGCTGAGTGTGCAGAGCCTCAGATAGAAAGAGTAAGCAGAATCAAAAGCACCTATAATGCCAGCAGACTGTGCTGCAGAGGCCAAAGTAAAAAAAAAACAACAACTCATCTTTTGCTTTCTGTGAGCTGTCTGCCAAATGCATGCTCCACTGCAATGAAACCAGGCTGCTAAAACTCCCATTTGAAACAAGCATGTAACACCCAGGTGTTTGGCTTGGACCACTAGGCCTCAGCTGTCTTTTGTTGCCTGCCTCAGCCTCTATAGGCTTTCGTCTCTTCGCAGTCGGAGGCGGCTGGCCTACTTTCACGCAGCATCCCACCTGAAATATTCATCAAGGTCCGTCTGCTTAGCAGACTGTTACAGGAGAAGCCACAACGTGGATGTTTGTAGCCACACTCCAAAACCGAGACACAGAGGCCCCCCCTTTAACGGCGTTACACACTCCTTTTTAATTTAAACACTCAGTGGAAAGGATTGTTGTCTTTTTCTACCCATCCTTCCTTGCTTCTCCAAACATCCCTGCTAGATTTGAGGACGGATGCACCACGCTCTCCACCAGATTCTGTATTTGGGGCAGCAGGGTGACCTGGTTTTGAGATGCTTGTGAGCGAGCACTTGCTCCACTGACAAGTAAAGTAGTGAATTTGCACCAGGTCCAGACAGGCTGCCCTGGACCTCTAATGTCCTTTGATGACTTTGAGCCAAAATGTATCGCTCATTTTAAAAATCCAACCATGTCCATGGCTTTGCGTTCTTCATTCTGTCCGTCACTCTAAATCTCCTCTTCTCCTCTCTTCTCTCTCATCTCTCTCTCCTCAGTCCTGGAGATTGATTTCTCAGAGCTGACCCTGGAGGAGATCATCGGGGTGGGCGGCTTTGGTAAGGTCTACCGCGCGGTGTGGCGGGGCTCGGAGGTGGCGGTGAAGGCAGCGCGACGGGACCCCGACGAGGACGCGGAGCAGACGCTGGAGAGCGTGCGTCAGGAGGCGAAGCTCTTCGCCATGCTCAACCATCCCAACATCATGGCTCTGCTGGGGGTGTGTCTGCAAGAGCCCAACCTGTGCCTGGTCATGGAGTACGCCCGAGGCGGCCCGCTCAACCGGGCCCTCGCCGGGAAACGCATCCCTCCCTGCACGCTCGTGGACTGGGCTGTGCAGATCGCCCGGGGCATGCACTACCTCCACAGCCAGGCCATCGTCCCCATTATTCACCGGGATCTCAAGTCCAGCAACAGTAAGTCCTGTGTTACTGTGTAACTCCCTGTGTTACAGTGTTACTTCAGTGGTTATTTACTTTGTGAAGCTCTCCCTAAAATGATTGATTCCCATTTCAGTGATTTTGTGGATATATTCTTGATTTTCTTTTTTTTGGTCTAAAAATAGGCAGCCAAATAGTGGAAAAATACCCATCAGACCAGGGTGATGCCTTTTTTAAATGAGCTCTTTTGTCCCTTCAACAGTCCCACACCCAAAGACATTCAATTTGCAGTGGTATAAAACAGAGAAAAGCTGCTGGAATCACAGAACGTGAATTTTTGTCTCTAACAGCATGTGGTGGCCATTTGTCACAGGGTCAAGGTAAATCATAACCTGATAGATCAATAATAAGAATGGCAATTGGTATTTGTAGTCTCAGTCCTCAGTGTCTCTCTTTTAGTTTATTGTTTTCCTTTCCAAATCAAATCCAGGCCAAATTATTTTTGTGTGTGTGTTTTTAAAGCCTTGAATCGTAATGACTTTCTCACTCGTATTAAACAGCAACCTTTCACAGATACAGTACCTCGTGGTCACTTTGGGCTTTCTATACAATATAAACTATATGAAAAATCTTATCACACCATGCTCAGTCCGTGCTAAACCAGTTATGACTTACACTGATTTATAAATATAATTTTGAAATGAGAGCAGAGAGGAAAAGGACAGTGCATGTATGTTTGTGGAGCAGCTGTAATCTTGCATTTTACCCAACTGGATCCCCTAAATCCCAAGCCTATTACTGAGGATTTGCCCAACGCTCTGCCCCAGCCTTCCTAGTGGAGGCTCGGCCAGCACTTACGTCCGGCTCCTTTCCTGCCATTGGCCCGTTCTCCGCCGATCAGCTCAGGCGCCTCACTTCCAATAGGCTGCTTTTGAAGTGTTAAGTCGCTCTAACTAGTTGCCATCCTGGGCTGTGAGGGGAAAACCCATGCCCTCTTCACAGTGCAGAACGTCAGCCTACGCAACCCGCGTGTCTCATCAAGACCTTTTCTGTCCTTTCTTGCCTTTGACACCATATTTAGGTCACACTGTATAAGGTTACAACCAATGTGTCTTATATTTGTCATTATTTTCTGGAGCATTGTGGGACTTTTTAATTCATTATGTGAAGAATGGGATGTATTCCTGTCTGATTTGCATTAGTTTAAGAAATCTCCTATGACCCAAATATCTATTTAAATATCAAGCAGGTCCTAAAGAGGTCCAGACCTGGTATGTGGTCTCCTCATTGGCTATAGAAGTTGCTCAGGAGGCACCCCTGCTGTGATGTGGGCACACTGACCACCCTGTGACGCATCACTGTGGTAGTGACGTGGTTGGCGACACAAACCTTAAGATTTCTTTCTTGCACATCTGAATCTCTTGTTTTTCCCCCAAAGGCTCATAAAGAGGAACTTACCCACTTAACAGTTTCATTTTTAGCTACGTTGTACGTCGTAGCCAGCTGGTCCGTTTAATTTAACAACTATCGGACGGATTGCCATGAACGTCTGCACAGATGTTCACGACACCCTCAGGATGAATTGAACAAAGCTAGCTTCAATTCTGCTGATGGTTCTTCGGTAAATCCTGCAACTTCACTGTAATTTGTGCTTCGACAAAACGAAAATTGGCTTCGAGAACCTCTCAGATTTTATTTGGGACCCACTCAGTGATTTGTCGTTTAGCGCTCCTAACCAGTGAACCCGCAAAAGTTTAGTTTGGACCACGAAGAAATACTCAACCTCACCTTCCGACTGCTTTGCTGCACCCTTCTCACGTAACATGCCGTTCTGCAGATGCTCTTATCTAAAGCACTGCACATTAGGGTGAGTGCATACATTTGGAGCGTGATCGGCCTCAGGGGGAATCAGCTGCGCTTGTTTCATGTTGCACCCCACTGAGCTGCGCAGGAGCAGGATTTACTTTGGTCACATGTTTGGGTTTAGTTTCTCTGGAAACTGCCTCGATAGCATTAGAGCCACATGAGCAGCAGATGAAGGGGGGGGGGGATGTGGCGCTTGATGTGCACCGCAGCCTGCAGACACACCCTCTCCACTGGGCACGGCCGCAGCAGATGGCCCAGCATTGTGGAGCTGAACGAGCATGTGGTTAGGAGGAGTCTTGCTTAGTGTGTGCATGTTGGGAAAGGGGTTGTTTTGTTTTTTTGTCGCCTATTACAGCGAACTGGTGTGTTGTAGCAGGCTGTTTCTGCAGTTTAACTGTGGCAGCAGTTCTATTGTACAAACGTGCGGCGAGATTGTAAGCGTCAATCAAAGTTGCTGTTTCTCATCTCCGCTCTCCTGTGTTGTGGTGGCTCACTGTTTCTCGAATTTCTCTGTTTGTTCTCTCCACGTCTCTCCTGCTTTTATCCTTCCAATCCTTTCATCCCGGCCTCCCACCAACCGCACCCCTGTTCTGTTCATTCACCATTTTTTTTTGGTTGTTGTTGTTGTTTTTTGCATTTCCATGTGCATTACGTTTTTATCGTGGGACTCCTGCTGCTGCCACCTTTCCCAACATTCCAACCCCGTGATGATTACCTGAAACCTTTTACTTTGCCGTCAACCCTCCTGCCAATCTGCACGAACCCCCCCCCCAACACACACACACATGCTCCAACCACCTCCTCATCCTCCCCCACACACCCCATCACTTCCTGCTCCACCGCCGCCGACCCACATATCCGCTCCAGTCCTAATCCTTGAGAGGGTTGAGATGGAAGACCTCAGCAACAAGACTCTGAAGATCACAGACTTTGGGCTTGCTCGAGAGTGGCACCGCACCACCAAGATGAGCGCCGCCGGCACCTACGCCTGGATGGCGCCTGAAGTCATCCGCTCGTCCACATTCTCCAAGGGTAGCGACGTGTGGAGGTGGGCAGAGGAGGGGATGGGGGGCGGGATTATGCAGCACACAAACTGTCACCAGGTTGTAGAATTTGGTCTGAAAACCAAGCCAAAGAGAGAAGCAGTTTATCTGCCAGGCGGAGGAAAAAGTTCAGCTCTGGCAGCAGTTTCCATGGTAACACAGCAGAACGATGTGCTTTATGAGATGAGTACAGAACTAGAGTAGGCTAAAGAGTATATTGACTATAAATATACTACACTGAACATTAGGTTTGTGCAGTCGGGCAGCAGGAAAAGTCATCATCTTAAATTAAAAGGTTGAACACAATCACATACAATGTGCTGTAACACAGTTTATTATTATTATTATTATTATTATTTACATTGAGGTGAATATCTGTTGGTTTTGTTGTGTCGGTCATACTGAACAACAATTTGAAGATAGCGCTGTGTGCTCTTAGGAACTGAGATGTGCGTTTTCCGACCTTTCACAGACCCAACAATTGGTAATCAATAATGTTAATAGCCATTCATTTCAACTGTTACTGCAGGTTAATCCTGCTTTAGCCGAGCGCTGGAGCCAAAGAGCTTTTACTCTGCATACGAGCCCCATATCCTAATCATATATTTGGCAAATTAAGAAGGGAGAAGTCGGATCGTCATGTTGTGAGACCACATAATTTTAAAACGAGATAAATCTGACATAAATAAATCACTTTCTTCATGTTTCCTCTCTGGCACTCTGTTGTGTTGTCCTTTACACATGCAGCAGCACCGACGGTCCTGCTCAGCTGCTCCCGACTGAATGTGGGGTTTCCCTCTAAAACAAGATTAAAGTATGATCAGTGAGGGAGCCAGGCGCATGTTAAAACAGTAATCATAGGAAGGTGAATGCCCTCAGGGGTGCTTACCAGGGAGGGGGAACTACTTTTTTACCCTAATCAATGCTTCTATATTATTACTGAATAACCCTAGATCAAAATAGTCCTAAATGAGTTATTCCAGTCATTTGATCAGCCTCATTTGCCAAAATTTAAAGAACAATTTTCTGTAACACAAGATTTTCCCACCATTCAGAATCTGTTACACTCACTCCTGAACTGTTTGATTTCCTGGTCATCAGTGTGTGGATATTTTTTGTATTAATCCCGTGAATCTGTCAGCGACTGCCCTCCCCCGGTGACATTTTCTGATTTTGACCTTTTTTTCCGTCTCACCTTTTGTATCTACGTGAGTGCAGCTGCAAAATAAAGCCGTTCTACTTAGCCCCCCTTTTTTTTTTTACATTTATTCAAACACACTGGGTTCACTGAACGTTCACAAACTCTTCTTCAGCAAACATCCTGCTTGGCATTCATATATTCATACACATTTATAACAGATTTTATGCACTAAGTGACTTCTCACTCATCTCAGGGGGATTATTGGAAGATGTGCGTACAATATGAATGCTTCCAGTCATCATTACCATTCAGTTTGTTTTTCTTTCTCTATCTTTTTTCAGTTATGGTGTGCTGCTGTGGGAGCTGCTGACGGGAGAAGTTCCGTTTCGGGGTATCGACGGTCTGGCGGTGGCTTATGGCGTGGCAATGAACAAACTTGCTCTGCCCATTCCTTCTACTTGTCCCGAGCCCTTTGCACGTCTTATGGAGGGTAAGATAGAAAAATACAAACGCACAGTTATTATCCTTCAAATTTGCAAATCATATGGTTATCACAGAACTGTGTCCAAGCATTTAATGAAAATAAAAGACATGTCCAGTTATGTGCCCTGAAGAAAACATTGGACACTTTTTTTTTTTTTTTAAACAAGTAAACACAAGATTATGTTGGGTTTATCCACTGCAGCAAGAAAATCCTTTGAAATACAAATAATGACTTACATCAAATAAGCAAACAGAATGTTTCATTATTTTCTGGAGCTTTTTGATGTGCCAAAAATAATTTTTGCTTGACGGGAGGTTGGCCTAAGGTGGCCTGAGACTTTTCTCTCATCTTTCGCCGCAGACTGCTGGAGCCCGGACCCGCACTCCCGGCCACAGTTCACATCTGTTTTGGACCATTTGACAGCCATTGAGGAGTCTGGCTTTTTTGAGATGCCGGCAGAATCCTTCCACTCTCTGCAGGACGACTGGAAGCTGGAGA
Source organism: Psettodes erumei (assembly GCA_016785225.1). Classification (NCBI taxonomy): domain Eukaryota; kingdom Metazoa; phylum Chordata; class Actinopteri; order Pleuronectiformes; family Psettodidae; genus Psettodes; species Psettodes erumei. The sequence goes on along the minus strand of JAFBJZ010000380.1, from coordinate 214,632 downwards.
TCCAGGAAATGTTCGATCAACTGAGGACCAAGGAAAAGGTGAAGACGGGAGGTCGAATTTATCTAGAAAACCCAGGCATCAGGAAGTTTAAGTTTTTACAAGGTTTTTCTCCCGTCACCTCGTCTCCTTGTTTCCTCAGGAACTGCGATCGTGGGAGGAGGAGCTGACCCGAGCGGCACTGCAGCAGAAGTGTCAGGAGGAGGCACTGAGGAGGCGCGAGCAGGAGCTGGCCGAGCGGGAGATCCACATCCTGGAGCGAGAGCTCAACATCATCATTCACCAGCTCTACCAGGAGAAGCCTCACGTGGAGAGCAGGCAGGGCAAGTTCCGCCGCAACCGCCTTAAACTCAAGGATGGGAACAGGATCAGCTTGCCCTCAGGTACTGCAAACAAACTGTAGCGCTGTAGTGGGTGTCAGTGTTCACAAGTTTTCAAACTTTCAAAGTTGAGATATTCCACCAGTTCATCATAATAATGATAAGGTTTTGTTTTAAATATTGCCTTTGCAGGATGTTAAAGGTTTGCATACTGCTGATATTTTTATGGACATAGATCAGCCTCCATCTTTCTTTTTGTTAAAACTTTTTTGTACTTTCTTAAAAGAATCTTTGTACTCAAGGCCAATACCTACAATATGCCAGGAAAATAAGCCCAAAAATAGTTTTTTGTCATGCTTTTATGTAAGGTGTAACAGGATCTATATCCAGTTGGGTGAAGTATGGAATTATACGGTTCGTTTAGAGAAGACACCTTCTAATCTTAGATACCTGATAGCTGTAAAGCTATAACTTAGAAATGGATATGGTGTGGAAGCAGGAAATTTGCTGGCCAACTAATATTGCAACATTTACAGAAATTCTGATTAGTCTGTGTGGAAATCAATGTCAGTGCTCTGTTTCTGGTGAGGCATTATCCGACTCGTGTTGAGCTTTACTGTGTTTCTCATTACCTTCTCTTATTGTTGGGGATATCACACAGGGTCACTGCCAAATATTGTATTATATATAGTTTGCGAATTTTTCTTCCTGATATTTTACTTCTAAAGCTCCATAAAGCATTACGTTTCATTTTTCTCAGATTTTGTGTAACTCATACTTCTAATTGTATTCATAATTATAAATGAAAAGTTCTTTATTACTATTATGGTGGTTGTTTTTTTTTTGTTTTAGATTTTCAGCACAAAATCACAGTGCAGGCATCTCCCTCCCACGATCGGCGGAGGAGTTTGCTCAGCAGCAGTTCCAGCCCTCCAAGCAGTCCACCGATACTGCCCCGCCTGAGAGCCATCCAGCGTGAGAGCCATAAGCATCTTATATTCAAAACTTGATTAGATTTCTATTGATCATTATTACCATGGAGCACAGAATGAGTGCATTCATGGATATCAAAATTCACTTCTTTTTTGCGTGTGTTGGTTATAATTCATCATGAGCTCTTGATATCAATCGTCTAAAGTTTTCCTGGTCTCATTTTGTTGGTTTTGCAGTCACTCCAGGCGAGGGGTGTACAGCCTGGGGGCGCAGCGCGGCTTTTCAGCAGGATGATGAGGAGGGTGAGAGGAAGGGGTCCAGGAAGAAGGGCAGATCCCGCGGGTGTGGCCCATACAGGGAGCACAGCGCTGACGCCAGGTGAGATGACTGGAGATGTCAACCAGTGCAACTGTAAAAAGCACAATACCAACTCCCTGCTGACAACATGAATCGGCTCAGTTAATGTTTTCAGTTTGAGAGGTTAGATCAAATGTTGGTTTTGAAATGAAAAAAGTGAGCATGTTTTTTTTTTTCTTCTTCCTGGCAGCGTGAAGCCTCCCCATGAGGGCAGCAGGCAGCGCTCCTGCAGCGCCCCCAATCTTCGCAGATCCCCGAGGCACAGTCCAGCAGTGCCTGGAGTGCCGAGCCTTGTGGAGATGGGTAAGCAGGACCGGTCTAGTCTGATACATAAACACACTGGAAATACAGTCTTAAGGTTACACAAGTGGCAGACAAGTGGCTGGGAAAACGTGGAACTGGAAAGTGAGTGTTAAGATGCGTCACTCCCACACGGCTCTTAGTGGTTGACCTGGGGAACTCAAAGATGCGTGTGTTCGCAGCTGCACAAATTAAACAGGCTGTTACTGGAAAAGGATCTTGCTCACTCAGCAAACCCCAACTTCCATGCTTGGAATACAAGAATCAGTGGCCTTTTTTGTGTGAGTGCGTGTGCTCATATATGGGCTTCGGTGTCGATTGATATGAAGATGTGAATGATCCTGTTTTTTTTTTCAGAAAATGAAGACTGCTGCTTCAATGCGGAGCCAGGAGTGGCTGCCGGTCAGTCCTACCTCTGCATCCCCTTCCAGAAGGAGGGCCACTCAGCTGCTGCTGCTGACAGTGACGGAGATGAGTACTGCCCCAGTGGCCAGGTGCCAGGAACGCCACCCTGCAGGAAGAGCCCGGGAGGGGGTCGGCGCTCTGAGCTGGTGCTGCTGGGCTGCGGAGCTCTGCTGGCGGCCGTCGGACTGGGCTGCAATCTGTTAACTTTGGCCCAGCCGGAGGAGAGCATCAAACCGCGATGGGAGGGCTTCTTCCACAGAACAGGGGGCCAGAGGCGAAGCACCAGCCCCCCGACTCGCAGACTGTTCCGTCGGGAGAGCCCGCTGAAGCCCCCGGCGCCCTCGCTACCTGAGCGGGGCCTACCGTCTTCTTACACGCTGCTGTCCTTATCATCGGTGTCCGACTGCAACTCCACCCGCTCGCTGCTGCGCTCGGACAGCGAGGAGCTGTTGGTGTGCCGCCCCGCCTCGCCGCCCGCTCAGCCCTCTCGCCAACACCAACACCAGGCCATCCCAACCCCGGTCAACCCGCTGGTCAACACCCACCTTGAAAGCTTCAAGCGTAACCCCCGCCAGTCTCTCACACCCACGCACGTGCCCTGCGCCCCGAGTTCCACACGTAGCCTGCGGCGAACGCCTTCAGACGGAGCCATCAAGAAAAGCTGCCCTCCTAATAATCTGGAACCTTTGCCTGAAAAAGCAGCGTTACAGAACACAGGTAAAGTCCCCTGTCTCCTTCAGTCCAGTTAGATGTACAGTCATGGGAATTTGAGTTTTTACCAGTATGTCACAGCGGCCTCGACTGAAATATTTCAGCAATTACTAGATTAATGGTCATGACATTTGGCGCAAACATTCACAGTCCCCAAACGATGACTCCTGACTTTGGTAATCCTGACACTAACACGAGATTCACATTTATTCTCTGCTGGATGGACCGCCATGAATCAATCAATCAGAGAGAATTTCATGTTCCCCTGAGGATGAATTGTAATAACTTTGGTGCTCCATCATCAGGTCAAAATTACAATTTGTCCAGTACTTTGGTTTGACCAAACACCTGCAAAACAAAAGTTAGCATAGTAGCGTGTGTTAGTTAACACATGTTACCGTGCTGTTACTCTAAACTAAAATGTTGAGCGTGATACATTTTACACCGGCTAAACATGAGCATAGTAGCATGCTATTATTAGCATTTAGCTCAGAGCACCGCTGTGATTAAGTAAAGCCTCACAGAGCTGCTAGCATGGCTGTGGACTCATTTATTAATTTTACTCTTGACAAACACCTCTGAAACTGCATTCAGACTATCTTGGAAAATCAAAACTCGCCTCAGTCATAGAGAATTAATGGTGTGCAATGTTTGTTTTTTTTCCCCCATCTTTGTACCACGACAGGCTTCAGAGGTTTAAAAGAAGAATGTCACGAGGTCCCCAGGCTCCCTGACCCGAATGTTGTGTTCCCTCCAACACCTCGTCGTCGCTGCGCTCCTGAGCGCCCCAAAACCCTAGACTTTGTCGCTCGGCCTCGGCCTTCGCCACGGGCGCGCTGCGATGTGTTTTGGGCAGAGGCGAGGTCCAGGGGAAATGGACAAAACCTGGGGAACGGCGAGTCCCCCGCCCACACCTCCAGCACAGAGACTCCCCCCACTGTGGAGTTTGGGAGAGACCCGGCAGTGCTGCCCACCCCCATGGAGGCCCCGACGCCCTACTCCCCCCGCAGGAATGAAAACCTGTTGGATCAGCAGGATGAGGGACAGTGCCGGGACGGAACCGTCCCACTCTGCAAACCAGAGATCAGCTTGTCCAAAGAGTCTCCTTACCGCTACAGACCTGGGTTCTGGTCCTAACTTGGCCGCAACCCTTCACTGGTCCAACACAAGAAGGGGTCAGTCCCACCTGTTACAGGTCTGGGCCAGTTGATAATTAAGAATTGAGTCAGTTTTTAGCTTTAATCGGTTCTTAATAGGGGCGGTTCACCTGTCTCCATCTACAGTATTGTCAGAAAAGTACAGGAAAACATTTACTATGAAGATTTTACCTTTCTGATTTGCATTATATTACAAAAATCCAATAATTTGGCATCTAAAACTGCTAAAATAAAGCATGGAAAGTATTATAAAATATAATATGACTTGGGTCTGGTTGTTAATGCATTAGAAGGGCAGAATAACCATTTTCTTAACCCTGTCATTTGTCATTCAAGATGTGAAGGATTTTGTTTTCTCTTTGGGAATACAAGAATGGCTCTGCAGCATAATGACACTGACAGTTTCATAAAGCTTTACATACTTTTATTTCATTTGGAACTTGAGTTGAAGATTGTGCATTTAATGAAGTGCACTTTTGGGAAGCATCATGAATGTAAAGCTTCAGGTTTTTTCCAAAAACAAAAACAACGCTGTCTCTTATTATTTGTAATGTGTCTATAAAAGCATTGTGTTATTTGAATTGATCTCCAACTCCTGTGCTAGTAGCTGATGACTTCCTGTTTTTTTACTGAGCACCTGTCATCACCAATCACTCCTAAAGAGTTGTTTCCCAGGGATGGGGTGATGCTGTTGTATAATATGAGCACTTCTTCGCATTAGCAACCCACAGTCTTGAAAGTGTCAGTGCAGTGTCTGACGGTGTCCCCAGCTCTGTACTTTGAACTGTACTATGAAAAAAAAGACTCAGGCTTGAGTTTGAATTGGGACTGAAAAGTTGCCAGTAAGTCACATTATATCAGTATGTCATAGAACTCATTGATTCCTCATTCTTTGTTTGTGGTCCTGTCAAAAAAGCTTGTTTGGATCTCGAGCCACCAAACTATAAAGGGACTTTTTTAACTCTGTAAATTGTCTGCCCCATAAATTGTTTGCTCGAGATCGGACGAGGGATGTTTTATGTATGTTTTTAAGTCATGTAAGCTACAAAACTGCATGAGTGTTGAACGGCACACAGGCAAAACAGGCCCTGGTGGCATGTGGAGGTTCATTCCTTCTTATTTATATTTGTATTGATTTGATTTTATTTATTGGTTAATTTATCTGATGGTTTATTTTTATATCTCATTTTATTTGCCTTGATTTTTGACATGTTTTTGAGTGTTGGCAGAAAAAAACACATCCACTTTTTGAAAGAGCAACACTGAATGGATTTTATGACTACAGCCACATTTGACATGCTTCATTCTCACTTTTTGTCTGCTTCGCTTCATATTAATTTACCTGGGAGTTTCTTTTCCTCTTCTAAGTTTTCCGATTACCTCAGCAACCCAGCTAGAGAATTAGAATGGAAAAATTGGTTGGTTAAATTAATATTTTCACAATCGATAATCGATGAAGTAATTTTTAATGTAAAAATGCCAAACATTCCCTAGCCCAGGCTTCTCAGTTGTGAAAATGTGCTGCTTTTCTTTGTTTTATTTGACGTAAACACAGTGTTTTTTGTTTTTTTTGGTTTTAGACTGTTCATGGAAAACAAGCAAGTTCATGATAAATCAGGGTTTAGGGAGCTGTGACAGACATTTGTCATTACCTGTCATTATTTTTTGCAGACAAAAGATTGATCAATCATGAAAATGATTTGCAAATTTATCATAGGCTAATGGAAAACTGTTTAAAAACAGCAAACAACAGGGGGAAAAAAGTATTTTATTGAGCTAAATGCATGCAAATTGGGCTCTGCACAATGTTTTCCTTTTGTTTCCACATTTTACTTGGGTTTGTCTGGATTACACTGGGCTTAAATATTATTTTCAAATAACTTTCACAGTTTCTATGAACCTGCTAGAGTATGAAATCCATATCATTAGGGGGTCTGGCAGGCAAAAGAGCAAATATCAGTTATTTGGACATAATGAACAGAAACACTGACTCTGACCTTAATGCCTGTTTCTCTCATTTCATTCTCAAATGTCAAGTGACCTCTCAGCCTTGAGGACTGCATCCTCTGAGATTTGCTCTGTCTTTGTCCTGAGTGTGACCCGATGTACATGTAAACGTGAATGCTTTTACTCTGAGGATGTGAAGAATGTGATAATGCTCAATGTACAACCACAGTATTTCAACTAACGTTAGTTGAAACAAAGCTTTCCCTCTGAGGAGTGGCCAGTGTGTCATTATCCATCTGAAATATTACCACGAATAAGCTGATCTTACCGTTGCTGATGGACATTGTTCGGGTTGGGAATAATACTGTTATTGATTGACTTGTATTTGCACTGGAACACACTGATTTGAGTAAAATCATAGTGAATAATCCAACGTGGTCACTTTTGTTTTCCATAGCAACTTCAAGGGTGTTTGTAACGATGGATCAAGAGAAGGTGAATGTGTGGAACCAATGGAGAGTTCACCACATGACCATAATGACCATTTGGATGAAAAAAAAAGTCATCCCACTGCTCAATTAAAAAAATAAAAAACGTGTTTCCTGGCCGGCTGCCATCTTTGTTTGGATCAGGAAAAAGAGTCACGACTTGGGGAAAATCTATTTCCCCATAAAGAGGATGAAACGCTTCGTCCAGATAGTTTTGAAGAGTCTTTGAGGATTATGGAAATACATTCAGAACAGAGGTGAGCGTTGACCTGTGGCTTTTTTTTTTACATTCCGAGTATTCATCTTCCGAGGTAACAGCAAGGATTTGAATGTAGCTAAGGCTAATACGTGAGAGGACCACACTGGGGCTTATCAGCATCAAACAGCAGTGCTTCCTTCAGCATTTCTCTATAGATCTAGTTTATCATGTGCAGAACACAGGAGGAAAATCGAAGTGGGAAAAACAGATGGGAAATCCACTGCTCCAGCACCACGAAAAAATATTTCAATCAGTAGACACATTTATTACACACATACCTTTACAGTAAACATACAGTATTTGTTGATACAGTAAATGCCTTGAATGAAGTGCTTCGTTCTGGCGTTAATAAACACAAGTAGCTTGCCTCTCCATAATATTTTTTTGTGATTTCTATAAAGTAGCCTATTTACATTTTGTGATATGTCTCTTAAGTTCATACTGCAATTAGCTTCCATGTGCTCTTGATGTCCATCCTGCTGCATTTTGAGTTAGAAACCTACTTAGTGAAAGCACCTTTTATTCAGATATAATTGAAAGTATAAAAAATTGATCTTTGTAGTACTAGTAGTGTAGTTCAAAATCAAAGTATGGTGACAGCAGTGTAGGTGGTTGTTGCTCACTCTTGCTCACCCCGTGCCATTCATAAGACATCTTGTGCGAGGGCAGGTGCTAATGCAGACATGCTGGATTCACTCTGTGGACCTTGTTGCTCCTGTCTCTATCACAAGTGTTGGCCTGTATGTGCAATGTTTGGACTGGCAGTGCATCAGTTTGTCACGGTGAAAACATACGTGGGGCGGATTCATACTAGATAAGTTTGGAGACAGAAAATCAACGTTTGGAACAATTTAAAAAAAAAATGTTTCAAGCACACAACGGTGAAGTTCAATCACATAACTGGCAACCAGATGCTGTGCAAAGCAAAAGCAAACATAACATCGTTTCACACCAAGACCTTTGACTCGTGGTGTGTGAGGTCTGGGTGGCACACAGCAGGGCTGAAATTCATGACGGGTGAGAAGTCATCAGACAGCGGGCGCTTATGTCGCCTCTTTCTTTTCCCTTTGGGCGTTGCGGCGAATCTTCATCTCTGTCAGCTGGATGTAGCGGATGACATTGGTGTCTGGAAAACAAAGACAGGAAAAGGCTGATTTATTTCCTGCTCAGAAAGGAAACAGCACATTACTATGCTAATAAATCTTCCACTAAAACTGAGCTCAATGTGACATAGTAAAGTGGCAATAGGAATTAATTGTGGAAGTATTTTTTTAGGGACTGCTTTTGTTTTCTACATGGAGCACCAGTGTTTTATCTTACCCTGTTGGATTTTGAAATCAAACTATAAAAATTCGAGTCTCAATCAAATGAAACTTTAGATTTTTTCTGTTTTACTGGTTGGTTCATGATCTCCAAAAAAAACCCCAATTCATTCCCATCAGCCTCAGCTGTACTTTGTGTTTTGTATTACAGTAACAGTAATAACGTATACAGTAACACCTGCTAACCATTGACATGCTAGTATGATCATCGTGAGTGTGTTAGGTGCTGAAGTGCAGCCTCACAGAGCGAGAAGCATGGTGGTCGACTCTTGGTCTTGTTGCTTCATCAATGACCAAACACATCTGGAGGTGATTTACTGCCAATCAGTTTATGTTCTAATGGTCAACAATATACAACAATGATACTGGAGCTCAGTGCCACAGTCTGTAGGTGCTGACCTGACGGCTCCTGTTTGTGCGACTCCTTCAGGTAGTACAGCGCCTTCTGGAAATCTCCTAGGTGGTAATAGGCCACACCGGACCGGTAAAGAGCTTTGAAGTTCTTTCCCTCCTTGTGCAGCACTTTCAGACAGTACTCCTTCACTCGTTCATAGTTCACCAGCTCCATTTGCAGAAGGCAGGCTAGAATGGGAAAAGACGAGAGCGAGGACTGTTACCGACAACACTACGTGAGCCAGTGTTTGGATTTCATTATGTAGCAGAAGTAACAGTGTGTGTAGCCTGCCAGGCACCCAACTGCAGTGGGTTCTGCCGTTAAATTTTTAATAAAAAACTAATGCAATGATTAATTTGCCCTGGGATGGACAAATACCACCTACATGAAGTGAATATCAAAGGAAAGTGAGGGGGATAGTGGGGTAAGCCTAAGAATGACTCATACACTTTATGAATCATTCATGATCTCCGTAGTATTCCCAGAATCTACCCCTGTTGAAAAGAGAACCGATAAGAAGTATAGTGTAGTGTAATGTGTGTGTGTGTGTGTGTGTGTGTGTGTGAGAGAGAGAGAGAGAGAGAGAGAGAGAGAGAGAGAGAGAGAGAGAGAGAGAAATGTGTGAGGAAAACCTTGCTCACCAGCCAAGCTGTTGTAACACTCCAGCTCTGCGTTTTCCATGGCCCCCTTCTGCTCATCTGTCAGCGTGGTGGACTTGCTGATGGTCGGCAGGAGGGAGGCCGGCGACTTGGAGCTGGCGTCCGGATCCCCCAGCACCCTGCACAGCCCCTTGATCTCCAGCAGAGCCCGGTGATACTTGCCAATTGCCTCTCGGTACTTCTTATCCTTGTAGCACTGGGTACCTTGGCTCTTGAAGTCCAGCGCCCGCCTGACGACGTCGGCCGGCTCGTTGTGGGATGGCTGTTTCCACATCGACCCACCATGATGCCTCTGTTGCTGGAGCTGCTGCTGATGCTGCTGGAGCTGCTGCTGGTATCTGGCATCTCTGGTCCGGCCACCGCTGCCGCCGCCGCCGCCGCTGCTGTTGGGAGGCTGCGCGCACTGTTGGAGCTTCGGGGAGCCGCCGCCGTTGTCGCCGCCTCTGCCGTCCGCCCTGCCGTCGTGCCCAGCCTGGATCACGCTCATTTCGACGTTGTTTTATTATAGCTGCCCTGACGCCCGGCTGTAGATTAGCTGGGAAACGGAGGCGCCTTCACTGCATCCTCTCGGCCGTAGTAGCGTCTTCGCGTCTTCGCCTCGCCAGTGTCGCAGCTACGTCTTCTCTGTGCGCAACCCTGCGCGATGCGCGCTCCACCGATGTTGCTCGTTCTCCCCTCCGACGAGCCGATTGGTCGATAAATGCAGGGCCACTGGCCCCATGGGGGTCGTCCAGCAGGAAGCGGAGAGGTTTGATTTCATTATGTTTATTGGGAAAAAAAAAATGTCAGTTTGCAAATTGGACACACTATTCTCCTAAAATGTTTTCTTTGTTGATAATCAATTCACTTAAAAATCGCATGAGAGTTATTTTAATTGTAGATGTTTTCAGAGTTCAATCGACCTTAATATGTTTTATGTTTCTTATCTTGTATGCTTTCTATTTTCATTACAGCCAAATAAAGATATGTAATTACTGATAATGACTGAATTTTATTATCAGATTTAGCTCTGTCTCTCTGGGCCATCCATGCAAGTGCATTTGGAAATTCCATTATTTCAGCCTCCTCAGACGACTCAGGCTTACAATAACAAGAGCTCTTTACGGAAGAGAACATCGACCTCCTCCTTCCTCTTAAATATTCCTTTCGACGCCTCGCTCTTATCACACACTGGAGGAATGTAGTCGTCTGTGTTCAGTTGAATCAGATATAGCCCGGATCGTCAATCCTGCATTTTCTCCCCCGGCTGCTTGCTTTCTGCGCAGCCAGTCTGGACAGACAGTCTCTCGACAGGCTATGATGTCATTCAAACCGGGGCTCATGATACAGAATAACTGTGTTAGAGTAAGAATCCAGTGATGGGGGTGGCAAGAAGAGCTTCTGGTTTTGCCTGTCATTTTTACATCCTTGTCACTGAGTGTGTGTGTGTGTGTGTGTGTGTGTGTGTGTGTGTGTGTGTGTGTGTGTGTGTGTGTGAGAGAGAGAGAGCTTGTTTTTCGACCATGCTTCAACCCATCTGGGGCAGTGAACTCAGCTGTCTGGGTGTGTCTGTGGAATTCCAGCTCTCTGGAGCAAATGCTGCTGATCAAAAATAAACACCGTGGACGACGAAGGTTATTAAATATGACTGGTTGGATCAGGCTGAAACGGACGCTTGTTTACTGAATCACGTGACTTTAATTGGGTCTCCGGATGAACTTGTGTTGTCAAGAAAGATGCACACATGCACAAAAAATATCTCTCGCAATTTGTATCAAATAGGATCTTGCCAAAGTAATTACAACAATGACAATATCACCTATTTACATTTGTGAGGACATTTCGGATCATTGTGTCCTTGAATACCTGCGTTGGGGAAATAGTACTTTAAAGGTTAAAGTCCTGCATTCAACAATGTTAAAGTAAAATAAATACGTATAATTGGAGAAATATACATGAAGCAAAATGTAGAGGAATGTCCCCTGTGAGTGGTTATACTCTTCTAAATTTTGTCATTAGATTGTTACTGATGCACCGCTCTGGAGGCCTATGCAGAATTCTCATGCTGTTGCTACTTGAGCTACAGTTATTTTTTATCAAGACGGTTTTATACAGGTCATTGTCTCGATATAACAGTCAATTTGTTGGTTTGTAAAATGGGGAAAAAAGAAAGAAAGAAAAGAAAAGAAAAGAATATATTCATATACCTATGCTTTTATTGTACAATTGTCATATACATTAAGTGCAGTACAAAGTACAATAGCCCCCTCTGACATTTAGTAGTAGAAAGTATAAAGCGTCATAAAAGGAAACAGTACTGTAAAGTGCTACAAGTACTTTAAAATCGTAGACAGTGTAAGTAGCCCACTACCTGAGTAAACATACTGTTACTTTCCACCCTTGTGAAGAACCACATTGGTGAGGCGAAGTAGATTACGTCATCGTAGTGCGACGTGAAACCCAGTTAAGACGGAATTTTTGTGCGACGTTTTGTTGTCAATATGTCGGCGGTAGATTTCAGAGGTAGGTAAATCCGGGTTTATTATTTGTCGAACGCTATTTCTCGGCCTTTTGGATTTGGTGAAATTTAACAGGTCATCGCTTTACACGTTACATTTTGAGCGATAAAGCTTCCGTGTTTATTCGCTGTTGGCAGCTTCCGGCTATACTCGCCAGCGCTAACATAAAAGCTAACGTTAGCAACACTTAGCATCTCCCCCACTTCGATTAAACGTACGAGTCAGTGAACGTTATGGTCAATGACAGCTCCGTTCTTTTTCCTCTGCCTTGCAATATAAATATCCGTTCGATAAAGCGTTATAGTGAAAATAAGTCGTGATCAAAACATATCAACAACATCAATGACTCAAGACCCAACTCTATGAAAACAGGTTCAAGAAATTGTCTGAATGGTCTCGATGGCAAAAGCGTGACTGTAGCTTGTATTTATTCCAACTTTTAAAACGATGCCAGACACTCAAATGTGAGGTCGATGACCAGCCTTCAGCCCCAGGGCATTACAGGATATGTTCCTTTCGATTTGCAGACAACCTTCTCGGGATATCCTGGGTGGACAGCGGCTGGGTGCCGCTTCTTAATCCTGGAAATGTCCTGGACTACTTTTCTGAGCGGAGCAACCCTTTCTACGACCGAACCTGTAATAACGAGGTCGTGAAGATGCAGCGGCTCACCCTAGAACATCTAAAGTGAGTTAGTAGTGGAGGGGATAACCTGGGTGTACGGTGTTGTGTGGTCAGCGATCCATTGCTTTTGTTTAGCACTGCCGATCAAGCTGCAAGTTGTAATATTCAGTGAGAGCTGCGGAACTGAGAGCAAAAAGCGTTGCTTGTCTTCCATTTTCAGTCAGATGGTGGGAGTGGAGTACATTCTTCTTCATGCTCAGGAGCCAATTCTCTACATAATCCGCAAACAACAGAGGCAGTCACCAACACAAGGTGAGCAGTGTGGCACCTTATTAAATTGTCAAGGGAAAAATCAAACTGCGCGCAGCGTGCTGGTGAGTCAGGGGACAACATGCGCCTCATTCATCTGTTATGTCACAGGTTTGGTTTGACAAGAAGGCATTGTTTTTATTATGCATGTTTTAATGTATGTGTATAATGTGTATAATGTGTACAGAAGGTCACTGATGAATAAAACTGATGAATTATAATTATATATATTATAAACCTGAAAGATCGATTGACAGAACGTGTCCTTTTACATCATAAATCCAGAGGCACAAATGTGGTCACTGATAAGAAAACGCACAAAGTGTTTCACCCTTTATACCCGGAAGACTTATCATTTGGAACTGTAATATTTATTTTATTTAAATACCAGCGTTAGATTTGGGATTCAACACTCATGGCTGGCACTGAGAGTAACAAATATTTACATGCACACAGCTTCGCATTTAGTGCTCAATTTATTTCCACTTGTACTGTATGTCTTCATTCTCTAGTGATACCCTTGGCTGACTACTACATCATAGTAGGAGTGGTGTATCAGGCACCAGACCTGGGAACAGTGATCAGCTCCAGGGCGGTGAGGATGTATTTCCTGATCCTATAAAAAAAACCTCGGAAGCTTGTATTGTAAAAGCTGTTGATGGAGGATTGTGGGTGTGTGTGGTATTGATTAAGGTTGATTATCTGTTTTAGCTTTCTGCAGTCCACGGGATCCAGTCAGCGTTTGATGAGGCCATGTCATATTGCCGCTACCACCCATCTAAAGGATACTGGTGGCACTTCAAGGACCAGGAGGAGAGAGGTAAGGTTTTTGCAATTTAGACATTTAGGTGGTATTCTTATTATTAGTTCCTGTAAGCGTTAATAGTTCTTGTAACAAGATCACAAATAATATTAGAGCTCAGCTCCGCCTGTAACACCTGCCTACAGAATGCTGGCAAGTTTGAGGATGATGACTTTTTCTTAATTAACAATATCGTTCATTACAGAAAAAGCCAAACCGAAGTCAAAGAAGAAAGAGGAACCAAGTTCATTATTTCAGAGGCACCGTGTGGACACACTCCTTTTGGACCTCAGGTCAAAATTTCCACCAACATTTTACCAGGTACAGTTACACTGATTCTAAAGCAGTTACTAATGCAGAATCAGTTTGGTCTATTAATTTCAAATTCCTAAAATAAGAATTCTTTCACAACATCATGGCCAAGAAATATTTTGTTTTCTTTCTGCAATTTCAGCCTAAGCCTGGTGAGAAGCCCATTCCAGGTATGATTTTTAAATCATTACATTATAGTCATATACTAAAGACAGAAAAATGCATGTAGATAAGATTCATCCCCTCATATTGGTTTGTTTTTTTCCTCTGAAAAACTTACTCACACTTATTTAAATGTTCCACAAATGATTCCATCCAACGTCGCCATTCACTATCATGAAACTAAATAAATCAAACTAAAAATAACACGTAAAACAAACGAGAATTGTGCATAAAACTGAAGAAGGGCACAAAACGAATTGTTTTCCCCCTAACCGCGTGTTCCCGTGTTGCAGTCGAGGTGAAGAAGGAGCCTGAGCCTCCCGCAGAAACTGTCAAACAAGAGGAGAGGGAACCGGCCACGAAGTCCTCCGCCCCGGCTCCGCCGAGCAAACCTCCTCCTGAGAAGAGAGCGCGGCTGCAGTGACGGCGCTGCCTCTCGTGCTCCTGTAACGACGGAGGTGATGCAGTGAAAAGTCCAACAGCACAAACTGGGAAAACAACTCAAGACTTAGGGGGCTGTATATCTGCCCCCCCCCCATCCAAGACCGCAAGGTGGTGGTCCACTCTGCTTGTTCGATCAGTTTACAGGATGCTAAGAATGAACTGGCACAAAACGTGTCAGTTGCTTATCTCGGTGCCAGGACTACTTTTACACTGTAACCTTAGTCTCATACACTTGATAGGCATCATGGACTTTTCAGGCAGCTGTACTACAAACAGGGGGTAACTGTTTGTTGTCAGGAGGTATTTCTCAGTGGATAGAGTTTTTTTTTCTGCGATGATCAGCTGACATCAGCATCAGTGACGGCTTACTGTTGACATCAGCGTGTTTGTGCTCGCGTGACTTCAGAGGACAGATTAATTCCTCGTCTGCTTCACGGGAGATGTGTCATGATGCATCAGCTCATCTGAAAGGCAAACAGCTTCTTGACCCGGACTCCGCTCTTTAATCACAAACGCTTTCATCTGTTTGTGATAGAAATACTCTGCTTTCATGTGTTTTTTTTGTATTAAAATGTATCAGCTGTTGTTTTGCCCGATGTGTTAAATGATGCCAGGTAGCGGTTTTCGATCTCGCTCGATCAACTTTTTTTTGCAGTATGAGTATCAGTCTTTTAAATTTTGACCCATGATCAAGAACTCATTACTCATTTATTATTTATACAGCTTTTTTTCCCTTTAACTACAGTTAAAGGTATCTTTGCCTTTGTTTACATTTCTCCTCAAATCACGATGCGTTCATTGACCTACAGGCTGTTGATTACTGGAGCTCCATCTCAGATTCAGCTAGAAACCTCTACAGCATGTTTGCAAGTGGAAAGAAACGTTTACGTTTATTGCCTGCTGCAGCTCGGCTGTCATCTTGACACGTCCTTAACCCGCCTTTTATACATCGAGCATGCTGTTTTTCAGCCATGCAAAGTAACTTTACTGGACTCCTGTAATCAGGTACGATCTTGATGCACTTAATCTGAATAATTCCCTTTTTTGTTGGTACTTAAATACTGAAACTCCACAACATTTCAAGGAAAATATTTACTTTTTCATGTGCTGTATCTGACCGCTGGACTTTCTGGTTAATTTACAGATGAACAATTTACATTCAAAAGGAAATTCAAATGGGATAATTTAATCCACTGATGTGTTATGGCTGTATTATAAAAAAAATAGTAAGAGTATAGTATATTGTAAGTTTTATAGTACATCTATGGTTTCGTCGGTAGGTGTCGCTCTTCGGTCACGTTTGGTGCGCTCGGCCAATCCCACGCGTTCCTCGGCGCGTTTGTTCTCCCCGTCAACACCGCGTCGAGTCATGTTCGGGTCAAACGCGCTGCCACTCGGGAAATATGCATTTCCACCGAGGCGAGGGAGCGGACCGATCCGAGCACGACGCGACAATTCAGACGTCCCGCCGCTCTGAGCGCAGACCGCTGGCCGCGTCCGTCCATGGCGACCACGTGCCGAAGCCACGAAGAAGAAGGAGTCTCGCGCAGGGCGTGGTGGGATAGGAGTCTCCTCGGTGGAGGACTGGAAACAGTGCCCCAGCTGGCTGGCTAGCTGCAGAGAAGATGGCTGCAGAGGGGATTTTCAGGCTGGTGTCTGAAAACAGTGCGCCGTCTGTCATGTTCGGCGACCACTAGCCAGCGCGTCCTCCCCGGTTGTTCCTCTGGGTCGGTTCCGCTCGGATTCGTCGGGGAAAAAAAGGGGGGGGGGATACACGACATGGGATCGCAGACTCTCCAGATCCTGAGGCAGGGGGTCTGGGCTTCAGTCACAGGCGGATGGTACTACGACCCCGATCAGAACACATTCGTCAACGCTTTCCATCTCTACATCTGGCTCTTTCTGCTATGTTTCCCCTTCACTCTTTACATGGTGAGCGCTGTTGCCGTTATTGTCTTTATTAGCGGGATCTCGTCGCCTCTGTGTATTTGTCGTCAACTGTTCGGAACAACGCAAGTTACCCAACCAAGTGTCCGTTAGGTTAGCTGCCACAGGATACTAACGGTCGGTCTCGGTCTATTATCTGGAGCGGAGAAGATGTGACGTCTCATTACATTGTCAAACTAACGTAATGTGGTTAGCGCACTTGTAACTATTCCACAGAACCATCACACTGTGGGTTTATCAGCGGAAAAACACCCGTCGGGTGAAAATGGACAGAATAACCTTTAAACTGCCTCCCCTTTGACTGTACCGTCCACCGACTAGATGGGACCAGAAATGCTCTTTTGTTTAAATCCTGTGTTTTTTATCGCCGGGCTGCAGTTAAGACCCGTTAGGACATTAACAGTCGATTACACAGGAGCAGGATGTAATCAGTGAATTTAATTTCGGTTCCTCCTCCCCTCCCCCGTGTTGTTATCTACTTGTTTTCGTCCTGTCGGTTGTGATTTGCGGTATCGCCGGTTTTCGGGGGGGGGGGGCTGCCAGCTGCGACTGCAAAGCAAAGAGCACAGCTGACGGGGATGGATCAGCAATCTGGCGACTTGAACGGCCAAGAAACGGGCTCAAAAGTGAGCGGCTGGCCGTTTGTTCACTTCCTTTCGGCACAGGGGTCTTTGTTTGCCTCTTTGGTTTTTTTTTTTTTTTTTATAATGGAAATCAGCTTCTTGTTGACTTTTGATCTCTGAACCGTCCACCCCTCCTCTTCACACACCTGTATCAGCTGTAGTCCACTTTATCGATTATCCATATGTCTAATCCAGATGAGCAACAGAACCGGTTCAAGTGTCAGTGAAGCCCAGTGATTCAGATCCACCTCTGTAAATGATCTCACGTCAGGAAACGCCTGTTTGCTGAGCGTACGAACTTCTATATGGAGAGGCTGATGTTTTATTATCGGTCTGTGGTTTCCCTTCTATTCCTGGAGTGGAAATACATCGGTCAGGTCTGTGGTTTATATTGAGCCACAGGTTAGAGTGGTGCTGCTGTTGGTGATAACTGCAAACAGATGCAGGGGGTGGGCGGGAGGGTTGGGTGGCGGTTGTCTCTCAAGGACAACGGAGACGACGGAGGCCGGAGCCTCGGACACCCCTGCGGGTGGACACACAGGTGTCTCGTGATCGCCTCCCCGGCTGCTGCTCCATTAAAAGAGACGTTAAAAAGATAATTGAATGCAGCAGTTCTCGAAAACGCTGCCAGTATGCCTCATAAATAATTGGTGCAATGGGTGCGAAAATCTATTAAGTTATTTTTCAGCCCGTGCTCGCGTGTGTGCGACGGTTGCTTGCAGTTCACGGGTTCGCTTCCCTTTCGCACCAGGGCAGCAGCTTATGATGATTTTCATCATCGATTTAAGCTCCTGGTTATTCTTTTCGTTGAAACGTTTAAAGAATTTCGCGGAGCTGAAGGCGATCTTTTCAATTGCCTTACCCTTTAGGACTAAAAGATCAAAACCCCCTAAATATTCAGTTTTTAAAGTAATATCTGATTAAATAAAGTAGTTCATCTTCTCTTCTGGGAGGTTGAAATCTGCAAATGTTTGGCATTTTTGCCACTTGCTTGAAATTGAAATGATTAATCGACAAAATAGTTGAATTTTCTGTCAGGTGGCCAAGGGATTAATCGACTGCAGATTAGCACTTTGTGGGGCAGTTGTCACTCCTCATGACAGAATTTCGTTCGGCAAGACGCTTATAAACCCTCGTTCCTGTTGGTCGATACATAAAGAAAGGAAAGATACAGCATGAAGCGAGAAAAGAAAAGGGTCCGGAGAAACATAAATCGTAGCACAATGAAACCATCCAACTACAGAATAGCAAACACTTTCTTTCTCCAATCCCAGGCCCTGCCGCCAACCATGGTGATCGTGGGACTCTACTGCGGTGTGATCGCCGCCATGTTTCTGCTGCTGAAGACGGTGAATTACCGCCTCCACCATGCCCTGGATGAGGGGGAGGTGGTGGAAGACCAGGCCAAGGAGAGCCGGGGCAGCAGAGGCGGCACAGAGGGGGCCAACGATGGAGGCGTCACCCGTCAGGAAGACAGCAACGGCCCTGGGTAAGGTCGCGTCTTCCGCAGCCCTCTGGTGGATTTGATGTCAAAGACGCTCCGTCGTGTTAAGGCTGCTCCGATGATGAAGCAGACTACGTGTTCTGTAAAGACTGCGTAGGAGTATTGTGTCGAAGGGGCGCCTCACTTCCTCGTCAGCGATCACATGGACTGTGGTCAACGGTAAAGGTGATGCAATCTGGACTTGTCCGTCACAGCTGAGGTCAAAGGTCGCGTTGTCATGCGCCGACACGTGAAGACACAGGCTGCTACAATGAGAATCAATATATTGCTTTAAAAGCTTCCAGGTCGGGCAGCTATCGTGCAGCTGGAACAGCAGAAGTCCCTTCGTCTCAATTTTCCTTAATGCAATGTTTTCCCTTTATTTGGAGCAACGGGGAAAGAGGGCGGTAAAAAATGTGACGTGCGCTTTTCAATAGTCGAGGTAGTTAGATGATGCACGCCAGGCTGCCCAGTGTACAGAACCTCCAAAGTAATCTTTCAGTTCCTTGTTAAATGACATCTAATCTCGCCACCCCGCGGCATGAACTAAATTGTCGAGCTGTACTTTTTACAATTGAGATTAATGCCTGGCCTCGACAACGAGGGCTGTCCTCGCTCGTACGCGTTTTGCCCCGTGGGGTTCGTTTGTAAGCAAACGCACCGGTTGCATTCGGCGCCTCTCGCATCCTTGAGGCCCAACGAATGCCCCCCCCAACCACCACCATAAAACATTTGCTGGCCCGTTGCTGTGATTCCTGGTGCGTTACCACCACCTGCGGACCTGCGGTTTACTGCCGCGTATCGCCACGCCCACGTGCCCTGCGCACGAGAACAAACGCGCCGGGGGGCGGCTCACAAAAACAACGCAAGCGTCTCCTAGTGCTTAAAAACTCCACAAGATACCTTTTTAAGTTAGTTTTCCTCTCCTCTCGCAGTATCGCTGTATCACACCTCTTACACCACATGTTCATAACCGCATAGGTTGTTTGTTTATTCAGGGGACGGTGCACTTGAACCAGCAGTATGAATCTAATATCTGTAAAGGTCTTTAAAATATTAATATCCAGCTTAGACAAAACTGTTCTTCTTGAATTTCTTGAAAAGTCTTAATCTTCTTAATAGAGTGCAATCCATTTATGATGAAGACAGGTGTGTTGACAGTTAAGTGTGTGCTAATTAATTAGGATAATTAAGGAGCTCATTAGTATGAAGGTTACATTTAGATGGCTGTTGTTGTTGCAGGGCTCCGCGTGGGCTCAGACGCCTCCCCGTCTCGCCGCGCACCGATGGTGTCCTGAGAGCGCCGCGACCCCGCACGCTCACGTCTTTTTTTTGCAAAGTACGAGGCGGCGCGGCGCCCCGACTCTGAATGCCAGCCTCAGCTCGTATCGAGACGGAACAAAAAGCCGGCGAGGCCGGAGCGTTTTACTGCCCGTGAGTCGAGCAGGGTGACTCATAGTCGCATTCCGGAGGGAGCGCCGAGCAGGACGCTGAGTGAGGGGAAAGGCAGCGAGGAAAAAAAAATGGGAGCTCCAGACCACAGGAGCAGTCGCGGCGTTGCCCACACATCTGGAGTTACATTCCAGGTTGTTTGAGTTTACAGTAGAGCCGCCGAGCCGAGCCGAAGCTGATTAAGGTGTTTTTTGCGCCGCCGCCCACTCACTCACCCCCCCTCCCCGCTGTTGCTTTTTTCAGTCCCCGTTCAACCGTGTTGTAGTTTGTTACTTGGAGAGTTTGTGTTGTGGCTTCACCCGTTATGAAACATTTTTGGCATATGGATATGATTTATAGACAACCCCTGGCAAGTTATTTGTTTCGACATACCGACTGGTTAAACAAGCACGTCCGGGGCTAAATATAGGCTCGGAGAAAATCTGCATCTGTTTTTGTTCCTTCGCTTGAGTTTCAGAGCCCATATAAAGGCTGTAAAATAGGGGCCTGTTTAATAAAATGACATGATGCTTTGTTTCCTCGACTTGACTCGGGTCAAGTGATTGACACGTAACAGGGCAGAGGGGGCAAGCGATCTAAACGGGCCGGGTGGCCCATTTTTCTCTGTGCCATCCTGTCACGTTTGAGGGAGGGGAGGGCGGCCGTGCCTTGTGCCGGTAACACAAGCGTGTGTTTGTGCGACTCTGCAGGGACCCTGGAGGGGGCATTGAGATGGCAGACTTCATCCGGCAAGAGACTCCGCCAGTGGACTGCAGTTCCAGGAACTCCTATATCGGGATGGAGTCGAACCAGCAGGTAAGCGGAGCGCCGGCCTGCAGCGTGCTGCACTGGGCTGAATATAATCTGACCCCGATTATACGACCCGCCCCCGGCCCCCCTCCGTCGCTCGCAGGAACAGGAAGAGCAGGCAAATGCACATAAAATATAAGTGATCTTGTTTGACCTGTTTAAAAGACAATGCAGCAAACACGGCAAGTTATTAGTCAGGAGGTTAATGGCTTGGCAAGTTTCACCAGGGCTTAACTGAAGAGGATTCAGAGAAAGGGAGACAAACAAGTGCAGGAAATCAATGCCCGATGACAGTTCGTTCTCGTCTTCGAACGTAAGATAACCCAGTTCTTTTTTTTCTGTTTTTTTTTTCTGATGTAATTTACCGGGACGATGTGCAGGGCAGCACTGTATTTACTGTCAGTGCACTGTTTAGTTTACTGTCAAACAGTAGGTCTTGCCTCCACCAAAATCCGAGGTCCAGTATTTTTTTGGCTTGCGACCTTGTGAGTTCGCATCCCAAATGACTCCCTGGTTAAAGGCGCCCTGCGGAACTTCCCTGTAAACAAACAAAAGTGATGATTTACTTTCAGTTTTGCTCAGAACGCGCTGTGCGTATCCTTGAGGCCTAAGTAATGTGCCGCGTGCTCTCGTAAAAGCCTCGCAAAGCTGCCTCTTCTTAAACGTTTACTGGCCAGCATTCTTCTTCTTCTTCTCTTTCTCCTCCTCCTCCTCCTTCTCCTTCTTCTTCTTCAGCCGCATTTCCTGAAGCATTCCTGCCACCTGTGGATTCAATACCGTGCTTAATGGAATTGTTGCGCAGCGGAAAATGAATTGGTCACAATGAAACTCGTCAAATAATCATTTGGAGTCATTTATCAAAAGAATGATTTTAAAAAATCTGTTTGTTCATGTTCTAGAGCTGCGATATAGGGCTCTAATAGGAATTATATAGGAATTATACTACCTGGCCTTCATGCGTATGTGCTGTTTTGGAAATGAATCTAATGTTGTAATTGTCAGAATCAGCGGAAAAACCTTGACTTCCAGAAACCAGCGGTTTGTTCACGACTTGTGCGAACCATTGACAAATGATCAGTAAGCCACCGCGAGGTGCTACAGGAGACATTGTCTAATCTCCCCACAAACAAACACCTTCTCCCGTCTCAGCGCCACGTGCTCTGTGCTCACCGCACCACGGCTCACGTGCGCGCAAACAGCCGAGAGCAACCGGGGGAGTAAAAGTCCCGAAGTTTCAGGTGTTTTCATTAGCTGCGATCCGCGCGTAGCCTGCTGTCAGCGGAGGTCTCCTCCAATCTTCACGGTTATGTGACGGTTTCACTGCGCGAGATATATTTAACCACCGAATCCCCATGGGTGCGGTGTCTTTGCACTGCGTGTCCTTGAGTTGCAACTCAGCCGGCATGTTCTGCTCAGCTGCTGCGTGGCGAGCGGGGGGTGGGGGGGGGGGGGGGGGGGGGGGGGGGGGGGGGGCAGAGCCCTTCCTCTGTGAGGATGACGGCGAAGAGGCGCCGGGCTGTTGGGACGTTTGTGTTCTTTAATGGTCGCGCAACCTGTGGGTTTGCCTCGATGAGCGTTTTGCTCCGGATAGTTTGCTTTTGATATCCGGGCCGACTTTTTTTTTTTTTCAAAAGATAAATGGCTTGACTTATGTTTTTTTTTCTTCACCTTTCAGATAGCGTCCACCCATGGAAGAGCAACTGCTGCCAAAGGTAACTATGACTACCTACCGCCTTGTGTACTTAGATCATTTGCCGAATCATTGCTCTCTCCCTGCCCGTGTAACTGCGCGCATTCAAAGGCCTGACTTGTTGCCGGCAAATTACACATCTTCTTTTCAACCTTGTCATGCTCTCTCTATTTTTGGAATCACCACATCTCTGAGCCATGATCACCGCTGCAGCCCAGCACAAGCGGTCTGACTCAGCATTACCATGACCTCAGCAGTCGCACCAAGACGAGGCCGCTTTAGACAGCAACTGCTGAGGGTGGAAAAGAAAAAAGTAATACACTGTAGGACCTAACATGGGAGTCATTCACCAGAAACTCATTCTTGGAACGCAGGAGAAGACAATAAATGAAGCTGTAGCTCCGCTTTGGGTCCACTGTTGTGAGTGTTCGAGCGAGGCCGCTGTGTCGTCTGAATAATTCATCGAGTCTGTTCAATGCCGTTCTAATTAGCTGGCAGTCGTGACGACAGGAAGTGGTCCGAAACGGGACAAGGCCTCCGCTGGAGTTTCGCTTTTTAATCTTCTTCCCGTTGAGGGCTCCGTCTACTCAGACCGTCCATCCCAGACTCCCGAGGAACGCTGAAGATGAAGTCCAAACAGTCACGTCTTTGATCCAATGTTATCTCAGGCAGTCATCAGGGGCAGTCAAAGAATCTTTTCAGAACAGCTCATAGCTAAATTATATTTGGTCGTTCCAAGTATGCAACTGAAGGAAAACAGGGATATCTGTTTCTTTCTGCTCTGTAGAGCCCAGTTGTGTGTGTGCGCCCAAGGATAGCAGTTGTGAATGTATTAATAATTGATTAAACCTGTCATCTCTTAAATGCTTTCTTCCTACCTTCACAGGAGATGTGGGAAAGACTTCAGATGACATCAGTTTGACTCTCGTCGAGAGCTGCAGTCATGATCACGGTAAACGTGGATTCACCTATAAAGCGAAAAGCTTTTGTTTGAGCGGCTGACTGTGGCATTTCAACGCTCTCCGCACTCTCTAATTTCAGATCTGCTGTCAGAGGCGAAGATGTACTGCCTCGTTCCCAATGGCTCCTTCGCCTCCTTGCAGCCCTCGACCTCCTTGTGCCCTTCGGAGCTGTCCAGGGAGCCGGCTGATGTCTGTAACTCTGCTGCTTATCACTTCAGCTTGTCGCACTCCTCCTGCGACACCGAGGCGACCGCCAACGCGTCCGCGCAATCCCAGGCCTTTCGGAAGGAGCTCCGTTCTCGGGGCCTGCCTCGGACCTCCAGCTCAGCGGGTTCCGCCTTCCCGGACCCGTGCCTGCCGGACTTCGCTCTGTACCCTCCGCCCAGAAGAGGAGGCCTCGATCCTGTGTGCGAGCTGGAGGCCGCCAGGCCGCACAGGTCGGGGGTGTGTGACAGAGAGGGGGCCGAGAGGCCGTACCAGCAGGACCAAGCCGTGCCCTCCACTTCTGGAATAGAGTGTTACAGGCACAAAGAGCAGCGCAGAGTTGCTCGCTCGGCCTCCAGGGAGGCGGGGGAAGGTAGCTCAGGACTGTATCAGGCGGAGGCGGGCGGTGGCGGGAAAAGCTCTGGCGCAGTAGGAAAGTCCCAGGGTGGGGAGCGCAGTGCTGATAGCCTGAGGAGCCTGAGTACTCGCAGTAGTGCCTCCACTGAGAGCTACTGCAGCGGTACAGACAGGGACACCAACAGCACTGTCAGCAGCTTCCACAGTGAGCAGACCAGCTCCACGCACGTGGAGAGCCTGCTCTCGCTTTCGGGGGACGAACGCGCACGGAGCAGAGGAGACGCTGGGTCTGCTCGCGCGGATGGCAGGACTTTGAGCCTCAGCAGTGTTAGCTCTCGGGGTCTCGGCAACCTTCCCTCCAGAGAGGCCAACAAAAACCCTCACGCCAACGAGCTGACCGCTAAACAGCCCGCCGACACACCGTCCTCTGCGACCCAAGACCTGGTAGAACCCGGTGGGTGCCAGGAGGAGCCTGGCGTCAGGACCAGCGCTGATGGCTCAACTGATGTAGCTGCCCCAGAGCTGGAGCAGGTGAGAGTGGACATTCAACCAAAGTCAGCCAACATCGTTCAGAGGACTTCTTCTCTGTCCGCAGGGCGCAGCGGGCGCCGGCGTACTGGCAAGAAAAGGGCAAGCAGCTTTGACGCCAGCCGTCACCGGGACTACATGTCTTTGCGCGGCATGGCCAAGCCTTGTAGCGCTGTGTTTACTGGGGGTGGAGAGGAGGACTCCAGTGATCAGAGTGAACTCAGCTGTGCCTCCAGCCTCCACTCCGCCCACCACCTAAGCACAGACAGCTCATCCAGTACCACCTCCCGCTCCTGCCACTCACCAGAGGGCCGCTACAGAGCCCTGAAAGCCAAGCACACCGCAGCCGGTGCGGCCTCCTCCTCCAGCCCCGCAGTAAAAGCTGTGGCCGGATCTGAGAAAGTAGTTCGAAGCGGCGGGAAGCGGCGCACCTCCCGCCGCACCCCCAGCACGGGCAGCGCCAAAACGCACGCCAGAGTGTTGAGTTTGGACAGTGGTACGGCTGCCTGCCTTAATGATCCCGGCCGCTTGGGTGCCCCCGCCGGGCCTCGGCCCCTCACCACCTCCAAGTCGGACCTGGAAGCCAAAGAAGGGGAAGTCCTCGACGCGGCGTCCTTGCTGGGTCGGGCCTCCCAACTGGAGTCTGTGACCCGCTCCAGAAACAGTCTGCCCAACCAGGCGGCTTTCACTGAGCCTCAGGATGCCAGTGCTGCTTCCCTGCGGGGTACGTACCACACACAGCGCTCTGACACACTGTACACACGGCATTCACATCCACAGTTCATGTCGTCAGTGTAGCGACATGAATCACAGATTGATTACTGATTACTTCACTCGGTTAGACATGCACTCTATTATGAGAGTTATCAGCAGAACTGTGTTGTATTGATATGGTCCTGTGCAGAATACAGGAAGTATCATTAATCTGGTAGTTTTCGCTTGCTTTTTTGAAATTAAGCGGTAACTAAATTATGCTTTGTATGTGTGCTGAACATAGATGTACTTGAAACCACATATTATGCTCACCTTACTGGATAGCTGCCTTCTGGCAGGAGCATAATGATCAACTCGACAAAATTGCGACTGTTTTGGGTGTGCTCCTCCAGACATTAGACTTTACTCATTTTTGCTTTTGTGTGTGTGTGTGTGTGTGTGTGTGTGTGTGTGTGTGTGTGTTCTGCAAAGCGTCGACTGCCTTGCTCATTCAGTGTAACCATGGTGAGTTTCCATGGAGTGACATTCTTGACCCAAGCATAGTGTTCCCTGCGTAGATCACTATTAGCATGATGGCACAGTGTGTGCTTTGTGCTGAGGTTAGACAAACAGCAGCTCTCTTATTGGTGTCATACACAGGCTAATAGACTCCCCCGCATTCTTCAAACTTGCACGATAATATCTTCTTTTTTTTTTTTTTTTGAGTTGTTGTCAGCCTCGGGTCGTGTTCTTTGGCTTGTGTGTGAGGTGATCTTTTTTTTTTATGATCTTGTTGCTTATTGTTTCTTGTCTTTCCAGAGTGTACACCTCCTGTGATGCACAATATTAGAGGGCAGGCTGTGCCAGGACATGTCAGCAGCTAGCTCGCACATATGCGAGCATTCACAAGTATTAAAATCGAGCAGGGCATTCCTTGGTTGGTAAAAATTTTCCTTGACGCAAAGTTAGCAGTGGTGGTTGTTGGTGGGAATATGTTGGGCTCGGGTCCGTTGGGCCGAGGAGTTTTTTCATCATCATTAAGTGTCTTTTCAGTGAACAAATAACACATTCTTTCTTTATTGGTATTGGAAAGGTAATTTGTAAATTGGTAAGCGAACTCACATCTTCCTAATTTAACACACTTTTTTTGGAGGGGGGGGGTGTTACTTTAGTCTCACATGTTCACGTGCGCCGTGTAGCTAAGCTAAAGCTATTAAGCTAAATTTAGCCAGAGTTGCCTGACTTTAGCCGCAGACTGCTGAGTCAGTTTGCAGCCGTTTATAGTCTTCTGTTTGTGCGACTCATACCCAGCGTTTTCGCATGTCACAGTTGAACCTCTCGGTGGGTTTATATCACAAAAATACCACCGTATCTCACCAGCAGACACGTTTGTTTTTCTTTTGCTTGCAGTCCCGTTCCACTAGCTCTTCCCCAGGCTGCCTAATGCTAATGTCATTACAGCGAGACTATGTAACTCTTGCACAACAGCAGCAGCTGTGGCCACAAGTCACAATGATGTTATTATGTTAAATACTAAAATGTGACATAACAGAAGCACAAAGTACAGAAGAGTCATAAACCAGTAATGGCATACGCAGCAATATCTATTTAAAGCCTGCTAACATTAGCTAACATTAGCCGCCGAGTCCAGGCCAAGCAAAGCTGTAGCAGCAGAACCGCCTGTGTGGAAAGAAAGGAGCAAGGCTGTGTTTTATTGCTTCTGAATCCATTTTTTTTTGTAAAAAGAACAACAACACAATAATTTGCTGTAAATGTTGCATATCTACTTGGTAAAATGTGCCACTTCAGCGAGGGGGGCTGCCTTTGTTTGATATAATAACAGTAGAGAGTAATGTGCAATAATCGGAACGAGGAAGGGGCATAATAAGCTACAAAGGTTGTTAGCGGGAATGAAATCAGGGATGTCATGGCCGGGACACCACATTTCAGTGTTGTTCAGCCACGTTGTGGTGGATGTCTTGTTTTTAAATGGCTGGCCTGATTTTGGAGTGAAACTCTTCATCAGTCGTCTGTCGCTAAAGCAGCAGCTTTCCTAATTGCTGCTGCTCTGTTTTTGAAATTGTAGCTGAACCCCAGCATAAAGCAAGGAAGTATCACATCCTACTGGTGTCCGCATAAAGCTCTCTCAAAAAAAAAAAACCATCCAGTCTGACTGGCCAATGATGTCTCTCACCACAACAGCCCCAGGGAGTGAGGAGACGGTCATATTTCGGCGTGAGCGTAGCACATTTCGTCGGCAGGCAGTGCGGCGGCGACACAACGCAGGGAGTAACCCCACCCCACCCACCTCTCTCATTGGATCTCCTCTCAGGTACGCTGTGCATCCGGCAGGGAGTCTTCTCTGTCGTTGTGTTGCCTGGTATGCGCATGTTGCCAGGTGGCGCTCTTTCCTTTCCCCCACCCATCAGCACCGGGTGTGCGTCTTCTGCTGTGCATGACGTCCAGCGAAAGGCATCGTCTTTCACCGGACGAGTGGCTCCGCTCTGCATGTGACGGGCCTCCTTTCCTCAAGACCACACTCTTTTCATCCTGTTATCATATCATCTAATCTTTTAAACTCCACGTTTTGGGCATGGATCAAAGAATGGAGTCCTTACAATCTCAAAAGCACAAGGCCTGACTAATCTGCTTGGCTGACATACCGTCTCCTCTCAGAACTGTGCTTGATTCATTCAATAATACAGATGTTCAGCTGTATCACATTGCTTTGCCCTCTTGAGCAACTTCTCTAAGGAGGGAGATGAAGATGTTATTGATTATTTTAAAATCAAAGGTTTAAGTCCAAAGTCTTCCCTCACTGGAATTTACTGTTATTAGTGCTTTTCACTGTGAGAATACCAAGCTGCTCTTCAGTAGGATTTAAGATCTCATGTTTTTACACCAATTTTATGTAAGTTCAACACAAAAAAACTCTCAGGAGAAAGGTACTTATAGATTACACCAGTGTTTTTCTTTTAACATCGATTTTTAGATATGATGATTAGTGTAGCATGAAATTAGGTGTGCCCCCAGCACATTTATCAGTCTTTTTACTATCTTTACATTGGTTCCACCCTGGAAAACCAGAGTCCTCTTTGGACAGAGTTGTGTCTTTACTGTACAAGATGACCTGACACATGATTGACTGCCGCTCTGCAGAATACTCCAAATGAGCTGTCATCCCTGATGTT
The DNA here is from genome assembly GCA_016785225.1 of Psettodes erumei. NCBI lineage: Eukaryota > Metazoa > Chordata > Actinopteri > Pleuronectiformes > Psettodidae > Psettodes > Psettodes erumei. Next base: position 186,313 of record JAFBJZ010000380.1, on the reverse strand, counting down.
GTCGCCTGATTAGAGAGACCACACTGTAACTGGAAGGTCATGGGCAACAGCTTGCCTGTGTCACTTCCTCAGAGCTACAGCTCAAAAACTCAAAAGTATTACTGCGTGTAAAGTGGCAGTCCTGTTTAAAAAAAAAATACATAAAACTCAATCTTTACATTCCACTGGTCTAATGCTGTGGATGCATATCTGGTTCCTCTCAGGTCTGTATAACTCCTCCAGTTCTGTTGTACAACTGGCAGTAGCTATCCCCCCCCCTCGCCGAGGCTCTGCGTTTTCCCACAGGTATCTCACAAGGTCACATTTCTAACTGCTGAGCCTCGAAAAACGTTTAGCGCGGAAAACAAATGTGCAGCCTGCCAGGGGTCAATAAACTTGCAAAAGGCAAAATCTCTTCCGTTCTCCCACTGATCTCCCCACCCTCCCCTGTCCCTTCACTCCCTTGACCTTCATAGTGGTGCACTGGATGCCTTGTGCTTGGTCACATAGTTTTTCAGTGTTATGACTCCTTATAATAAACTCCATACAAGAAATCTAAAGTGGGAGGGATCTGTGTATCACTCTGCTGATGAACATCCTCTGAATTCACTGATCCGGTAATGATGGAATTTATCAGCATTACCGAGGATTAGCGGCATCTAAAACTTAAGGGGATACACGTACACTCTGGGTAGATGTTCCTTTGAACGCGCTCTGATCAAAAGAGCTAAGACACTATGGCACCACTTAATATTTCCTCCTTATCGTCATAGATCTCATCCATGTCTAGTGCCATCGTGGAGGTCTGTCTGCAGTGTAGGAATATTGGTTTAATGTAGAGCATGAGAAAGAAACAAAAGTCATAAAGATTGTTATGATGTGTACATTTCTATAATTTAATTTATTTAATTCTGGCCTCTAACCTCCACTACAGGTCAAAGAAAGTTGCCGTTAATATAAAACTGTTGAAAGCAACATGGTGACAATTAGAAACAATCACACAGAAATTAAAGTCATAATATCTGTTGAATTTTAAAGAATGAAAAGAAATTAGGAAATAAAATTAAAAGAAGCTAAAGTCATCGTTTCTTCACGGCCATTTTTGATTTGGGGACCTTCACTGTGGCAACCAGCGTGCGCATCACACCACATGAAATCCCTCTGTTGAGAAATTACATGTCTCACCTCCCTCCCCTTTGATGACATTGTATATCATCAGTAGCCCTCACCCCCGGCCTCCACCACTTCTCACTTCCACCCCTTCTCCCTTCTCCCCCAACAGTCTTCAGGAGGCTCTCAGCCAGGCCTCCCAGCCTTCTACTTCCCAGGTGAAAAGTCAGCCATCCAGAACCCCGTCCCAGGTGACCGTGCTGAGCGCAAGCACCTCCCTGCTGGCCAGGAACGGAAGCACGCATCTGGAGGGTTCTCAGGACAAGGCCTCCACCGTTGGCACTACCAGCTTGCAGGACGACTTCGGTAGGGGAGCGCGCGACGTTTGTCACGGGAGAGCACTGCGCTAGTAGTTTTGCGGGCAGGCGGATGCGCGAGGCAGATTTGAATGCCTCATCGTGCGACTCTTGTCCTGTCTCGCGCCGCTTTGGTCAGAGAGTTGCTTCAGCGGCCTCCACAGTTTGGGAATTGCTTGACGAGATGTGGTCACAGATACGACCGCCACAGCAGAGCACCATTATCCACGGTCGGTGGACTGTCGCGGTCGGTCAAAGCCGAGCAAAATCACCCACGCTCCATTTATCTCTGCATGCGATATCTCGTCTGTAGTCAATACTTGACCTCACTTGAATGTGGACGTTACTTCTTCACGTCACGGCGTCCTCACTCCCAGTGCTGACACCACAGCGTTCGTTTCTGTTGATGCCTGCGCCATGACTGTGGAACGGTACAGGTTTTGCAAGAGCTGTGTGATGCTCCTCCTCTGCACTTTTTGGACCAAATTGTTGTTATGACACTCTTGGTGGTCTTGGTGAGTGTGTGTGTCTGAGCGGTAATGATTCTCCTCTATCTGCCAAGTTGACTTTATGTCTTCTTGTCTGTCAGTGGATTTCATATGAGGGGAAAAAAGGGGTCATGCCCTATAAAATATCCTCAGGGGCTCTGACAAATTCCTGAAAGCAAATTTCTGTTACACAAACTTCCCTAGCAACGGGAATAAGTGACTAAATCTCCATTTCCTTAATATTTTGAGATCAATGCATGGAATGCTTATTCTGTCGATTTCTTCGAGCCATATTTGTTACTTCTTCATACCGGAAAATATTTATGGGACGTACTTGGCTGTACATCATATTTTCTCTTGGTTTACTTCTGCATCTTACAACAGTTTGTTCCCATCATTTTCTAATAACCATTCTGTTAAAACACAAACAACACAAAGAGTTTGGCTTGCAATCGAGGTTACCTCAACCTGAACAGGAATGGTGTTACCGTAGCAACTTATTCTCACAACCTGTGGGGTACTGCTTGCAGGGTTTGTGGACAACCTTCAGATATCAAAGGTTCTATCCCAAGTTTTTTTTGTCTTACCTTAGTAATTGGAATTCATGGCTGCTGTTTTCATATCCCGCTTTTATACCTAATCACTGGATAAAGTGGACTAAATATCCACCGGATGAACAGAAAGCAGAAGTCAGGAAATGCTGACTTCCTTATAGGGCAGGACACGTTCACTCAATAATCCCATTAGCTCAGGTGAACACCGTAATGTTGCAAAAGCCATCTAATTCCCTATGTGCAAACACATCATCTGAAGATGTAATTCCCACAGAGAAAGCGCGGCCTCGCTCGCGATTGCCGTGCACTGACTGTGCTTCTCCCTCTGCCGTGTTTTTTTTGCAGGAAAGCTCACTCCCTCCTTATATGAGGCTGGTGGATGTGACATGTCCCTGGTCAATTTTGAGCCTGCAACCAGACGAGCCTCCAATAACGTATGGTTAGTGTCAAACTCATAATTCACCTGATTCGCGCAGTGGGATTTCAGGTGAACCAGTGCACCTGTCATTGATGGCGCAAGCTTGTTGGGGTTTCTCTGACAGCTTATGTGCAGAATTTAACAAATGATCTGTATTGTTTATTTAATCATTTTTCTTAAATGTTCCCACATTGGGCTCTGTCTTTACAAAATACATCTCTAGTACTGAAACCATGAGCTGATGATGTGATTTGTGGATCGAGAGAAAATGAATCTGCAACTAATTTAATAATCGGTCGGTTGTTCATCATTTTTCAAGCATGATACTAAACATTTAATTGCTCCATCTTCTCAGCTGTGAGGATTTGCTGCTTTCTTTGTCTTATGTGACAGAAAACTCTCAGGCATTTTAACCGTTTTCTGACATACGCTCTATTTTTTTAGTTCTTTTTCTGGAGTTTGGCATTACATGTGCAAGTATTTGTGCAGTCAGCTCTTCCTTGGCTCCATTTGTGTGTAACATGGCTGAGCGACATGGCTTTTAATTTTAAAAAAAAAAAAAAAAAAGCATAACTGTACAGTACAAAAGCAGCAAAAATAGCCTATTGGCTGTTTAGTTTGAGGTCACCAGGAAGTGAATCGTGATTTAATACAGTCAGCGTGGCAGATGCTTTTCTCTCATCAGTGTTCTCATTTTGTGTCGCACCCTGCAGGGACACTGACTCCCACCTCTCCAGTTCTACCTCAGTTCGCTTCTACCCCCACGACCTGGTGAGTACTCCTGAGTACTAGTGAGCTGCTGTTAGTGTGTGTGTGTGTGTGTGTGTGTGTGTGTGTGTGTGTGTGTGTGTGTGTGTGTGTGTGTGTGTGTGTGTGTGTGTGTGTGTGTGTGTGTGTGTGTGTGTGTGTGTGTGTGTGTGTGTGCGTGCGTGTGTGTGCGTGTAGGGGGGGCAGGAGACTGACTGACAGACAGAAACAAACAAAGAAGACAAAGAAAACATTGTCTGTTCCGACGTACATCTGCTTTACATATTCATGCGTATTATTTTTGACATTCACGCTTGTCTGTTTGAATTGTTTTATTTCAGTGTCAGCTGTCGTTCCCTTCTCTTTTTTTTTTTTCTCCCTTACCAGACCAAAAACAAGTCATATTACACCAATTTTAAAATCCCTCCACTGGCTACCAGTTGGCTTCCTGAACTAATTTTACAAATGATTTTTGCATTTTACATGAGCAAGAGAGATGCTTTTGATCATCTGGTTCCGGCGTTTGAACTGTTTTAGCCGTGAGAATCCAGATGGCTGGGAGTGGGTGGGGTGGTGGAGGTCCAGTCTTTATTCTGTTTAACAACCAAAAGCAAATCTTATTTAAAGAAAACATTTTAAGCCTATATTTTTGGTCGTATTGACTCCAACTGTATGGACTCTTTTTACATCACTCTCTTCATCACTTTTTCAATTTATAAGTGGCGTATTTTATTTAAATTCATGTTTAAGCACCTTTCATCATGCTATTGGTCAAAAAGCAGCGTAACTAAGTTTGGCTGACCGTGAGACAGATGTCCCTCCCTCAGATCCGTCTGAACCGTCTGCTGACAATGGACCCAGAGTTGCTGGAGCAGCAGGATGGAGATCTGAGCCCAGAGCTCCAGGACGCACCGCTGGAGGACCCCGTCGCCAACGCTGCCGCCGGAAAAGCCCGGCAGTACTACCGCCTGTGGCTCCTCCCCTACCTGTGGGTCGGCCTGCACTTTGACCGGCTCACGCTGCTGGCGCTGTTTGACAGGTAAGGCTGCGCTGGAAGCCCTCACCTTAGAATTATTTTTGATAAATGTTCTTCCAGACTTGATTACTGTAATTGTCTGGATGTGGGAGTCAGACAGTCACTCCGTTAGCCCCGTCTCGCCTGCAGCTCATTCAAAATGCAGCTGTGAGGCTCCTCGCTGGCACCGAGACCAGAGGCCGTGTCTGTAAGAGGAACTTGGAATTGATTTTAAGATTCTTAAGATTTAAAGGCCTGCACAGACCGGTGCCAGTTTATATCTCAGACGTCCTCAGCTCCTGTTTTGCCTCCCAGCCCATCCCACATACTGACCAATCCCTGCTTAAATCCAACAATAGTTGAGCTTTTTTTTTATTGTTGTCCCCAGACTCTGGAACAGTTTGTGCTCTCCTTTTATTGGCATTTGTAATCCCAGCTTCACACCCATTTTTTTTTTTTTAGAACATTTGAGTCTTTACAGTGGCTGTCACAACCACATGATTGTGCTAAACTGCTGTCTAGCTTTTGTGATTTTACATTACTATTATTATTATTGGAGGATGATCTCCAAGCCTTGCCTGGCAGCAAGAGTTAGGGAAACCGAACCTTGTGTTCCAGAACCGACTGCTCTCCGCTGTTGTTGCAGGAACCGCGAGGTGTTGGAGAACGTGCTGGCTGTTGTGCTGGCCGTCCTGGTGGCCTTCCTGGGCTCAGTGCTGCTGGTCCACGGCTTCTTCACCGACATCTGGGTCTTTCAGTTCTGCCTCGTCATTGCAAGCTGCCAGTATTCCTTACTAAAGGTGAGTACTGGAAGGGGTTAACGGCACAGCTTGGTGAGACGGGACCTCACGAGTGAAAACGGAGAACCATTGTTACAAAGAAGCAGCTGAACAGCTTTGTGGCGGCGTGCTGAAACACATGACAGCAGCTCTGCGAAGTTTGGCCTGCCTTTAAGGGAGTCCTGCGTGCTCTGAAATGATTTAATGCTTTGCATCATCTGAAGTGTTTTCAATGAAGAAGCAGTTGAGTTTGTTAAATGTATACCAAGAAAGTAGTCGACATAATTAGTGAACTCACCTGTGTCTTTCTTCGTTGACAGAGTGTCCAACCAGACTCCTCTTCCCCTCAACATGTGAGTAATGATTGCTCATAAATAATTTTTCTATTTCTGATATGTTCAAAGTGTCCACTGAATCATTTGGGAGCTCAAAGTTCATGCTCATATTGTGAATAGTGACCTGCATAATGCAAAATGTTAAAAAGAAGCAGCACGTTGACGACAGAGAGTGAAATGGCCACTTTAATGTTCGACTAATCAAAGAATCAGTCTCCTTTTCCTCTCTGATGTGACCTGTCGTTATTATTCTGTTTTTTTTTTTCTCTGCTGTGGTTCCTGAAAAATGATGTTGCTTTTTTTCCCCCCGCGAGTCTGAGCAGCCCTCCCTTGCGTCAGTAGCCTGCTCTGAATCGGCGTCTTTTATTAATGCAGCTCCTGCTCAGCTGCAGGCACGAGCTTTAAATAGCTGGACAGAGTTTCGACCGCAGCTCGCTCTCTCTTCCACCTCTTCCCCCCCCCCGCCGTGTCGTCCCCTTTTCCCCTCACCTCACCTCACCTCGACGACCTCTTCCCCCATCCTCCTTGGCGACGCCGTCGGCCCGTTTTGACAAAACGCCGCCCGTTTAGCCTGAGTGTCGGTGCGTAATCTGTCAGTGCTCCCTTCGGTGAAAAAGCAGGGCAGCTCGTCGCCTCCTGGGCTGAAACCCGCTCACAGCAGATGTGCTTTCTCCCTCTCTTGTGAAACCTTACACTTGATGCTATTTCTGTTTATACCTGTGTCACTGTCCCCGTGGCTCGTATGACATTGATCAGACTGAATTCCTCCTCTCTTTGGGGATAATGTCTAATGAATTCCACATTATAATTTGCCGTATTCCTTTTTCCAACAGTGAAGGGCACACATTTTAGAATGGCAGGGCTTTGTGGGAATGGACTCCATTTGTACTAGAAGCAAGATTTAGAAGATGGGAAACCACTTTTTTTCTGTAGAAAGTACAAAATTCTTGAAGAAATGCCGTCAGTAATTTGTCCCCCCCCTTTTTCCTTACTTTAATAAGCAGGGATTGTGTTCTGAATACTAAACTGCACCCGGTCCATAATAAGAAATCTCAGCTTCTGTGATGAACCATTTATATCATCGTACCGTTGTCCCTGCAGGGCCATAATCATATCATAGCGTACAGCCGGCCCGTCTACTTCTGCCTGTGCTGTGGCCTCATTTGGCTGCTCCACTACGGCAGTCTGAGGACCACTTCATCCCGCTTCACCCTGTACGGAGTCGCGCTCACCAGCTCCCTGGTTCTCTCCTCTGCCAGGGACCTCGTCATCGGTAAGGCAGCGGCCAAGTCCTGCAGGCAGCCGTGCTCCCCTGTGGCGCTCATGTGCAATGATATTATTGATGAAGACATTCTTGACTCGCGCAGCATCCTTTCTAAACAAAGTTACGAAGGGCTTCACAGATGGGGCGAACTGCACACGAGCAGCAGCCTTCATCTGTTCAGAGAATATTAACACCGCCTTTCATCAAACAACAATAAACTGTAATTGCTGCAGTTGCCCCTGGAGACACACGACTGTGCACCAGGATGAAGCGATATAATATTTGTGGCTCACAGTCAAAGATGCAGAACAATAAACACCAGGTCATTGTCATCTGTATTATCTGAAACCCGATGTCTGAGATAGAAAAATGTACGAACTGAGCAGTGTTTCATTTGATCCCGCCGCCGCCTTGTGCGTGTCTCCCCGCAGTCTTCACTCTGTGTTTTCCCATCATCTTCTTCGTGGGGCTGCTGCCGCAAGTCAACACGTTCGCCATGTACCTCTTCGAGCAGCTGGACATCCACGTGTTCGGGGGCAATGGTGAGCGACCTGCGAATGCGCGCCTCCTCCACAGGGGTGACTCTGACCCCCCGCGGCATGAAACGACCGACACTCACGGGCACAGACGGACCTTTATGCATTATGATATGGAAGACGTCATAAGCATAAGCCAGAGCGCCGATTTGCATTCTGCCTGGCCAGGTGCCTGTCAGGTTGAGTGGTCTTGTTGCTTACACCCTCTCTGTGCTCTCCGCAGCCTCCACAAGCCTTCTGTCAGCGCTGTACAGCATCCTGCGCAGCATCGTCACCGTCGCTCTGCTTTACGGCTTCTGTTACGGAGCTCTGAAGGTGAGTGCAAAGCCACCTGAGAGCCGGACTCTGATCCAGATCTATCATCTTGATATCACTGTGCTTAAAAAGTGCTCTGGAGACAGAAATGCGGTCTAATCTTACTGTAAATCTATGACCGCGCTGCGTTTGACCCACCGCTACAGTTTGAAATGACATTTCATTTCAACCATTACATTTATTAAGCCTTTTTTCTCCTTTTCAGTGCATGAACATACACAGCGGTGCTCTTGAAACCCACCGTATATCACAACGACCTTTTTCGAATCTTGCCGTCCTCTGTCTTTCAGGAGACTTGGGAGCCGCATCACATCCCCGTGTTATTTTCTGTCTTCTGCGGCCTCTTGGTGGCAGTGTCTTACCACCTGAGTCGGCAAAGCAGCGACCCCTCTGTCCTCATGTAAGTTTACAGCCTCGCGCAAAACCCCTCAGTCAGATAGCCTTTGTGGCGTTTGAGGTGGAGTGACTCACAGAGAAGCAAATCCTAAAGATGCCTGTGTGTGTTGAGCCCGCCCATCTGACGCTTCAGTCAGGACAAACCAAAAGGGCCATTGATGCAAAAGTGCTGACCCACGGCTGCCAGAGAGAAATCCATATGAAAGATTAATCTGTGGTGCTCGTGCACATGCTGTGGATTGTCTCAATTAAGGGTTTTTATTTCATAAATGTTAGTCATAAGTGTAGTTGAAACTGCTTCAGTGAGTAATTACATGTTCCCTCTGTGATAAATCACCCACAGGAGGTTCCTGCTATTTCAATCAGCTAATATTTTCGCTTCTCGCTTTACAGCTCGCTGATACAGACCAAGATTTTGCCCAAAATAAAAGACAAAAACCCCGAGGACCCTTTGTCAGACGTACAGGATCCTCTACCTGAGAAGCTCAGGGCCTCAGTGGTGAGTTGACCCACATCCGTTTATCTGATTAATGCCAGGACTGGGTAATTACCCGAACAAGAATGGTCATCTAAGATCATCAGATGCACCATCACCGTTGTTAAAGCTGATCTGTGTTTCCTTCGACAGAACGAGCGCCTGCAGTCTGACCTGATCGTCTGCGTGGTTATTGCTGTCCTTTACTTTGCCATCCACGTCAGCACGGTGTTCATTGCACTGCAGGTACAGGAAATGTTTTCTTATGATGAGGCTGAGTCTCTATTATCATACGGGCTTTCAGCTATCCTTTATTGATAAGTGGGGAAACAAAAGACAAGAGATGACAAATTGATTGTACGGTTACATACTTTGTGTGGTCGCCAAATTGCCACTTTCTTGAGGGTGTTTTTATGCATGAAGAAAAGCACTCGTGTCTAAGGATTGATTTCCACTGTCTCTGCCACAGCCTTTCCTCAGTTATGTGCTGTATGCTCTGCTGGGGACTGTGGGGTTGCTCACCCACTACCTGCTGCCTCAAGTCCGCAAGCAGCTGCCCTGGTACTGCTTCTCCCACCCTCTGCTCAAAACAAAGGAGTACTATCAGTTTGAAGTCAGGGGTGAGTACATCAGAGATAATGGGCTCTCAGTATCACTGCTTTGTCTCTAAATCATACGTAAAGGAATCTAAAAGATGTGTTTTGTCCATAGTGGGTACGTTGCATTAGGAAATAAATGTAAAATTGTGTTGTTGCTTCATCTGTCTGTCCTGTCAGACGCAGCCCACGTGATGTGGTTTGAAAAGCTTCACGTGTGGCTCCTGTTCGTGGAGAAGAATGTTCTCTACCCTCTCGTCATCCTCAATGAGCTGAGCGGCAGCGCCAGAGAGCTCGCCAGCCCAAAGAGGCTTGATAGAGAGTGAGGATTGTTACTGCCTCCCAACACCCGACTCCTAACACCTCCCTTTGAAATGTGTAACTCAAAGCATGATCATTATCTTTGCCAGGATACTTATCAAGGATTTCAGCCTGACTGTTATTTTGTAGTCTGATAAGCCAGAAACTGTGAAGCAGGTTGATTAAAATATCTTTTACAAATAAAAGTTGGCCAACCTTTGAATATTTAAAGGAATAGCTCAACCATTCAAAGAAATACACTTACTCGTTTTCTTGTAAAGAGATACCACCAGAGAATAAGAATACCTCGCTAGCTGTTTCCCCTGGTTTCCAGTCTTTATGGTAAGCTAAGCTAACAGCTGCTGCCTCAAGCCTTATGTTCACTTCACAGACATGACCGTCGCACTGATCCTCTCATCTAATTCTTCGCAAGAAAACATCTATTCCTTTTTCCCCAAATGTTCGAGTGTGCGTTAAAGTCTACAGTGAAATCCTGATGGGACGTGCTCCCACACGCTGACGTTGGTCTCTGATGGACGTCTTTGTGTTAAAACCGTCCTCCAGGGTCGGCGCTCTGATGATCACGGTGGCGGGCCTGAAGCTGCTGCGTTCGTCTTACAGCAGCCCCACCTACCAGTACGTGACGATCCTCTTCACCATCCTTTTCTTCACCTTCGACTACCGGCATCTGTCCGAGACGCTGCTGCTCGACCTTTTCCTCATGTCCATCGTTTTCAGCAAGGTGAGGGGATAAATACGAAGAGCTGTACAAACTGCACCGGTCGAGACATCATGCGTATATTTAAAGTTGTCTAAAATATTGTAATATTCATTATAATTTTGTGTGAATAATTCATACTGCTGAGTTACTTTTGTACTGGTCAGGTGAGACTGTAACAGTGTTTTTTTATCATGCAGTCAGGTATAAATCTGTGCTGAAGTTCACTGTATCTTTTTTTTTTTTTGCGCTGTTTTCTACAGTTGTGGGAGCTTTTCTACAAGATGCACTTTGTCTACACCTACATTGCCCCCTGGCAGATCACATGGGGCTCAGCCTTCCACGCCTTTGCGCAGCCCTTTGCCGTGCCTCGTATCCTTTCGCCGCTGTCTTTTATCACAAGTTACACTGTAGTGAGTCACCAGTTTCACAGATAAATGTGCACAGTTGCAATTTTTGTGTGGCGATGATAATTTTTTTTCGCTAACATTGTCTCAGAGAGGTGTTGGTTGTTTTTTTTTCCATACAGTTCGTTTGATTAGATTAAACCACAGTGAACTGTGTTTGAAATGGTATATTACGTGTGTCTAATTGTGTAATATTTTATCAAGCTCCCCTTAAATACATACGTGGAAACCACAATATACGAAGCGGGGAGTGCATGGTTTTCAAACGATCCTTGACCCAAGCCCCTCCAGACTCTGCCATGTTGTTTGTCCAGGCTGTCGTGTCAGCAGTCTTCTCCACTCCCCTCAACCCCTTCCTGGGCAGCGCCATCTTCATCACTTCCTACGTCCGCCCCGTCAAGTTCTGGGAGAGAGACTACAAGTAGGGGGGGGGGAGAGAATATTTAAATACTACTCCATGTTCACATCTAATACTGCTTCTGTCTACTTGCATCTGAAATTTGTGATTTTTAGTCTTCCTGTTCTTTTTTTTTTTTTTGCAGTACCAAGAGAGTGGATCACTCGAACACTCGTCTGGCCTCGCAGCTGGACAGAAATCCAGGTGAGGACGTGACGTTCCAGTTCATTTTCACTCTGAAGTTTGTCATGACGGCATGCAACTGTTCATCGCACCGTTGCTCTTGGTGACTAAACGCGCAGCGATTTCTTCTTCAGGCTCCGACGACAACAATCTGAACTCCATCTTCTATGAGCACCTTACTCGCTCCCTGCAGCACAGCCTGTGTGGAGACCTCCTCCTGGGCCGCTGGGGAAACTTCAGCACCGGGGATTGTTTCATCCTGGCCTCCGACTACCTGAACGCCCTGGTGCACCTGATAGAGATTGGCAACGGCCTCGTCACCTTTCAGCTGCGCGGGCTGGAGTTCAGAGGTGAGAGGAGAGCGACACAAAACGCGGCGCCAAATCTGCCAGAAGTCTGGTTAGCAATCGTTATCGCCAAAGCCACCTCGATAACCAATAAATGAATGTGTGGTAGTCAATAATTCATAGGTGAAAATATTCAGAAAATAGAACAGGTGTTCTGGAGACGGGCCTTATCTTTATCTTATTTGTCCAGGTTGGATAAAACTCTTACCGCCTGTTTTCCTGAGCAGCTTAAACCAAACCCTGAGATTTATTTGTAGAAGTATTACAACTAGTTCTTGACTAAGACAATGGAAAGAATAAGGATTATTCGCAGATTCCTCAGAGTTTTCCATTTGAGAAATGAGCGTTCCACCATAGCAGCCGGTCCCGTCATGCTTTATCTCCCTTTTGAAACCGCCTGCGTGTGCTTGGTCAGTATTACTTTGTGTAGGTCAGCTGCTCCACAACAAACCTGTGACGCACTTTAAGGTTTTTAGAGAACTGGAACCCCTCTTTGTTACACGTCCTCAGCACTTAAAAAAACATTTTTAAAATAGCTGTTCTGTCTCTCATCATGAATTTAACAGATTCAGGCAAGTTCAGTCATTTTACTCATCCCTCCGCTTGCCGGTTTTAAAAGAAGTACACAGTTTAGAGAACTGACGTGGGGTTTCCACAAAGGCAGTATTGTATTGTGAACCTGTTGATCTTTACTCCTCAGGAACTTACTGCCAGCAGAGAGAAGTGGAGGCCATCACCGAGGGGGTGGAGGAAGACGAGGGCTGCTGCTGCTGTGAGCCGGGCCACCTCCCTCACATTCTGTCCTTTAACGCCGCTTTCGGCCAGCGCTGGCTGGCCTGGGAGGTGCTGGTCACCAAATATGTGCTGGAGGGCTACAGCATCACCGATAACAGCGCTGCCTCCATGCTGCAGGTCTTCGATCTGCGACGCATCCTCACCAACTACTATGTCAAGGTCAGTGCTGGTGTCGCCGGACTGTTGAAGCGTGTTACTTGAACATTTACGATGACTTATACATGATGAAAGATCCACTGCGCTTCTGCGGTGTAGGGTATCATCTACTATGTGATCGCCTCCCCCAAACTGGAAGAGTGGCTGGCTAACGAGACAATGAAAGATGGCCTGCGAGGATGTGGCGAGAGGAACTACGTCGACTTGGATCCCACCTTCAACCCAAACATCGACGAGGACTACGACCATCGGCTCGCAGGCATCTCCAGGGACAGTTTCTGTGGCGTCTACCTGGGCTGGATCCAGTACTGCAATTCTCGAAGGGCCAAGGTAATGCCGGATTATGGCTCAGACAGCACTCAATCACTCATTAAAGTACGTGAAGAACGCGAGTCGTCACATGACGCCACCGGTCCACTGGCTTTAAAGTTCACAAGCGCCTCGCAGCAGTGAGATCTGAATCAAACTTTAAGGATGAAGTGGCTTGTTCCTTCCCCAAGGGATGCTGGAGGGTAACAAATGACGCACATTCGTTGTCAGATGACACGTTTTTAATCGGTGAAGAAAGGCAGCAAAAAATGTCTGAGCTCTCATTCGCAAAAGTTACGTGTTCCTTGTACTGCGAAGATGGAATCTGAATTTCATGAATCTTTTCTTGTAGCCGCTGGACAGTGAGAAAGACTCGGCGCTGGTGCTGCTCTGCTTCGGCCTGTGTGTGCTGGGGAGGAGAGCTCTGGGAACTGCGGCCCATCATATGTCCAGGTTATTGAGTAATCTTTTCTGGAAACTTTTTTACAGTACTTAAGGTATGTAGAGAGAGTTCAGTTTATGTAGGCCAAACTTGTAACAGAAGAGCGACGGGACTTTGACCTCTTGGGATATTCTTTAATGTTTCAAAAGAATGAAAAAGTGTAATGTAGAAGACAAAGAAGTAAAGGCCTCCATCTGCTCCCCTCTAGATGTGCATGCATTCTCACACGCTTCACTCCTTTCTGTCTGTGTTCTGGATTAACAGTTTTAGTAACGCTTATATGTCTCCGCTCCTTTCTTTCCATCACAGCAATCTGGAGTCTTTCCTTTATGGACTCCATGCATTATTTAAGGGAGATTTCCGCATCTCTTCAGTGCGAGACGAGTGGATCTTCGCGGACATGGAACTGCTCAGGAAAGTCGTGGTGCCTGGAATCCGAATGTCTCTCAAATTGCACCAGGTTGGTCTCCAGTTGACATGCTATCCTCACGGCACGACAGGACGTTACGTTATTTGTAGCATAATACCTCACGTCCACTCTTTTGTTAGGACCACTTCACGTCTCCTGACGAGTACGATGAGCCGGCGGTTCTTTTCGAGGCCATCTCCTCCCACCAGCAGAACCTAGTCATCGCTCACGAGGGTGACCCGGCTTGGAGAAGCGCCGTGCTGTCCAACGCGCCATCGCTCCTCGCCCTGCGCCACGTCCTCGACGAAGGCACAAACGAGTACAAAATCATTATGCTCAATCGACGATACCTGAGCTTCCGTGTCATCAAGGTGCGAACTACAACAGTTTTAAAGTCTGATTCATCAATTGTCACAGGACAAAGTATTTCATGAGTTATCTCAATTGGGATAACCATGACCTGGGCAAATGAGAATATTCACAGCCTAATATTTCATGAGAACTTATCTCTCGTGCTGCAGGTGAATAAAGAATGTGTCCGAGGTCTTTGGGCGGGGCAGCAGCAGGAGCTGGTGTTCCTGAGAAACAGAAACCCAGAGCGCGGGAGCATCCAGAATGCCAAGCAGGCTCTGCGTAACATGATCAATTCTTCTTGCGACCAGCCCATCGGTTACCCCATCTACGTATCTCCATTGACCACCTCCTACTGCAACTCGCACCCCCAGCTCGGACACATCCTGGGAGGCCCCATCAGCATCGGAAATATCCGCAACTTTGTTGTCAGCACCTGGCACAGGTTTGGAATTCATTCGAATTGAGCAGATAAAGTGTGGTTTTCACAAAAACGAAAAAAAAGTGGTAATGGACATTTCTGTCTTTTGTCAGGTCCCACATTATATTTCATTCATCTCTTCCTTTGACCCACTTTGGTTAATCTGACTCAAGTCAAAATCTTATATTTTTAATTTCATAGGTTACGAAAGGGCTGTGGTGCGGGCTGTAACAGCGGAGGGAACATTGAGGATTCAGATGCAGGGGGAATGTCCTGCGGCAGTGTGAATGGGATGGGGGGGGACTCTCAGCAGAGCTCAGTGTCACAGGGTGGGACCTCTGGACCTGCCCCACCTTACTCGTACCAGCCGCATCCACTGGGTAAGAGCTGCTCTCTCTGATAACCACCAATAACAAGAGTACTTTTACAAAATATAATCTGTCCAAGTTCTGTTCGTTTTAGTAAAGGTCTGAAAATGATAGCACTATGCAAAAAAAAAAAAAATTCCACGAATAGTTTTTTAAGGGACTCGACGGGCAGCTTGGTCCGAGCAGCACGAAGAACTTCAGAAAAGGAGAAAGGTTACGCCCGTGCTTTGCTTTGGGATCAGTCAATCATACCCATAAAATACCCAGACTCTCTGCTTTGCAAAAATCAAAAAGCTTTTTGGGCTGAGCACCTGCACGTTTCAACCCTCAGTCTTCATCGGAGACGTGAAAAGAAGTGACAGCTCACAGGTAACACTGGTGTCAGCTGACAGGCAGAGTGGCACATGGTGCAGTCAAGAACCTAGGCGTTTACTTAATTAAGTTATTTTCAGTAAGGCAACGTCATATCATATCCTGACATATAATATTGATATTTATTGTTAGATCATTCCCTACAATAAGGAGAGAGGTGACCAAGGAACGTAAAGGGATCATGGGAGTTTATTGTCCCATCACAGCAAATACAATGGAGTCCAAATGTACGTTCACTTGAATGAGTAAAAGCTGTCTAGCCTAAGCAATGTCTTCTATGAAAAACAGTAGTATAATAATAGTATGAACAATCAAGTTGTCACTTGAAGTGTTCAAATAACCATGAAATGATGGTAGTTGTTGTTCTCAGCTAGATCTGAGGTCATCCTAATACTGTTATGTTGACTCTTTTTCTTTTTAAAATCCGTTTCTTATGGTCGACGTCTCTCTTCTGCTCCCCGTGCTCAGGCACCAGTCAGAGTTCCCAGTCGGTCCAGTCGGGTCTGGTGCGCCACTCACCTGCCCGAGCGTCTGTTGCCAGCCAGTCGTCCTCCTACCGCTACGGCAGCAGCCGCCACTCGTCCCTGCGCACCTCCACCACGGGCTTGGAGCCCTGCCGACGCTCCTCCACCAGCCAGCTGTCTCTGCGCACGCTCCCCACCTCCCTGCAGCTCCGGCTGGGCTCCACCTCCGACCCCGCCGGCCCCTCCACCTCCCTGTCCAGCCACAGCATCCCCCCCTGCAAGCGCCACACGCTGGTGGGCCTCCTGGGCAACGACGGCCTCTGCAGCACCGTGACAGATCCCCTCAGCCAGCATCACCTCCACCATCACCACCCGCAGCAGCACAACCCCGCCGTCTCCACCGTGCGCAGAGATGACATCTCCTACAGAGTGCAGGTTTGTGCATTTTACCCCAAAATGAGCCACAATGAAAACATGTCCAGAAAACCGGAAGAGCATTGGCACAGTTGGCAGGTGAAACGTCAGAGCAGATTCATTAATCTGCATCAACAAGTGGGTTTTTTTTTTGTGGTTATCATTCAGTACCCTGAGTTCAGTCTGTCAGCTGATCCTACTTGTCTCAGATCAAATTCATTGCCCCCCTAAAATAAAAAAGCACCACCAGCAGTATCTTGACCTCAAAAGAATGTCTTGAAAAAAGAAGTTTACAACAGCCGTCACAATATATAAATGTAAAATCAATGTGTCTTATTAAATTGAAGGGTTTGGTGACCTAGATTATTAAAATACTACTACTAAATAGTCTACTTTGGTGCATGTCATTTAACCACAAGGATACCAGGACGCCCTAGAATCAAGTTGGTTTTTTTTTTTTTTTTAAAGACAACGGTGTCAATGAACAAAACATCTGCACTTGCATCCACGCGCCTGACATATTTATATATAGGTCACCTCTTTGAAGAACAACCCTCTGTCCTGCCGATGATGATAATTTCGTTGTTGTGGGTCCACATTGTCGCCCAGATTGTGGACTTGAGTCAGGTGCTGGAGAACATTAACCTGTCGAAGAGGAAGGAACTGCAGTGGCCTGACGAGACCATGAGACTGAGGGCAGGACGGACCTGCTGGAGGGACTGGAGCCCCTTAGAGGGCATGGAAGGACACGTAAGAACTTTTCAGCAGTTGCTAACATATCAGTGCCTCCAGTTTTACCTTTTATTTTTTTTGTATAACGGATTCATACAGAGATTGCTGTGGTTTGTCGCATATTTTCAGCTCACATACACACCCTGATTATCTTGTTTGCACTTGCCCTATTTTTTTTTTTTTAGCCTGAAACACCCTCTGTGACCTACTTACTCTGTAATAAAAGCTTCATAAATTTGATTCAGTGCCTCCACTCACAAAGCCGCCTCCTCTGTTGCCCTCTGCAGGTGATTCACCGGTGGGTGCCTTGTAGCCGAGACCCAGCCAATCGCTCCCATATCGACAAGACCATCCTGCTGGTACAGGTGGATGATAAGCTAGTGCCCATTATTGAGACTGGGATCATTGAGTTGGGTGCAGAGGTTTGAGACAAGCAAGCACACACATCACACACACACACACACACACACACACCACACCTACACACCTGTGTGAGGATGGAGCCAGACCTCTCTGGCTTTCAGCAGGATGCAGGAGCCTGCAGACAAACAGGAAATGGGAGCTCTCCCCCCTCCCCTGTTCCTTATTGCTGAGGGGGAAAGGAAGCCAGGGAAAAGTGCAAGCAGAGGCAGAGCCTGCATTCATCCAACATCCTTTACTGCATCGACACACATCCACAGTATCTGCCTTGCATTGCGTCTCAGAAATGCTGCATGACGGTAAACAGCCCTTAAGTTAAGTTAGTTCTTGCTACTGGTAATTAATTTCTATGCATTTCACTGACTATTTTGTTGGCAATTCTGACAGAGTTGAGTGTAACGAGCATTTGGAGATTCGTTTTGTGTTTTGTTTGTCTTGAAATAATTTGCCAAATAAGCCTGGTGTTGAATATCTGCCATGGTGTCATACATGTGAAAGCTTTTTTTTTTTTGCTGCCAAGACGACAGAGAAAGTTGTGATGCAGGACAGATTGAAGTTAGTCCAGTCACAGCTGTGCTCAACAAACTTCTCTCTTTCATGTCATTGTTGTCATTCCGTTTCGATTAGTTTGAAATTTGCAAGATTAATTTTGCGCAAAGAAAAAAAAAAACTTGCACTACCGTTTTTGTTGTTTAATTTACAGTGATGCACTACAATCTTTAGATGATATCACATTTTATTTATTACAGACTCTGAATGGCCATGGTTACCGATGCCTTGGGAATGAAAAAAAAAATGCAATCCTCATTCTGTTTTCAGCCATTTTTATTTTACTGTTTTATGTTTGATAAACTTGAAAATAACTTTTTACTGTATATGTTTATGTCTATATATAATATATATATTTACACAAATATATATATAATGTAAATGTATAGATTTTGTTTTCAATATTTATTACTGTGAACATGGTATTTACACTTTGTTACTTTTTTTTCATTTTGGGACAAAGGTTAATGTATTAAGGACCATTGGTTGAAAACAAGATGCCAGATTTTTGATGGACTGTTTCACTATTTAACTTAATTCTTTTCTATATGGAGAAATAAAAGTTTGATTTATTGCTGACATCTTTAACAGCCCTCTTCTGAGTGTTAATGTGTCATTTTATTGATCCCTCCAGTCATTTTTGATATCAAACAGACTGAAGAAAACACAAGCTCGTCACTGGCTTATTCAGCATTCGAGCTTGCGTTTACCATTGGGGAAGTTGATGCCATGAGTCTTTTCAGCAAATGTTCAATCGGTTGCGTGACACAAGAATTTTAAAAAGTGCAATGGTAAGGGATATAGTATATCGCATGTTTTTTGTGGATTATAGATTTGTTTATGGGAGAGTAAATCACATGACAGTTCTGCACTGTTCCCACTTTTAAGGCCTTATAAGGAAACCTGGTACCATAAATCCTGATACCACATGATCTTCCATCAAACCTTTTAAAAACTGAACAGTAAACACTGTGTGTAAATACCCTGATGTCACCATTTTTAAAATCGTTTTTAGCATATAATTGAAATAGTTGTATTGCGATATCATTGCTGAAGATACAAAATAATTCGGGGACTTGTGATGTGGGTGTTTTTGCAGTGTGGTATCAGTACTTTTACTTCAGTAAGGTATCTCAGTATTTCTTCCACCGCTGTAGACGAGATTGTTTTTAATGCAATGGAAATCTACATAAACCTGTTTGTCACTCTCTGAATAGACAGATTCATACATGTTGTGCTCTTCAGACCACATGACTGTGTTCGGTAAGGTCCCGCCCCCAACGCGCCCTCTGATTGGCTGATGTGGGAGCATTCCTGTTAACAGTTTTCCCGACGTCACATATAAACGTCCCACTGGCTTCTGCTGAGGATGTAGCCTCCAAGTAGCCGCTTCGCTTCTGTCTCGTTCGAACGACGCCTCAAAGGAAGAGGTAAAAAAAAACCCAAAATAAGTATTTGTCGTTTTTTATTCTGTTGTAATGTATTAGGATTTAGGACTATCCAAAGTTTCGTCACATTCTCTGGTATTAAAAAGTCGCTCTTTTAGCTTACTGTTGTTGTTGTTGTTGCTGCTGCTGCTGATAGCGAGAGTGGATGTCATTGTCATGTGACATCCAGGCCGTCAGGTGGCATTTCCAGTGGTATATTTTTTTTCTCATATGATGAAGTGTCGTGTTGGTGCCACCTCGCAGTCCAGGCCAGTTAAGCTACCTTTTATTCAAAGAGTGAATTGGTTGCGGGTAGATTTTATTCTCCCTGTCGTTCCTCCAGGAGTCCCAACAGAAAGGCGTGAAAATGTGTCGGTCAGTCCTCTTCGCCCTGCTCGGCCTCACCCTCGGGCTAGTTCACGCATTTTCTTCCCAGACGCCGCACGATGG
This sequence comes from Psettodes erumei, assembly GCA_016785225.1. Taxonomy (NCBI): domain Eukaryota; kingdom Metazoa; phylum Chordata; class Actinopteri; order Pleuronectiformes; family Psettodidae; genus Psettodes; species Psettodes erumei. The sequence continues at coordinate 166,519 of JAFBJZ010000380.1, read as the reverse complement.
GAAAACCTGGGTGGTGATCGTAGCCGGCTCCAACGGCTGGTTCAACTACAGACACCAGGTGAGAGATGTGAAGCAGCGAAACTCAATGAAACTGCTGCCGCCTCACCAAGTGCAAACTGTGCGTGACTCATTCGTGTTCTCAGAGAAGCCACGTTTGTTTTTGATAAGATCTACTTATACCCGCAGATTTAGTCCCTTCCCCATTCATTGTGCATGCTCTCTCCAGCCTCCTAGGAATGCTGTGATGACTGTGCTGATGCGCACCTGACCACCATTTATTGCTCTCTTTACCTGTCAGGCTGATGCTTGCCATGCCTACCAGATTGTCCACAAGAATGGCATCCCAGATGAGCAGATCGTGGTTATGATGTACGATGACTTGGCTGAGAATGAAGAGTGAGTTGGCCTTTTTTTGTTTTTGAGAAGCAGGTCTTTGACATACAATGACTTCTTCTTCTTCTTTCCTGAAACATTGAAAAAAAAAAAAAACCCCCCGAAACAAATATTGTACTTGACTGTTAGTTGTTCCTCATTCTTCCCCGTAATCTGGCTCAGATCAAAAGGCGTAAAACAGAAGGTATCCAGTTTACAATTACATACGACAAAGATAAGCAGCAGTTCCTGCCACGAGAAGCTTAAACCTGCGAATGTGCAGATTGTTTCACTTTACTGCTTGGAAAAAATTATGTGAACAATTAACTAATTATCAAAACAGTTGAAGAGTACTTTTTTGCCATTGGACTGGGACTTGTAGCTTCTTAAATATGAGTTTGCTGCTATTCCTTGTCTGGCATCAAGGTCAACTGAATAACTTTGGGTTTTTGACAGCAGTCGAGAAAATAACTGACAGACAATACATCCTGAAAATAGTAACTTGCAGTCATATCTGTAAGCCACAGAATGATCTCGCACACACGTTGGCATGTCTCGTGTCGCTGTGGCTCTGGCCTGTCGTACGTCGTCGGAGAGGCAGCATTGCACACGGGAGTAAACAGAGTTAAAGAGGCTGCTGACGGGAATCACAAGGAACTAATTTTAGTGCTCTTTTAGGAACTTGGAGTTTTAGGAAATTTGACTTGTCGCATAAAAACCTGAAAATGTATGAAAAAGTTAATTAGGAATCAGTAGTCATCAGCCATGCTGGCATCTTCTTGCATTGTCCAAAACCAAAAGATATTCATTTTACGCCGATACAGGAGACAGCTTTTGCTTGACAGATGACTGAACTAAATGATTGGTTGATTATTATAATAATTTCCTGCCCATCCGCTAATCAGTTAGTTGATAAATTGTTTCAACACTACAGTCAACATTATTAATCGTAAAAACCAATGGTTGGTTTAGGATGTTCTATTCATCAACTGTACACTTCGGCACTAGTCAATGTGTTTGTGTGTTAAAATACCTTGACATAATGTAGGTCAAGTTTTAGAGAAAAGTTATGCAACATTTTCTATCCATATCGCGCTCTCGTATAACCAACATTATTATCGGCTTGTGTTGAGTTGTGGTTAATGACTAACTAGTGTTATGGAATTGCAAACAACATATTTTCTCTGAAAACCACTCAGTTCCTGTGGGTCGGAGGTGTTGATCAAAACTGTATCACTGCAGTTTTTTTTTTAAAAGAGGAAAAAACCTGCGGTTCTGTACAGTCGTCACCAACCACTGGATCTGTCACCTGATCACTGAATCATCAATCATCAATCCATGTCCAATGGTCATGGCAAAATGTTTTGTCAGCCTTTTTCACTTCCTTCTGTAAATGTGAGCCCTGTTGTGTTTTTTTTTTTTACCAGAAACCCCACCCCTGGGATTTTGATCAACAGGCCCAATGGCACAGATGTGTACAAGGGAGTTCCTAAAGATTACACGGGAAACGTGAGTGCTTCAATGCAAACATTTATACACGAGTGCAAATCAGAGCTGTTGAATCAGTAGTTCTGCAGCGCTGTTGACATTCAGACAGTTTGCAGAAACTCTGACATTGAAAGGCAGAACTTGAGGACTTCTAATGGGTGTTTGTCTGCAGGATGTGACCCCGGAAAACTTCCTGGCTGTGCTGAAAGGCGACTCCTCAAAAATTAAGGGCGGCTCAGGAAAAGTGTTGAAGAGGCAAGTGATACATAAAAATAAAATGCGGAGTGGTGAATCCGACAGCAGTCACAAAACTTGTTTGTCAAGTTCAGTCGGAGTTTTTACATTTATTTTTTAACCTAACCTCATTCTCTTTGTCTTGGCAGCGGGCCAGATGATCATGTGTTTGTGTACTTCACTGACCACGGGGCACCTGGTATTCTGGCTTTTCCCAATGATGATGTGAGCATTTTTCACAACCTGCTCTCGCTAATGTTCACTCATGTCATGAGTTTAGTGAAACAAACATTATGTCCAGTCCTGTACAGTGTATATGTACTCTGTACTCTCTCTGTATATTAAGTACAAGTGCAGCAGGCCGGTTTTACATTGTCTTCTCTCTCTCTCCAGCTCCACACCGAGGATCTACAAGAAGCCATTAAATACATGCACGATAATAAGAAATACAAAAAGGTACGCTGCAGCATGCCGCTGTGTAATTTTTAAACCTGCGTGTGCACACATGCCCGGCCATATGTGGGTCAGCGATAAAAGCCAATCAGCTGTTGACGTAGCTGACCGAAAGATCAGATCCTAACACTTGTTTTTGTCCTTTTTTATCTGCCATGAAACCCCCTCCTCCCTCTCTCTCTTTCGCACACACACACACACACACACACACATACATTCATTCATTCACATTCACAGATGGTGTTCTACATTGAGGCATGTGAGTCTGGGTCAATGATGAACCATCTGCCTACTAACATTGATGGTGAGTTGAACTTTACCTCATCAGAATCACTGTCCAGCTCAGAGAGATAATGAACCAGCACAGATCAATAAGAAGCATCCATCAGTGAAGCGACTGAACCCCCAAGACTTTTCTTCTTCTGAATCATTTGGCTTCACCTAGCCTTTGACTGAAGGACCACATCTCTGCCACTAATCAGGATCAGAAAATTGTGTTGTTTCCTATGAGAAGGTGATAAGCTTGGTTTTAAGGTTTCATATCAGTTTTTCACATACTGGCTCAAAAAATAGACCAGACACTTCAGCCACTCTTAGCTCTTTGTCATGACTCGGCAAACATTCGGGTCATCATTGCGTCCTCTGGTCATCCGCGAGCCGAGTCACTGTGTCATGTGCTCGGCCTCATGTGATTAGACGAACAGGAATGACAAAAAGGAAAGGGATCAAAGTTCTGATTTTAGTGTGTGCAGCTTTAAATGGTTTTCACATCCTTTTTTAATCACATCTGTGCTCTCAGTGACTACCTGAGAGAGCAAAAGACTTTTTAACTCGGATTTACTTGTTAGTGAGTTCAGGTGTTGTCCCTGAAGCGTTTCTGGCAAACAGACATACTGTATGAATCATGTAAGCGTTTTCTTACTGGAAAATATGATCTTCCACAGAACTGTTCCACTCACTAACATGGAACATCTGTGTGTGTGTTTTTTGTGCTCAGTGTATGCCACCACAGCAGCTAATCCTAATGAGTCCTCTTATGCCTGCTACTATGATGATCAGAGGGAAACATACCTGGGAGACTGGTACAGTGTTAACTGGATGGAGGACTCCGACGTGGTGAGAAATGTTTCTTACTCTTTAAATGACAGTTTGAAGGAACAGTTGGACATTTTGGTAAATATGCTAAACTGCACTCTGGAGGAGAGTTCAAGAGACAATGGATGCCACTGTTATATCTGTCTGTTTTCAGATACGAAGCTACATCCAGCTGCCGGTCAGCTTGGTTTCACATAAATAAAGTAAACGGGTGAAAACAGATCACCTAACAGCACATTAGTTGTTGTTTTTACAGCGGGTCATGTGCCAAACTATGTTGTGGTTCATTTACAGTTGAAACAAACAAAATGTTAAGGGGGTTATCCGTCTCTTCTACAGCAACTCGCTTCTCAGAGAATGAGCACATTTTCCAAAACATCAAACGACTTCTTTCATCTCTTACGCGGCTCTTTCTACAGCTTAGACATCTACCCACGTTTCATCTGTCGTCAGCTGCTAGTTAAATTTGTTTTCAGTGCTCAAGTCAGTTGCCTACAAGTCTTCAGTCGACACTTGAGCTTCTTTATTGCACACTATTTTACATGCACAGACAAATTAGATACTTTAATCTGTGCAGACAGTTTGCACGTACAATCTATCGCAGAAGTAAGCAAGTTTAGAAAGTTTCCAAATTCTCTTTTGAAAATTTTTTTTTTTTTTTCCTAGTCAGCTTTTTCATACAATTTCTTAACTTTGCCACTCTGTTGCTTACTGATATTAAGCAGTACAATAGTAACTGGCTGTATGTACTCCTTTCAAGGTGTATTTGCTGTTCCAGGCTTCTTGTTTCAAATGGGCAGGAAAGGGAAGTGGTAACAGTTTTCATCAGCAACAAAACCAATTTATTTTCAGCAGCAGAGTAGGACCTGGGTAGTTTGCATGTGCATTTCATAGCACCTGTGGGGCTCCAATATATACAGGAAACCCAAACAGAAACTTAAAAACAAACCAAAAGGCACCAGCTGCAGTGTTTCATTTAAAATCTGTGGGAAATGTACAATTTCTTTGCAGTTTGTTTAAAACATTTTAGGAAACATTTCCCCCCCCTAATGTCATTAGAAACAATTTTGTTTGTCTGTGTGTGCTATTTTGATATCATGATTCCAGGAGGACCTGGGAAAAGAAACTTTGGTGAAGCAGTTCAAGATTGTGAAGAGCCACACAAACACCAGCCACGTCCAGCAGTATGGGAACAAGGTGAGAAAAAAGGATGAACAGCATTGACTTAACCACCAACTATGAACCAAATTCTTGCAATGTTTTATGTCTGTTGCTGTTGAGTTTGTCCCCTCTAACCAAGAAACATTTTAGGGGCTTTTTTTAATATCAAAGACTGGTTAATAGTGATGGAGAAAACATGTCGGTGTCCTGCCCTTATTCAGTTACTCATCTTAAGTTTCTTACTTTCTTACAGTCAATGGGCCACTTGAAGGTGATAGAATTTCAGGGTCAACGCCAAGCAGGCAGCACACCTGCCCCTCCAATGGTCCTGCAGCCAGTTAAGCATCTGGATCTGACGCCAAGCCCCGACGTTCCTCTGGCTATCCTCAAGAGGAGGTTGATGGCCTCCAATGACATCAGAGTTGTGAGGGGCTTGCTGATGGAGATGAGTACCCTTTACAAGGTAAAGAATGACAAAGCCCACTGGTGTTTAGGCTACAGAAAGCTGAATGTTGCAGGCTCTCACTGGGCGTGAATGCCACGCAAATAAGATTTACTATGAAGGATTTAACTGCATAAATTCTACATCTGCCATGCCAGTTCCCAAGTTACATACCTCCTAACAGCGTGTGAACTTGTGTGTGTTCAGGTCAGGGAGACGATTGCCGAGAGTATGTACCAAGTGGTCAATACGCTGACCGGTAGTAAGCCCGAGACCCAGGAGATTCTCAACGACAGAGCTGAACTGTCCCACCATCAGTGCTACAAGGCTGCAGTCAACCACTACAAACAGACCTGCTTCAACTGGCACAAACCTGAGGTAGGGCTGCACACGGTTGCTGTGTGCTCCTTTAAATCCACAGTCAGGAAGTGTTGGCAGTTACTGTAATGGTGCCTTGGTCACAGTTTTGCCCGGAATACATCTCTAGCTGATGGGTGAAACTTGGTTACATGTCAAAGGGGGGAAAACACCAGGCAAGTTTCACATGCCATTCATAAGCTCGTGTCGCATTCTTTTGCCTTTTCTGGATTCAGCTGACAGTAATCAAGACAGATTGTCAGGAAGCAGTACGAGCAGGAGAAGTTTCAGTTCTTACACAATGAATTTTTATTAAAAACATTTCAGTAACGCATTTAAACACCACATTATTGTTCACGAGGAAAAAAAAAACTGTTCTGTATTCTAGGGCTTGAAATGAAGTCGTCATTGTATTTAATTTTAACAAAGCAGTATGAGTTTACTCAGAAAAAGTTTCCCAGGAACTGTTTGACGTTTCAGGTGTCACAAATACACAAAGGGGAAATAAACTTTAGTCATTAACATTTAAAGGGTCACATGCAGTTAAGCACAGACTGCTGACACATGATGCCCTCTTGTTGTTGCAGTATGAATACGCTCTGAGACAACTACACGCCCTGGTGAACCTGTGTGAGAGAGGATACACTGCAGACAGGTATGATCCAATTCCCACTACATTTTTTTTTTAACCAGACTTTTTCTTATTATGATTTATCTTTATAACATATTGTTATTTTTCTGTTTATGCAGTGGAAAATGAGATGATTTGCCCATAAAAGATAAATCTTTTTAAAAGGCGACCATTTGACTGAAGCCTGATGCATCCATAGTCATAGAGATCGATTTATTGTCAAAAGGCATTTCAAACACATCAGTGAGCCACGCATTATACAGACAAATACAAAGTGCTGTTTGTAGCTGTGGTTATGGATCAACCTCCATTACAGTGGAACTGGTCTTCACAAATGGCCGGTATCCCATCCAGTAAAAGGCATTTAATATCAGTCCAGTTCAAAACAAATTGTTGTTTTATTGATCTGTTGATTCATATCAATAAACAGTACTCTTAATAAGCCATTAGTCATTAGTTGTATAAGTAATTTATCACCCAAAAATGCTAAACAGTTGGTTCCATCTCCTCAAATATGAAGATTTACTGCTTTTAAAAAAAAAAAAAAAAAAAGTATACCACACTACCCTGAATATCTTTTGTGTTTTACACTATTGGTTATTCCGTGGAACCCCACCGTGTTTCATTCTTTTAAAACAGTTGTTTTTTTTGTTTCTCTGCAGCATCCAGCAGGCCATGGACTCTGTTTGTCATTTCAGCAAGTAGAAGACTTTCTGCAAATACATTTAAGTCTAAGGTGTTCTGTCTGTTCCATATGGGAGAGCCTGAGAAGACGATTCCTTCTCTTTGCACTGCTTAGGAATCACTGTGACATGGAGTTGACGTGATTGTTTTATCAACACACTATAAAATGTGATGTTTTTTAATTTTATTCTGAATTTTTAAAAGCGTTTTTATGATTGATTGCACTATAGATGGTTTGGGGATGATGTTTTGCTGTTTCTGTTTTTGTTGTTTTTTTTAGCAATTAGGATTTGCAATTATAACATGGAATTCATGTAAATTTGTTGTGCTGTCAACTTTATTTGCGGTACAGAAAGCCTGGTACGAATTTTTAATTAAGCTGTAAAGGGGTACATCACAAAATACTCAATGTTTGTTGAACTTCAAGACATTTTGCTGTAACACAGGGATCTTGAAATAAAATCTGCTAAAAAATGAATTTGTCTTTCCAGTGTTTTCTTTTTAAAAAAAAAAAAAATTAATATAAAAATTTGTACGATGGCCAAACAATTCTACCTAAGCCTATTTCCTATGATGAAAAACACTTTTTACATTTGCAATCCACCACAGTTAAAACCCACATGCCTCCTGTTTTATCTGAATTTCATCACCTCAAGGGGGAATTTTGGTGAGCTTGTTATCACCCTTGATACATTTAACAGAATGGCAATTCTTTCTATAAGAAGGATTAGTAGGAATGTCATTAGTTTTGTAGGTAATGGGTCTTAAACTGTAGTACTGAACTGTAATACTGACATTTTGACCTGATGAGGGGGGTAAAGGAATGGAATCATAATGTCTTCAGGGACTGGCTTATTTTTCTCCTGCCACCAGCAGGTCAAGGTTAAGTTGTTTAACAACAAATGTCTTGAAACTGATGAAAAACTGATGAATTCCCATTGTCCTCAGTTGTACTTAATGATTAGTTCCTGTGCACCAGATTAGGCTGACAGAACGATTTAACTGACAGGGGTTCAGCACACTTAAGGCAACATACCACCATGCCAAGTAAGGAGTAGTGCAGAAAACAATGCGAAATAATGAAATCACGACATCTAGTGGCAAAAGAGTTTACTTACAAATCTAAAAATAAAAATATCAGTACGGAGTTGTATTTAATAGGAGTGAAATTGAGTTTGTTTTGTGGGGCTAGCTGGAGGAAACTTTGTTGTTTCTTATTAAATGACTGACTTTGTATTATTCTTAATTTTTTATTTGATAGCTGGCTTTGAATTAACTGCAATAAGAGTATAGATTACTTCTACTACTACTACTACTACTACTTGTTGTTATTATTTAGCTGATTAGTGGCAAAATAAGAACGTTTTAAAGCAAGTAAGTCAAGGTTAAAGAAACGGCACAATAAGAGTATATAATATTTTTTGTAAACAATATTATTTGTATATATGACCTTTTAATACATTTCGTCTGTTTTGCATCTTTAAATGGATTCTTTTCCTTTAGGATGGTCCCCCTTCAGTAGCTTTACTTTAACATAACTGAAGGGAATGTATGAACTTCCGGACAGAGGGACGCTTTTTTTCTCCTTTTGAATTCTAAGTAGTATATTTATTGCTATCGAATTTTGGGCAGGCAGGAGAACTTGCTACCCATACGGGGGGTCCTGTAGGGAGGCGGCCTTGTCCAGTACCTGCCCACCAGCTTCATAAAGCAGGAAGACAACCTGACCGAAACCTGCCTCACTCACATCAAAACACGCCAGATGAGAGAAAAGCTTTTATAGCACTGGGACTACCCGCCGAGTTACGTTGATAGAAGGACGCGCTGCGTCTGTTTGTCCGTATAGAAACGACCATAGCGAACGAAGCAGTTTTTTTAAGCTTGCTACATTAGCCTGTTTGCTAACTCTAACGTCGGTCCAGGTTTGAGGTTCTTTCACAGCTGGTCTGGTTGCGCAAAAGGGTCTTGCAACTCCGCTCGGCTTTAATCCCTGTCAACCTTTCATCATGGGATCCAGAGCGTCTACGTTACTCCGAGAAGAGGAAATTGAAGAAATTAAGAAGGAGACCGGCTGTAAGTTGCGCTAAGATTTATCCCTGTGAATTAAGATAAAGAATATAACGGCTACCGTACTGAGGCTTCAACATTGCCATGTTGTATCGTTAATTAGTTACTTATTGTTGTTTCCTCTGTAAAATTCCCCATATCATGTACCAATAGGAAGTTGCGCTATTAAAATTGATTGTGTGACTGACATTGCTGCAGAACCTCCTCTCAGCTCTTGTTAATTACGTGTACTGTTTCAGTTGTTTGTGAGTCGTTAGCAAAGTTCACATTTTGCATCACAATTCTGTTGATTCTTCTTTCTCACCCTAATGAGCAACATGCGACCCCACAGATTTATTTTCTGACACTTTGGAGGGACCTGACTTTATGGCTCTATATAAAGGAGTGAAAACTAGCTCGACCTCGAGCATCCTTAACAGTAATATAGTGCTTACACATCGATGCATCAGTAACAACAATCTAATGATGTCATATATGGTAATATATTAATCACAAGGACCACATAATTGTGATAATTTAAGATACTACTTGTGTACTTTTACTTAAGTGGGATTTTGAAAGCAGTACTTTAACTTAAATGGAGTAATTTTTTTTGTTGCTACTTTTACTGAACTTACACATCAGAGTACTTTGTCACCACTGTGGGTAATTGCACATACATACATGCATACATATAACCTCTGAGTTATTATTGATAACTTCTGGTAGTATGATGCGGTACAGTCATTCATTTAAAAGGTCAGTCTCGCTGAGTGTACATCGGTTATCATCTGATCATTTGGTAGTTAAATATCTGCCTCTTTGCTATCTTCCCCACAGTCTCCCACAGTCAGATAACTCGCCTGTACAGCCGCTTCACCAGTCTGGATAAAGGGGAAAATGGAACCCTCAGGTAAGTAATAATGTGGCCACCACTGTGCACACAAACCCAACAAACAAAAGCCAGTAGATGTGACTGGTTAGTTTGGTTCTTTCTTTACCAAGCAATTTGGCAGGTAACCAGTCATGACTAGCAGGACATTTTCTGTCTTCATCTATTGTACTGCGGCTACCCAATAACAGAATCACAAAACTGGAAATGAGAAAAAATCTTCTCATTTGATATCTAATTTGATTGTAAATGGATTTTACTCATTTGGAACAGAATGGTGTTCTGTAAAAGCGATTTTTTTTTTTACTCTGTGATCACATTATTTGAAATCCATTAGACTGGAGACTGGATAAAGGTCATCAGCCACAGTTTTGCAAAATGTTGTTCCCTCTCAAATGGGTTTCATAGCAAGGCATAAGCTCATTATTCAGTGAGACCTCAGTGTGACATTTCTTTGGTGTTAGATTAACTTGGAGTGAACTCGTCTCATATTCTGGGCACAAAAAGCAATAGGTGGAGTAAGAGGTGGGTAATCATTAAAGCTGTAACAATTTGGTTTGAATGTTAGTTTCACGCAGTCTTTTGATTTAGCAAAGAAGACTCATTGAGTCAGAACTCATTCTTTTGAAAGACATCGTGTTTACACATAACAAGTTCTTGGCTCCACCTGTTCTTGTTCCATTGCTTTCAGTCTCACTCTCATTCAAATCCAAGGTGACTTTCTTGTCATTCAATGCTCAGATTTAACAGATACAGTATATCAGCAGGCTGACTTCTGGTCATAGTGATGGACCAAGAAACATTTTTCACATTCTAGAAATTAACTGCTTTATACATTTTGCCAGCAAATATGATTTATTTACCACCCTATTTCCCCCTCCGTTTCATCTTTTCCTGTTCTCATATTTGCAGTCGGATGAAGTCAGATTTTAAGTCACAATGAAGACGCAGCGTCCTATCTTTTTAGAGTTCCTGACAGTTTAGGATGTGTGCGAAATTGTTGCAGTTTTTTTAAAAGCAGACAGTTTCTCTTTTGTTGTTGTGTTTTCAAATGCATGTTGTGACATTCTCACTTTCACTGTATCCCCCTGCAGTAGAGAAGATTTCCAGAGGATCCCGGAGTTGGCCATTAATCCTCTTGGAGACAGAATCATCAACGCGTTCTTCCCTGAGGGGTGAGTTGTCCCGGTTATGGGTCAGCCCTCTATGAGAGATCTTGTTTTGCGCAGGTTGTGTTTGAGTCACAGCCACCACAAAGCTGAACCAGACCATCAGGCTTTTTGGTTGTGGCTGCTCAACTGCAGACCTAAGAAGCTCCGTCTCTTCTGCCAGTTTTCTGCAGTAAAAAGAATCAGCTTGGGTTTTTGTGCACCACAGCTTTTGTGTATATATGTGTATTTGGCAGTTGTTTGGCTGCTTTATCAGTCTGGAAGTTGAAAACCAGATGTTTGCCGATGTGTCATTAAAATCCCAAAAAGTCAGATGTGTAGGCGTTGTAATTTTAGCCCCAGTTTTAATGGTTTCAGATGTGTTCTTTTTGTTTTTGTTATGGCATTTTTGCTTCAAAAGAGCTTAAAAATAATGGTGAAGAATTTTTGACTTAGTAATATGGTGTCACGTTACGACTAGTTGGAGTTTTCATTGTGTGTCCCACACAGCTAGTGTTTATTTCAACTATCAAGGTAACCTGAGCCAGCACAAAGGAATTGGTGATAGTTTAATTTGTGTCAGTTCCAGATCCAGGACGGTCTGGTAAATTCTTCACATCATGTCATTTTTTTTTTTCCCCTTGTGTGTGGTTTTTAGGGAGGACCAGGTAAACTTCAGGGGCTTCATGCGGACCTTGGCTCACTTCAGACCAATCGAGGACAACGAGAAGAGCAAGAACCCCACTGCCAGCGAGCCACTCAACAGCAGGACAAACAAACTGCTCTGTGAGTGGAGAGCCTCATCACACAGGCGTGGCTGGGTGGAGCCGCTGACCCACAACATGAACAGTCACTGGGTTTCATACTGTGGTCTTACTGCGTCTCTCGTGACTTATATACATATTTTTTATTTTTCCAGTTGCGTTCCGTCTGTATGACCTTGACAGAGATGACAAAATCTCCCGGGATGAGCTGCTGCAGGTGAGCGGATGGGTTTGTCATGTAAATAAGACGCTGAGTCACTGCACAGATTGTGGAAGCATCTGCTTGACGTAATGAGTAAACCCACCAGATGGTGAATAATTCGATTTTAGAGACGTCTTTGCTTTTCTTCATGGAAATCCAGTGCCACGTCTGGAAAAACAAGGAAACAAATGCTGTCGTATCTATTTCAAAGTCCTCCACAGAGAGAGGGATTACAATGTCAATGAGAATACTTTGCCCTTGTGCTGATAATGATGCAATATCGCTCCTTAACTAGGAGGTTGGTAGGTTGGTATTTCCCAGACAGTCGCATATCCTGTATTTTGTCCTCCTCCTGCGCTCCCTCCTTGTTATTTGTTGTCGCTCCGTGAAGCCATCTCGGTTTCGGTGACATTGTGTGACCTGTAATTGCTGTAAGCTCGGGGTTAAATGACTCAGACAGATCTCTTGTTTTGCGCAAAACATTTCTGCGTCGCGTGCAGCATGTGATGCGCGAGCCTGTAAGACTCGCATCATGCAACTCGGAGTAATGTTTGTTTGCCTGTTTGGCGGGAGATAACGCCTTACGCTGTTACTTGTCATCTGGTAATTCCTACAGTGCGGGCGCTGTTTGCGTTAACTGAAATACCTACAAATTATCTGGAAGAGCGGTGCCCAAATACCTGTTTTCAAAACAGTCCACCATAATGTTTGGTCAAACATCCTGACTAGCATTTCATCTTCCCAGTGAACTGCTTTTCCTGGCGTCTGTTAACCATAAAGGGACTTTCTGTTAATTCTTTACAGGTCCTGAGGATGATGGTTGGTGTAAACATTTCCGATGAACAGCTTGGCAGCATTGCTGATAGGACCATCCAGGAAGCTGACACGAACGGAGATAACTCCATTTCCTTCAATGAATTCATCAAGGCAAGTCTCGTGGTCAGAGGGCCTGTTTCGTTACTTACGATAGCGAGCTTTTCCAAAGGGCGCGTTTCAAGTTCTGCGTGTGAGTTAATGCCTGCCAAATCCATTAAACATTACAGGACCACAGCATAAATCCACTATGTCGGGTGGCTGAACTCGCTCTGTTGTGCTCGTTTCCTCAGGTCCTGGAGAAGGTGGATGTGGAACAGAAAATGAGTATCCGCTTCCTGCACTAACTTTCCTCTTTTCAAATTTTGAGTGGAGCTTCCAACATGTCAGTCGACGTCAGGACACGAACCCCATCCAGCTCCTCAGCAGGCTGCAGTTGCCCACGCTACGAGTACACACCGTCAGACCAAGCATTAGGTAGATGAAGTCATAGATCTTGAGTTTCTGCCTTTGCACTGCTCTGTCAACAAGGGAAAGGGAAAAGTTGCGTGCCTTGGGTTGTTTTATGCAATGTCACTATGTAATATTTCCAAGTAATGGAAATTATTTATTAGAGAACTCAGAGAGTCACAGTTGGCAACACTGCTGTTCCACCTTTCACGTAAATCTGATTTATAGCATGGTGTGATAAAGCTTTTTTGCTATTGCAATCAGTAAATTTACTCGTACTCTTCCATGGCTATTCAACACACGATGCATCCTCCTGTACGTACGACTATAAGCAGTGGTTCAAAGTGAAACGTAAGATGTCTGATTCCACTACAAAACAGTGTTTTTAATGCTAACATGATCTTATGACGCCTTTTCCTTTGACTTGTGGGAGAGCAAGCCAGACCAGCCAGCTCTAAGATTGTTCCAGGAAGCAAAGCGGGATCTGTTCCACGAATGTTTTGCTCACTGAAGTGCCATGGCTTTGGTTCTCCTTTGTAAGTTATTATCTCAACAGTAAACAGGAATCAATGGCCATGTTTGTACGTTTTGTTTTTCACATGGGTTAACCTCGCTTCTTCCAGTAGATTGCAATCACCTTTTTCAGTCCAATACCAAAGCAGGTTTGACCTTCTTTTAAAGCCAGTCACCATCTGGGGGCTGTTGGAGCCACTGCTGAATCATTGTGCGTGCGTGTATGATGTTGTATTTTTAAGAGATCCACTTATTCATTTACAACAGAATTGTGGTAAGAATGAAAATTTCACAGAAAATGCTGCTATCTCTTTGGCGAGTAGTCTTCCCTTACACCTGTTCTGACAGGTAAACATTTGCAAAATGGTATCATTAAAATTTAACTGCCACCGCGCCCTGCTTTCAAAAAGCCAACCCCCCCCCCCCCAATAGAGATTTGGTAAAACCCTGACTAATGGCGTCGGGCACTGTGGTGGAAATTGGACTGTGGACCAGTTAGTATGTAGACTTGGAATGGGTACACCCACAATAACGTGCTATGCTTCTGTTTATTTCAGTCTCCCTGTGGTGAAGAAAAAAATTGATTTGTCGATATACCCACAGCTCAACGTTTTTCTTTCGCCACTGAATCGTTCTAAAGAAAATCCAATGCATTAAGATATACGTATTTTCTGTACAGGCTGGTGTACGTGAACTGGAGCTCAAATGTCTGACCCATTAATCTTTAATGTGAGTTTGTCAAATCATTACGAGAATACAGCAGCTGAGTGCAGGAAATACAGCTCATCCACTTTATTATCAATATGTGATCATCGATCGGATATGAATCATGTTATGTGATGTTGGTCTAGGTATTATGAAAGTGATTCATGAATTTGATTTGAATAAAATAAGTGCCATGCTGTCTTTGACATTTATTGGTTAATTGTTGTAGCTTGGTGATAGCCTGCTTTTGTTTGTTTTATTTTTACTTTTAACTTTAACTTTTATATCCGGGCATATTCCAGTCGGCAAATTGTATATGAACTGTTAATGTGAAACCCAGGGTTTTTTTTCCAACTAATTTGGAATAGTAAGTTAGATCACCTTGTATATAACTGATTGTCCTAATAATTTACAGTGCGCTTCCTACATGTTTTACTTTATTTACTGTAATAAGATTCAATATATCGGGGAATTTTGTTTAGTCCGGTCATAGTTGAATTCCATTAGTGGCGAACCAGTTTAATTCATGACTGTTTGGGGGTACTTCCGGGGCGGGCTTTAACGTAGATTGACAGGCCTCTGGCACAATCGTTCTGATTCGTCGGTTCGTAGTGGCAGAGCAAAAATGGCGTAGAGCGGAGGGTGTGCGGAGAAGTGGACGAGGGGGACCTTCTTCTCTCCTCTCCGGCGTGTGTGTGTGTGTGGTGGTGGGGGAGGAGAGAAGGGGGCCCGCGGGTTTCGGTTTATTCTCTTCTAAATGTGTCACCATGCGGCGCGGTAACTCTGCAGAATAAACCCGGCGAGCATCCAGTTTGGGAGCGCTGACTGTGTCACTGGAGAGGAAGAACACCCCCTCCCTCCCCCGGCTTTTGTTTACCATTGAGTGCAGCTGCAGCTTAAACCAGAGCCGAAATATCTCCGCATCATCTGGGGCCAACTCACACCAAGGTCAGTGCTTTCTGCTTACCAGCTTTAACTTCAACATTTGCGCGCTCGTTTTTTCCCTCCCTCTCGTTTAAGAAATCTGCAAGGTAGATTAAAGGGCGAATGCGCCCAGAAACTGAATGTGCATTGTAAATTTCAGTTATTTGGGGTAGTATACATCCACAGCACAAAATAACTCTCTCCATCAACAGCCAGAGACTTAAATGCATTATGTCACAGGATTAAACTGTCTGTTTGTGACTGTCCACTTCAGTCAAGGCAATGAGGCAAGTTTGCAACTTAAAACAGAATTGTGAAATGACATGGAAATAACATGTGCGTTTTTATTCTAGGATGGCTTTTCCAGTCACTGCAGCTGTGGAACCGGCCGAAGCCCAGACGGGAGGAACACCGACCTTCAGATCAGCCCGAGCGCCGTCGACAGATCACTCCCACCAACACCCGGACCTGCGGAGGTAAAGAATGAAGAGTCATTGAGAAGATGACCACTCTTAGGGTTTTGGGACACGGGTGTTCTCGTTCCCTCAGTTGCTGGGACATTGGCCCCCCTCTCCTCCGCAGCTTCCCCTCTTGTCCCAGCCAGTTTCTGCAGCGTGAGCATCAGTGACGACACCTTTCAAGATTCTGGGCCAATTTTTCTTCCATCCCGCACACTCCACCTGTGTCTACATGTAGCCTAATGCCAGTGATTTTATGCACTGGCTATACTTGTCTGAAAGTCTCCAAGATCTGGGCATTTTCTGATCTTTAAAGGCTGCATCTAAACATAGTAACTATTTTTCCTGACTGGGTAAAAAAAAAAATCCCACTGTACTCACTGTAATCGGATCAAAGTAGTTGGATAATGAACAAATTAGCTGCTCCTGTTTTCTGGGAACAAAGTAAAGACACATGATACTGTAGCAAAGATCAAGGCCTGTGATTAAATAGACTCAAAGAGGGATTTTTTTTTTTTTTTTTTTGCACAATGCATCTCATTGCCATAACAAGTCCAACAGGAGTGAAAGGAAGTGTGATCAGCACTAGTAGCCTAATGGTTGTCAAGCACCACAGCAGTTTTATATGTATTGTTCCTGGATGAATTTTTTTATTTCAGTTTTGGAGGGTTAATAAGTGACAAGTGTAGAGGAGGAGACTGAGCAGCCTGCAGGCACTTCACACACACAGTTTACTTTCAGTTCAGCCCTTTTGAGGAAAACACTGACTCCCTCAAACTGTCATCTCCCTGTGCATCTGTTCTAACGGAAGGCCAAAAGATCATATTTTCACTCCAGTCTCTCATTTTTGGGTTCATAGTGCTCTCCTTTGTCAAGTCTGCAGGTTATTAGAGACAGAACTGACTATATTTCCCATGTGACTTAGTTCTTGAGATCCCCCAAATTCAGCAACATATAGATATATAAAGTTTTTTATAGTATATGAAAATCAAGTCTAGTTTTCTTCCCCCCCACATATGATCTGTTTTTATCCTTTTCATGCTTTAACATGTCCTCGTTTTGTTCTTTTTCCCCCATAACTCACTCATGTTGCTTTGTGTTTTGCAACCATACAAGAGGAACGCATACAGACCATGTTTTCCATGCAGCCAGTAGAGACAGAATTGATCTCTTGATTCCTTTTATTCCGTGACCCATGAGACAAGTTAGTCCAAAAATGAAGGGAAAACACCACATTTTGTCTCTTAACAGCTGTTCCTCTGTGTCCGGTAGGTTGAGAGACACCAGTGGTGAAATGGCAGCATTCATTCACCTTGTAACTGTCCTAATCTAAAAGAAACCTTTGTCGCCATTTAAAATTTTTGTTTGCTAATTTTTCTATGATTTATCCAAAGACAAAGTCACATTTACCGGGATTTGTGCAATATTTGATCTTAACTGTCATGTTGTTGACCAAACTGTATATTGTATAAACAAGTGACAAGTTGTTTGAAAGCAACAAAATCACCAATGTCTTCCATTAAGATATGTATAGACTCATGTGCATTAGCTTATTTAGCGGGACTGTGGTGCCAACATTATAGTAGCCATGCATGACCAGTAGTGATGCTTGCTTTATGAAGAATAGTGAAATCGATTTCTAGACTAAGCTGAAGCTCAAAACCGTGGAAACCATTTCAGTAAATTGAAAGGGTGGTCGACTGACGTGCTAAACCCCTGAATACACCACATCTGTATACGGCTTTACCCTTAGGCCTGCGACTAATGCAAGATCTCCTCTTCGTGTAATGAAAAATACAGTAGCAGGATGACACGATCAAGGCATGCAGTTATAGAGTATTGATTCAAGTTGTTTTACATAGGCGTATATGCTCAGTATAAGTCAGCGCTTTCTAACAGGCCCGTTCTATGTTGGGATTCTTATCTCTAAAAAAAAAAAAAAAAAAAAAGAAGAAAAAGCTTAAGAGATCTGCTCATGCACTCTCAAGATTAAAAGAATGAGGTAGCTATTAAGCGACGACCAAAAAGCTCCCGAGAAACACGTCTCAGACGTGACGATGGCAGAATCCTTTAGGGAAATCTTAAGACTAGCTCTTTAATCCTAGATTTGGGTCAGATCGGTAGGGATCCGACTTGGTGTTTTAATCCTAGAATTGAGATCTCGCCATGACATTGCATTGTACATAATACCTCATAGGTTTTGGGATTCAAAGCGTTATATTTTAATCCATAAAATTGTATTTAATTAGAGTTTTAGAAGCAATAACCTCCAATAATGCATGAGTTTAGTGCCAGGGTATAAGTGGACTCTGTAACCCCCCCCTCCCCCGTAGCTGTCCATCTATTGGTCACTTTTTTGAGGAGTCATATAATATTCAGCTTTAGAATATGACTATGACTTCTGAAGGTTTGCGATCCTTCCTGTAGAACAAGGTGTCAGAGAGGACGGCTGCAGCACAATGGTATTACGTTGACAAACGTAACCCGATGCTTTTATTTTTCAGAGGCCGTTTTCCCTGCCTCGCATTCTTTCAACACCAGAACAATAACTCGCACCAATCGGTGCATGAGAGATGCTTTGAATTTCAATTCTTGTAGCGTTTTCCATCCGCGAAGCCCACCCCTTTCCTTTGAGAAGAAACAAGACTTTTCAGTAACTCTGTGGCTGCGAAGTACTTACCGAAACGAACTTGACACTTGTTTGAAAAGCACTTTCTCTCTATGTACTGACTTGCACCATCATCATCATCATCATCATCATCATCATCATCACCATCCCGTCTTGAATACTGTGTTCTAAGAACCCTGTAATGCTCTTTGTGGGGATTTACTATCACCATTTATAAGCAAGTAGGCGTCTAGCAACATGAATATATGGGTTTAAAAAAATATGCATGACCTAGCAGAATAATGAATGATTTGTATTGCATGCAATAATCCAACTTTGTAATGTGAATGGGTGTAAATTAGGATACTGAAATGTTCATATCAGATGTTGTGTGGCAAGGTGACGACTTGGGGACGGTTGTTGGACACTACAGCAAGCATGTTAAAGTAGCTTTTGATCATCAGTTGTGGTTTTTACAGACTAGACAGCACCAAACAAAAAAAAAAAAAAAAGGAGAGTAGTTTTAAGTGTTTCTGCTCTCACCCTCTGTTGTGTCAAACACGACCATGGCAGTACTGCCGCAGCGCAGCTGAAAAACACAACCTTCGTCCCCATGAAAAAAACAAACAAACAAAACAAGACGCAAAAGCCGAGGTAAGAAGTTCGACGACATGACTGTGTTGAACGACTTTTCCACTGAGGAGGTGGACTGTGTAGAAACTATGCACTCCAGACGGAGGAAGTGGGCATGCTTATTATGTGTGAGCCTCTTGTCTGGTTTTGTATTAACTAAGAAAAAAAAAATGAATCTGTATCAGAAATTCAGCAATAAAATGCAGCATGGTGCCAACTGGATGGCTGGGTGTTACTTTTCCCTTACAGTCGGATCTGCTGCACGTCACTGCAGTAAGAGCAAAAGTCGAGAGCCTGCTTCGGCGAAGCTGAGAAAAAGAACCTTTTAATGACATCAAAACACCGAACACAGAAAAAAAGGACACTGAACACAAACTAGCCTACATGCAGCAGCAGATTGAAGAACACATGGTCCCGAATCCCAGAAAAAGGAACAGTCTCGACGGCTTGTGCACACTAATCGTACCATTCGCTGGTAAGACTCATGTCGTCCAGGCTGCTTATCAAGTAGGACATCTGATTTAACTGCTGCCGCACCTGCCGTCACAAGGAAAGAGCAGATTCGTTTGATGAGCTTATCTATTGCCCAGTTTGAATTTACAAAATCAAGTCAACCCGATTTGTGTGCAGTGGCAGACGGCTTTTACTGTTTCATATCTCTGGTGCCACGCACAGACATTCAAACTTATTTTTTATTATCTTTATCATCTACAATTATTGAACTTGTTTTTATTTTTTGGCCAGATCATGCCAAGCATATTAACCTGGTATTAATCATGACCATCGAGATAAAACAGTATTATTTTATTGTCTCACCTCATTAATGTTGTCTTTGAGGGGTTTCATATCAAAGGTGAGTGTGGACGCTTTCACCATTGAGCTGGTGTCGAGTATGTAACTGCAGAGACAAAAAGGGCAGCTTATAATGATTTATATGCTTTTAGCATCCATAGAATGAAAGCAAGTACTGTGCAAAAGCCTGAGGCCAACATGAGATTTGCTGTTTAAGCAAGAAACCACTTTTCCGGAAGGGGAACAGGGTGAAAAGGCTAAAATACGCTAAAGCGAACAAAGCTTGGAATTAAGATGAGTGGAAAAGCTGGAGAAGGCAGAAGACTTTAGCACAGTGCAGTAAACCAGTTGCTTGTGAAAAGCTGGATGGTTTCATCTCCAACCCGAGCTTTAAAAACATTTAAAAACAACGCTCATAAGGCCCGCGTTTATTTTAGCAACTCCAGACAGCTGTAAACCTGTACACAAAGGGTCAATATGCTTGTGTGCTCAGCAGACAGGGCTCACCAGTTGCTGTTTGCTTTGTAGAGGAGAAAGAGGGAGCGAACCATGTCCAAATGTGATGGAGACGAGTGAATGATTTTGCCCACAGCAGATTGGCAGGCGCGACATTTGAGAGAACTGTGGATGCTGAAAGTAAACAAGAGAAGTGGCAAAATATTCCTTAACGACACTCAAAGTGTTATACGGAGGTATGATCAATGCAATTGCAATCTTCCTCATATAAAAAAAAAACGTTATTTGAAGTTGTCAGAAAGCAAATCACCAATCAGCCATTGCCCCTTCTTGAGTCCACTCCACTTCACCGCTGATGACAACATCACTGGTTACTTCTGAAGAGAGACGAGCAGAAGTGTCAACGTGTGTGCAATATGTAGTGTAGGGCTGGGATGCACAATCGAAGCAGCATCAATAACAATGGAGCATGATACATTCTCACGTGTGATATGTTGTGGATACACCACCAACCAGCTGTTTCATAACATGTAAGATTAACTTGAATTTTTAAAAAATATATTTTGACTTTTGTAATTTAAGCAGCACACTCTCCTCATTTAAGCCTAATATATCATTTTAAGACTATGTAGCAGATTTTCAGATTGCTTGTATGATGAAATCATCATTTTATCAGAAACATAATGTTAGAAAATGTACTGATTAGTATCATAGTACTAATACTACTACTACTAATAATAATAATAACATTAACAATACGTGAAAAATTACCAACATCCAAAACACTCAAACAACTCTTGAATTGTTTTCTGAGTCGACAATCAATCGGTTAGAGATGTAGCGAACTTACTTATGCAAATAATCGCGTCTATGGACGTCATCTCCCCACAGATGCCGAAGGAGTCTCCCAGGACAGTGTTGCATTGAGCACAGTGGAGTGTCAGGAGGATCGGCTGGTGCCAGTACCCTGCCCATCTGGTTACGTCTGCATCGTCGTCACGTTGCAATAACAGGCTTTCATTATATTCCATTTGGGGGAAGTTTGCCTGCGAATTTGAACTCCGCACCAAAAAGCAGGGCGTCTTGTTCTGCAGTTGGATCTCCTCGTGCTCCTGTTTATCTCTGCGTAATACCGCCACCGCCTGGGGTAATGTGAGAAACGTCAGTATTAACAACAAGCCCAACAAAACAGCCGCGAACACGTCATGTAAACAAGCTGGTAAATTCCTAATTTAAATAATTCCAAAAATAATAATTCGCCGTAAGCGTCGAAGTCAAGTAAGCGTTAGCAGATCGCGAATGGACGAGCTTTTTAAAAAAGGGAAATTCACCTTCACGTTTATTGGCTTGGCGCACATCCGGTCACACCCAGGAGCCAATCAGATGGCCGCAGCTGCTGTTTGTTTGAATCGGAGGCAATTTCAACCGTCAGGCGCCGCCACGGCTCACATCGAAACGGAACGCGTGTGTGCTGATTTCCATTCAATAACGCGAATAAACTAACGCATCGACATGGACCTGGACTCCATGAAATACGCGGAGCTGCGAAATCTCGCCAAGGAGCTCGGGCTCAAGGCAAACATGAAGGTAACGGAGCTGCACTCTTAAAATGAACCGAGCAATAGCGTGGTGTTTTTTCTGAATGATAGCTTGTCGGGACCCGCCAGACTTTAACGGTATCTGTAAGCTAACGTTTGTTTTTCTATGCAATCGGGAAGGTTAAACTTCACGTACTTTTTTTCTAAAACAGGCCGACAAACTGCTGAAATTGCTCAAGCAGCATTACCAACAAGAAAATAACAACAAAGAGGAAGAGCAGGTAATTTACCCCAGGTCTTCGATACTGTTTCGTTTCCTTTTTAACAAAGCCTCAAAAAAATGGCTTCGTTAAAAAGGAATCTCTTCTTGTTTCCCAGGCACGAGATATGGATGAAGCTGCTGTCCAGGAAGACAGAGATACAGGACGAGGCAGTCCTCGGGAAAATAAAGAAGAAGGTTCCAGCTCCGCTGTGTTTGTGAACACACGTCGGGGCAGAAGAAACGGTACCAAGAGAAAGATCTCCCATCCTGCAACAGAGACCGAGGGTGATGCCGAGCTACCTCCAGCTGCTGCAGAGGTAGTACACGTCACAGCATGCCCAGCACCAATACGTCACAGTAGCACATGTACAACTAAATTGCATCTAACAAGAACATTTTATACAATAATAAAAAAAAAATCCTGGTTGCATCCCAGCACACGTTTTGGTTTATGTGTACACCCGCTCCCCATTGGTGCAAACATGCAATGTTGTACTAGAAACTCCATCCATGGGCTTACAGCATCAATGCCTTGTATCCAGGAGGATTAAAGACTTAAATACCTGTTATTCCTTCAAGGAAGACACCAAAGTGGCTGCATCTGCAGCACCCGGTGGCATTAGGGGTGCAAAGAAGAGAAAAGTGTCTCCTGTCAAAGATTCTTCCCAAACTGAACCCGAGCCCCCTAAGAAGCCCCAGGCTGCTGGCAGTGAGCAGCGAAAGGAGGAGGTTGACATCAAGAATGAAGCACCTGTGCATGGGGATGCAGGTTCGTATCACTGGTGGTTAAAGTACATGCAGACTTGTAGCTATTTCTACTGCCTGGTTGCTTCTGAAGGCAAACACAGTGCCACTGTATTCCGTCAGTCATTTTAAATCTCTTTGTCCAGGAAAAGCAAATAAAGTGGCCAAAGCTGGTAAAATCCCTCGTCTCCAGCAGAGGAACAAGCAGCTGTTGAAGCCTGTCACTCCAAGTAAGTTGGTTGTTTTCTCTCTTTTTTTTTTCTCCCCTCATCCAGTCTCCTCCTCGGAGACCACATAACAGAAATGATTTGGTTTTCAACCAGTCAATCAATTACATGTTTTCTGTAAATGATGTCTCTTCTGTAGACTTCAAAAAACTCCACGAGGCACATTTTAACAAGATGGAGTCCATCGACTCCTACGTCCAGCGGAAGACCAAGCAGATGGAGACGTACAGAGATTCAGTTAAAGAACTGAAGGTACTCGGAATCTCTGAACCAGTCTCGACTGTCTTTATTCAGAAATTAAACCTACTTTTGTGTTTGCTGTTTTTTTGTTTTTTTTAAAAATCCCATCCATTTTCCGTTTTAGAAACTCTCCGACAAAACTAAACTGCAGCATGTTGACGTGAAATCCCAAGCGGTGAGTATCATCCCCGGTCATCCGTAATTGTACAGACACTACAACCGCAGTCAAGTTGACCAGTGTGCATCTGTTCTACAGAAGGCAAATCATGCTTCTCTGTTCAGCCCTGTTCCGCTGAATAAGAGACAAGCTGGTGACAAACGGAGAAACACTGTGCTCTCTGCCAGTAAACCTGCTGGGAAGGAAGACGCTCCATTCAGACCGTCCGTCCTTTCCACTCGCAGGATCAATGTTCGGTGAGTTACTTTCTCTTCCTCTGGGTTTGACCAGGAGAAGAAATTGCTTCAGTAACTAAACACTGTTCCACTACATAAGTAGTAACTTTTAAGATATAAAGAACCATTTTGTTGGGTGTGCGGAGTTCGTAAATTGGTACTGACAGGCTGGTAAAGCGTTGGACCTCACGGCCACTCCGTTGCTGACCTTCAAAAAAATGATGTACTACTTCCATACTTAATGTGGCACTACAACAACCAAACTGGTTTGTGTGCAGCTTCTCAGAAGCCACTCCTGACAACGAGTATAAAATGTCCTTGGTGAAGACGCCGGCACGGATGTCACCCTGTGTGGCCTCGAGCACCCCGCAAAAAACAACCACGGCCGCATTGAAGACCAACAATGTGAAGACTTCAGTTTTCTCTGCCACAAAAACTCCAGGTACCTTTACATAAAATCTTTGCACTGATATCCGAATTTAGATATGTGTACAGTAGATGTGATTAAAGTAGGTAAATTAAAATACATTTTCCTTTTTTAATTCCACAGCGCCATTTGTTTTCACTGGCAACACCAGTACTTCAGCAACTCCTGGAACACAAAAGAAGTCGACCTTTGATCTGAAGGCGAGTCTGTCTCGTCCCACTCTCCTACAAGCCTCATAAAGGTACCTTTTTTTTTTTTTTTCCATTTCCATTTTTAACTGAAGTATAGTTTACTAGACAATCAAAACCCTGATGTATTTTATTTTATCTTTAGGTAAGCTGAAGCCCTTTGGAGAAACCAATGAGAACCCAGCAACGGCATTGAACAAGTCAGCGAACTCAAACACGCATCAGAAAAATTATAAACAGCACCAAGTCCAAACAAGGTACGTCCAAAATGAAAAACATCTATCGTCTGATATTGATTTGTCTCCCATGACAGTAAAAACCCCTGCAACATCAGTCTCATATGCACTTTTCCGTTTCTTACTTTTAGGGAGGACAGGAGAGCAAAGCAAATTACAGACCGGAAGCAGAAGAAAGAGAATATGCTTGGGGCAAGGAGAGGCCTCGTCATGATGTAAAAATATCGCGCTTGTTCCTAGACATTTGTACAGCCTGTTGTTCCAGTGTAAATATTTTGTCGTCTGCAGCTTACGAGTTAATTTCTGCTGTCTCTTTTAGCCTGTTGTTAGGAAAGTAGAAAGACTTTTATCACTTCCTCTAACCTACTGGGCAGTGTTTTTAGGTTTGACTGATGCATTTGTTGTAACACTTTTTTAGCTCTGAATGATGCGTATGTTTTTTTTATATGAGGATTATTGTCCTGGTTTGCTTTGAAATATGTGATTTTGTTCTTAAAGATTTGACATGCTATGTTTTTTGGGAAAAAAACTGATAAAGACATTGATGCAAAAAACTTCTGTTGTCTGCATTCTACCATTAAATTGGCGATTGCCATTTTCCAAAGTGTAGTGTTTTCTTTTGGGATTTTTTTTTAGAAAATATAACAGAAAACATTAAAGAATTCATTTCAGAAAATATTTTTTAATGTCAGCGGAACACGTGTCTTGGTAAATGTCCTGTAGTTGAAAGGTCTCAGATGTCAGAGTTAAGCATGTACTTGAAAGATACTTCTGAACTTTTGCTCTATGTATAGGTGGGGTGTGATTGGTTGTTTTTTTTACAAATGGTATTAATGATAGTTCATCCGCAGTTCTTGCAGCTGTCAAACTTCAGGATTCCTCTTGTACGTCTCGTAGGCAAACTCCTCCGTGTGCGCATAATCTTTGCAGACGCCAATGAAATCGATCTCCAGCTGGAACGGACCGTCCGCTTTATCTCCCAAAGTAAATCCAATGGTGTTAATCTGCGAATACAACCGCATGTAGCTGATGAAACTAAACAAGGTGCATATGGTGAACGAAATGCATTGGAATGTTTCAGTTCCATCTGCAGGGATGATGCAAATGTACTAAACCGTTCTACCTTGTCCAGCCAGAGAGGATGCTGATCATCTTGGATCCTCCCACGATGTGTAAGGAAGAACTTGGAGAAAGGTATCTGGAAGTAAGTGACACTTAAGCATAAGAATCACTGCTTACTCTACAAGTGAAAACACGGTAAATGCAGTTAATTTAGACAGACATCAATTCACGTACTGTACATCTGAGCAGAATCAACATGATAGACATAACATTTATAAGACTTTAAAATATTTTTTTTGCCTTGAGACATTATACCTTGACGTCTTGCCAGTAGGGCCCTCCTCTGGTATACAGAAAGTAGCTGTATATGTCGTCTTTCTGGTGGGCAAAGTACGTTTCTGTTGCGATGTTGACCATCCACGGGCGCCCGTCGCCACGCACCCGCAAATGCAGGGTGTTGAAGCTGGACCAGTCATAGTGCTTCTTCCTATCAAACGAAGCCTAGGAGAGACAGGGCGGTTACCTTTCAGTGCAGATGCAGTTTTAAGGACAGGTGAGAATTTCCAGGCTGCAAAAGGGGTCTGTAAAATCAGCTGGTGCATTGTGAGTTTGGAATGATTACACATATCTCTCTGTAAACACCTGGTCTGCATTTTTGGTTACTTGCCAATGACTTGGTGAGTAGTAGGAAAAGTTACGCAATTATCAATATCTCTATAAACATCTGTTCATTTGTAGAAAATGATCTGTTAAATTGTCTGAGTTTTTCACAAAAAAATCTTTTAAATGAATATGGTGAAATATGTGATTAACGATGATTTCCAAGCTTTTTCTGCTGGATAGAGAAAATAATCCCAGCTACAAACAATTGCAGCATCATATGACTGAGAAAAGAACAGGAGGGTACTAACTAGTGGTTGTTTTGAACGCATGGTGCAGTAGCCACTGTAGCGTGTTTCTCCGTCCCTTGGAGGGGTTGAGCTCAAAGTCCCATACAGAAAACATGTATTGTTTTTGCCAAGCTTCAAGTAAGCTTCACTTTGGCCTCCTATCTCATGATCTGAGGACACCGTCCACTGCTCCAGGCTCTCTGGACCTCTGAACTCCCACACCACTCTGTTCTGCTCCAGCATGTGCTCAAGAATGGGTTTTCCCTCTGGACCGACCCAGCGATCGGAAAACTCTGTTTTCAGCAGCGTGAAATGCTTCTTTATTCCCTCCAAACCCTTTACGAAGTCAAACTTAATCTTCTGCCATGGAAACTTGTTTTCTTTGGGCTGGCCGGGCCGTCTGTATTCACCCTGGATCACTGCTCTTCTGGGCACAGTGAGAGGGCAGACGGCAGGGTGGAGCAGCTGCTGGTGGTGGACAGAGCTCAGCAGCCTTAGCGGAGGGAGACGTGCGATCTTTGGCAGGGACATTTCAGTGTTGATCTGGATGATTCACTGCTGGGGTACATCGGAAAATGTTGTAGTTACACCTGAGTTACATGGTGACAATGAGTAATTAATATGAAGTTTGTCAGATTAAAAAAGAAAAGAAAAGAAGATAAGATAAATAAAATAATAAGATAAAATTGTATTCAATGACTTAATAGGATGTGATCAATATGAATGTTGTATTCCAATCTATTGCAGTTGTGGTACTGTTGAATTCACATATAAAGAGTAAAGCAGTTTCTTGCTTATCTTCGATTTACCATCGTATTTAATTAAGAAGACTAAGCCTTAATTTCGACACATCCACTGAATAAATGATTTATACAGTTATAGGGTAATAATAAAGAAAACAGTCGCTAGTTACAGCTCGGTGTAAGAGTAGCTACATTAAAAAAAGGCTGAAATGCACAGCTTATGTTGCCATACATTACGATGACTAGGCTTTATGTTATTCTGCAGATATACGTACGATACATTGAATAGTGTCTGGCATGCTCCGTTTCCACTTACTCTGGCCATGCTGCACCGGGTTACACGGCTCAGTTTGTGTTTAAGATCACGACACGTTGAAGATATCTTTTTACAGCACTGTTGTAAATTAGAAACAACTATTTCACGGCTCTTATACACTCGCTTACGAATTCAAGGTTGTCCGTCCACAAGGTTCACACAGGAAACCCGACCGACGCGCCTGGGCTGCGTTCAGCACACATTCATGTTGAAATGCAGCACAGTGAAGGCAGTGAGACACAGCTGCAAAACAGTCGCAGATTGAATCGTTGTAGTTCCTGAATGCACCTTGAGTGTACCGAAGATTGCGGTCCTCACTGATACAGTCACTTTAGATATTTTGTTCCCACCTCGGCTAACTATCTATACCATTCTATTGTTTCTCATTTTCGACGAATCAATAACATTACACGAGAAACAAGAGCATAAATGTGGATTTTATCTCACTAACGGAGATCTAGAATCCAGTGGCAAACGTAGTGCCAATAAGGGTGCGCATGCTCAGTAGTGCCTTTGTGTGGCTGACTGCAGAGCCAACTAGCTAGGTAGCAGCAGCCGCTAGCTTCAAACAGTTAGACGACACAGAGGTAGCTAGCAGGTTAGCCGCACAGCTAATCATGGTGAACGTAAAGAAGCGGAAAGGTCGAGTCGTGATTGACTCAGACTCCGAAGACAGTGCTAGTGACGATAATTTAGATCAGGTATGTGCGCATTTTTCTGACTTTGATACCAGTGATAGCTTCTGAAGTTGCTAACAGTTGAGGGTGAAGCTAACGTATGCTAACTGACTGCGCTGTGTTTTGGCCTCGATGAGAGGAGGCCTGTCTTATACACAATTTCCCCCCTTTCTGAGGAAACACGCTTTTCCCCAAGACGAACCAATTGTGAAGGGTTTCTCAAATGCATCTGTGAGATATTCAGCCCCGAGTGAAATGTCCGAGGTTGCATATAAATCAATGTTTAGCACCAGGCAGCTAAGTTATGCTAATGGAAAGGTTACATTCCGAGAGATGCACTCGACGCTTGCAGTCGTGTTATGTTGCCACGAAAATATCGCGCCATAGGCCCTTTTACTGGTTTCGAGTAGTAAGCTGCTCGGGGGATGTGTTTGGTGGACGTTCGACCAAACGAGAATGGGGCATGTTTGCACAAAGTGAAACTGTAGTGGAGCCGCACTTGATTTAGATCGTAGAACCTTATCTCCTGAATGACGTCAGTGAGCTTGACTGCTATATCGGTGTTGTTGTCAAACAAGCGCTGGCAGGTTGACTGAGGAGCTGCACAGTGTAACATGCAAGCCTGAAAACCTGCGCAGGACTGCAGCTCCAAAAACTCTGATCGCCACTAAACTCATTTTACCTGACTGTACGCTAGTTGACGCTCAGAAAACACACATGCAACGAATAATAGATGACCAGAGGAGGCGAGAAGAGCCCGAGTTTCTCAGGTCACCAGTGGATTTTTCGTTCGTTTGATATTGCCAGTAAATTCCAGTTGATTTCGATAACGCATGCCCATGCAATGAATAACCAATGGCCAGAAGATGCTCAAACCATGGGTTTTTGTTGTGTCTTAAGAGAACTCTGCAGATGTCTTTTGAGTTCACAGTGATGAAGCCAAGATATTTTTGTAGTATATTAAATGTTTATTTACGACTTGTGATTGTAAAGTAGTGGTCCAATGTTTTCCAATCTAACCCTAGCACGGATAGGTTGCTTACCGGTGTTCACTTTTTTCACTTTACTCAATTCTAAAATCTGTAAATGTCACCGTGTGCAACTAATCACAATTATATTTATGAAAGGTAACGTGAGGCCATGGATTGCTGTGGCACTATAAATTCAGAGCTCCTTAATGGAGTGTTTCTGAAAGCAGAGAATCTGAATATTATGATGAAGAGGTCAAATAAAGTGTATTTAATGTGGATTGGTTACATGGCTGACTCTTATTAGGCTAAAATAATAAGCTCAGCATTGTGTTGATAGAGTACAATGGAGTTAGTCTGCACTGTTGCTTTTCCACATTCATAGAGCAGAGAAGGATGCAGCCACTTGCTTTCTTGCTTTCATTGTTCATTCAGGCCCTGTTTAGAGCTGGTGTCCTCAATTACAGTTGCACAGAGTGCAGTTGAGACTAATCGCTGCTCACACTATCATCGCAAAGTGTTTTGATGACCACTTACAATAAGATTATGCTTCTTTGCACACGTCGTGCACATTTTACCTGTGGGGGAAACTACCTGCACTGCTCGTCAGGAATAGTTGTGGTTTCATTTGGAATCTTGCCACAGGCGCATACTTCAGGGCCCTGTCTCAATGTATCACTTGTGTGTGGGAGGTGTGCTCTGCTATATGCAAACTGCAAACGCAGCTATTCAGTTCCTCAAATATGACCATATTCACACTGTATGAGGTCATATGCATCTCACTTCCGAATGTGGCTTGTGGCAGTGGATCCCAGTGCATCGCCCGATGCAGTTTTGGTTCATGCACACCTGTATTTAAAGATGTCCACTCATGATGCAGATGAGCAAGGCTACAGTTACAGGATTTTTTTTTTTTTTTTTTGCAGACGTTCTTTTTGAACTGCCTCACTTTGTTCTTCTTTTCAGGAGCTGTTGTCATTGGCAAAGAGGAAGAGGGTTGATTCAGGTGAGCAGGAAGAGCCGGTTAGCAAACCTGCTGCTTCTACAGACTCCGAGACATCTGACAGTGACGATGAGGTATGACAGTCATGGTATTTTCTTTAAAAGATGTTGCTCCTTTCAGCTGGGGGATGTACAACATGTTGAAAATACAGTTTAAAGATTCATAGAGCTCTGGATTTTATCAGACACAGGAGAACTGGCAACCATTCTTGGCCAGTTTCAGTTATTTGATAACCAAAAGTAATTTGTTTTGTTCCTTTGTCTAGTGGACTGTGGGTGGCACCAAAGGCAAAAAGAAGGTTAAGCAAGGGAAAGGGTCTGAGAAGAAGAATGCTACAAAGAAGAAGGTTAATAAAGCAACTGCGTCTGGCAGCTCCGATGGAGACAGCTCCGCCGAGAGCTCTGCACCTGAGGAGGGTACGTGTCTGCATGCGTGCACATGGGGAACGCATTTTATCTTTCTTTTTTACTCCTTCTTTTTCCCTCTTCACAAGCTTCATCAGGGGACCAGAGCAGTTAATCATTTTATCCCAGAAAAGCCAAAACTGCTCCAGTGGCTTAAGTGAGCACGCATGAGAATGGTTTGTGGAAGTTGTGCAGATTTCACACAACAACCTCCCACAACCACACGTCCTCACGTTGATGGCATCTCGCAGAAAGTGCAAAGCGGAATGACCAGACATATACCGAACTGTAGAATCCAGTGTTATGACCTGGGATATTTTAGGTGGCTGGGATTAGGTGACTCATTCACTCATCTCCTTTATCCCAGCTGGCACACGGCGTAGCATCCAAGCTGCTGTTTGTTTATTTGGGTTACACTGTCCTGCATTAGGTCCACATGAATATGGAAAAAATGGAAAAGTCTCTGGGGAAACATTCTGGAAATCTGGTCCAAATCCGGTACATGCATCAAGATGCTAAAGATATGCTTTGGAAGAAAGAGACTCTCTTTTATTGCTTTCATGAGTTTTAACAAAATAAAACGCTGTTAAATATTAGCAGCTCTTCAAAATATAAAACAGCTCCAGACAATAACAAAAAAAATCGATGTGTATTTTATGTTGATGCTTTATCATATTAGTCATGCTGAAAGAAGTTATTGTGATTTGGTGAATGCATCTGAAACATCACAATGAGCCCCTTCTTAAATTTTCAAAATGCCAACACATAATGTTTCAGGACAAATGAAAATTGATGTAGACAGAGTGCCGCATGGAAAAATAAAGGAAGAGAATGTGGTCTCTGAGACCAAATTACAGAAGGGCTCAGAACATCCCAACTCTCGTTATTTATCTCTGAGTATGAACTCAAGGCCGGTGACTGATTCCCGTTTGTGTCAACGGATTGCTCTTCATCAGGCGAGGTGTCCGATTCAGAGAGCAACAGCTCGTCCTCCAGCTCAGACTCGGACTCCTCCGAGGACGAGGTGTTCAGGGACGGATACGACGACGACCTGATGGGAGACGCGGAGGACAGAGCTCGTCTGGAGCAGATGACGGAGAAGGAGAGAGAGCAAGAGCTGTTCAACAGAATCGAGAAAAGAGAGGTGCTAAAGAGACGGTGAGTGGCGGTAATTTAGTTTTTTATCCAAACATTGGGCAAAAAGATATAGCTAAAACAATAACTGAAAGAAAACATCAAATGCATTCTCCCTCAGCAGCCCTGCAGTGAAATACAAAAACACTGATGCACTGGCCAGAGTCTGGCATTCCCCCACCGCCGCATGTGAGCTCACTGTATATTCATTCAAGACGTTTGTGTCTGACAGGTTTGAAATAAAGAAGAAGCTGAAAACGGCAAAGAAGAAAGAGAAAGAGGAGAAGAAGAAGAAGCAGGAGGAAGAACAAGAAAAAAGGAAGCAATCTCAGGTTCAAGATACACAAGTGGTGAGTCTGGGTTCACGGACGTCAACACTTTTTGGACATATTAGAATAATGTGGAAACTTTTGAGAGTTTGTGATAAAGATTAAATTCCAGTATACAGTCTTCTCTGCACAAAACTATTGCGTGTGACTATGAGGTCCAACCCTCTCCAGGTCATGTCACACAACAAGGAGAGACGATCCAAGCGCGATGAGAAACTTGACAAAAAGTCCCAGGCCATGGAAGAGCTAAAAGCTGAGCGTGAGAAGAAGAAAAACAAAACAGGTGCGTGTTTTCACTTGTTTGGGACGTGATCGCTGCGACAGTTCGTTCAGCGCTAAATGCTGATTCTTCCTCTCTTTGGTGAGCAGCGGAGCTGCTGGCCAAGCGTCTGCCCCTGAGGGCGGTGGACGTTTATTCTGACGACGAAGAGGAGGACGAGGAAGACGACGACAAGTCGTCAGTCAAAAGCGATCGGAGTTCGCGCTCATCGTCGTATGACGACGACGAGTAAGTATCCCCGTCTTCGTTGCAATCAAGCAATAAAAGATTCATCATTCCTCATGTTTCATCTCAACCTCAACGCTGTGTTCCCGCAAACAGAAAAGAGGAGACTCCACCAAAGTCGCAGCCTGTTTCACTGCCGGATGAGCTCAACAGGATCCGCCTGTCCAGAAACAAGCTGGAGCGCTGGTGCCACATGCCCTTCTTTGCTAAGACCGTGACCGGCTGCTTTGTGAGGATAGGGATCGGCAACAACAGCAGTAAACCAGTGTATCGGGTGAGCTTGGATGGCGCTCAGCAATGTCCCCCGAGACACTTCAGAAACAGATTTAATTAAACATAGGGGGTGATGGGTGACGTTTGATTTGATTTTAGTCCTCCTTTGTTGTTGAAAGGTCGCTGAAATTGTGGATGTGGTGGAGACGGCGAAGGTTTACCAACTTGGATCGACGCGAACCAACAAGGGATTACAATTAAGGTAGGTATTCAGTTACTTCTACTTTATACAAGGCGAAGTAGGTCATGAAGAATCAGTTAACGAACCGTCTCCGCCATCATCACTGCTCCCTAAAAATGCGCTCTCTTGATGTCGCGTCTCTTCCTCAGGCATGGCGGTGACACGCGGGTTTTCAGGCTTGAGTTTGTTTCAAATCAGGAGTTTACAGAAAGCGAGTTCATGAAGTGGAAGGAGGCGGTAAGTGGACGAAAGCAGAGGGAAGATCGAACAAGGGAAAACATGTAAAAAAAAAAAAAATCAGAGAACGGGAACAATCGTAAACATTTGGTGTCGAATCTCCCCTTCGCAGATGATGGGCGCTGGGATGCAAGTCCCAACTCTGGATGAAATCACCAAAAAGGAGCAGTCCATCAAAGAGGCTCTGAACTACAAGTTCAATGACAAAGACATAGAGGATGTAAGTCAACGTGTTCCCGTGTGCGTCACGCTTGTGACACGGAGGAACAAAGACATTTTTATTTGTGTTGGTTTTTTTTCTTTGGCGCAGATTGTTAAAGAGAAGGACAGATTCCGAAAGCACCACCGAATTACGCCATGAAGAAGACGCAGCTACTCAAAGATAAGGTAAATGAAATCACGCAGCAGCAGCGGTCTTATTCAGACCCTGGTAAAGTCATCTACTAAAGATGCGATGGTCGATTCACTGAATCTATGAGCAAATAACCACCCCGGTAACATTTGCCCATACACACAAATCATTACGACAAATATCACAGATTTGCCCTAGAATGTGTAGAAACTGTAAATACGCAAGCGCCTGTTTCCGTCTGTCAGGCTCTTACCGTTGTTCCCCCTCGTCTGTTTTGATTCAAGGCCATGGCAGAAGAGAGCGGAGACGGCGAGAAAGTGAAAGTGATCCAGGATGAGCTGAACGAGCTGGAGGAAAGGGCCGAAGCCCTGGACAGACAGAGGACCAAGAACATCTCTGCCATCAGGTACACGCGCCACGCTTATTTCATGACAACACTTTAGTGTATTTTCATTTTTAATAGGATAGGAATTTGTGTTGGAGGTAAATTTTTGTTGTCCTGACAGAATTCTTTTTAAATCTTTTATCATCCAGCTACATTAATCAGAGGAACAGAAGCTGGAATATCGTTGAATCCGAGAAAGCACTGGTGGTAAGCGTCCAACTCTTTCGACACATCTTTTTTTTATGCATCTGCTTTGTCCCACGGGATGAGTTTTAATATCAAGACCGGGATGAAAAGAATTGGATAGGAATTGAAAAATTGTAACAAGATTACTGGTTGAATATCGGCCCGTTCATACGAGCGCTGTGCTGTTATTGATTCGTTCGAGGAAAACCAAGTTCACATCCTGCAGTTTCTGTTTGCAGCGAAGGGTGTGGTACGCGTTCAACAAAAACTGTTACTGAAGGGGAGGGTTCCTCCTTTACCAATCAGCCGTGTCGTCTGGGAGCAATTCTCTTTTGTCAGTAGTCACAATATGATACAGTTACTATCCTCCGACCTCTGAAAAAATTGCCACACATCAGATATTCTTCTGATGTGGCGGCGCTCCAGTGTGAAAGTGTTCAGGCCGTTATCAGCAGTGTCTGTGCGGAGGTGAGTCTCCGTAAGTCCCTGAAAGTCCACACAACATTGCTCCAGACATTACTCCATTTAAAAAAAAAAAAAAAAAAAGAGGTTACAAACCCGTTGAATGTTTTGGAAAAAATCCTCGTTAACTATTGGTCGTGCTGCACGACTGATCAGTATAAATCAGACAGCTGTCCAAGCTTATTTTTTTCCCCCTGTTCTCTCACAGGCTGAAGGACAAAATGCCAAAAACCAACAAATGGACCCCTTCACACGCAGACAGTGCAAACCCACCATGGTGTCAAATGTAAGATCCCGAGCATTTTTGCACGTCCAAATTTAATTCAACACAGTTGAACATGAGCTCGACAATCCGATCTCTTATTTTGCTCCTCCTGGTCCTGCAGGCCCGAGACCCGTCAGTCCACGCGGCTATCCTCGCTCATCTCAACCAGAAGTACGGCTCTGGGTCAACACCAGATCCTTCCAGCGCAGAGAAGAACAAACTGGTGAGCAGGACACTCCCTGTACTCTCAATAAAACCCTGGCGCGTTCCACGTCTTTCGCTGGAGTTTGTTCTGGGCAGGTGGAAAGGATGCCGAATCCTTGTTGTCGTCCTGTTCCAGCGAAATGTCGCGCAAACAAGAAACTGCTTGCTTGTTAAACTGTTGGTGCACTTAAAAAAAAAATAGAATAGAATCTTTCAGTAACTTTTTTCTGAAACAGCAAGCTGCATTGTAGTGCATGTTGTAAGCTCTCAGAAAATGAGTGAACTTGGTTTGTAAGACGTTTTTTTGTTTCTCTGTTCTAGGGACAAGCAAACCCAAAAGACAAAGACGTCCCCAAGCCAACCACTGACCTCTCAGAGGACTTGTTTAAAGTTCACGATTTTGACGTTAAGATCGACCTACAGGTTCCCAATGCAGGTGAGAGGACTTTTCCAATCCGTATTGCGGTTCTGACAGTTTTAAGATTCGCCGTGACACTTCGTGGTCGTTTGTGTCCATCACGGGCAAAAACAGACGCAGTGATTGTTGCGTTTGTGTTCTGCAGAGGCAAAGTCTCTGTCCGTGAGCTCTAACGCGCTGCCGGTGAAGGACGGCGCCCCCCGCAGGTCCCTCAACCTGGAGGACTACAAGAAGAGGAGGGGGCTGATCTAACGTGGCCGGTCTGTCCTTCAGAAACCACATTGCATGTGTAATTGGCTGTGCAGGAGAGAGTGTGTGTGTGTGTGTGTGTTGAGAGAATGTGCGAGTGTGCGCGCGGGTGAATGAGTCCAGGAGGATGTGCGTTCGAATGTTGATGCAACAGACTGTCTATCCAAACACAGAGGAAATACTGATTGAGCGAAGACAACACTCTTCTCAAAGGATCTCTCTCAGAAGAAACGTGTCCAGATATTTGTTGTTTTGTTATTTTTCGCGTAATCACACACAAACTCGTATACTGAGTTTTATTTTTTATGTATTTAACTCCTCTCCCCCTCTTTTGGATCTTATGGAGCCCACTCCTTTTTTTTTTTTTTTTTTTTTTTTTTGTTTCCTCTGAAAAGGACACAGCGCTTGCGGATTATTACTTTGAACAAAGACGACACTAATTTAGATGACTTAGATTGTTGAGGCATTTTCAAATTACTGGGCCGACACCCCCCCCACCCCACCCCCGCCCAAAACAAAAACAAAAAGTGCGATCATCTGCCCTTGTGGTCCATCCTAAATTTGAACAGCCTCTTGTATTTTTGCGGAGCGTAGATGATCACCATCTCTGACTCGACAGCGATGCCAGCTCCCCATGACCAATGTGAAGAGTACACGTTCAGTACATTTTTAAGTCTTTGAAACAACCTGATTTAGGAAGAACCCTTTTTTATGGCTGGTCTGGTTATAAAACTTATGCTTCATCTCTGTTATCTCTTGGTTGTTTGTTCATGGGATAACTCCCTTGCCCTTAACTCCCAGAGCAGATTCTACGTGTTATTGATTGTGTCCATAGTCAGTTCCTGTATTGATGTGGCATGCCATGTAAATATGCATTTTGGAGTGAGTGCGGAAAAAATAAAGAGGCACTGTTTCATAACTCCTGCGTCATTTTTCCTCTTTTTGTAATCTAACGGTGAGACTGCAGCGACACAAGCCAAGATGTCATTTTCTTTGCAGTCTTTTTAAAATTTAATCATTTTTTATTTTAATCGTGTAATGTAATTAAGTACCTTTTTTGTGTATGTTCCTGTTTCATTTTAACACAAGCTCAAGTATGTTTTAAGCAACTATAAAATAAATGGGTGAACGATTGTATTGCAGACAGTCTAGTACCTATTCTACCACTGTAAATTCCAAGGTAATTTGAATTCCTTTATATACCACTGGGAAGCATTGGAAATTTCCCCTGGGTATCAATAATGTCTTACCTTAACCTTTGATAACACATCATAATTATTTGTTCATTTCAGTACATATTGTATGAGTAATCAGAATCTGCAAAGTAACTGCAGCTAAATTAATAAAATGTAGTGGGACAAAAGGAGCATAAATTGAAACACTCAAAACAAAAATAAATAAAAATACATGTACATCTCAATTGTACTAGAGTAAATGTGGTTACTTTCCACCCCTGCTTGTACAGTATTTGTACTTTCATATGAGTAGACTAACATGCAGGGGGCGGGCCCATTGGTTCATTTTTGCTCAGGCCTTTCCGAGGGCGCTCTGTTGTTGGGTCCTTGCCAGCAACGCTTCCTGGTCCACGTATCAAGAAGCTCGCTAACATCACCTGTGACAGATAATGACATTTGACCGTGTTTATCCAAGCTGTTTTTCCTTTTCGTGCTCGCCCGTTCAGCCCCGGCGATAGCCCGGTGACCGGAGACATTCTTAGATTTGGACGTCGTTTCACACGGTACGTTAGACGCTTCCTTTTAGCAACCAGCTAGCTCGTTAGCCTTAGCGATGATGGAGTTAATGTTGAACCAACTGTGTTTACACTAATTTAATGATGACGGGGGCTCAGCTGCTCATGACTTCTGTGATAACTCCTTCATTTCCATGTATCTTAGCAAGAAATAATGAGCTGACGGTATATTAATGTAAGTAGCCGACTTGGACTCTGTTGTGAGATGGTGTTAGCATGTTAGCAGTCCAGAAATTGTGCATAAACAGGGGAGTTTTAATTCCTCAGTCCAGTGTCGGGCTGTTCACAATGACTGGAAGATTGTGAACCTCAACTATGGCTCTGATTAAATCTTAACCGTTAACTATGTGCCGCCTGTTGTTCTCCCCCTTACTGTGAAAGGAGTAACAGGAACAGAATCTGCTCCTGCAAGCATGAAAAGGCTTTCGAAGAAATTATATGCCAGTTAATGTAATGTACAGTTAGATGAACTGGAAATAGATAAGAAGAACCGCATGCATGAAGCAGATTGGGACTTGGCATGTTATAAGACCCAGACACAGTCAATAATTCTCTGCTATGAGTAAGAATAAGTGTCTTTGGTTGCCACTTCATCATGAATCACTGACATCATATGGACACATATTTTGTTTTGGATTACTCCCTTTATTTATTCTGGATAGTTTCACTAAGAGCCAAGTTCTCTTCACAAGGAACGCCCTCATCACACTCAAACCTCGTAGCTACTGATCTGTGAGCAGCTCCACTTGCGCAGTTATGAATTAAGTGCATTGCTCAAGGGAATCTCAGTGCTGGTTATAAGGGTTGGGCAGGTGCTCCATTATTCTCCTGGCACGGGCATTGAACTGGCAACATTTACACCACTTCGGCCTATAGTTGTATTGTTAAAAGGAAATATAAGAACGTGTTTATGGAAACCTGAACTTATCACTTTTAAATGATTTAAGAGTTGCATATCCTTTAAGGGGACAGGGTTGAATTTGATCTGCAAAAAGTGGGCTTTTCATACTCAGATTGTGCTGTTGTTTTTGCCATTAGGATGCAAGATGTCTTGGTTTGCTGATTTTGCTGGGAAAGCTGAAGACTTCCTGAATAAAGTGGACCAGGGAGCTGCCACAGCCCTGAGCAAGAACCAGACAAGATCATCCTCATTTTCATCACCCTACGGAGGAGAAGACACTGTCAGTCCAGAATACAACGCTGCAGGTTACAAGACTGACACAGCTGTGACACGTCACATCTATGAATCATCTCACGATGCACCAAGCTTCATCTCCACAGCAGCTGGAAATGTCAAGAGATCCAGTGCAACCTTGCTTGCTGGCACAGCTAACGTGGCCAGTACCCCCTCTGCTTCCAGCAACAGCCCTCCCAACTCAGCCAAGACATCCAGCTTTGTGAGGCCCAAAAAGAGCGAACGGGATGTGGACGACGACATGCTCTTTGACTTTCTGAACAGCTCGGACCCTCCAGCAAGCAACAGGAGGGATTCAAAAAGGGAACTCGTGAAAGCCGCAGTTCCGGTTACAGAGGCCCAAAACCCAACACCTCCCCTTTCCACCACTCCTCATACCGTCCCCTCAGCCCCGTCCACGCCCCCCTCAACACGCGGTGTGTCCAGGGCTTCAAGCATGAGCTCGCTGTCTGCTCATAGCATCAAAGCATCAGAGGAGAGCACTGCAAAAGAACAAAGCCAAGGTATGATCAGCAAAACCCTGCATGTTAGATGTTGTTATCATTTTCTGTCCGTGATGGAAGAAGTACTGTTTCTTCAGATTTCTAGGAGCAGAGAGTATTAGTCTAGTAATAACAGCATACCTGATTAAAAATTCAAGGAAGCTGAAACGAGAGAATGTTAAACTTACTGTAATTACTCAAACTAAAACGGTTGTTCAATATTTAATTATCTATTCATCAACTACATAGCCAGATTCCTCTTGATTATTTTTTATATAATCTGAATACACCTGTGCCTTTCAAAGATTTATATCCCAGTGTTTGTTCTCTCCTACTCGGCCATCACAGACACGCCTGAGAGTTC
This sequence comes from Psettodes erumei, assembly GCA_016785225.1. Taxonomy (NCBI): domain Eukaryota; kingdom Metazoa; phylum Chordata; class Actinopteri; order Pleuronectiformes; family Psettodidae; genus Psettodes; species Psettodes erumei. Next base: position 126,909 of record JAFBJZ010000380.1, on the reverse strand, counting down.
AGACTCAGGCTTGGCTGTTCCTCAGGAGTCCAGCAGGCCGGAGCCTCCTCCCCCGACAGAGGAGCCACAGAGCCAGATCCTGTCCAGTCTGCGTCTGGAGAACCAGCTGCTGCGCAGCGAAGTGTCCTCCCTCAACCAGGAGATGGCTTCGATCATTCAGAGAGCAAAAGACTTGCAGGAAGGCAAGAAAAAACACAAAGCAGGGTCAATGATGGCCGCCTACATTTCTGCGCACTTGCTGCCTTTGTTGACTAAGTTGTTCTCTATTCTTGCAGAATTGAACCAGGCCCGACTACGTGCCGACAGATGGAACTCGGAGCAGTCGCAGGCTGACCGTCGGGTGCGGGAACTTCAGTCACAGGTTGATGACCTGACTGAGGCACTTTTAGCCAAAGATGGTCAACTTGCAGTGCTTAAAATCAGACTCGATGAAGCTGATCAGCTGCTGAAGTCCCGCAGCGTTGCACTTGAGGAGGCACAGAAGGAAACGTCAAGGTACAGTCTTGTTACCAGCTTTTGACATCAAGATCAGATTCAGCTTTTTTTTTTTTTTTAATTACATATGGTACTTGTACTTGTACTTGTTTTAGAATTATGCAAGACCACACAGAAGGGAGCAGCATGCAGTCACAAGCTCTTGAGACAATGCAGGAGAGGCTGCGAGAGAATGAACTGGCTCTCAGGAGGGAACAGGAAAGCTACCGGCAGATGCAGGTACATACAGAACAATGCAATCGGCTCTGCTCGGTGTATGATTGTAAATTTAAAAAATCCCTGTCGGCTCTGCCTTTATTAGGTGTGCCTGTGTAAATGGAAGAATTTATTAACCCGCTACCCTTGTGTAGAGCGAGTATGCTGGTCGACTGTCCAAGCTGGAGGGTGAGAGGCAGACCCTTGCTGAGACGGTGACTGCGGCAGAGCGACGAGCTGCGGAGGAGAAGCTCAGGGTCGACGACTTCCAGCAGCAGGTGAAAAGCGCCAAAGCTGCAGCTGAGTCTGCAAAGCAGGAGTTACACGACTACAAGCACAAAGCATCACGCATCTTACAAGTAAGTCCTGTGGAGAACCTCCAGAAAATCATCTCGTTTGCATGCAGCATCAGCACTGGTCAAGAATGATTTATCGTTGTTTTTGAGCCGTACCTTTTCTTTTTCATATCAATGTGTACCTGGAATTTGTGGTTTTGTTGTTGGTTCTCTGAAGTCTGAACTGTTTTTAAGAATGCACATTTTATTTATTCTAGTCCAAAGAGAAGCTGATCAGCAGTCTGAAGGAGGGATCAGGTCTGGACACCCTGGACGGGAGCGGGGCCATGGCTCTAGAGCTGGAGGAACTGCGTCATGAGAAAGAGTTGCAGAGGGAGGAGATGCAAAAACTACAGGGGAAAGTGCACACACTTCGAACAGAAATACAGGTGAGACGCTGTAAATTGTGGTCCCGTGTGGAAAATGTTAGTTGTCTTCACTGGGACGTTCCCAGGTGTAAATGCATTTGTCTGTTCTGTTTGTGATGGTGGCGGTTCGGTTGCTCAAGTGAGAAATGTTTTTCCACTCTCAGGATCTGGAGAATCAAGCCCTGACGGAAGCAGAGGCATGGCGGGAGCAGCAGGTGCAGCTACAGGAGCAACAGGCTTTGCAGAACAGAGCTAAACGGGAGGTGGAGGCTGAAGTCGAGCGCTACAAACAGGTAAGGGGGAGTGAGGGTTTTACAAACTGCATTCATAATGGAACCGGCTCTGCTCAAACTGCTAATTTATGTGGGATGTGTTTGTGCTTCTCCCACATCACAGGAGCTGCAGTACCTGGAGGAAGAGCACCATAGAGCCAAAACCACCTTGCAAAGTCGAATCAAGGACAGAGAAGATGAAATCCAAAAACTCAGGAACCAGGTCAGTTCCTTTATAATTACATGGACATGTAATGTTAATGCTGAGTCCGCTTCCTGGGTCAAGGTTTGGACAACATCTTTTTTGCGAACATGTCAAAACCTCTATATTACATTATATATACCATCTTTGTCTGGATCTATCTGGATATAAAGAAAATCTGTTAACATTCTGAAACTACACTATCATCTTCAATTTTATTGTGGTTGGAGGACTGTACATCAACTAGTTATTGCACAATAGCATCAAATGTACATGCAACCTAGTTCTATCTAAACCTCATCCCTGAATCCAGAAACACACACACACACACACACACACTTTCTCAATGCTCTCCAGAAAATATCACAAACCGATCACTCTCAAAATCTAATGGTTTCTAAGTTTGACCAAGAGCAACCTCTCATAAACATTTCATGAAAATCTCTCCATGACTTTTTGCATAATCAAAAACATAACTTCCTTGGTGGAGGTAATAAAACTAAATACTTCCATGCCATCCCAGGTTTCCAAATTTTTTTTATTGCTACACCCATCAGCTTTTATGATTCATATCCTGGTATGTATATTTACTCTTCCAGCTGACAAACAAGACTCTCAGCAGCAGCAGCCAAACAGAGCTGGAAAATCGTCTCCACCAGCTGACGGAGACGCTGATCCAGAAGCAGACGATGCTGGAGGCTCTGGGCACAGAAAAAAGCTCCCTGGTCTTCCAGCTGGAGCGACTGGAGCAGCAGCTGAAGAACGCTCAGGGAGGACAAAGTGCTGGGCCGGCCATCAACATGAGCGGCCTGGAGGGACCAGGGCCAGGTAGGCAAGAATGAGGTCCAGATCAAAAAGATTAGCGTTTTCCAAGACCGCTGATTTCCTCTCTCACATTCCTTTTTCTGTGCGTTAAAATTTCAGGAGCACGGCAAAGAAACGCCCCGGTCCTTTTCAGTGATCAGGACAGTCCAGGAGTGTATGGAAAAGTACGTAAGGCAGCCAGCACCATTGACCGTTTCAGGTAAGAATTTACTTTCATCAATATTGCACTGTATTTAGAGTGTATTGAGAAATACTTACCCCAGTGATGAATGGAAAATCTTGTCATTTCAGCATCAGACTGGGAATCTTTCTGAGGCGCTACCCTATGGCCAGAGTTTTTGTTATCCTGTACATGGTGAGTGTCTATGTCAATGGTCTGAAATTTGCCCATCTCGATGAACACTAATTAATAAAAGAAATTAACAGCTCCTGAATTATGTTTTTACAGGCAGTCCTGCACTTGTGGGTCATGATTGTTCTTCTGACTTACACACCAGAAATGCACCACGGTCATCCTGATGGCAGATAGAAGACTTGAACTTAACATTTGGGTTTTTAAAGATGTTTGCTCTATTGCCTTCAACGTAAGGATTGTACAAGCTGCTGGAATATGGGTTCTGGGACCTGACCCTCCCTGTTTTGCACAGAAATGCTATGAACTGAAGACATTTGCTTTTGATTCTTCTTTATCATTTTCAACTGACGGTTGATAGTTGACAGCTGCATTGAGTTTTAAAATAATTACAGAGCGATGTATGTTGTCATTGGTTTGGTGAAAGGACATGAAATCAAACATGGTCTCACATCTATTCTCCTCATCACCTGCTTTCATAAATATGTTCTCTTAAGAGATTGTATTTAACACTATGTAAAAAAGAGTCTTTTAATAAACAAGTTAGGAGAAACAACACGGCCTGGCTCTTTTCTGTGTTCTGTGACTTTCTAATAGAAGTAGTAATAAAACTACATGATGAGGAACTTTTACTTTTAGGAAAACATTTACAAGATCATTTGGTATCGGTGAGGAAACGTGTGCAGTTCTCGGAAATTGCGAGGGTATCACTGTAATGATAACGTGTACAAACTGAAGACAAAAAACAAACTTTTTTTGTATTATTTTATGTGAGGAGATATTAGCGCATATAAAAAGAAATGTAGTCACACCACCTTTGATATTTTTCTCAAATTTGTGGCAAAAATGCTTTAGCTCCTACATGCATACATTATAAATATAACAGGGGCTCAATGTTGTTTTTTTTTAATGTGTACATTATTGTATAAAATTTAGTGAGGTAAAAAAAGCACAATGTTTGCATCTGAATTGTAGTGGAGTACATTGAGAAAGGAGCCGAAAAAAGAAATACTCAAGTAAAGTCCAAGTATCTCAAAATTGCACTCAATTACACGACTTAAGTAACTGTAACTATACTAGGTTTAAACCTCGTCTTAAAGATACGTAGAGGTACAGATCCAATAGTCACGGTCCATGGTCAGAGTGCTCCTGACTCTGAATCAAGGTTCCTGAACGCGCCATGATCTTTGTTGGTCCTCCAGCATCCCACAATGCACCGCTGCAGTGTTCCGTGTCCACGTCAAAGCTGACAGCCATCGCCACAGTCGAGCCGATAATGGCTGCAGTTGAGGTGGCACTTTCCGAGCGCCGTGTTGTGTCCAGCCGCTAAAAAAAATCGCGCTAAACTGCCGCTCGCGTTCAGCGCAGATGAGACGGGCTTTACTCGGAAGGTCGCGGTCCAAGGCACCAGCTGTTTGACGGTGATATCATGTCACGAAAGCCGCTCGTCTTGACAAATTCCTCCAGGCGGACGGTCAGCTGTTATTAGCCGGGTCCGCGCTAAATGAGCGTCTTTCAGCCAGGAAAGCGACGTTGTTGCGGAAGATCCAAAGTGGGATTTATCAACGCTTCTGTGGTTTACACTTCGCTGCCGAGCTCCATGACCGAGCCGACTCTGTCGCCCGTCGAGTCAACGCTAGGCTAGCCCCGCCTCGCCTCTCCCCGGCCCTGCTTTTCTTTGTTTTTGTTGGTTTGCTCGCCCGCTGTTGTTGTCGATAATCACTTCTCAAGATGTCATCGTGGCTGGGTGGACTTGGCTCCGGCCTCGGTCAGTCTCTGGGTCAGGTCGGCGGGAGCCTGTCGTCCTTCACCGGACAGATCTCAAACTTTACCAAAGACATGCTGCTGGAAGGGGTGGAAGAAGTCGGAGGTAAGTTGGTGTTCGTGTGTGTTTTTTGTGTTTTTTGTTATCTGCCTGGTGTCCACATCATCACTTTGCACACCGGACTCGAGGTTCTTCCTAAAATGACACACTTGTTTTGTCTTTTGGAAACATATGCGTGTCTTCAGTAAAACGCATTAAGGCTCCTTTGGCAGCTCAGTGTCAAATTAACCCAAAGTACAAAGAGTTGTGGTCCTGGAGAAAACCAAGATGCGACTCTCATCACGAGAAGCCAAAGAAAGAATTATGAACAGGTAGAAGTGTAAGACATACTTGGATGTACATATTGACAGGTGGGATTTTTCAGTGCTGTTAAGAGTTAGTGGGTCCTGATTTTATCTGTTATTTTTGAGAACTCAGGTTGATATTCAGCTGCAATGTTGGTTTCCCTGTCAACAGGCGTCGAGAAACAAGCGAACCTCCAAAAATGTCAGGCTCTGGAATGAGGCTTAAAATGCAAGAAACATTTGCCCAGTCACACCTGTCTGAAAGTCACGCAGATTTACACCAATTGTGTGATAACGCCTCTCATCATGAAGATATTCAGAAAGGAAAATCTTGACATTGAGTTGAAATTGTCTTAAAGAGGTGTTGATTTCACTTCCTGGTCCAGCAGATCATTCTTTTCCTTACAGGCCAATCTACAGTTGATCCCGAATTATTTAATCTGTCAGAAAGTAGTTCAGATTGGAAAAAGGCCATTGTTTTTAATACACTGAAAAGGTGCTTCTAATATTTTTGTCCATGCCCACCAGATCAGCGCGGGTGGCCCAAACGTTAGTGTCAGTGCAGCACAGTACATTTATAAAGTTGAATTGTCACGACTCTGCCTTTTCCATACTGCACCGCATTTCATTACCAACATTTGCTTCACTACGTAGCTGTGGAAATAGGAAGGCCGCACATTCGCAGTTAGTTGTGCTTCTGTGGGTCCAGCCAACTAAGCAAACAGAGTTATTGCGTAATGTTGTGATTATAAGTAACCCTGCACATCTTTCCTCCGCGTCAGTTCCGGCACACAACAGTGTTTTCCACGTTACCGTGCCGTGCCAGAGAGGGGATTTGGAAGCGAAGGCCATCAAACTTTCTGCTTGGCTCAGCAGTGTAAAGATGCTCTGACAAGGACCCAGGAAACCTCTTGTTTTTGAGCGACGTCATTGTTTGTGCTTCTGTGAATGCGCTGCCGTGTGCTGTCGTCCTCGTGCGTACGCAGCTTCTCGTTTTCTGTCGTATTATTTTGGAGTTGCGAGGGTTTTTTTTGGTTTCCTCTTATAGTGTTTTATCAAGTCAAGGTGCAGTGATCATCATAGAACTCGGATCAAAAGTTCTCCATCACATTTGCCCAATTAAATCCAAAAGCCCCGTTGCTCCGGCGCAAACAGCCGGTGAGTGATAAAGCGCTGACGCGAAGAGAACTTTGGCTACAGATCTCCAACTCACAGCTCCAGTCAAAAAACAGAAGTGGGAATTATTATCACTGAGTGGAGAGAAGGGGGCCGGCTGTGCAGCGCTCTGCATGCCGCGGCATTAAACCCATCTATTAAGTCGAGCTTTACAGGGAGAGAGGGTGAGAGAGAGACAGAGAGTGCGTTAAAGCGCCCTGTGTTTGTTTGTGTGCTTCAGTTTGCGTGGTAGTGAATGTTGTGTGTTGGCTGAGCTTCGTCCAGAGATCACCTGATAGCTCAGACAACATCTCCAGAAATGTTGACCTGCTCAGCTGCACATGTTTGTCACGTGAGCAGATCTCTCTCTTCCCCTCTGTATCTCTCTCTCTGTGTGTGTGTGTGTGTGTGTGTGTGTGTGACAGACTAAGCCAGAGATGGAAACCATCACCAGTTATCTTTAGAATGTGCTTTGTGCCCTGGTAGATAAACCTGAAGAACGTGACTCATTTTGAAACATTGTCAGAAAGCTACATAAACATTTCGCCACCCATTCCGATTATTCTTTCATTTAATTCCTGCTGCTTGTTTTCATTTAATCGATATCAAGTGTATCTGATGTTCCCCCTGCCTCGACGCCCGTCGGTGACATCTCCAATGCCATCTTTCTCTGTGCAACTGCAGATGCTGTCACGGAACTGCACGTGTCCAATTCCAGGTTGGCTGAAGTCGAGGCTTCGTTTGCCACTCAGAAATCTGAGGTGAGATTCTTTGTTCACTTACCGCAGGTACGGCTACAACTACAGGCCCTTCTCACCGTGCACGTTTTCACTGGGCACAGGAGATGCATAGGTGAAAGGATGAAATGACATCACAGTGTGATTATTTAAAACCATTGTTTGACGAGTCAAATGTCTCTTGAGTTTGGAAGCCCTGAGTGTCCTGATTCTACCTGTACAAATCATTCACCTCTTCACCTGTATTCCAAAAGGTTGAAGAACGTGAAACCTCTTTTTTTAAAATTTTGATGACATCGGTCATTTCTGTCTTTTTGCTGCAGTATGACAGATTAAGAAAGCTCCACGCAGAGCTCGAGGAGAAACTGGAGGCTTCCGAGATCCAGATTAAACGACAGTCCGCCGAGTACAGAAGCCTTCTGCAACAGAAAGACGTACGTACATTTGTCTTTCTCATTTGCACATTCACGTTCTGTTATTTTGGACAGATGATGATCTGCTGTTGAAATTGTCCCACTGAATATCAGCGTATAAACCGCCAGCTATAAAACGGCGCTGAGGTTCGTTTGCGTCCTTCGCAGGTGGAGATCAGTCACCTGAAAGCTCGGCAGAGCGGACTCCAGGAGGAAGTCCAGAAGCTGCAGCAGTCGGCCCAGTTGTCCTCCGCTGGCCCCGCGGTGCTGCCCGTCGCCACCACTTCCTCCAGCGCTATCCCCTCCTCTGCGTCGTCGTACCTGTCGCGGCCCTCGGGGTCCCACCAGGCCTTCCACGGCGAAGACATGGACCTCAGCGACGTCATCTGGTCGCAGCAGGAGATCAACCGGCTGTCGACGGAAGTCACTCGTCTGGAGGCAGAGGTGGCGCACTGGAGGAGAATGTCTCAGGTACAAATGATTAGAATTTGCAATGCCATGGAAGCAAAGCATATACAGATGCACGGGGGCTGCAGCATGGGAGTTACTCTACCAATGTCGAAATCTGAAGAGATCGCATCTATCTGTACAACGAGGTGAATTAAATGCTTGTGATCCTCTAAAAAATGAAAATGTAACATTTAAAATTTTAAACAGAGACATTCTTTCTCAGAAACAGTGCCCAGGTTACACCACCATCCTCACTGTGAACAGTGTGCATGAGTGTATTTTTCTTCCTGGACAAATTTACTCAACAAAAAATAGTCGAGACATTCTTTCTGGTTGTTCCGTTGTTTGTCTTTAAGTGTAGTTTTTCAATTTTGCGAGCAAAGCCATTGCACTGGGGTGGAGGTAGTAATATGAGGGACCTACCTTTTTGTATTGCAGGCCTCAACAGCAGCAGGAGCTGGTAATGGCGACCAGGGTGACATACTCAAACTTCAAAGGACCATTAAGGTAATTATTAAGTGGTCTTATATTTGCCTGCCGTGAATCATATTTTTAGTAGGATGCCGGTTTTAATGACGCTGACACTCTGATGCGGTCACTGCGACGCAACAGGAGCTGCGGGAGGAGATGAGTCGCGAGGTGGACGAACACCAGCACGAGCTGGCGGCTCTGCAGGACGCCCAGCGGCAGAAGATGGCCGACGTCACTCGGCGACACCGAGAGGAGCTGGCAGAGTACGAGGAGAGGATCGAGGAGCTGGAGGAGCAGATGCAGAGTGGTGAGCCTCACTCTGACATTTGTTATCGTAGTTTAAGAAATTATTATTCCAGCAAAGGGCAGCTGTAACAAAAATGCAAGAAAAAATTACATCACAAGTCCTTCAAATATGTTTGAATGTAATTTTTTTAACATGTTTCCGCCATGCCTGCCTCATAGTACATTCTCCACCTCCTTCTCCCCAGGTGGTCAGACCAGTTCCTCATCAGACGCCGCCAAGCTGCCCGAGCTCCAGAAAACCGTGGAGTCCCTGCAGGAAGAAGCGGAGCAGCGGGAGAAGCGGCTGGCCGAGCTGTCCGCCAGCCTGGAGGCGGCCCAGGGGAAGCAGGCGGCGCTGCAGCAGGAGAAGGACGAGGCCTGGGAGGAAAACGCCGGGCTGCTGCAGAACTACACGCGGCTGCAGGCGTCTGTCGTGGAACTCCAGACGCGGGTGCAGGAGCAGGAGGGGAAGGCTCTGCAAAAAGCCCAGCTGGACCACGAGATCCAAGAGTTGAAACAAAACCTTACAGGTGCATTGTTATTATTTTGGATTCATGCTGAATCACCTGCTTAATTAAAGCTCTGTCGGAAATTTACTTCAATCCGGATGATTGTGATTTCTTTTTTTATTGTTGTTACCTTAGATCAATATTATTATATATCACCTATATAGTAAGTAACCTGTTTATTACCTAAATTTTCCAGCTGCAGAAAAAGAAATAGAGAGACTGAAAAACCAGGCGGATGTAAGTGTGAATATAAAATGTTTACAATATATCACGTGAAAGATTTGTATTGTATGTATTGGGAGGCGTTTATGATTACCCTTCCCTAGTTTGAATGACTTATTTCTTACTTCAGGCAGAACCAAAGGAAGAAGTTGAAGTTGAGCATGCAGACATCTTAGAACTGAACACTATTATTGGGGTGCTGAGACAGGAAAAGGAGGTGCTGGAACAAGAAAAGGTTTGTTTATCTGGTTTTATCACTGACTCCCTAAAATATATATATATATATATATATATAAATAATTGATTTATTATGAGTGTCTGTATGTACCTATGTAAATGTATCACATGTGACATATGTGTAATGTAGAACTTGATAATACTTTTTACTTTGTTGTCTTTGCATGTATGATTATTTTTGAGACAGGAAAAAAGCCCAACCTCAAAGTACACAGTCTAGATAACCAAGGATTATTGGATTATATCAGATATTTACGTACAGTTCTTTATTCTTTTTTTTACAGTTTAATCTACAAGAAAGACTTAAAGTGGCAGGGGAAGAAATCATTAGCAATAATGAATCGGAGTCAGTGGAGGATCTGAGGGTGGCGCTGGAGCGGAGAGAAAAGGCCCTGAGAGCTACCGAGGAGGAACGGGACACTCTGATGTCCGAATTGGAAGAACTGGACCGACAAAACACGGAGGCAACGCAGGTCGGACTGATCGCAGTGGCTCACTGTGTTTGTTACCGTGTCACTGACAAATGTTGTGTCATTTTTTTTTTGGGAAGGTTCAGTTCACACAGAGGTCTAAGGACAAAAATATGGCAGGAAATGTTCTTCCCTTGTACATATCACCACAATTTGAATGGCTTTAACCACACTGTGGTGATGTGTGAATCAATGCATAAACTGCCTGATTTTTATAGTCCTCTGGCACTGTCAACACAGCCACACTTAATAGAGATCTAAAGGATCAGACTTTTCAAATCAAGATAAAATGTTAAGGTTTGGAAAAGTAAGAAAGTTTAAAGGAACATATACTCTCCAGAGTAGAGCAATTGGAACATCTTAACAGCTTATTGACGTTTAGTTGTGTTTCCTGCTCTTTTTGACTCTAGCATATGATCTCGGTGAAGGAGCAGCTCTCCGGACAGCTGAGGGAGGCCGAGGCAGAGCTGACGCGACTGACTGCAGAGCTCAACACAACCAAAGACCAGAAAAGGACACTGGAGCAAGAGGTGGAGACCCAGAAAGAGAAAACGAGCCAGAGCGCTTTCACCCTTAACGACCTGCACATGAGCAAACAGCAGTTGGAGCGGACAGTGAAGGAGCTGAAAGACAAACTGGGACATGCACATGAGCAGAGCAGGGAGGCGCGGAGAGAAATGGCGGAGCTGAAGAAGACTCTGCAGGAGAAAGGAGAGCTGTTATCTGCCGCTAAAGCAGAGCTGGATCGGGCAGGGGAGGGAGGAAATGAAGCACAGGGAGCTAAAGAGGAGCTAGCAGGGAAGGAGAGGGAAATGTCAGACCTCAGGAGAGAATTGGATGAGATAAGGAGCTCTCAGGAGAAGGTAATGTCTGCAGACTATGAGCTGAAGATGGAGAACAGGAGGTTGAAGACGGAGAGCGAGCAGGCTCAGGGTAAAGTCGAGGAACTAACAAAGCAGATGAAGGAAAGCCAGGCCGCTCTGAACAGGACCGTGAGGGAAAGGGACACTCGTATCGAAGCTTTGAAGCTGGAGAAAAATCAGCTTGACGGCGAATTGAGGCAGACCGAGAGCATGCTGGCCCAACAGGCGAAACAGTACCAGCAGACGATCGAGGAGCTGACTCGAGCTCGCTCCATGGACGCCTCGGCTTTGCAGACGGAGCACGAGCGCGCCGTCAAACTCAACCAGGAGAAAGACCTGGAGATAGCTCAGCTGAAGAGGGACGTGGAGCAGTTGGCGTCCGACCACAAAGACACCAACGAGATGCTTTCCATCACAGTGGCAGGGCAGAAGCAGCTGACGGATCTGCTGCAAGAGAAGGACGTCTTCATGGACACTTTGAAACAAAATGCTGCAGATATACAGGCAGAGATGGAGAACAGCATCGCTGCCGCGACCAAAGAAGCAGAAGCTCTCAGGCAGGCTATGGAGGAGAAGGATAAACAGCTGGGGGGCATGAAGGAGGAGAACAGCCATTTGAAAGAAGAGATCGATCGACTCAGGGATCAGCAGAGCAGACCTCAACCTCTGGCTGAGCCCAGGACCCTGGACATCATCACCGAGCTGGAGACAGAGATCACCCAGCTCAAGTCCTCCAAGAATGTCCTGGAGGAGGAGGTCCAGAATCTAAGGAGAACCACGGAGGAGCAGCAGGCTTCTCTCCTTGTGTCGCAGCAGTCTCTCCAGACTCAGCAGAGCGAGCTGGAGCAGGCTCACGCTCGCCATCAGCAGACCACACTCAACTATGACATGCTCATACACGCCCGAGATGAAGAGCTCGCTCGCCTGCAGCAGACGGTCGATCGGCTCAGCGTGAGTCAGGGCCGTGCTGACTCGCCACCGGTGCAGGGAGAGGTCATCCTGCAGGAGGACAAGACCCAGACTCTGAATCAGGAGAACGGCAACGAGAAACACGACCTGTCCAAGGTGGAAATAGAAAAACTGGTGAGGGGCATCAAGGAGAAGGAGACCGAGATCAGCCAGCTGAACGAGAAGAACCTCTCGTTGACCAGGCAGCTGGATCAGCTGGTGGTATCTCGCGATGAAGTGGGCAAACTCTCTCAGATGATCCTGCAGAAGGATCTGGAGATCCAGGCGCTTCACGCCCGGGTCTCCATGGTTGGCGGTGGCGGCCACAGCCAGGACGTCATGTTCCTGCAGCAGCAGCTGCAGGCTTATGCTGTGGAGAGAGAGCAGGTGCTGGCCGTGCTCAATGAGAAGACCAGAGAGAACAGCCAGCTTCGCTCAGACTACCACCGCATCATGGATATCATGGCCGGGAAGGAAGCTGCTCTGCTGAAGCTTCAGCAGGAGAATCAGCGCCTCTCCAACATGAGCGACCCCTCGGGAAGCCATGAGATGTTTAAGGAGACCATTCAGAACCTTTCCCGCATCATCCGAGAGAAGGACATAGAGATTGACGCGTTGACCCAGAAGTGCCAAACCCTGGTCACCGTCTTGCAGTCGTCGGGCGGGGAGTCCGGCGCCGGCTCGGGAGGCGTCAGCAGCAACCAGTTTGAGGAGCTGCTGCAGGAGAGGGACACGCTGAAGCAGCAGGTGAAGAAGATGGAGGAGTGGAAGCAGCAGGTGATCACGACGGTCAAGAACATGCAGCACGAGTCGGCCCAGCTGCAGGAGGAGCTGATCAAGCTGCAGGGGCAGGTCTCCGCTGACAGCGACTGCAGCTCCCAGCTGTCGGTGGACTACACTCGGCTCATACAGAGCTACGAGCAGAAGGAGAGGAGGCTGGGGAGTCTGAGTCAGGAACTGGCACAGGTCCAGCAGACGATCACCCAGCTCAGCTCCACCAAGGATGTCCTGCTGGGTAAACTGGACAGCGTGGCACAGACCCCTGAAGCTGTCGTTGCTCAGTATAGTGATCCGCCTCTCACAGCCGAGGCTCCCAGCCACCAGGAGGCCTCGCCCATGAGCAACGAGAAACTGCAGGAGGAAGTGGTACGACTGCGAGGACAGCTGGCTGAGAAGGACGCCGTGATCACGACTCTCCAGGAGAACAACCACCGGCTCTCCAACTCAGCGTCCGCATCGGAGAACGAGCAGAGGAGTCAGGCCGAGGAGGTTCGGCAGGTCAGGGAGCGGCTGGACGCCCAGCAGAGATCGGTGAGGGAGAAAGACCTGCTCATCAAAACCAAGGGAGACCAGCTGCTGCAGGTCAGCGAGGCGCTGCGCAACCGCGAGAGCGACAACGAGGTGCTGAAGCAGGCCGTGACCAACCTGAAAGAGCGCGCGCTCATTCTGGAAATGGACGTGAAGAAGCTGAAGGAGGAGAACGAGCTCGTAGCGTCGCGCTCCAGAGAGAAGGAGTCGGAGTTCAGAGCGCTGCAGGAAACCAACATGCAGGTGTCCCTCCTCCTCAGGGAGAAGGAGTTTGAACTGAGCGCAATGAGCGAGAAGGCGGCGACGGTGGAGAGGATGCTCAAGGACAAAGAGCAGGTCAGTCGGCGCCAAGACTTCCAAGTTGCGTCTGTTTTCCTGAATTTTATTATATTTTTACTGTGGATTTTTTTTTTTTTCAGTTGAATGCATTTTTGCTATGAAACTTTCAGTGTAACTGCCCAATGCGAGATGATATGATACGACTGACTCTGATGATGTGATGCAGGGTAAATCTGGTGAGCTGAATCAGCTCCTGAATGAACTGAAGTCCATGCAGGACAAAGCCGTGCTCTTCCAGCAGGAGAGGGATCAGGTGATGATGGCGCTCAAGCAGAAACAAATGGAGACCACTGCAGTACAGACGGAGGTAGGAGTACAGACAGGAACCAACAACCATGCAGACATTGTATTTGTTGTTTGCTCACTTCTGGCAGCACATTGCCACACATGCTAAAGTTAATCAAAACACACATCTGTATTCTGTAGTTTACATATGTACCATTATGCAACATTTCACTGTATTATTTTTCCACCACTTGCCAACATAAAGATTAAAAATGCTTGCCGTTCATAATATGTCTAAGAAAAATATGGAAGTATTCATTTTCTGTTCTCAAAAAGACAACTCACACTTTTAATTCACTTGTACAAGTGATAAAGCTTTGTCCAGCAGCGTAAATATGCTGTCATGAATCACATTGTATATTCTCCCAAACCTTAACATCCAGAACACACATTCAGGTGTGTGGAAAGTCTCGAGTCGCAGTCGAGGAGTCCGTCGTGCCGCGTCAGATCCACACGTGTGACCGCGTTTCCGTTTTTCCTCGTAGCTCCAGCACACGAAGGACAAAGAGCAGCGTCTCAACCTGGAGCTGGAGCGGTTGCGCAATCACCTCCTGGAGATCGAGGACTCGTACACGAGGGAAGCCCTCGCTGCTGAGGACAGGGAGACCGAACTGCGGAGGAGGGTGGCCATGCTGGACGAGAAACTGGCCACTTCCTCAAGCGCAGTGGAGAATGCCAGGTAAGCATAAACTAAAACTGCAGTGTGTGGTCATTGATGGGAAATCTTAAATAAATCAAATTTAGTAAATGGAAAAAATGATTACATGAAAATATAATTTGGCTTCTTTGATAGACAGCTTGTAGAGGTGAAGGGAATATGAACGCAGCACAATAAAGGGAAATCCTGGAGGACAATCTGATTCAGTCTGCCAGAGAGAATTGAAAAAACAAATCTTTCGTTTTATCGTAAATGCCATTCCTCGCCTGTCTCTCCTCCTCTGCCTGCAGCCAACAGGCTAGCATGCAGGTGGAGTCCCTGCAGGAGCAGCTGAGCGGAGCGGTGAAGCAGAGGGACGACGCGCTCGCGCAGCTCAGGACGTCCCAGGAGCAGGTCAACCAGTATGCGGTGTCTCTCTCCAACCTGCAGATGGTGCTAGAGCAGTTCCAGCAAGGCGAGTTGGCAGGATTCGACTTGATCAGTCTCTGCAAGACTCTGAGATATTCCACCAGTCTAACCATGTCTAACATACAAACTATGATGGGTTTCGGACAATATTTTTTTTTTCTTCTAAAATCGCACATCCCTGTGGTTTTGAAAATGCAGAGTGTTTGTAGCCTGGCAGCAAAATTCCATATTAATTGTAATAAAAACTGTTATTCTCTGTTTCCCCTAACCAGAAGAGAAAGCCATGTACTCAGCAGAGCTTGAGAAGCACAAGAGGGAGAAGGAGGAGTGGAGAAGAAAGGCTGAGAAGCTGGAAGACCAAGCATCTGCCCTTCAGGTAAACAGTAACTGATAAGGAAATCCACTCACTTTATTTTATCAGCGGGGCCTTGGAGTGAATCTGTAGCCTCCTTCCTGAGCATTAACTTTATTAGCTCCGTGCTCTCTGACAGATGAACCTCGACGAGGCCAACACCGCTCTGGATTCAGCGTCTCGCCTCACCGATCAGCTCGATCTGAAGGAGGAGCAGATAGAAGAGCTGAAACAACAAGGTGAGCCAGCTTCAGCGCAAATGTTGAGTGGGAATGATTGAATTATCATAAGAAGCTCCTTGTAAACCTTATAAACTTTATAAAGTTCCCCAGTTTTACAGCAAAATAAAGGTTTCCTCATGAGTTTGTAATAAAATAAATGTCTTTTTAAGATGTTTTACATCTGTTTGATTTGATGTTATGGAAGGCATCCACCATCCTTTGTTGGCTCTCTCTGGCTCGGCAGCTTTTGAACACCAACTCTCTTTTTTTTTCATATTTTATTGTTCTTATCACGAGCCAAGTAGCAGATAGAATAAGTGAAACTGCAGTCTAATCCCCCAGAGACGTAACTGGTTAGAGTCTCCTCTATTATTCTTTGGGTCACACTCAGCAGATTTCACTCTTATCATTCTCAGATATGACCATTACATCACTGCAAATTCTCAGACAGTTTTTTTTTTTCACCTCTCTCTGGCGGATTTTCAGCCATTTATTTAAGCGTGATATGAGGCTGTTCTGTATGTTTGTTCAGTCACCTATGTAAAGTTTACGTATGGTCTATGAATAGGTTATTATCCGTGAGAATGTGCGGAACCACAGCCGTGAGCAATGAGTGGCTGTCATTGTGTTACCATTGCATCTGAGCAAAGAAGTAAAGTAAAGAAGTAAATATGGCACTGATGAAATAAAGGTAATAAAAAAATCTGCTCACTGCTGGATTAAAAAGATTTTTAACCCATTTGTCGTGTGTGTGTGTGTGTGTGTGTGCGTGCGTCGCAGTGGACGTGAGACAGGAGATGTTGGAGGAGGCGCAGAGGAAACTGATGAACCTTCTGAACAGCACAGAGGGGAAGATAGATAAGTAAGTTCAGTCCCGTTCGGCTTAAATCATACGCTCCTCGTCTCGGCTATATGAGATCGTGATTAAATACTCATATGGTTTTCATTACGCCCTCATAAATTTCGAAGCGAAATCTCCCAGACTTTCAATGGATTGTTTAAAAAAAAAAAAAAAAAAAAAACCGAAAAGTCACACTTCAAAACAGAAATCTGATCTGGTCTTTCCTGTGACTTGAGCACTTACACTGGCATTTCTTGCTGTCCAATGAAAACTATTATCTCTAAATTTGGTGATTTAGATGTTTTTTTTTAAGATAAACTGAAGAATAAAATGTTCTTTTACGTTTTGAGTAATTGTTCCTTTTTCTTCAGCTATGCAAACCGTCGAGATAAATGTATTGTCCCAAAGCTGAAAACTCTTGAAACTCTTGGCTTTTGAAAAGTTGACAGTTTGGAGATGCATGGTTTTCACAGGACAGAGAAAGGAAAGAGACGCACGCTCCTATCCTCGTGTAACTGCTGTGAAGAGTTGGAATTGCTAGAAATAAATCACACGAGCCTCAGTTCCCCAGGAGAAACAGATATTCACATTCATACATTTTACAGTTTGTTTAAAATAAATGCAGCCGTATCGAAACTGGACTGAAGCCACATGCTCTAAACCTCAAATTACATCATCCCTTGTTTTCCACATTGTTCAACTTCCAGAGTCCTGATGCGAAACCTGTTCTTGGGATACTTCCACACACCTAAAACCAAGCGTGCCGATGTGCTGAGGCTCATGGGAAGCGTTCTGGGACTGAGCCGGGAAGATGTCGATAAGGTGAGAGACTTCTTGGCTCGCAATCAGAGAATTTGCTCAAGCAGTCAGATTATGTGTTTAGGCAGCGGTTGGTATAAATAAATCCATTTTTAATTGCAGTATGATGTCTTGGACAGTCGGTGAGCAATGTCTGTGGCATTGTTCCATATTTGGAAGAAATGCATTACATATCACCGGAAGATTAAATACAAAATTCTAGCCTCTGCCCTGAATCGGTTATGATGTAACATTCCAATACATGTCTTTATTTTTTGTGGAAAAAACCCCAACTTTTTATGCAGCTTTCGACCTGATTTGTACTTAAATGTTTTGGCCTCTCGGATCATCTCTTCAGGGAGCCAAGTCTCCAGTCTCGCGGCACCTAAAGGAATAGTTTGGACTTTTTGGGGAAATGTGCTTGTACGCTGTCTCGCTTGAGAACAGCAAGTCTGGTCGTGTCCACAGCTAAAACTACCAGAACCGTTTAAATTCACAGATTAACACACGATAACCTGTTACAGGTTTAGTTCATTAGGCATGGCCTTTGAAACACCGCCTACCAATACACTTTAATACAGTTTTAGTTTCATGTTTGATTCCGTTTATCCACATACTCTGAACATCATATTTCACACTGACCATAAGAAAACAGATCCTTTTTCCTGTCTTTTACAATGTTTAGATAGTTTAGAGTCGGCTACGAAACTGACTGTCCAACAGTTACTTCTAACAGCCCCCGAAAATCCTCTCGGAGCTCAGCCCTGACAAAGAAAGCATTTCCTTATGCAGATCTTCTGGCAGGAGCCCTGTGGGACTCCATCCAGCTATTCTAAATTACCCAACACTCTTAAAGGAAAACAGATACAGGGTGAGGGGCAAATGCGATTACAACTCCTCAGAAGACCATTTTTTTATTGTCTTGGAGGTTGTTTTTTTATTTTATTTTTTCTTATTTCATCTTGCCCTCATCTCCTGTTAATGCAATTCACATTTTCCACTCAACTCATATTTACGGCAGCCAAAGCGTCCCACGAAACCGGCGGTCTTCTCAGAATCGGCCTCTGTGGAGCAGCGAGTGGCTCCACTCTAGTGTCTTTTTAAGCTTGAACCTGTGATCCATACACTCTATATATGGGGTCCAACTAGCTGAATCATGTCAGGCAGCTAATGATTAGAGAGTATGAATGACAGTGAATTATAAAGCTGCGGGTTCCTTCTAGGAGTGTGGGCTGTGCATGTGTTTGACTAGTGAGCGGGTCCACAAAATAATTTTCCAGAAACCAGTGGCGAGCTGAAAGGAAACCAAGAGCAATCAAAACTGAAATAATCCGACCACAGCTTTGAAAGCAGCAGAAAATCTGCCCTTCAAAAAGAGTCTGAATGAACAGCCTTTTTTTTCTTGCCGAAGTAGGGATGAATGACTTCTGTGTATTTGATCGTAGGATATTAGGAGTCTTGAGATGTGGTGGAGACTTTCGCTTCCTCCGAGGCGTCCGAAAACTTTTTGTCTCCACTTCCTCACCTCTCGCCCCTGTCTGCGCAGATGCTCGGGGAGGACGGACGGCACGGTGTCACTGGGTGGGTGTCGAGCTGGCTTGGAGGCAGAGGAGCACAAAGTGTCCCGAACACTCCGCAGAGGCCCACCAGTGGCCAAGGGCTCAACTCGGTAAAATTTACCTCCTGCAGTTCTTTTCCCACAGAGAAAAAGTGTTATGTTGTATACTTTCTAAACTGAACAGGCACAAGAAGTGGGTCCAGCTCTGCCTTGTGTTGCGTAATGTGCAATCAGTACACTTCCCAGGACTGTCTTTTAGCAGTCAAGTCGCCGGACGTGGCATCGGCATAACTTCCCTGCAGTTATAGAGGAAATATTTACAGGGTCTCCAGTCTTTTTCAGCAGAAAGTCCAGCACCAGAAAAGAAGAGAGCATAATTTGCACATGAATGATTACAACAAAATCAGAATAAAACTCTTATTCAATAAATATATAAACAAAATGCGTTATTCCCGAAAAGCAAATCCACAACCTTGCAAGTGTAGAGAATCAAAGCATTCACAGTGTTGCATCCTCTGTTGTTGCAGTCTTTCTCAGAGATGTTTGTAAAGTTCCTGGAGATGGAGTCGACTCCCTCGCTGCCTGCACCAAAGCTCCCAGTCCATGACATCAAGCCCCTCAGCGCCCCGCCTTCAAGAAGAACCAACAGCGCTGTGTCCAGCACCATCTCAGGTAAACGGCCCTTTTTGGAACAACTGCTGCCACGGCGTTGCCTCCTGTTTCACTTCCTTAATCAGTCCAGTCGGACGGGAGTTGATATTCATTCCTTTACATCCCCCCCACGGACATGTCAAACCTCATTTAAATTTAAGCCTCTCTCCTCTCAGGAGCCACGGCAGCCAGCAAGCGAGCCGGCGAGTCCAACCCTTTCCTGGCCCCCCGCTCGGCAGCGGTGCCCCTGCTCGCCGGTTCCGGCTCCGGCGGCTCCGGGGGTCACCTGCTGATGAAGCCCATCTCAGACGCCCTGCCCTCTTTCACACCCGTGCCGGTCTCAGCCGAGGCCAGCGCCGGAGCCGTGCTCAAGGACTTGTTGAAGCAGTGATCGATCCCAAAACAAGTGCCAGATAGCCGTCTTAATTCATCCGACATGAGTTTCATACTACACAGACTGAAATAATTGAGCAGGTCTCCTACTTAATTGCTGCAAAAAGAAATGATCAGATCATTCATGAAGGCTTAACTTTCCCTTTTATGGGAGGGAATTGAAACTTTTGTTTTCTTTAGAAAAAAGTTGTACTTGCAATTACTGCTCTATGCAACAGATGTTCCCTTTACACATCAGTAAAAGTCTTTCCTATTAACAATTATCATTAGGTGTTGACCCACAAGTTGGAAACGTCCACTGAAATGACTCCACATGCAAAAGGGGTGCAGGATGAGAACATTTTCAGGTTGTGGGTAGTTCAATGTGAGAGCAATGCCGCAGATTTTCATAGAAACTGTCCTTTTGATTATGAGCTGATTCTTGCATCTTTTATTCATCGCACCAGTTCTGAACACAAGTGACCTTGTAAACTCACTGTGTGCAGTTCAATACATGTGGGTTGAGTCCAATCCTCACCTCTGTTTGGAAAGGGGAAACATCTTATGTGCTTTACTTTTCATCCTTTAACTTAACTATGAGTTGTTGTTTTTTTTTTCTTCTTTTCAGCGATGCAGTTTCTGATCCAGGACTTGCCTCAAAACTCTCTGGCAGCAGCCTGTGCAGAGATTTATGTGGGTCAGTACATCTGTTAAAACCATAAAGACATTTTTTGCTAAATCTTGTCTTCGCCAGACAGTCAGACTGTGATATGCAATGAGCATTGTAACTGTGGCTGTAACTGCTGACTGTGGTTGATCAGAGGCTCGAGACTGCTCTTACGTTTAAATACAGTACTATTATATAGTTATATATATGTAAATGGGTGGCGTTTTTTTCCTATTTATAGGCACAGAGGAAGTTCTGGAAGTAAAGTGCCTGCATTTTTGCTAATTAGATTATCGGTTGTATAATCCGGATTGTAAATGGTTGATATAAATCTATATATTTACAAAATGTAAAAACTGCACATTTAAAAAGTTTTACCTGACCAGAGTTGGCCAGCGTTAAGGTGAGCTGCTCTGCATTTTTGTATAGATATCAATCAGCCACTGCAGAAGGAATGTTACAGGGTCTCTCCAGGTGTATTGATTAAAATGTATAAACTGTAAATCCTAACTGTAAAAGAATTTTTGTAAATCTGTAATCTGAAACTCATAAAAAAGGCGTCTGATGACATTGAACTTGGATGAGTGAGGTTAGTACCTGTGACTTAATTGGAATTTCAAATCAAATAAATGTGCTGCTGACCCCTCACTGGTGTTCTTTGGCCATTTCTCTGCGCATTCATACGAACCAGCTGCTGCTGCTGCTGCTGCTACTGCGTGGATAGGCAGCGTCGGCGGCTCCAGATGTTCAGAGGTATTCAGCCCTATGCCAAGGAGTTGTAAGGAGTGGGTGTGAGGGGGCTGTTTACATCTTTGGAAAACAGACACTCGCTGTGTATGCTTTATGCCTTTTTTTTGCCCCCCCAGCAGCCCAGGAGCAGCCGCCTGCTGGAGTGAGTGCGCCGCTGTGGGGCCGCTGTCTCAGTGCGCTCTGACTGGAGGGGGCTGGCCCTCCCTGATTGAATCCAGCTGTCGTGGAAGTGCTCGGAGGGGGCCCGTCAATTTGCATTGCTAAATAATCCGTAGAGCCGACAGAGTGGGGCAGAAACGGCACAGTCCATTTTGAAAAGGCATTCCTGCAACACTTGGTCAATGTACCGAAGCTTCAGCTCGACCAGACAGCGGTTAATGAAAACCTGGTGTCGGCTTTCGCGTAAAGGCGCATAGTTGGGAGGGTAGTCAGAGCCCCGCTGGGTATCGGCGAGGGGATTTTAGTAGAATTTACGGGTCGTCTGAATCTTTCCTTTGAGAGAGCTCAATAGAAACCATAAACCATGCTTCTTGAAATACGTGGCTTCAGGTTTTGCTCTTCTGCAAGGTCAGTAATCTTTTCTCTCGGTGTACCTCTGCGTAAGGGACTTGAGCTGTTTTTTGCTTTTGATATGTGTTTGAATGAATATGCGACGGGATGCGTGGAGTCACTGTTTTTTCCCCCCTCCGAGAAGATTTTGCAAAGCTTGAACTCCTCTGTTTGCAGGATGTTGGCAGCTCTGGTATTTATTCTGCTGCGTATCCAGCCTGCACACGGACAGGTAACGAACGCAACACCTTTCTTCACTCAAGTCACATTTTCAGGGATTTCATTTACGTAGAGCGATCAGAGTCTGCGAAGGCCGCTGTGATATAGTCATCTGCTTTAATGATGCGAAACTGATTAAACAGACGCAAAGTCAATATGGAAAGACGTGCCTTGCAGAATGGAGCAGGTAAAACTTTGATTGATAGTATAGTTCTGTCGTAGATCAGCACACTGCATGCACAGTTTTGTTATAAAGCTCCAGAAAACATCAACTATGCTTAAAATAGAAAAAAAAGAAACAACATACATCTGTCCACAGGCCTGCACGGAAGGTTTTGCATATGACCGCAGGGCAAGACAGTGTATAGGTAAGTGTCATGACTACTGTTTTATAATGTGAAAAGTTGCACTGGGCGATATATCAGCAGTCTTTCAAATTCAAGTGTGAAACACAATACATTCACAAACTGACAGCGAAAAGTAAATGAATCACAACTGCACAGATGTTCTGGATGCAGGAATGTCCTTATCAGTGCGCCGCTCTGTCTTCCAGATGTGGACGAGTGCCGTACCCTGCCAGATGCTTGCCGAGGAGACATGCGCTGTGTGAACCAGAACGGGGGCTACCTGTGCATCCCGCGGGGCATGTACAACCAGCCGTATAGACAGGAAACCCCGGCTCTGCCCGAGCCCGCTTACCCGGACACGTCGGTCGGATTCTCAGAACCTTTCCTCCCCGCTGCCCCCAGGTCCGTGGAGCCCAGCTACCCGAGAGTGAGGGGCACGGCGCAGTGCCTCCTCGGATACGCTGCCGCAGAGGATGGCACCTGTAATGGTGAGTCAGGGAATTGTCCCTGAGTAGAAATGCATGCATCAACATGGAAGCAGCACTTCACTGTCGTATTTGCGTGAGGTGGAGCTAGTTTTAAAAAGATTTATACTGAATAGACTGAAGAAATGTGGCAGTTCCAAACACAGGTCAGCTCCCTTCCAAAGGGTCACCATTAAAGATAAATGGGATAGGAAAGAAGGAAAACAACAAAGTTCTGATTTGAAATTAATGTCATACTTTCTATTCTTCTCCTTAATAACATAATTTTATTTCTTGGGGCCATGAAACATTTAAATGGAACCATCTGTCAGTTTTTGGAAATGTCTCCTCGGTGCAGTTGTTAATGACCCACAGACATCAATATCATGACAAGGAGCTCCATCTACTCGCTCGAAACACGTTCGGAACAACTGGGTTAATTTTTAACAATGCGGTATATAGGCACACATGGTTTTTATTGTAAAATCTTTATCTGTAAACTGTAACTTCAGCTGCCAGATAAATGTTATGCAGTATGTGCTGTACTTCAAACACTGAGTACTTCAGGTAACTATGTGATTTAGCCTCCTCAGATGTTCAGTATGGTCCCGGCCTACTGTTTCGGGTTCAGAACAGTTCAGTTCGGGTTGAATGTCGGTCCTAAAAGACAGTCATTACATTATGTTCTGTCACAAGCTTCACCACTTTGACTTCAAGACAGGCTGAAAATACAAAAGAAGTGTGTTGCTCTTCACTAATCAAAAGTTTTGTTTTTTCCCCCAAATGTCCTGCTAATTGTTTTCAGTTGTTTTCACAAAAACTTTGTTTGGGTGTTGACAGCGGGTCAGCGTGTACTCCCATTTATCACCACCAGCGAATTTAGCCTATGCTACACAAAGTCAGTTGGGTAATCATGCGACGACAGCGGCTGCAGCGTGGGTCTTTGACCGCTTAAAATGAAGTTATGTTCGCAACCTTTTTGTGACAGGGTTAATGTCACCAGCTGGTGACTAGTTTAGTTTTTCTGTCTCAGTTTATTCTCTTTTATTTTTAAGGGCCTGAGGAAAAAAAAAAAATCCAATGGTCCATGAGAAAGTGTACAAGGAAGACTAAGAAACTACAGACTTGCTTTCAGCTCTCGCAGACCTTGCTTATCTTATTGACAATGCTGATGTGCTGATGTTTAGAAGATGTAATCTTTTCCACGCATGTCATCTAGTTTGTTTATCATCACTAAACACAGAGGGGGATGTTATTAGCCTATTAGCGTGTTTGCCTGTACTGTTGAACTGATGATGGTGCAACATGAAAAGTAAGAGGATCAAAGTTATAATAGTTCATCCTGAGGGGAACAACAATGTCTGTAAATTTAATAATTAATGCAGTTTAATAAGAATTCAACAACAGCTGGACATAGCCATCCGTATCCGTGTTGCTACCGAAATAAATTTGTGTAATAGCATTTCTGCTATGTTTCTCATCTCGAATGCCCCTCATAGTTACCTCAAAACCCTTTGGTTGCCCTTTTTAAAAACGTATCACTGCCCAGTTGCCTGCAAGAGATGCACGGGTGGAGGGTCTCTGTCTTCATCTGCAGCTGTTTGCAGTTTCTCAGTCAATATATCTCCACAGTGACTCTGTACGACAGATGTGAACATCTGCCACCTCCTGTTGCTTATCAGATGTTAGAGTGGAACTAGATGGATGAGGTGACATGAGGGAACGGCGATAGAGGTCACAAATACAGTGTTTGCAGGGAGAGATGGTTTGGTTTTTTTATGCTCAGTGCAGCAGCTCTTCTACCGTCACCCACCGGGGCTCAGGGGCCATCAGCTCCTCACAGTGAGGAACTGTATGCTTTCTGATTGATTGTTGTAACCACAAGAGATCCCAGCTGTCAGATGAACATTAAATGTCTGATGTTCCCCCAGCTGTCTCCAATTGGCTACATCTAAACATAATTACCCCAGTGTGTTCAGTGGGGACAAGCTGTTGAAAATGGCCTCCTTAAAGTCCATTTGGGGTGTTTTCTCTGTCATTTTGGAAAAATCAGCCGTGACCCTGTGATGAATGGAAAATGTACACATACAGTACAGTTTTCCCCCTCCAAAGAGAGCTTTAGAGTTTAGGTCATGCACAAATACGGAGTGTTTCTCTTTGTAGGGGAGAGAGCCTGTCAGTGAATCGGCTCACAACCTTGTTTGGGTAAACTACACCATCAGGATGCCAAAAATGAGGTCATTTGTAGCCAAATCTATGCCCGAGCTGGGCCTGGAGAACAGGCATGTCTCTGTGGGGGCCAATCGTAATGAGTCCTCACACCCCTGAAGGCTGGTGTGTGTGTTTGTGTGATGATGTAATGGGCTGCTGATTGATGCAGCTATGGGGCAGAAACTAGACAGACTGTGATTTCCTGTCTGAACCTGCAACAAACATGGCTTTGTCTTTAAGTTAATGGAACCCCACTCCATCAGTGTCACTAGTGGCACCAGTCTGAGAGAACAATAGAATAAATTACCCTGTGGGCACGCGTTTAGACATTTGAGGCTTTGTTTTTACAAAGACAGATAGTACTAAATTTGCGGTTTGTGACCACTTTTATTGCACTGCTGTCTCTTTGCTGATTTCTGTAATCCATCCCTGCAACGTTTCTGCAAATTAAAAAAAGGCATGCTTTTTAAAAAAAAATCTTCCCTCACTGATTTCTATTGATGCAGATAAACTAAAACACCCACTGTGTGGGGAAGGCTTTTCAGCCACAACAACACTTTGTGAAGTTTGTCACTGATGTTGGGTGATAAGATGTGGCTTGAAGTCAGCATGAGATCTTTTTCACCGTTCAACTGTTTCAAGAAAAAGCTATGCACATGTTGTGTGGTTCTAGGGATGGCAGTGTTGGTCTATCTGTCAGTCTGTGGTCAGTCTACCACTTTCCACTAGAATGAAATGGCTCAAAACCTATTGGCTGCATTGCCATTAAAATCTGGTGCAAATATTAATGTTCCCCTCAGGAAGAACTCGGTAATCCCGTAACTTTTCATCCAGCAACACGATGAGGGCAGGACCTTTGATTTTCCAATGCTTTTTTTAATGACAAAATACCTAAAAAATTAATAACTTTTCCACCAACCTCAGCTTTGTACTTTGTGTTTGTGCTAATTAGCAAATGTAAGCGTGCCAAAACGCAGAATGCAGATGGTGAACACGATAGACCTGCTTAACATCAGCATGGAAGCATTATCACTGATGTAAGCATTTAGTGCTAAATACAGACTTGCAGAGCCATTACTATGGCTATAGACACTGACCAGATGCTAATAGTGGCAAATGAGAGAATATGCTTTCTTAATCTGGGTGAACTGACCCTTTAAGAAGGAGAGAAATTGCTCAAGCACACTTTTACAAACTGTATGGGCAGGCATACAAATCATTAAAATGATGCCTCTCGATTTCATTACTCTCTCATCTTGTGCTTGTGGTCTCCCGTGGGGTAGTAATTTTCATTTCCGCTCATAACTTTTGTTTTGGGTATTTCCATGTTTTTACTTGAGTTAAAGGATTACATGCTCCTCTGTGGCTTGAGAACAATGTCCAACCTTGTGGGTTTATAAAACCCATCATATAAACTCAAAAATGCACAATAGTGGATCTAAAAACACAATGAAAAGACAGTGAGGACATTTCTGCTTATTACCTTCAGCTTTTAGTCATCCCATGGAGACTGAGAGGAGATGAACTTCTTTGGAACCAAGAATAACTGGCCTGGTGTCTTTTAAAGCCACAGGAGATTAATTTGAATCAGACTGTGGACTAATTTGGTGTCAAAGTCTTTCAACTGCGAAGTTTTCACAGTTTTCCTACTTCTGACCGACATTTAGATGTTTCATCTGTCACATCTTCTCTGAAGCTGATCAAGGTTGTCAGCGCTGACCCCAAAGCCAGTGGGCAGCTCGTGAAGCAGTCTATATAAGGAGCTGAGCTGAAACACTCCTGCAGGTTGTGTGTGTGTGTGTGTGTGTAGGAGATCTGCAGTAAGGCTACACATGGGGTGCAGATGAAGGCCCTTGCAGAGAAGTTTTGACTAATAACGGCAAGCAGGTGCCGAGGCCATGTAGCTTTTGGCCGGTGGCCGAACACTGCATGCCTCCTCCACCCCCGTGACGGCCCAGTGGTCCAAGTTGGCACAAAGGTCAATGGCCCCACCGACAGACATTATCGCTTATCGTAGCTGCTTGTCCAAACAAAAAAACCAGGCTCCCACCCACTTCCCCCACCAGTTTTCTGGAGATTGGTGACTTCATGGTCTGAGAAACATAAACAGAGGCTGGAGTTTTTGATATGCCATATCCTCATAAGGAAATGTGGCTATTATGATGTAGTGTGTGAGCTGCTCCAGGGGCGTAAGAGGAATTCAGATTGTAATCGGAGAAAACTCTAATCCTGTGAAAAAACAATTGTAAATTGATAATGTATTGAGATATGAACTGTTTATGTTAAGTTTTTTCAATACAGGGTGTTGAAAACTGGAGTGTTGGAGAAACAAACGTTTGACTAGATGTTTGTCTCTGCAATCCCCAAGCCAGCAGGGAAAAATTCGAGTCTAGCGAAAATGTATTTGAACAAGGCACGTACCCCTCTACTGCTGCAGTGGAGCGCCCCTAACTCAACCATTACCTTAAAAAGAGGCTCTCCAGGTGTCACTTGTGTAGCTTTTAGGAAATGACCAAATGTCATACTTGAAAAGAAATGTCATGCACATATGTAATAATGTAGGTCATTATTTTAGGTTTTTAGTACAGTTGGGAATTTGTTCATTTATGATTATATTTTTTACATAAATTAAGATCTTAATTATAAATATATATAATAATAATATAATAATATATTTAATATTATTATTCCATTCTTGTTTACCTCCAGAGTGACATTATGTTGTTTTGTGATTTATATGTGTGAGTTGGCTGCTGTAACGGTGCAAGTATTCTCGAGCAATTCAAACACCCCAATAAACCGACAGAACGACAGGTGCAACACCTCAACCAGAAGAGGAGGACCGGGGTCCCCTCCCTGAGTGAGACCTGGGAGGGGACCTCAGAGGCAAGTGTCTGGTGACCCTGGACCTTATCTGTGGGGCCTGGCTGGGTACAGCCCAAAAGGATTGCGTGGAGCCTCTGCCATATGGTCTCACCACCTGCAGGGACAGGCAAGAGAGCAGGGTGCAATGTTAGCCAGGCAGCAGGTGAAGGCCGGGACGGGATGTGTGTGCTGACCTCCGGCATCACAGAGTCGCTCTGCCTACCTACGCATTTAATTTGAAGCCTTAGCAACCAGAGTGTCCCCAGTTTAATGCCAGTAGTGCTGTCTCACACTTTGACCTCTGACCTCTGACCTTATCTCTTGATTACATATCCACTCAGGAGTCAACAGTGCTTTACAAAAAAAAAGTACTTTTCCTTTTTTTGTAGGTAAGAGGATGAGTGATTAATTCAGTAAGGATTTAAGTGAGTGAGTGTAGGAAGAAACTGATTAACAATCACATCTTCTCTTCTCTGTTGCAGACATTGACGAATGTGAGACAAACTCTCATCACTGTAACCCCACCCAGGTCTGCATCAACACATCAGGCGGCTACACCTGCTCCTGCACTGAGGGATACTGGCTCATCGGTGGACAGTGCCAGGGTGAGTGACTTGTTGTGTTTTAAGGCAATTGCATGCCATTGTCAAATTAACTGTGACTCGTGAGTTTAGTCAGTTAACTTCACAACGTCAGTTTAGTGACAGGCTGTAAAAATCATCTTGCAGAGATTTGAGATTGAGGCAGGTAACCCACACTGTTGTTATTACTTGCAGATGCATGGACAAACTCTTAAACTCCTTTCTCTCTGTCAAGCTGGTTTCTGTGAACAGGTTTAGTTGAAATACTGTAATGAATGTAATAGCAGCCCCGAGGCGTCAAAATGGATCTGTCACCACAGTAGATTGTACATGATTTTTAGTTAATGATCTATAACAAACTATGCAAAACACCAAAGTGGTCCATCGCACTTTAATGTTGGTTACTGTAAAAAAAAAAAAAAAATGAGCCCATGGCCCAGAAGAGAAATCAGTGCAAATATATCCTAATCATCACTGCCTCTTATCTTTGTTGACAAAATGTCACTGTGACCTGTGAAATCTTTAGTTCTCCTCTAGGAGAACAGCGCCCTCTTCATGGTTTTTAACAGTAAAGCAGTTTAGCAGAGATTTTAACAAACCAAATCAATAAATTGTGCAGATTTTGCTATTTATTTATTTATTTATCTATCTATCTTTCATCTATCTGTTTTGTTATATGGCGGGAAATATATGTATGCTTGGTTCATAACCAGTCTGTCTTTTTTTTTTCTTTGTCCAGATATTGATGAATGTCGCTATGGTTACTGCCAACAACTGTGTGCCAACGTCCCAGGTTCTTACTCCTGCTCCTGTAACCCCGGCTTCATCCTCATCTCAGACAGCAGGACCTGTCAAGGTACACGCACGCACACCGACACAGATGAAGATACATACCTGCTACCAGGATGTGTTCCAGAGTCGCGTTAACTACTGTCTTCTCTTTTTCCTTCAGATGTGGACGAGTGTGCAAATCAACCGTGTAGTCACGGCTGCTTAAACACCTTCGGCTCCTTTATGTGCAACTGTGAGGAGGGATTTGAGCTGGCAGCCGATGGTACTTCTTGCATTGGTAAGCAGAGCCTGTTGTGTGTTTTTGCATTTTGATGTTGTCCAACAAGTGATCTCGGCATTTAAAAACACACTTCTACATTAAAGTTGTCACTTTATGACTTCCACGCAGCCTGTCCCGAGAGGAGTTTTCATACACCATAAACGTTTCTGTTCAAATTCAGATTTTCCCTATTTTACCTTTTAGCAACTGATACTGTAATAAGTTGTGAAATTGTATGGATGGAGTCAGTCCCACTTCAGAGTGGGTATGAGGCAGGGAACATGCCACAAGCTGACACATTCAGACAGAGCAACACATCCACACCTGTAGCCTTTATAAAACAGTGTGTTTGTGGACAGTGGGACAAACTGCGCTGACCTGGTTGGGTTCAAACCCGAGTCCCTGTCAATGCTGACCGCCGAGTGATTCTCAGTCTTTTCCTGCTGAGTATTAATCCCACTTTTTAAAAATTCCCTCTAGACTTGGATGAGTGCAGCTTCTCTGAGTTTCTGTGTCAGCACAGATGTGTGAACACACCAGGCTCTTTCTCCTGCATCTGTCCGCCTGGATATTATGTCTATGAAGACGGCAGGAGCTGTGAAGGTAAAGTTCACGACTGAAGATCGTGACACAGTCAGTACTGTACAGTGGAAAAGAAATGTTCACTTTTACTGCCAGTTTAACAGCAGAATTTCAGTGTCACAGAGGGCAAATATTTGGACAGATTTGAATGGAAACAAAGTTACTGTGAATTGTGTTGTCATGTATGGTAATTATTTTATTAGGAAAATGTTAAAGGAAAATGGTTAATTACTCTAATACTTTTTGTCCAGGAATATTTTCCATCTGTCACATAAATGTTTCTTTTTTGAGGTTTTTATTCATTTATAATGACACTTCTGTATCTATTATTTAAGGAATATTATGCTGATATTTACACTAGCTGAGCAATTGAGTTGCATTTGTACTGATTTACTGATTTCACTAACCATATCGTTATGTTTTTTTAAATGTTGTTTCTCTGATGATGATGTTTTAACTGACTCTGATTGTTGTGTGTTTGATTTTGAAGATATCAATGAATGTGACACTGGTAACAACACCTGTACAACAGCACAAGTATGTTTCAATTTCCAGGGAGGCTATACATGCCTGGATCCTTTACAGTGTCACTCTCCTTACGTCGAAGTTAGTGACAAGTGAGTGTTCCCCAGCTGTAGTGAATGCATCTTCGTCTGTGTTCCCATCATTATATTCATTATCACTCCGCCGTGCCGGACACAAAGTTGCGTTAAATCCTGAAGGCCTGAACTCCTCGTGTGTCTCCCCCTCTGCAGTCAGTGTATGTGCTCAGCTGAGAACCCTGCCTGCAGGGACAAGCCCTTCACCATTTTGTACAGACACATGGACTTGTCGTCGGGGCGCAGTGTGCCTGCAGAAATCTTCCAGATGCAGGCCACCACGCGCTACCCGGGCGCCTTCTACATCTTCCAGATAAAGTCGGGCAATGACGGACGAGAGTTTTACATGAGAGTGAGTAGTTGACATGAGTGAAACAATCCACTAACCTGCAGATATGAAGGTGACATGTCATAATGCGGTGATCATACTTTGTGCTGGAATGTCACCAATAGACATTAACACCTCATTCTTTAAAGCAACACCTCATTTTTAGTCCCTGCATCTGCCCTTTATAAGCACAAAGCAGACATGACCTATAACATGTGGTACAGTAGATGTAAGATGATATGTCTTCAATAATGCATCTGTCAACACCTGTAACTCCTCCTGTAAGCCTAACCTATAAGTGCAGGCTGCTGTATTAATGGATCATGAATGACAATATAGTAAAACACAGGAGTATTGATGTAAAATGTGACCTATTAGTAAAAACCTGGTAAAAACTTACTTCAATACCAAGTAAACACAACTACAAACGGGGCAACATGAGAGCTATAAGTACAGTGTGCAGCCAGTAGATGGAGCAATTGGCAAAAAGTGTGCATGTTGGAGGTTGAGTGTAGATCAGTTTAGTTAAGGAGTATAATTTTTTTTGTAATATCAATCAATAGACAACACATTAGCTTTCCCTGACCTTGGGCTCGAGTTTACTAGATGAAAATGACGCGACAAAACACTGAGCCGTGGAGTTCTGCTCGCAGTGTGCAGCTGTGACATTTCACTACTTCCTGTCTGCCGCCGCTCACATTCCTCCTCTCTCCTCTTTGCCTCACAGCAAACCAGCAACGTGAGCGCCACCCTCATCTTGTCGCGGCCAATCAAGGGGCCGAAGGAGGTGGTGCTGGACTTGGAGATGGTCACCGTCAACAACGTCATCAACTTCAGAGGCAGCTCCATTATACGTCTGACGATATTTGTGTCAGAGCACCCGTTCTGAGGGTCTCAAATGGACTCCATTGCCCCGAAGTATCAGGTTGCACTCAATTGCAGCTGATGTAATGCTTTGTTGTTTTAGACAGCTCATCACTGTTTTTTTTTTTGTTTTTTTTTAAATGTTATGTCATCCTCAATAAAGACACGTCCGATAAAGCCACGTTGTGCTGATGGGAAAGCATCCCTGTGCTCGAATCCCCACCCTGGTTTAATGGACACTGAGCTTTTATGGCTGCGATATGTACTTTCCACACAGAGGGATGTTTATGGTGTACAATTTCTGACATCCTCTATTTAGAAAATGACCTGAAAATGATGGAAATTACCCTCACTGAAACTCAGCGTATCCTCAGTAAAGTTTTTTTGTGAGTTTCCCCCAGTTTTCTGTGAATGTCCATCCTTTCAGAAAAGCTGTGAATGCGTCTGAATTCAAGCGCTGTCATTGAATCATGAGTGCCTTGTGTGTTTGTTTTCATATGAGACAGGAGTAGAGCAGGTTATCTGAGCAGAATGGTAATTGTGCATTTGGAGTGGCAATATTTGAAATGATGTAACAATCAGTCATTAACTGAATTATTGATCACGGTTTCTTTTAGACCAATAAATGTCTTCACCACACAACTGTTCCTGGCACGAGCAGGCTCCTGAACTCTGGATTATAAGGGAATATTTTGGTGGAAATAGAATTAGTTAAATAACACATTTTGGAGAGACTATACGAAATGTGGGTGCACAATAACATCTTTTCAGATTTTTTTGAACACTAAATTTGGGTGATTTAGAGGCACTGTGTAATGTTGGGATTATATCAGCACATTTTCACAACACTTATACTGTTTTAGGTGTCGTACATTAATTTTTGAATTTGGGATCATGTCAACACACTGGGGGACACTGTACCAACTTTGGGGAATCTTTGCAAAGTCTACAAGATTTTGTGGTCAAACCTTTGGGCCAATGAAGCAAATTTGGGTACACAATAACCATTTTTAGGATCATAACACATTTTTGAGCATTAAATAAAAAAGGGATACTTACAAATTACAGATTTAGGGGATTTTGAGAGTTCTACAACAAAATGTGGGATTATGGAAAACTAATATTTGGGATGCTAATGGTAACCAAATGAAATAACCAGGTCTCTGGCCACACATTTGACCACACAAAAGATAGTTTATCCTATTTCCTATTTCTGATTTTGGCAAAAAATCTGAGTAAGAGGGTGTAAGTGGCAGGTCAGTAATTAAAGACGCACCGCACCTGTGTGATGGGCCAGGTTTTCTGTCAGGATGATGTCGACAGTGTTGGGATATCGATTAAGGAGGAGGAAGAAAGCGGTGCTCTCATCATGGCTGTTCGGGGAAGGAAGCACAAACCGGGAACTAGAGAGAGAGAGAGAGAGAGAGAGAGAGGCAGGAGGGGAGGGAGGGAGGGAGAGAGGGAGAGAGAGAGAGATCTGAAGTGAACAGTAAACCTGCGGCAGACTGGCATTTCTCTCCAGTCGGCCTGTGAGAATGAGCTTCACCGCTGGATGTATAAACTTTACCCTCGTTCAGTGAACACGCCGCAGGGGGTAAGTAACTCGGCACTTTTAATGTTTTCCGCAGAAGAAACAGCTGATTTTACTATGACAACGTTACACCGAGAGGAAATTCCTTCATACGCCGGTAACACAGAACCGAAAGAAGCGCTGCACAGTCGAACGTGTTCGTGGACCAGTAACAAATAATTTATATACTTATATCTTTGTGTTTGAGTGTTTGTAAGTCCTCAAACTTGTCCCTAAACAGATTATAACTGTGAGCTAATTCTAATTTTTAAAGCGCAGGTCCTCATAAAGTCTCTATGACAGTCTATTATCATAGCATATTTTGGGGGGCTTTTCTCGGATTTTGTAACAAGGGGCACTATAACAAATTTCAGCTGTAATTAAATTAATTAGATTTTGGCTTTTATTTCACATTATTCATTTAGAATGTGCTACATCAGGACTTTGGGGAAAAGAACAAAGTTTGACAGTTTCATTGATGTCTACACACATTTTTGTAGCAGAATGGAGTAGCATGGTAAAACAGCTGGACTGACCCACTTGACTCCTTTTAGCTGTGCTATGCCGAACTGTGATGATTATAACAAAGTTTTTGGATTATATACATTTATTATATGCATTTTAAGTATTAATTCCAGATTCAGGTGAGCATGGAAACAGCATGGATTTGAGTATTATTGCCTCCTTAGTGCCCAGAAAGGCACGTTACAGCCCTGCTGGTACCACAGTTTACTGTCTGACCTGTAATATCCCCTTACTATTTCAACACTGAAATATTTACAGTTGCAGCCATGGAATGCCTCAAAAACTGCTGCAAGATCTTTATAAAGAAAAAGGCGAAGGAGCAGGAAACCCAAGGTAAACGGATGCCCTGCACAACAACAAGTCAAACGGCTTTGACTGACTGTTATGTCTCTGACTGTGTACTTTCCTCTCTCTTTCAAGTCATCAAAATGAAGATGCCTTCAAACGCGGCAGCGACCTCTGGACCGGAGTCGGATGAAGGGAGGAGGGGGGTCAGAGATGATTACCTTCTGTCCAAGCTGCCCCCAAATGGCAGAGACGTGCCGTTTGTTCTGCCAGCCTTCAAAGCCTCCTACATCCAGCCCAGAGGCTCCCGCTACCCCATTTTACAGTCTGGACTGCAGAGTATGTACCCACTGAACAATAACATCAGCTGGCTGTTCTACCTTTGTTTGAAATGAAGCATGCCAAATATCTGTTTGGTTTTAATTTTAAAACCTATTAGGTTTTATGATACTTCTAACCATCATGTTTACAGTATATATGCTGCGGTGAGCAACAACGTAGGAACCTGTTTTAGATCTTAGTGTTGACTTAAAGGTTGGGTTGGTACATAATGCCAGTCCCATCATCAAAGTGTCTCTAAACACAAATATTACACAAGATGTAACAGGTACTTTATTTTCCATAACTGATATTGAACTTTTGGTTTCTGCTCTGCTAAATTATCAGTTCACAAAAGCAAACCTTAAGAAAACCGATTGCTAAGTGAGAGCCATTAAAAGCCATTTGATCAGGTTGACTGGCTCACTTTGACCCTAGTTGGTCAAAATGGCTCCGTCCATTAGAAACTTAAGTCCTAATGCTGTGACTTGTGACTCCCCAGAAGAAGTGTACACCGCACACGGGTCTCATTCTTCTACTGCTGCTAAATGGAGCTGATTGTCACCTCTAATCAGACCAAGATCACATTCCAAATCCCAGCCAATTCAGGCAGCCATGCATGGGCCTGAGCTGGATTACATCTGGTCTTCCAGTGCCAGAACTCAGCCGAAAGTTTTGAAACCCAGTTGGCTGGTTACCTTTTTAAAGTGCCTGCCTATGTAAAACAACTGCTCTGAAATATATCAGGTTCTGTGTAGCATCATTTTATACCAGTCCAGTGTGGGTTTTTTTGGAGAAAAATTTTAAACTTGATTTTCTCCAGAACTATTTTGATGAGACAAATTTGTAATCATGTTTGAACAATATGTTATTTCTTCAGTAGTTTCCCACCAGGCCTGGATGTGTGTAGACGATTCGCTGTCTGATGTACAATAGAGACACTTAAAATGATGACATCTCATTTCTTATCCATCATGTTCAAGGATATTGTTAAAATAGGGTGGAATCACACATGTAATCTTGCTTCTAGGTTAACGTAAAGCTACAGTGACTGACATTTTACTGCACCTAAACCGACCCAAGATCACACTCGCACTCACACTTTTAACTGCCATAATGCCTTGTGTACCCAAGTTTCATTAAAATCAGCTTAGAGATTACTGAGGTATAACCTTAAGTGTGATTGCACAGGAGTCAAGTACCAGGATTTCCTGTTACTAAACCAATGGCAGTGTGAATAATTTGGCCTAAATGAAAACAAGCTAACATCCTGCTTTTTGCCTGCAGGTTCAGCCCGATGCACATACGCGGAGAGAAAGGCAGAGCTTTTGGGCTCTAGTCTCTTTTCTTACAGCCCAGAGTCCAGCTTCCATCAGGGTACCATGGCTGAGTACTTCTCCCCTGGCTCAACCCGCCGCGACACACTGAAAAACAGGACCTCTGGTCCACAAAGCCCAGGTAGGCATAAAACATCTGTACACAACAACCACAACTTCTATCACTTCTCAAGTTGAGAATCAAAATGATTTAACAGAAAACTACAAAAGCAGATAGAAAAAAAAGATTTTTGTGTAAAGGAATACTGACGGTGAATGATATTTCGGTAGTCTGCACAAAATGTTGTATTACGAGAGACACTTTAGACCATACTTGTCAGTTCACAAATGCTGTGCTATAAATATATTAGTAAGAAGTAGCATTCCTCCCTGAATTAATAGAAAAACTAAATTAAATCACCTTCTTAAAAACTGGTGGTTTTTATTCCAGGTTGGAGTCTGATGCCGGGTGGCCAGCAGCGCCTGAGCAGCTCCATGTTTGATCTGTCCAGCCCTCAGAGTCACATGCAGGTGAGACTGTTCTCTATCTAATCTGTGTTCATGCAACGTTTCTCACCCTGTGTCAACCAAACACTAAATATAGTTTTACAGTTTCCACTGTCCTCAATAACGTAGTGGAAAATCGCAAACAAGCCAAATAGGTTGTTATTTTGATTTAGGGGTCATTTCACCTAAAGACTCTGAAACAGGTGCAGGTGTACTACTTTATGGATAGAGTTTGTAATCTGTAAAATTTTTTGAGCTATTTCTGAAAGTTTTGAAATTGAAACAATTTTGGCATTCAAATATGACTCTTAATTGTTTGCAAACATTTTTAAGTAGCATAAGGAACTGTGGTTCATTTTATTAAATAATTTACATATTATCAATTACATTTTATTAACCAACTGTATACAGGCTGTATGGAGTCCCAAATGCATCATAAAGCATCATAAACCAGAAATTGGGAAAATTGAAAACAAAGTAGGTGAAAAAAACCTTTTTAGTTTTCACCAAACTTGAAACATGAAAGGAACAGTTTAACATTTTGGGAAATAGACTTAATCTCTTTTAATACACCTTCTCTAATGAAGAGTTGATGACATCAGTCTCTTATCTGTCTGTTAAATATGGAACTACAGCAGCGGCCGGTTCAATTAGCAGAAAACGGCCAGTTTGGCAACTCGTCCTGATGTTTTTTTCATTTTATGTCTCATTTGGGGCTCACTATAACTTCTTTACTTTTGAAATTGATTTGGAAGTGAATGAATGATGATTAGTGAGGACTGGAGTTTAATTTCAGCTTTAGATTCAGCTTCATCCACTCTCATTAGAAAGGTATCAGTTGGTTATCTGTGATGATGTGGTATTTAATCAGTATTACAGTAAGGAAAACACTGAGGAAGTTGGGGCGTATTTCTTTGTCATATAAAGGATGTGGTATAGCGTGTCTGTCAACAACTCATTATCACGCAACATGAATAGTTAAGGCAGCGCTACAGACAGTGTAATGTCTCACCCAGCGTTACAGCAAGGCATTCACTCTTATGCATGTTCTGGAACCAACTCAGATATATACAGTATTTATGTTCACCTTTCACGTCTGTTGATGCCCTTCTTATTCAGAACAACATGCGGTAAGTGTACAGTTACAGTTCAGTTAGCGTAAATGTTTAACTTGGCAACATTATGAGCAAACAGTAGTAAGCAACAAAAGCACAGAAGGTACAGCACTTTGACTATATGGATGTAATAGGAAACAAATACACTGGGGCTTTCAGAATATACATGTAAAAAGGGTGAGGTAAAGAAATAAGTGTCAGGGGGAGATGGCAAGTTCAAAGTTGTGGCACAGGCTGAAATACCTGAACATCTGTCAGATGGATTGGCATTGTTGGTGCAGACAATAATGATTTTCAGGAGGATGAATTCTAATGATTTTTGCGATCTTCTGGCTCTTCATTGAGAGGCCCTGCACGTTTCTCCTTTGTGATTTTGATTAAAATGTTTATGAAACTTTGTATTTGATGGTTTGGCATAGTGCATGTATTCATGTTGCCTTCCTCAAGATGAATTATTAACCCTGTGTTACTTTTTCAAATACTTTTTAAAGCAAATACATGCATGCTAACTTGCTTAACAGAGGATGAAACATTACAATTGTTTAACTTCAGCATTGTTCACATGCTGAAGTTAGTATTTAGCTCAAAACACTGCCGTGTCTAAGTACAACCCCGCAGGGCTGTTGGAATGACTCCAGTCTCTCATTCTTGCTAAATGATGAAGTTTTTAGTTTCACTGGGGAAAAAAATGAGTGAACCCATCATAATGCCCTGACTGTTTTTGTGTGTGTGTTTGGTTTCATCTCCAGCGTTTTGACTCCGTCTCCAGTGTCCTCAGCAACACATCCTCAGTGATCGGCTCCATTGAAAGCAGCCAGGGTAACTAAATTTAGATTAATCTACACAACACTTTCCTTTCCAAACCGTCTCTGTGGATCTACTTTGTGTACCTGATTTTTTTTTCATCGAGGAAGCGAGGCTGGTACACACAGACACCCTTACATGACTAAGTCTGATTACTAACTCATTGCATTGTGCATTGAGGGGCAGACACCCTTATTTCTTCCAAATTTTTTCTTTTTAGTCAATTCAGAATCTGAGATCAGCACCTTTCTTACGTTACATGATTTGTTTTACAGTGGTTATTAATTAGTGATTTGTATGAAGATAAACTCGTTTTCTTTTGATTGCTTTTCATGCAGGTCCTGAATGACAAATTGCCACTTTTATTACTGAAATGTAAATCTTTGCATGCAGTAACTAGGTAACTATAGTATGCAGAATCAGATGTAGCAGTCTTGGTGGCTGTGGAAACCCTTTTCTTGGATAGAGTATGAAAGAAATAACGATCAAATGGACAAAAAAGGACAAACCTTTTCAAAACTTTGATGATTTGAAACATAACCTCTTTGGTGGAGGTAATTAATTAAGCCAAAAATCCCCAAAATGCCCACTGTGCAAGCATAATAATACTGCTCCTGTCCCAAACATTACAGAATCGATCACCCTATCCGGGGATGAACGAGAGTTGGGGAAAGTATGCGTCCGGCTGAGCTACCAGGAGGCTTTGGAACAGGTGTGGATCACTCTTGTCCAGGTAAGGTTACACACCGAGATGAGAGGCAAGCAAAGGGGGACAAAAACCTCCATTGTGGGCTTCTGTAGCATTTCTCAAAGGACGCTCTGTCCAGAGTACAGGTCTCTCATTGCTCTGTTAACTTTGGCTTCGACAATCCAGGAGGAAAAGGTTGATTTTTAAGAACTGTCCTGGCTGTTGGTAAAACACAGTGCTGTACCAGAAGGCACCTGAGACAGAGTGCATGTATTGTACATTACATCTTTGTTTATAGTTTAAAGGTTTCCACAGAGATGTGCTCTAATTCCTCAAAGAACAGGGTTAAAAATGAGAAAGGGGACGCCTCTTTTCCACCCAATATCAGGGTTTTGGTTTTGGTTTGGGTTCACCTCGGCCCCAAGGTCAGCGTTTGTGTTAAACTGGGACGTTTGCATTAACAAGTAGAGCTCTGGGGTTGCATAAATGCACTGCCACTGTGTGAAATTATGTGAATAATTTAACATAAATGGGGCATATTCTGTTTACATAACAATTTTTAAGAGAGCAATGATTGCTTTAAACATTAAAGCAGCCTTTTGTTTCTAACAATCTTAAAAAGAATATCAGTAAAACATGTATACTCAAATATGCACATGCATCAGTGACTGATGTTTGATGATGATTTTTTTACTAAGTGCAGCAGTTTGTCCCTGACCTGTTTGCCCAAGAGTACTTATAGATTAAACCCCATGAATAGATTTGACATACCTCAGTCAACACTTTCTTCTCTTTTCTTATCAGTGTTCAGACCTCAACCTCCCTCCGGAAGGCGTGGAACAACAGAAGATTGGATTTAAAGGGATCATTACCATCCCCAAACCAATACAGTTCAAGAGCTCAGTCAAGGAGTACTGCCAGGTGACAGTTTTCTCTAAATCTGAAGCACATTTGAAACACAGTTCTGTGAGACGTGCTCAGGTTGATTTTATTTATTCGTTAAAAAAAATGAGTCGTAGCTCAGGTTTTTTATGATTAAAGTTTGACTAGATTTGACTTATCACAATGTTAATTAACTCTGGAGTCTAATTGTTGCCTTCTCTTCTTTTCTGCTCTTTAGGATGTGTCCTTCATGGAGACCTTTGTGTTCGCGCTTCGTCTCCAGCAGTTGCGCTGCAGTGCTTTGGTGCTGCGGTTGCAGACGCACATCCCCAGGAAACGTACGGTGGCGGAGTGTGTCCTCTCCATGCGACAGCTCGGTTCTCAGGAGACAGACCACTGGCTGGACCTCAACCCTCCATCCAAATCCTCAGTGAGTGTTCACCTCACATGTCATGGATCAGATGATCTACATGATGGACATGTTTTAATCATTCTGAAAGTCCCTATACATTATTTTTACATTCAGAAAATATTTTATTGGTGATACTGATATTTGAAAACTACAAAACACAGGTTTATCTATTTGTCATTGATTATTCGTCTGACTGATCATCAGATTGAATTGACATTTTGTTTAGCTTCCTTTACTGAGCCTGACATTTCCCTCATGGTGGCCCACAATCTTTTTGGGGTAGGTGGGGTGGTTATTGTGTTTTGTGTTGCATCAACTAATCAGTGATGAATGTTGTATCTGTCTCACCAACATGATTTTCAGCAGGGGACAGATGCTGCAGTTGTGTTTACTGGTGTCAGTTAACTTCAGATATATACACACAGTGGATTTAAGTAGTCTTGACCTGTTTTTTTATTCTCGAACTTAACTTCAAAATGCAAAGA
This sequence comes from Psettodes erumei, assembly GCA_016785225.1. Lineage (NCBI taxonomy): Eukaryota > Metazoa > Chordata > Actinopteri > Pleuronectiformes > Psettodidae > Psettodes > Psettodes erumei. The sequence goes on along the minus strand of JAFBJZ010000380.1, from coordinate 86,221 downwards.
ATGAAGTTGGGTCGCATTGTACCGAATGAATGCTCTAAATACATTGCAGGCAATGTAATGATGCTTTCACACAGTCTGAGTCAACCCAGTCTAAATAATCAGTGCTCAGTTTGGTGTAATAGTGGCTGCCTGCGAATGGACGTCATATTCTGCATTCTCAGTTGTAGCAGCTGATGTCTTTCCCGCTGTCCAGCTGCTGTGGCCAAGAGGAAAACCTCTCTGTGTGGGAATATTCCTGACTTTTACTACTTTCTCTCCACCATTTCCTCTGTTGGCTGCTGTCTTTTATCACCCCTTTGTATGTGCACAGTAAATAAGAACAAAGCAATGTGTGTGCCTCATAAAACTGTCCTAATGATGTATTGCAGTTCACTTGCACGTACCGTATTCTGGGCTCTAAAGTACTGATGCTGAGGCAGACTTAATGTTGTTGCATAATCACAGGAAAAAGAGAGCGGGTATTCATTGGTAAGGGAAATTGGAAAACAGGCTTTTTATTGGATATAAGAAACCAGGGTGCAGATTCTGGATAGATAAGACGTCAAAAGTGGGCCAAACTTCAGACCATTTCAACAGCAGAGAGTGGTTCTGTCGATAAATGGATGCGTGTCTGGCCCATGACAGTAAAATGCAAACTCTTTCTGCACTTAGGGAATCAGACAGTGAATGACCATTGAGTTCTCAGAGGACAGTTTCATTCAGTCAGTAATTTTACCCATCTGGTGGACACAAAAGACCCAAATTGTCCAACTATCTATCACTCAGTGGAGGCTCTTAAGGGCCAAGACAGCTGAGCAGAAAAATATCAGCTGCATTTTGTCAAGAAGCAGCACAGCTGGAAGATGAATCATACAATAAGAGCTGGAGTCTACAGTCGGCAGTGCTAGCAGCTTTATGAGGCTGCACTTACTTACCTACGTTTAAATCAGCCTGCTCACAGTGACAACACTAACATATTGATGTTTAGCAGGTTTAAAGTTTCCAAATGTTACAAAACAGAAAAAGTTCAGTTGCGGTTGATGTACATTGAAGAAATATTTCAGGCTGGCCCAGACAAACCAACAGCCACAGCACCTTCATGGTTAAAAACAATATAAAAGCACATTTACCATATATATGAATATGCTCTTTCAGGTATGCCACTCTGAGCTGCATCTCACCACCTGCTTTCAGCCGGTCAATGGACGCATCCAGCTCCAGATCCTCGCCGCCCAAAATCTCCCAGCGTCCTCCTCACCGCTCACCCAGGGTAGGTGTCACTGGGAATGGCCTTGAATTTCTCACAGCTCTAGTATGTGACTGTGAGGCCGGTGCTGGTCACTAACCTTTGGTAACCGCCTCTTCTCCAACCCCCTCTGAAGCGTTTTTTGTCAAAGCGGAGATGCAGCAGATGGGGCAGATGTTGATGAAGAAGAAGACGCGGGTGATGAAGTCCTCGGGGGGTCAGTGTCAGTGGGCAGAGACTTTTCACTTCCAGCTGGCTGCTTTAGACCATGAGTGCTCGCTATTGGTCAAACTCTACAGTCGCAGCTCGGTCAGGAGAAAACAGTGTCTCGGACAGGTGAGTTCATCTGATGCCATGTTTTACAGGAGGAATTAAAAGCCAATATCTGTCTTTATCGTTGTTAATAATAATAATAATAATAATAATAATAATAAAATTTCACATTGTAGGCCTGATGGAAGTGGGTTGTCATTGCTGTTGAAGGCAGCAGCTACTTGCTAACTACTTATTGGCCCTGATCTCAACTCAAAGACTATTAAGTTGTTCTGGTCATTAATGCCATCATATACTGACAAAAGAAAAATTTCAGCTTTAAAGCAACATGTTACTTACTAAACACTGTGGCTGCAGGTGGCAAACACAGGATAATGGATTAACACAGGATGGAGAATTATGTCATTTCTTCTTTGAAAAGTTGCATTTTCTTCCATGAAACATGTATCGACGCTGACATTAGCTTTGCTTTGTCTCCCAGGTTCAGCTGGGATTCGACAGCCCCGTCCCAGAAACTGTGGAGCAGTGGAAAGACATGATGGCTCACCCAGAGAAGGTGGTGGCAGCGTGGCACAGGCTGAGCGCTTGCTGAACCTCGTTCCCTGACCTCTTCTTTTACCCACTGCGGGCGCTCCTCCCACTGCTGCAGGTCCAGCCGTGCCCTGCTTGCTTTTCTGGTTGGCCGGCCACAGTCCGGTAGGCTGAAACACAATTGACTCTGATGGTCCAGACTCTGAATCACCTGGGAGAACACATTTCCACAGAGATGCTTCAGGTGGTCACCGATTGTTTGTGAATATGGGTTTTGAACAAAGTGTAGTTGCAGGAAAAAGGGGAAAAGGTTTTCATTTTTCTTAAACAACAATAGAGCATTTGCTTTAATGATAATTGAGCAGCATAGCATTTAGCTGTATATAATACTATATGTTTTTTAGGTCACATGCCTTGTGTATATAACTGCTTTTTGGTGACAACTGCCACTTTATTACAGCCTGATAGAAAGTTTACAAGCAGAGAAAGTGATGATAAAGCCCAACGTACTGTATTATAAACTTCTTATATATCAGTCTGTAAATAAAACCCACCGTAAAGGATGATGCTGCCATTTCTACACTTTTCTTAGTAACAACAACCCCATAAAAAGACCAAAGCTAACAGTATGCTACTCTATCTCAACAATTTTTTACTTTCCTGTCCTCTTCCTGGCTCTCAGTTCCAACAAAAAATCTTTAAAAATGCATGATTTGTTTTATCTGAAATTACTTCAGCGGGATTAAATAGTATATTTTTGGGGATATTCAGATGTGATTTAAACAGTATTTCTAGTGTCCACAATCTTTGTAATAAAGCAACTTATCAGCCAGGACAACAAACAGTGAGGGTCTCAATGAATGGAGCTATATCAGCTTTTTTGTTTTGTTTTTTTAATAGTGAGATTTGTTAGAAGAATCACTTTAACGTAGTTTTTGGTCTTTTAATTGGGATTGCTGACAATAAGGAAAATATAGAAAATCACCGCACTTATCCCCTAATTTCCTAAAAGGTGAGCTTGGAAGGTTTTTCCTTACCCTAATTTAACTTTATAGGATGTCGTGTTACTGCAGCAGATGTATCAAACCTGAGCTGTAAGCTTTTGATAAAAAAGCACTTTAATTTTTTTATGTATTTAATGTGTAAATGTTGAAAGTTTAGTCATTAAAAGTGTCACTGAGATGTATTAAGTAAGTGTGTGTTTATTAAAGGAAGTAGAGAAGGGGCTAATGTCAAAAAGGTGCTTCAACGTTTCCAGTTAATCCTCTGATATTAGAAGGATTTGGATTTAAACACAAATGATGCATGGCGTTTTTTGAAGTGTCACATGGAAGGAAAATGGGCCACGGCCTTCTTCAGCATGACTGCAGCACTTGTAAAGTAGGTCAACAACCATAAACCAGTGTGTCACCGTGTCACTTTTTATTGGAGAGGCCACAAATTGAGAAATCTCAAGGCAAACAGCAAGAGAATCTGCCCTTGCATTTCTCCTCTCAACTCTGGCACGTCTTGTTTTTCCATTTCGCTTTTCATTTTAAAGGCAATTTAATCTAACTACTGTACATGGGTCATCTCATCCTCAACATTTGAGGAGTTAATCAAAACAATTTCAGCAGCAGCAATTGAAAAAAGTTTTTATTTCAATTGATGTGTCAACATTTTGAAAATTGTCTTCACTTAAAAAAGTGGAAACATGACCCCTTGGGTTTTTTAAAACAAATTTGTAATTTGGGGAATAACAGGGATTTTTGTCTCCATTTCAGTCTCTTAAAGGATGAGATTGACTAGCGACATGCTCTGTGTAACCAGCTGTGGACATGGGCACACAAACACACACCCAGTGAACAATAAGTTTGTGGACCAAGAAAACACAATCCGACAAATGTTTGCATTTTGAGTGTGTGTGACCAAGACAACCGGGTGCTCCACGTGAGCTGACCTGCGTCAGAGCCCTTCATATCCTGGCGTGCCAAAAGACCATCATTTTTTTTTTACGTAATCAATGTTTGATTTATGGTTAATGTTACACAGAGGGCATTCCAGACACACCTTAACCTGTGACTCGACTCAACACCCAGCTTTCACCTCAGAGGAGTTTGTTTGACTTCCACTTAAGAGAGTTGCTTGAGTCTCAGAAGCAGGATTTGGGGTTATTGTTTCCTTTATGTGTTTAACAGATGCTATTCCTGACACTCATTCGGCATTTTGCCACACTGAGTCCACAACACAGTCCAGTTTGTCTCGTAACCGCATTCCTGTATGCACAGGTCCCTCCACTGTGGAGACGCAGTGCAACTTACGGGAGTCTGCAGCAGTAAGATTACTGAGATGCGCCGACAACCTGTCCCACAACTATCCAGGCAGAAGGATGTACTCCATAACCTGTCAGACACTGGAGTTTCACTTTTCATTTCATTAACACAAACATTAAAAGATATTTTTGTAGCCTACTGGCTGAAACATGTTCCTAACATCTTTGATATTCCTATATTGCACTGTGGTCTTACTTATTGGCTGACAGTCAGAGATACAGATATATCTGCAGTAAGTTAATCCTGACAAAATTGCAGCTTGGTCAATTTATCAGTCTGGCGCAAGAGGAATACAAAGGTCATTCTTGCATGTACGTCTTGGCATAGATTCCTCGAAGAAGGTAATAAATCCCACAATTACTATTTCTTTTTTGAACCTCAATCTGATCCTGTAGACACAACCTGTTTTCAGCAGAGTAAATTAGAAAAAAGGAAGCCGGAAAGTTACCAGTTATCAGGATGCTGTGGTCATTGTGATTAATCATGCTGAAAGGAAAGACTGCCTCCCTCTTCCTTTCTTTCTCCTTTCTTTTGTGAGAACCAGGAACCAGGACATGGAGACGGAGACAGAGCAAAGAAAAATCGTCTGCAGGTCCACATGTGGTGAGTGTTAGTCTCTGTAACAATCCTCTTTCATGCACACTAACCCCCAGAAGTCTCCTCAAGCAGGTGTATGTGCACTTTGCAGGAATTAACATTTGATTGAGTCCTGAACCCAGTTTCCCTCTTATTCCCCAAATTAATGACCACCAGCTGCTGGTTTTTCATCAAAATGGGATGAAGAATAATCTCTCATCTGGCCGCAGATTGTTCCCTATTGCTTCATCTCCAGGATATGAATTCTTAACATACTGAAAATGATGGAGAATTAAGTTGTTGTTGAGTGAAAAAAATAGCAGGAATCAAAAGTCTTCACCAAAACATCCTCAACCATGCTGGTTCTCTAAAGGAGTTAGTGCGCCCTCAGGTGATAATGTGTGAAAACTGCAGGATTTGGTATCCTGCTCATTGTTGAGCAAGGCGTGTGTGGGTGTGAACAGGGTGACACATTTAATGAGGGAAAAAAAAACCTACCCCTGGCATTCAAAAGCTGAGCAGGCAGCAACAGGCAAGGCTCAGTTTTCGAAATCACTAAACAGTATGGACACAGAAAAGAAGAACACGATTCTCAGAGAAGGATTCCTGGTAAAAAGGGTAAGTTGTTTTTTTTTGATCAAACACATAAAATGCAAATACTGATTTAACTGGGTGCATGTGTCTTGTAGTTAGGGATGTAACACAGATTAAACAGATTAAATGGAACAAAGTTTTGGCTGCTTCTCAGGCTGACCAAGTATCCAGGTAGCCTGTATAATGTCATGTTAATGTATGTAAGTTATATAAGGGCAGGGTCATTGAAGGAGAACACTGACAAAATGCATTTTTCTAACTATTAACTAACTTGTCTTAACTTATCTAATTACAGGGTCATGTTATACACAACTGGAAGGCACGCTGGTTTGTGTTGATGCCAGACAAGCTGCTGTATTACAAATATGAAGGCAGTAAAAGAGACTCTTGTCAGCGAGGGAAAATCCTCCTCAAGGACTGTGTGTTAACTTGTCCTTTTCTGGAGTATGAAAATCGACCGGTGAGTATTTTTTTCATATATAAATAACAAAAAAGGCTTCACATAACATGATTTCAAAAGACCCTTTGATCCAAACAGTGTAGAAATGGTGAGTGTAATCAGCTCTGTGGGTAAATCCCCATTCCCCTTAGAAATTATATGGATTAAATTCAAACCATTTCATCTGTTCATCTGATGCTGGTAGGTAAAGGTAAACCAAAGGAGACGAAGTGTTGTCACGACTGAAAAAGAGATTTTCCACAATAAATCCTCATCAAGTACCCAGTTAATTAATATACCTTCATTCCTTTATTTGAATCTTGTTTTTAATGCAAAATAATTGATTCAGTACATAATGTAGTCATAATAATGTACAGTACACATGAAGAAATTATACTTTTTAAGATTGCACACGCAGACTTCTTTACATTGTGGCAATTCCTGACTGCGGTTTATGACATGGATGGTACATTGTCTCTTCAGTTTTTTCCTTTATGTTTTAATTGGTAGAAACCACACCAAGGGAGGGGAAACATCCCCAAAGATCTCTGACCCACCTTGTGTGATGAGACAATACATTGCCTCAGGTTACTGTTTTGTCAGGACCTGATCAACACTGGAGAAGAATTTCTTCTCCATCACTCATGTTCTCTGTAGATTTTAATATGGCTTCTTGCATTTTCAAAAAAATCTAACTAAATTTTTAAATAGTTGGTGTTTAAGCTCAGGACAGCAAATGGAGTGGATCATTTTCTGGAGGCCTGTTCCCGAGAAGAGAGAGACGAGTGGGCAGCTGACATCACTGCTGCAGCTGACAAGCTGCAGTCGGCTGGTGGTGGGAAGAAGCAAGCACCTGCTGGTTCCCATTTGCACAACATTGATCTCAGGTAAACCATGTAAACAAAACATCTCCCACGGACTTTTGCAGGATTGTCCACATTGTGTTCACTGCCTCATCTTCCTTATTTGTGACTATTTATATCTCTGGTTGTCTTAAGTCCTGTTTTGTTTTCCTGTTTTTCAAAGCAAAGTGTTAGACTCCATGTACGATGTCCACAGTGGAATCAAGATGAGCACCCACGTGGAGCAGGGCAGCACCTACAGCAACTGTTTCTCAGGTGAGCCTTTGAAACATCAACTCTATTTTCTACATTTTCGGGTCTGATAGTTTAGTTGGCCTCATGTTGCATCTTCAACAATGATTCTTTTTAAATGACCTTTTGAATAATATAATTACATTTTTTGGCAAGTGTACTTTTTACTGAGACACATAGGCAATGCCGTTCAAATATGCTTTAGAACTATTTGGGACAGTAAATACAATGCAGCTACTTCGGCAGTTTGTCTTGAAGTTGAATTGCATTTCATTTAATTGATAATGATAAATTAACTCATGTCTGCGACAGTTCAAGTATATGCTTTTCTATGTATGAGTCAGTGTAACTGTGTCAATGTGTAAATCTCTGTCTTTGTCTATATACACTGTATAAAGGATATGTATGGTAATATGCGACTATGTTTATACAAATCTGTTCATACCTACTGTATGTCTACATCACTGCTGGCTATGTGAACAATGTGTTTATGTATATCCATAGAAACATATAGATGTATATCTCCATGCATACTGTTTGTCTGTGCATGTATCTGCTCCAGCATCTCTGTGTAAATGCCAATCACATTTACATCTATCTACTGGATTCATTTGTTGCTGTGCATCTAAATCCATGTCTGCCATGTCAGGTTCAGCTGTGGTGGACTGGCTGGTGTTCATGCAGCTGGCTCTGACCCGTGTGGAGGCTGTGACACTGGCCTCAGCCCTGCTGGAGGAGGGTTTCCTGCGGACCGTTGGCCTGAGGAGCGTGGAGGCCCTCCGTACTGCTGGACTCAGCGAGCAGTTCGTAGATGACTCCACTGCTCTGTACAGCTTTGTGAGTGTCCTTACCCCTGATATCTCACTGCTGGATAATAAGTGTATCTGCATGTGTTATACATTGATTTGGTGCTAATGAATTTGAACTTGCATTAATTTGAGATGTCAGACAGCAGTTCTACCTGGTTCATGACAGTCTTGTGTTTACTCCCAGTCTGACAGTTTAAAGAAAAGAGGCAGTGTGAAGGCAGAGACGTCGCTGTCTGCAGTCGAGCTGAGCGGAGAAGTTATAAAGAGAGGATATCTGCTTAAACAGGTAAACACTCTGAATTAGCCCCGTGTTATATTTAGTACTAGGTTCAATTCAGTTAGAACTTATGGCATAATTAATGGTTGATAAATAGATCACTTATAAACCATGAATAACAACAACCTTTGGTGCTTGCTATGTAACATTAAAAACGCCAGCTGGTAATAATAAGTCCATTATTACCAAATAGAAAGAACAAAAACTAGCCACTGAGGTTTGTCATAAACTGGCAACCAAACCTGACTGACCAATAAAGCACTAATAAATGTTTTATAAATGAATTCTTCAAGCTAACACTTGGATACACTTGAATCACAGGGACACAGAAGGAAGAACTGGAAGGTGCGACTGTTTGTGCTGCGTTCAGAGCCTGCTTTCCTTCACTACTTCGATCCTACCAAGGTGAGTGTACAGGCCAATCCCCTTGTTGATGTGGAGTGCATGTTATTTAAGGACAAAACAAATATATAAATAGGATCAAAACATAAGATTTCATGACCCAATGTAACCACTTAAATTATGACATAATAAAGTATGGTAGGTTTTTAGTACAAACAAAGTTTTCTTTATCTGCCTCTCAGATTGAGTCATTACTCATAATACTCATAATTACTCATAATAATCATAATTCTCTACATTACACAGTCCTGAGTCAGTTTGACCCACTTCCTGTCTTATGTCACCTGTCAGGATGACCTCAGCCCTGTTGGCGGCTTCTCGCTGCGAGGCTGTCTGGTGTCTTCTCTGGATGATAACGGAGTTCCCTCTGGTGAGCTGCCATCTCATTCTCCTTATTTTTCTTATTATTGCCAACAATGAATGTTTGATGTACATTTTCCCCTTCTTGTCATACTTGTACAAGTTTTATAAATAGAAAAATTAATAGATTTTAATAGATTTAAACTTATTCCCCATCCTCACCTTTCTTTCTACTGTACACAGGTGTTAGAGGCAACATTCAAGGAAACCTGTTTAAAATTATCACTCAGTCAGACACACATTACTTCATCCAGGCTCCGACCCACCAGGAGAAGATGGACTGGATCGATGCGATCAGAGAGCAGACATAGAGCAGCACATTCAAGTTAAAACTGTTTTTTAAACATATCGATAGGCCATTTAATCTGTTATAAAGAAGAGTGTAGTTACACATTCTGTGAATGTACTGTAGCAATGAACTGGGCCCATGCAATCTAAATGAAAGTGTTACTTTTACATTAAATATTTTGTTTATCTAAACTCTGAAAAGAAAAAAAATAGAAATGGGGAAAAAAAGTTCTGTATTTTAAAGTTTGTACAGGCAGAATTTAAAGGCTTTCAAAAGCTAAACAACTGTAGCATTTCTCTTATGATCATTCAGTTTAAGTTACTTTAAATTAGTTTTTCATGAGTTTCACAGAATTTCCTTTATATTAAACCAAACCATTTGAACTTTATTCTTCATTTGGTGCCAAGTACATTTACTCAAGTGCTGAACTTATGTACAATTTTGAGGTACTTGTACTTTACTTGAGCATTTCCATTTTAAACTACTAATGACAGCTGTAGTTACTTGTTACCTTTTGGATTAAGATTTTGATCTAAAACAATATATGTTGGGACTATTGGACTGAACTACCAAACCTCCCAACCCTACAACAGTAACATTTGCTTGAACATTGATGTAATAGTACTAACAATCAATTAACGCAGTGTTGTCTGATTTTAAAAAAATGACTACTCGGGAGCCACTTTTCAGCCATACTTTTGCTTTTTATACTTTTGACTGAAGTAGGATTATGAATGCAGGACTTTCAGGTCTTGAAAAGTTTTGAAAAGTCTTAAAAAGCACGAAATTTTAGTTTTAAATATATCTTTTTGTATGCCATAATTGGTAGTTATCTAGAATATTTTGTATATCATCACAGACTATATGGAGATGTGTTCATTTGTAATATATGTGGAATTAAAATAATTAAGTAAAAATAAAAATAAAAAATAAATAAAATTTTAAATTGTATTTTGTTATTGGAGAATCCCAGAAACCCTGGGTGGAGCATTTCTGTATGGGTTTATATGGTACATTTACCATTTACCTAAAGGATCTAATGGCAAGAGGAAGTACAAGTACAGACAAGAAAAACCTCAGGCGGTATTTGTCACAGTCATCAAGTTTTAGTGCAGGCTGACTGCTGGAGGCACTCCCTGCAATCGCAGACAGACACTCCCATTCAGCAAGCTGAGTTGAGCCTTTATCTGAATGACTCAGGCTCAGCTGTTATTGGTTTGAAGCCTTGTTCTAATGACATCATGCATGACACAAAACCTGAGATGAAATATATTATGCTGTGGGTTTTGGAGAAGATCCAAGCAGAAGTTGCATGTGCACAATGTGAAAAACAACAAAAAGAATGTAACAACAGAAGTGATTTATTGCAGTGAAGTAAAGTCACTAAATAACATTCACATAAAAAGTGCTAGTGGTAAATGAAAAAAAACAGAAGCCAATGGGCATTAGAAGCTTAAGTCAAAGTTTAAGTTGATAATGGTACAATAACAGAAATGGTGACATAACCTAATCCTCCCAGCTTTGTGCGTAATCTGGAGGAAAACTCAGAGCAATTAAACATAACGTGTGTATTACTGACATGCACTACTTACATGGTTTTATATTATTAAACCTGTTACAGTACTTAAGTCGGCCACAATATGACAGTCAACGGATTTCAGAAACATTCATCTTCATGCAGGCGCTCGTAAACGTAAGTGCTTTCAAAGGTTAACTCCCGAGAAATTAAAGACAGACAGTCTGAAATCTCATTTCAGTGTACAAAGACTGATACAGCACTCCTTTTTTGTAGTGACACATCATGTTTGTACAAGTGTGCATCAAGGGAAAATATTGTAGCTTAGACCACATTGTTTAAGACTTAATTCACTTCAGTTAAAATCACATTCCTCAGTTGATTTAAGACATAGATGACTGTTACACTCAGTCAATATCTTCAAGTCCCCAAACAGGTAATCTAGTGAAGGCACTTTGTCTTAACACGTGATTACGAGGCAGGAAAAACTTTGTTCGGAACTGGAAACACAACATCCTCAATCACGGGTCAAATTATTCACTCAAAAGGTAGCTCTACTCTAATCTTATGTATTGTTAACTGTCCCAGGGCACCCTCATGTCATTTATCTCATGTGTGAGGTGCTGGCATTAGGCCACCTTGGTGAGCTGTAGATCTCCAAAGACTCGTAATTTGTTGAGGGAGGCAAGCTGGGAGAGCCGGTGGGTGAAGCCGCACAGAGGTTGCCCGTCCACCAAGATACGAAACTGCTGGTGCTCACAAACAATCTCCATCTAAGAATAAGCGGGAATATACAATAAAGGAGCAAAAGGTCATTTTTTTTATTCAAAGCTACATATTTTACATTTTAAACTCAATATATATATATATATATATATATATATCAGCCTAAATCAAAAATGTGGGCAGCAACAGGGAAGTCAATAAGTGAAGTCTTATTCATACTTAATAGGAAGTCAGAGGTTTATCTTATTTGCCTTTGGAATATGTGGAGCGCCAAAACATATTTACACAACTTTAAGGTACTCTGTGAAGTATTAGGCTACTATTAGCACTATGGATAAATGTTTACATGATTAGATCCCTGTTTTGTCTTCATGTCATTCACATGCATTAACATGCAGCAATGCAATACGTATTCCTGCTGATTTTATGAATAGACAGTCACAGTAATGCACGAGTAAAGGTAGGGAAGAAGAAGAATTCAAGGTATAAATAGGTTGGGTTTTTTAAAAAAAAAAACAAATTGGCTTTGCAAATGTTTTATGCAGGAAATGAGTACAGATTGGTGGTATCACAGGCCTACAGCTATACAAGAAATGTATTCAACAAATTCTTTTGGCACAAAATACTGAATATATAAATGTGATGTGTTCTCTTGAATTTACATCCTCTCAAGCTTTGAAGAAACAATGACAAACTACTAACCTATTACTGGGTGTAGCTGCAAAAATAAGTCAACAGTAACTCCCAGACCACACATTGCAATCAAACAATAGAAAGTTTCCACTGATTACCATTGGAGCATGAAAATAACATTTTTAAAGTACCTTGAAGGGTTCTCCAGGTGCAAAAGGAAAGAAGGAGAGGGTGTTTTCAGATGGACCCCACTTTCCTGCCAGGCAGGCATTGCGTTGGACAGCTTTATCCATGAAGCTGACCTTTAGTTGAAGGCCCACATCGCCCTCTGTGTCCTCCTCCTGAGGCTTACTGGACAGAATCACCTCAATGCTGTGGAAGACAGACATCAGGGACAGACACAGTGATGCAGAATAAATAAGTGTAAAGAAAAGACTGACATTTGTTTTTCTTTCTTTCTTTCTGGGATGAATTGGGTCATCAACTGTTCCATATTATTTGGAGAATAGTGACATCATCTGGTCTTTATGACAAGTGTTATGTCGTAATGAGGCATGTAATGAAGAATGAGTATCAAATGATCTTGATCAGTGTTGTTAACAGTGACAACAATGTAACCATCAGGCCAGAACATAGAATGAATAAAAAACACATGATCTCACAACGACCTGGCAACAGCAAATTTTCATTAACTAATAAGTGAAACTTGCTCTTGTAGCTGGCTGAATACAGCTTTCACATCATTAATGAGAATCATGTTGAATCACTGCAGAGTAATAAAGATGAAAAAATCTAAAATAAACACTGTGCTGGTATAGTCTGGGAAAAGGGCCCTCAGAGAGAATGTGTCCTTAAAAACCCCGCTGATGTTTCTGCAGCCAAAAATAAGTTTGCATGACATAAAAAAAAGTTTCCTTCTGTTTCCTTTTGCACGCTACGTTTTTTGTGTAGCCTAATTCTGATGATTTACTGGACGTAATTGATGACAAACTGAATAAATAACCCAATGATATAATCAAGCAAATACATTCCTGAGTGGTTCTTTAGATTTCATGGGATTTGCAGCTCTCCCACGCACATTGACTGACTGAATTAGGAAATGAGCTGGTATTACTAAAATATTTTCCCAAAGCAGGGTCGAGCTGGGTGGTTGGCATATGCACTCAAACGCAGACGACAGCTGTGTGTCTGCTTTAAAAATTCGGTTTTATTGTGAACAAGGACCATTTTTATTACCAACGTTAATTGGCTGCCAGGTCGTGTTCTCAACAGCACATTAATAATGTATGATTCGCTTTTTATTGCGGAATGAAAACAGGTGTGTGTGCACTAACCTCTTGGGTTTTTTGTTAACGATCCCCATAACAACCAGTTTCATTGAAGGCCGCAGCCCACCCTTTATCTCTCCGATATACTCCCCCTGTGAAACAATAGAGATGTATCGTACATACAGATCAGCGGTCATCCGGGATGGAGCCTGCCTTTAAATAGCGTCAAGAAATTTATTACTGGAGAACATAACTGGCGCTCCTTCATCTTGCAATCTGCTGTGCGCTGGCACCGGTGCGAACAATAGCTTTATTGATTCGGATCTTTAACAGTCAGTGACTCAGCTGCACATACTATGCTTCTGGATTTTTTTGTTCACCATGCTGAACGTTTAAATATTATAATGGAATCGCAATGTTGCATGCAATGTTAAACAAACAAAAGACAGCTACATACATTTTCCTTCTTGTCCTTTTCCTCCATTCCACTCAGGGCGTGATGCACTGTGGAGGTTTCGAGCTGTGATGCCGACTGAGGACTGATGGACTCTGCCTTTCAACTGGCAAACCCCGCCTGTGCTGCGTTGTTATAGAGACAGGCTCCCGCTATGGCAGTGATGATGGTGGGGGACCGGCAGAAAGAATGATGGGTGGGCGCTTATAGAGCCTGAACAGGCACATGGAACTATTATAATTTCGATTATAATTTGGGACTAATACGTGGATGTCTTCAACCGACTGGCTTTTGTGACATCCTTTTTATTGTTGCCTAAGCCCACCTGTGTGTGCCCTGCACATGACAGTTCAGAGATGCTTCTCGGTTGCTAGTGCAGTGCAGTTATGATAAAGTGTACGTGTGTGCATCTGCACTGCTTTGACCAAACATAGGCAGAATTCCAGGAAAAATGCCTCAAAGCGAGGCAAACACGAATAGACTCAAATACAGTAACGAGCTGCATAAAACACAACGTACACATAGATACAAAACTTACATTTAGTGATTATTTTTCAACCACTGATAGATATACGAGTTCAAACACCTCATGACTAACAACAAATGTGTCCCAGCTGTGTTCCCTGGAGACATTTTCTCTGTAGTATGTGCTACTTCTGCATAGCTATATTTGGATGTGGTTTCTGTCCTTGGTTGTGTTGTCTCATTTTCAGCATTTTTTTTTGCTGAAATATCGTAGAAAAGGGGCGAGCAGTTAAAATCGTGGAGCAAAGTACAAGAACCTCCACACTGCAGTTAAATACTTAATGTATAATGTATTTTTGCGATTGCTAACTATTGACATCGACCAGGTTATATTTTCGAACTACTAACAGTTCTATTGCAAATGTATTCTATGCTTTTATTAATTTATCATTTAATTTATTCTGTATTCTATATGATTTATCTATGTAAAGCGCTTTCGCCAACGTTTCTTCTTTTTATATTTGCTTTATAAAAGAACTGAGATGATTTGGGTAAGTAGTTTATGAGTCGCCTGTATTGCCAATAGCACGTGAATGCAGCAGTAGAAATGAATGCGCTTCAGCGTACCGGAACGCCCACCTCGTGCCAACCTTTGACCAACCAGCGTTGGAGAATCATCTGATTTTGTCACATGACCCTGGTGAACATGCATCTAGCCGCCTAGCATAACAGGTCTAGAGAAAGCACTCGGTTGGGGCGTAAATAATTCCCGGCTTCGGGGGGGAAACACCACTACGAAATGAGTAAGTAACTTTGTTGAATACGTGGCCATTTCTAACTGCCTTATGCGTGCGACTGTTGCGGTGGCTATATAACTAACGGATCGATTACGGCAAGTCAGCACAGTCGTATCTAAGGCTAATGCTAGTCTGACTGTAAGGTTGTCAAATCAGAGAAATGACAAACGGTGAAGGTTGGAACATTGGCGTGATAAAAGCCCGCTGAAAGGCGTTTCTGGCTGCTCACGGTTGTTTTGTTGCATGTCTGTCTCAACGTGCTTGGTTTGTTTGCACAGACAATTAAAGGTACAGAGGGTAGAGAGAAATTGTGCAACATTTGAACTCTGTATTCTGTAAATCATGCTTCAGAATGGCGTGGTGGGCCAGTAACCTAAATACGCATGCATAAAAGGCTCTGAGAAGTGAGCAAAATTTGGTGACATATATTATAAAATAAAGTTGTGATGAAACTGATAGTTTCTTTATCTAGTAAATTACGCCAGAAACCATATGTACAATGTCAGTGCAAGCTTCATCATGCACATTGTATTGTACTCTTGTTAACTGCTACCCATGATTCATCTGGAAATGTTTTGATCTTAAGAAAGTTGGTTTCTAAGTCTTTTCTCTCAGATTGTTTGCATGATCAGTTATAGAACAATATTTTTCACGCATCTAATTTCAACAAACAAGCAGTAGCAGTCACCACATTCAGTTTGTTGCACATGGCATATACATCTCTTTGTTAAACTGCATAAACTCAGACAGCTTTGTCTTTCAGTTTCAGGTGAAAGCAGCTCAAGAGTGTTCCTTGGCTACATGTCAGTAAAGGTGCCTCTCCGGTTGTGACCGCTGGGCAGTCGAGTGACGCAGTGAAAGCGGCCATGTATCCTTTCAGCTGTGAGGCAGAGACCTCACTTAAGGACCTGTTTGAGTACTTCAAGAGGTGCCTGCAGCACGGAGAGTGGGAGCTGGCCAGTGCCTGTGTGCCACAGCTGGTTACGTCAACGCTTTCAGAAAACCTACGAGACATAATCAAAGCTATAGTCTGCCATCCTTACAATTTAAAGTGAGTCAAGCAGCTGTCGATTACAGGAAATCCATTTTTTCCCTTAGATGTAAAAAAGTGAATTGTTACCAAAACCAATATATACAGTATAAAGCAATTTATTTGTGTTTTACTTACTGATGTGGATTTAATGACTGTGTTTATGTCATAGATGGGAGTCTGTGGGCAGTCCACACAAACTGGCTTGGTTTTGGCTTCAGGTTTTGGAAAAATGGACAGAAGAGAAGGTAGTAATATTAAGAATCAAGTACTGAGCTCTCTTTCTTGTGCTTGATTGACTTACTCTGAAACACCATGTTAAGTCTTGTCATCCTCAAGCAGTATGTTGGTTACAGTATTTAAGTCCATCTTTGTTTATCTTAACTTAAAAACTCAAATCTTTGTAGCATAGAGAGAGACAAGCTCAAAATCCGCGCTGTGTCCTGTCATGAAAAGACACCATTGTGATGGGGAATGGGGTGAGAAGGCATTTGAAACACCACTGACATTGTGACATGGATTTTTGTTCACTTCAGGTTTCTCCCGACATCAGAAGAGAGCTGGAGTTTCTACTTTTCCTGGAGGAGCTGGGGTCAGAGGGAATAACAGAGACTGTTCTCAAGGTTACTGTTATTTTTGCTCTTCAAAGCTGAAGTGAATAAACTGAATGAGTATTTAATCTTAATAAGTATGGTCCTCTGCAGCTGATGAGAGGTTTAAACTCGCATGTCATCTTTTGACATGTGTGTGGAAAAAAAACATTTGCACAGATTAGGAATCATTACCTTGATCTGTTCTGCCTCATTTCATGTTGTGCCAGCCCTGTTAGTGGACAGAATACAAGACTGTGATAAGTTATCTTTCAGCAGGACTTGCATCAGGCCTTCGTGGACACTCAGCTGGACCAAAAGGAAGTTTCGAGGGCAACGGATGCTGCTGTCGAGTCTTGCCTTCAAACACTATTGGAGAAAAAGAAGCCCAGACTGGCTCAGTGTTTAGCGCATTTCTTACAGGTTGAGTCAAACATTGAGTATCGTTACTATAAAAAGCAAAATGTGGGCACTTGTCCCTTTTTTGTCTGATGTGCATATGAATACATTAATTTGTGATCGTATTAAGAGTGTTAAAATATGTAATTGCTGTATTCTGCCAGAGATAAACTGAATTTTAAGAATGGACATAATATAAAATGTGAAAAAAATCCTTGAAAAATTATTGAAATTATTGATTGGGTCAAGCTCAATTTCATTTTTTTCCCCTCATCTCCTGCAGGACCAGTCATCCACAGAGGACCACACTCTGCAGCACACGTTCATCCAGCACCTGATGAAGGCGCTGGGAAAGCCAGAGACGAAGCCAGAGAAGCTGGACGAGTGGGTGGAGGAGGTATATGCGCGGTGTTGGCCGTGATGCCGTGGGGCTGTCCCAGAGGCGGTGGGCAGTTCGAGGCGCTGTGTGAAGCGCTGTGGGCCGCCAGAGACGGACCCCTGAAAGAGGAGAGGATCCTGAGCTCGCTGCTTCGCCCTGAGTGCGACGCTCTCGTCTCCGTGTACTGCTCCACTGCTCTGAGGCTGCAGAGGGATCATCTGCTGAGGAGCACGCCTGAAACACAAGGTAGCCTGAGTTTGGTCCGCTCTGATAGTGTCGAAGTTTTGCTTACACTGATATGAAAGTCATGTTAAGCAATATTTGATGTCAGGATCTCTAAGATGTGCCATAAATCTGAAGCAAGCTACAGATTTCAGTTATACTATGTGATCTGACCATTTACTGTAATCCATTTATAGTATACATATTCCATCCTCCCCTGAGCTGCTTTTGTTTTCAGGTTGACTTTTGTTTTCTTATAATGACACTGGTAAAAATATTCAGACCCTGTGATTGGTGCTCTCTTTGCTCACTGTTTTGGAACCGAAACGTTGGCATAACCTTTTCCTCCTTCAAATCACACTTCTGCTTCTGTGACATGAAAATGTACACGTGATTGTTTTGTTGGTGTCTGCACGCACTTCATTGGGTTTTCTTATGATTTAGACTATATTTGCCCATAATGTGGCATCGCACCAATGGTTTGGGCTGTTCATATCAGTGTCATTGATTTTTAGTCCAGCCTGGTATATTTTACTAATCACACAGATAGATCATCTCATTTATCAGGGGAAAAAAAAGGTAAAAAAAAAAAAAAGAATGACATATAATGTGTTTTGCAATAGCTCTTCCCTGAATGTCTTCCATGCAGACTTATTTGGATTGTCTAATTGCAACAAGTTGTTTTTTTTTTTTTTTTGTGAAATATCATTTCGCATTTTATATTGCTTACAACTTTTTTGCATTCCCTTGTAATAGTAGAACTGTTTATAAAATTACAGTACATTTTTTTTATGACTTTTTGTTTAGAATGTTTCCCCTCCTTTTATTTTTTTTTGTCATCACCCCAACAGCGGACCTCCCCGAAGCAGAGAAGCTGGCTGTCAGTTTATGTTGCCACAAAGATCGTCCATCCGTTTGGAAGACCATCTATTTTGAGTGCCTTAGTAGTGGGAAGCACTTCCTGGAGCAGGTCCTGGTAAGTGCGCCAGGACCACTGGAAAAATATTGAATCCCTGACTTAAATGTACAGTTCATGTGCTTTAAGTAACTGTTTTTCAACCAGATTGGAATTTTAACAAGGAGTAATGAAATTTACACAGTCTCCTGTCAGTAGTGTTGTAATTCTGCTTTTTTTGTAATTCGGTCGAGATCCTGCTGGTCAAGATAAGTGGGTTAGTGAACACGTGATGAAATGTTGTAATGTGATAAGATTGGTTCCTTCCTTTAGGTCACTGCCATGGACTTGATTAAGCACGAGGAGTATTCTCAGCTGAGGGACTTGCTGCAGCTGGAGTTCCAGCCGTTGTCTCGTCTGCTGTTGCTGCTGGGATGGACGCAGTGTCGCAGCCTGAGCTCAGCTCAAACGCTGCTCACTCTTCTTCACCGTGAGCAGGTCAGAAATGAAAACAATCAGCTGTCCGGTCACCTACATGTCCCTCCTCCTCTATAAACAACTAAGTGTGTGTTTTGTGGAAATGCTGATTAACATTTCCGACATTGACGTGTGGTCATTTTCTGATGCTTTTTATTGAATTTTTAGGCACCAGCCAATGACTCTGTTCTGCAGGACTTTGCCAATCTTCTGTCCTCCCAGCTTGGAATACTTGAGTGGTGTAAAACCAACAACCCGTAAGCCTCTGCTCTTTCCATCTCACATCATTATTTATCTTCAATATTTGCTAATTTTGCTTCTTGTGGCTTTCTGTGCAGAGGTATTTCCACGGAGGCATTACTGACGCAGCTTCACACTCTGGACAGTCATTCAGCTCTCTACATTCTGCATTCTCTGACTCCTTTGCCTCAGTTCGAAGAGCGCAGGATACTGGATCTGCTGCAGCAACTGCCAGAATCACCAGGAACAGGTTTACCTTCTCCTCTTTTTTGTCCAGTGGGGTCTGAAATTCTTGTCGGAAGAATAATGTACTTGATGTTTCTTAGTAATGTTGCCCTGTCTGTGGTTCTTGTGGTTGTGTCTTGCAGAGGACACTGAGGCCATCAGTCATCTCAGACCCAGTGTCCAGAGGAATGTAGTTTTGTTCCAGGGGTTCTGTGCCATGAAGTATGCCATCTATGCTCTCTGTGTAAATGTACATAAATACTCAAATTGCACAAAGTGCGACTCCATGCAGCAGCAACAGCACCAGCCCTCTGAAGAAGAAACTGACCAAAGTCAAACCTCAGCTGACGGTATAGGACCCGCTTTCATTTCTGCATTAGAGCTTTAGTTTGATAATGGATGATACAAAAGGTTTTCTTAGCTGATTATAACATTGCTAGGAGAAAGTGTACACACTGATGCCATGGGTTGGCGATTTTGATACCTGAGTAGTCATTAAAACATACTGTAGTATAAAATCTAGAAACAAATACAGGCAATTAGCTCTTTCAGTAAGATTAAAAACATTTTGAGCTTAAAACACATAATTCCAAATATAGTCAAACAAGTAGAACCTCCAAATGAACTGACAACCAATTATGATATCAAGCAAACATGGATGACAACTTAGAAGACCAAAGCATTATAATCATCTAAATCGACACAAATCTGATCACAACAATGAGAAATAAATTAAAAGAGAGCTTTTTTAGAAAAATGTTTTAATGATGATTTTTTTCCACTTTTCATCTTCTAGATTGTGCTTTAATACCATAACAAGAATCTTTTGATTGCTAAAAATGAACAAGGCTGTCTTTGTTTATTGACCCTTTCCCCTCAAAAGTTCTGAATTTCATTCTGACCGAGTTCTACTGTTTGTTTCTCCCAGGTTGCCATTTGCAGTTCCAGCACTACCTGTCGGAGTGTCAGCTTTATCTGGAGGCTGTGCCAGCCATGTTCCGCCTGGAGCTCCTGGAGAACATCTTCTCCCTACTGTTTCTGTCCACTTCTGACTTTGTGCAGCAGATTCAAAAAGACACAAACTCATATCTGAACGCAGGGAGTGCCAATCCAGACTGTTTATCAGATAGAAGAGACACAAATGTAGAATTGGGATATAAAGCAAAGACAGATGGGACTGATCACTGCAGGAAAGAAAGCCAGAAGCAGCGAGGTAGTCCACAAACAGCATCCCACTGTAGCCACCTGGACCTGGGACACTTCATCCAGGGCTGCAGGGGTTTTTTGGTTGATGTGACAGCCATGGAGGGTTTTCTGAAGCTTTTGAAAGAAGGGTTGGAGGGCATGTGCGTTGTTGGTCAGCAGGAGGGGCAGGAGGCAGGAAGAGCGCTGCCTCGAGAGGCCGAGGCGGCGGAGAGCCTCGGCTGCTCGGTGACGGCCGAGACGTTCGGGGCTCGCCTGCAAAGGTTGTCCAAACGCACCGCGGAGGCTCAGTGGAGGCTGCAGATCATCACCAGCAACCAGGGCAGTGGAAGTGGTGAGATATTAAAGATATTTCTTTAACTTTAACCTTCTGTTTTGCTTATCTTCATACAAGACATACAAAAAAGGAACATCCACTACAATTGCAGGTTCAGGAAGCCTCCCCCAGTTGTCCGGGGTCAGCTTTACTGCCACTTCTCTGGGAAGCAGCAAGAGCTCGAGTCTGACGAGGAGGAAGAAGACCAGGAAGGCATGCTACAGAGAGACAATCCTCCATAGAGAAACACAACGGAGAAGTCAGCACGAGTGCATCAGGTGAGCCTTTCAACACTGTCCGCTACATACATACATAGTTTTACACCAGTTATGTTTTGCTTTACAATAGAAACCGGAAATCACAAACAATTTTTATCATGAAGAGAAAAGTGCAGAGGGAGATGTGGGATCGTTTTTGGTTTTCTTTTTTTTTAGGGCCAGTAAATTAAATTTTGGAAAAGTCTGTGCTTCATCCAATCTTGGCCGTTGTCTTTCAAGAGAATTCAAAGAAACTTTTTTTTTAATTTGGTTTTTTTTTGCACATTTACTGTAGTTAGTTTGTCCTTTCACAGATGGTGGAGTAGGGACAGCGGCAGGTTTTGCAGAACTGGAGGTTTGTCCATGTGGAGGTCCCCACAGCTGGCTGGTCCCGGCCATGCTGTCCCCTCCAGAGTCTCTGCTAATGTCCTGCATCTGCCGAGGAAACTTCATGGAAGCACGTCAGGTCTGTGCAGCGAACTGGGCTCGAAAAACTGTTCAACATCTTGTTTAAAAACTATTTCTCAATCAGCTAATGCTCCTAATTCTGGTGATACCTAAACTACAAATGCAAATCTAGAAAGCACCTTGTTCCTGGATCCAGAGGCACATCTGGATCAATTTGTGATATTTTTTATTATATTGTTGAGATAGTGTGCCCCCTTTTTTAAATTTCAAGTCGAATTTGACCATCTTGCTATGGTGAAGAATCCTTACTGATCCCGATCACTCCCCAAATTTTGGTATTTCTTAGACTAAAAGCCTTTTTAACGGCATGAAAGTCAATGCCCTTCACTTAGTCCAGTCTCCTTCTCGGCTGCTCTGCAGGTCTCTCTGGTGTTCGATCTCGGGGCGTCTGCCAGTTGTGGCGAGTTGGTGTTCATGGAGCGCTACAAAGAAGTTCTGGTGGAGTTGGGGCGGGTGGAGCAGAAAATGGAGAGCCAGTCCATGTCTTCGTCGTCATCCTCCTCAGAGGGCTTGGGGTCAGCGGCGGTGTCGTGCGCAGGGAGGGCTCGGCTGGGCAGCAGCGGGCGATCAACCCTGCAGGCCATCGGAAGTGCGGCTGCTGCAGGTTTGATGTTCTGCTTTCATTTTTTTTTTTTTTCCTCCAACCCACTGTTTTGTCTTATTCACTGTTAATGTGATGTGGGAAAACAGTTTAAGATTATTTGTTTAATCTTTTATTCATGTCTGCAACTATATGTACAATCCTATATTTTTTTACATGATATATTTTTTTAAAAGTCCATATCCAGTAGACGATTCATAGGTCTGACTCGTGTTTCCTCGCAGGTGTGGCTTTCTACTCCATCTCAGACATAGCAGACCGCCTCCTCAGCACCCCCGCTCACCCGATGCCCTCGCTGGAGGAAGGCTACTGGCTGAACTGCTGCTCTTCAGACCCCTCTGGCCTCCTTTACACGTTGCTGGAGGAGCTCAGCCCGGCAGCCATGGCCGCTTTTGACCTGGCCTGCTGCCACTGTCAGCTTTGGAAGACGTCCCGACAGCTGCTGGACACAGCAGAGCGCAGGCTCAGCAGCAGCCTGGAGACTCGAGGTACGCGGCCTGAATTTAAGTGTCTTCTTTTGGGAGAAGTTTTAGCTATGTGGATAACGGCTAAAGGACGGATTTATGACAACAGAGATTTGAAGAAGACCAGCTACACTTTTTTTTGCGGCTTTAGATTTAGGTAGTAGATTTCTTTAATCCTGGTCTGCCTCCTCAGGAGTGACAGTCGACCGCAAGGTTCCCCATCCTGAGGGCATCTGTGGATTTCCCATGGTGTTACAACAGATCAACAAGATCCTGAATCACTCTGCTACCAATAAGGGCTCGGTCAAAACAGGTGAATGTAAAAGCTCAAACGTTTCCATTAAAGAAAATTTTACGTCAATTAGTTTGAGGGGCTGACGATGAGTTTTCTTATACCCCACTAGCCATTTTTACACATAGCTAGTGTAAATCTAATAATAGAAATTAAAAATTAAGTCCACTGAGTTGGTCAAATGATGGCCTATAGTTGTAAAATTACCTCCTTTTTACCAGACATTTAATATCAAAAATGAACTGAATACCCTGAGTAGTTTCTTTGGTACTGATCCACTCTTGCTCACAGATGCTGCGGGGGAGGACCAAGTATTTGCCAGCCCATTTGGGTGCTGCATTCAGGAAGTACTCCTGTGTTGCCACCCCACACTGAGTGAGGAGTGTATCGCTGCTCGGCTCGGTCTGGCTCAACGCTTGGAGGCCACCCTCCACGTTCTGAGTACTGCCACAGACGGCACAGGTCGGCACAGCAGCCATGGCTTTTCAGATTCTCTAAAATTGACAATTTTCTTTGTTTTCCTAATAAATTTTCTATCATGTTGAACAATGTAATTTACATAATCCCTAATTCCACTTGATTTTACAATGAAATAATTGTATAAACGTTTTGATCTCTCTCACCCCTGTTGTAGTATGTTTGCCAGGAATTTATGATTGTTTGGCACTTCTTCTTTAATATTGCAAATAATTTTGGTAATTTATAATAGCAGAAGCAAATGACCTATAGTGTTTTTAACATTCCATGAGAACATCTGGACATTTTCTTATGTCTGCTGTTTCCTCTCGTGACAGAGGGCAGCGTGGGCAGCGGTCTTCTGACGCTGTTGGTTGATCAGGCCGGTCTGAAGCAGTCCGAGTTGGACGCTCACCCTGTGCGCTCCAGCATGAAACAGCTGCTTCGTTCTCTGGACCAGCTCTGCCCCTTTGAGCCAGTTGGAGACCTCGCCAGACCCGATTACGTCCGGAGCTTCCTCGACTACGTCAACACACTAGCATCTGTGCTGGTCCGCAGCCTCAGTTCAGAAGGTAAAGTAATTTGTCGCTGAATAGAAATCATGTGCTTTTTGCGTCCCTCTATGAAAGAGAGGCTGATCAAAAAAAAAAAAAAAAAAAGGAGTTTTTTGATTCTTCTGCCTCGTGTAGAAGTAGTCTAAGCGCTTTGTTTGATTTAATATGGAACCCACTATCTCACTTCTCCAACCTACACTGCCCCAGCTAGTTCTGGGAATCAAATCTGTAGGCACTTGGTACTAAAATCACATTTTTACATAAGTCCTGCAAAACCATTCTGCCCTGATAGTTACTATACCACCGGGCCATCAGCAACTCTTCGTTCCTTTGCCTGGTTTTGCTCTGATTTGCCTCTCTTGCTGTCTCTCAGACCAGAGCAGTGAAGTGAAGCTTGGGAATCCACTGCTGGTGTTGCTTCAAGCCCCATTTCAGCTTCTCTCCCACCTGCTGTTTGACAGGCAGGTGTCTCCTGACAGGTACGCATGTCGGATTAAGGCAGAAGGTGCCACACAGTAGAGACATTGCTACAGTTGAGGGCAGCAAAATGGGAAACATTCCAACTTTCAGCTTTGACTTTTCTATATGATATATAATAGTCAATGGCCTACCTCCCTATTTCATTTCCTGTTCATCTCCAGAGTGCTGTCCTTGCTGCAGCAGGAAGGACTGCGACTGAGCGTCCAGCAGGTGATTGTCCAGCGATGCTGTGAGACCTTGCCTTTGTGGTTCTCGTGTCCCGGCCCCGAAAAAGAGTCCGGTCAGGCCAAAAAAGACGACGGAGTTTTCAGCGTCGCCAGTTTGTCGCTTCTGCTCCAGCAGCACGCCCAGGAGCACATGCCAACTCTGGGAGTCACAGAGCCGCAGTCTGATGCCAGCTCTGAGTCCGAGGCCTCACTGGAAGACCGCCCCGCGACACCCAGCAGCCTCTCCACCTCGCCGCCCTCTCATTCATCTTCCTCCTCCTCTCCATCAAACTCTTTCCTCCTCACGCCATCGGCCCTGTCTTTCCTTAAATCTCACTCGCCCTTACTGGCCACACTGGCGTGTCTGAGCGCATGTAGAGGAGAAACCGCCCGCACGCAATCCTCCGGTTGGTCCGGGTACTTCCGCAGTGGCCGTAAAGAGGCTGTCCTCGACTGCGAGCAGATTTCGCGTGAAGCCGATAACCTCCTGAAAGAGTTCCCTATTCTCTTGGCCTACCTTCACACCATGGCGGAACCAGTGCTGGGCACACAGTTAAGAGAGCGCGAGGAAGCCTCTGCCGGACTTGGGACCCTTGTTTGCGGGAGACCTCTTGTTACCCTCCTGCTGTCTGGACCGCAGGAAGAAGTTGCCCAAGCCGTGGCTGCTGAGGCCTTCCAGAAAGCTCTTTTGTCCAGAGACCTGGTCCGAGCGCTCAGCCTGCTGGAGCTGTACGGGCAGGGCTGCTGCCAGGAGGGGGCGCTAAGAGACCAGCTACTTGCCTGTGCCGCTTTAGAAGGTGAGGAATGCTTGTAAATGCATTTCAGTGAAATACAGCTCAGTGAAGTTTATGTTTGCACGCTCATACTTCTAGTAAATGTTCATATGGGAAGAAAACTTTCTCAGCGTTCACTCACCCGTACATAATGCAAAGATACATTTGCTGGTTCCAGCTTCTCAAATGGGAGAATTCATTTTGTCAAAACAGTATTTTAAACCCTCACCTTACGCTCGAGAAAAGCCACTATTGTGTTACATTTCATAGACTACATGATTCATCAAAAAACAGTTTATTCAGTAATGAAAATAATCATTAGTTTAATCCTAAAGTTTTTTATTTTATTTCTTTTTACTGTTTATTTAAAACGATTAATCTCTTCAGATCAAAACCACTTTTCAAACATCTTTCCAAAAGTGGCATTACTGTTGGTTAACAGGAAAATAAAAAAATTGAAATTTTGAATGCAACGATTGTTTTTTTTTAATCTGATTGTGTTCAGACGGAGGTGAAGGTACGGGTCAGCTGTTCCGCGTGCAGGATGCGAACCTGCGAGCCCGTGTTGCCCTCCAGGCTCTAGAGCGTTGGCCTCTGTCGGCGTGTCTGGAGCTGCTCGAGTTCTGCCTAAATGACCCGAACACAGCGGCCTCGCTGAGAACCGACTTGGAGCTCAAGAAGAAAGAACTGGACATCTATCGCTGGGTAAAATCTAAACTTGCCCCGAGAGTCACTTCATTGTGGTGTCAGACTTTTGGATTCTGCTGTTTTTCATACCAAAGTAAAGTGGGCACAGAAATCCTGTCAGACAAGAGTACAAGAAAAAGAAATGTTGAAGATTCAACTCAAAGATGGCTGAATTAGTATTAGGTTTTGCTATCATGATCCAGTGAGATTGTGTAAATTTGCTTTTTCAACTTTAGTCCTAGTTTAGCACCTGGGGGATGTTTTAGCTTGCTTTCAGCTTACGGTGTATGTTTTTCATCTTACACAGTCATGTCTTAGGGAACAGGTTGACTTCCTTTTGTGACTTGCTAAGTGTTTGTGCTTCCTTCCCTTGTCCCAGATGTTAAATTTACAGCCTCCTTTGCCCTGGGCTACTTGGCAGGAGCTGAGGACTGAGTCAAAGACAAACTCCGAGTCCATGTTGTCCATGATGCTGGAGGCAAAAGTAAGTACAGCAGACCTCTAGCAGTTTAGTTACTAAACAGTTGCATATTGCCTGTGGGAAAAGCAAACAACGCCACACACACCTATCTCCAAAATACATGTTATTATTTATATGGTCCAATATGGTTAATTTTTTATTTTATTTTATTTTTTTCAGGAATTTGCTCTTTGTGCAGAGTGGGTCGAACTGTATCCTGTATCTGACTCGCTGAGGCTGCAGCTAAAGACTCAGCATTTGCTTCATCTGCTGGAGAAGGGACAGACAGACGAGGCTTTTCAGGTCCAGACCGCTTAACTTCTGGTTAAATTGACACTGCAGTAAAGAGCATTAGTGGACTGGTCAGAGAAATTACAAGAGGTCACAGACTCACTCATTTATTCTAATTATATTTATTAGATAGTTTTGTTTGTTTGTTCTTTGCGGTTCTCCTAATTGCTGCTTTGATTTTTTTTCCTTTCCTAATCTCTTTTTCCCTGTCATCTTTTGCTTTAGTTACTTGAGGGCCTTTCCGATTTCGTGGTTGGTCTAGACATTTGTGAGCGTGCTCTGGACTGCTGCCCTGGACTTGCTGCCTGTCACTTCCTTGCCGACTACCTGACCCTGCATTTTCAGAGGCAGGTGTCTCCAGCTCGGCGACAACACATCCATGCCCTCCATCTGGGCTCTAAGGTTGGTGGATGTGAAGATATGCGCTGAAATAATTTTGCGGTTTAAGGACTGGACAGTTAATTTGAGTTTGTACTGTATGTCCTGTTTGTGTACACTGGATTGGTGTTTTAGTGTCGTATCTCAGGTAACACTACAGCTGTTTTAACCATCAAGGAGTACTTTTGTTAGTAATGAACGGATCTGGTCAATTATTTAATTTTATACCTTTAAAAGCATTGGTCTCCAACAGCAGCCAAATATGTCTGTGTCTCCAGGTTGCGTCAATATAAGTGAATGAGTGAGTGCTTCCTCCTCCAGGTATTGCTGACTCTTCCCCCAGCAGCCCGGCAGGAGTATTTCCCCCTGCTGTCAGAGCCTCTGCTGATGCTCGAGCAGCTTTTGATGAACCTGAAGGTGGACTGGGCGGCCGTGGCTGTGCAAACCCTGCGCAGCCTCCTGGTCGGTCAGGAGGCTGGCTTTGGTGCCGAGAACATCGATAAACTTCTGGCAGACTATGCCTGCAAGGCGCTCAACTTCTCCTGTGCCCCCAGAGAAAGGTCTAGATCTGGTCAGTGCTGGGTGTCACACCTCAATTCTCAATACTTTTGAATATTGGTCAAACTGTGTATATAATACCAAGCATTGAAAATTACATAGTACTGCAATCTGCTTGATTGTAGTTTTGTTTACTTCAGATTTACTATGGATATACTTCAGTTTAATTAGATGTACCAAAAAGTACTCTATTAATCACAAAGGGAAACTGCAGCATTACACCAGACAAATACTTTGACTTTGTTGCTCTCAGGCTCAGTTTAGCAAATATTCTTGTCTGAAATCCTTGGATAAAACAGGTACTTATGTACCCCGAAATCTTGCATTATGACATTTTCATGCTCCCGTTCTAACACAGCCATTCACATCACTGACTTTTGTGTTTAAATTTATTTTATGTATTTCATTTTCCATACTCAGTAATCAGCCTCCAGGATGCCCTGATGCAGTGTCCTGCTCAAGACAGCAGCTTCCTGTCGTCAAGTCGAATTGAATCTCCATCACCCTCTACAAGTGAGGCCTTTGCACACGTTTAAAAGGGATAAAATGACAACGTGACACCCGTGTACCTTCCTGTTTCCTTATATGTAGTCAGCCTCAAAATAGTACTGCTGGATTTGATAGGCACTTGTTTAAGCACAATTTATTTGGAAAATAAGTTGACTATACAATTTGTTTTCTCACAGTTCAGGGGCATTCTTTCTCCACTGTACTCAAAGGCTACAAGCGTTAATTGAAGTTCCTGGTTTAAAATGTGTGTTGTCGATGTTTCCGATCATGTCGTTAATGACAGACAGCACCCCTACACACACACCCTCGTCCAGCAGCACAGACAGGGAGAGGGATGGAAGCTCAGCAGGGAGGAGACACCGCTTCCAGCCTCCAGACCAGCCCCCCGCCCGTAAAGACTGGGTCCCTGACACTCAACAGCATGTGTGCATGGTCTGCCAGCGCGAGAGGTTCACCATGGTGAGCAAGTGAAACAGTGCGAGACTCACTGGTGATGTCATGAAAATAATGATATTGTATGTTCAGCGGAGGTGACTGACTGACTGAACTGCAGAATAAAATCCAATGTCAACTTTTTCTCTGTAAATAATGGTTACTTCTCTCTTGTTTTTTTTGTTTTTTTCATCCTTTAGTTGAACAGACGGCATCACTGTCGGAGATGTGGCCGGCTGGTTTGTCATGCGTGCTCCGAGCACAAGATGCCTGTAGAGGGATGCCCAGGAGATGAAGTCAGAGTCTGTGACCAGTGTTACGCCTACTTTCACCCAGAGTAAGTCACTGTAGCTGGAAGTGCAACAACAGAGCTGAATAAAATGATCTCTGTTATAGAATGGACTTCTACTGCAGGAAAATACTGGGGACAAGGAAGATACATATAAAACAGATGTTCTTTTGATTTGAAATTTATTTGTGCTTTGTTTTGTTTTTTTTACATGTGCAGTTCTGATGATGAGCTGGAACCAGCAGAAGGTAACTGAAATAACATCAGAAATGTAATGTTTCTGCTTTTATGTGCTTTTAACTTTGATTATCCTCCATGGGGTTTTTTTTGTCCAGTGGCTGGTAGCCCCTTGGTGACAGAGGAAGCTTTAGATGGGATGCTGCATCTGCCTGAAGTTGTCCAGCGCCAGTTTCGACTCAGCACCAACCCCGCAGAGAACCAGCTGTTGCGGAGCGAGTTCTACTATGAACAGGTCTGGATTAGAACTCTTTTAAGAGAACAATTAAATTTAAACATCTGGAACACTAATAATCTCCACACCCTTCCTGTTCCTTAGTATGGTATACAAACCCCAAAGCCAAGGTTGGGGATATTTTTCTGCATATCTGCCACATCCTGAACAGTTGACAAAACTCTTTACTGCCCAGTGAATACATCAAGATTAATGATGTTCTTTTGCTACACCCGTCTAGGCTCCCAGCGCGTACCTCTGCGTGGCCATTTTGTCTCTGCACAGTGACCAAACCGCCTGTGGACATCAGCTCATCGTCCAGTGCCGCTCTCTGTCTTGCAAGCTGACCAACCCGGAGGTGGATGCCTGCCTTCTCACCGACATCATGCAGCAGCTGCTCTTCAGCGCCAAGCTGATGTTTGTCAAGGTTGGCCGCAGCCAGGATCTTGCCTTGTGTGACAGGTGAGATGTACTCCCAGGAGAAGAAGTCTTACCATACCACAGGATTCACATTCAGTGAAGGCTTTTTAGCTCTGTTTTGGTCTCCACCAGCTCCTAAGAAAAATATCTGGTCCTTTAGCTGAGAGTTAGTTGTTAGCGCTTACTTTACCAGGTAACTCAGGGTGACCAAATTACGACAGTCAAATTAGCTGTAAACCACAGGAGGTGATGTGACATGATTTTCAACAGATCTAATCTTGACATTACTCATTGCACAATCCTGTGTTTTACTAATGTTGTAATTCCACTCGCTGTATAGCAACTTTGGGCGTAGGTCTCTGCCTTCCTCTATTGTCTCATACACTGATTTTTCACCATCTCGTTTTCTCCCTTTTTTCCACAGTTACATCAGTAAAGTAGACATGCTTAAGATTCTAGTGACGGCCAATTACAAATATATTCCCTCTCTGGACGACATTCTGGAGACCAATGCTGTCACACGTCTTCGCAATCAGCTGCTCGAAGCCGAGCACTACCAGCTGGCAGTGGAGGTGAGCCACACGAGAATTCATTCATTCATCAGGGACCCTGTACAAAAAAACATGATGTCCAACTTCTGTTCATGGATAGGTAAATAAAAGCACTGTAAGATATGGTTAATAAAAAATAAACATAAACTGAAGTGGGCAATAAGTTACGCCAAGATATAGGATGGACTGGTGAAACCATGGTTTCAAATTACTAAATTAACATTGCATTTATCATTGATGTGCTGTTGATGAGCTGTTTTGAGCTGCCATTCAGAATATTCAAATTATCAATATTATATTTATGGCTAAACTATTTTCGGTAATGGGCCATAATTGAGTATTTGGCCCATCATTTATTTTCATGTGGGAGTGAAAAAGCCTCTCAAACAGCATTCAGATCCTTGTGCTGCAGAAAACCCCTCGTCAGGCATCTTATTAACCCACCAGACCTTAATTAGATAACTGCTACCTCTCAGAAAGTTAAATTCCATGGCTTTTTTCATTGTTGCTACACTAGGTGTCTACCAAGAGCGGCCTGGACCCTGGGGGTGTGTGGCAAGCATGGGGGATGGCCTCTCTGAAGGCAGGAAACCTTTCAGGGGCGAGGGAGAAGTTTTGCCGCTGCCTGAAGGTTCCAATGGACCGCAACCAGCTCAACCTGGGTCCCTTACTGCTGCAAGACATTGTCCAGCACCTGGAGACCACTGTACGACCCACTCTGAACGCGGTAGGAGGACACTGTCAATGTACCCTTGTTATCTAACCTTCATTACCATCTACAGCCACTAATATAACCCAAAGAGAGGCAGAAAATATGATCTTGTGCATAATACTCTCCCTAAGCAATTACTATTTATAATTTACTCTTTACACTTGGCACAGATTAGACATCCCCCAGCGGTCACCTTTGGTACATCAGCCACACCATCATTCTTAGTTGCTAAAGTACCGAATAACCAAATTGACCTTTTTAACACAAGTTTAATGTTTGTTATGCAACCGGCAACCAAATCATCCACAAATATAAATGCCAACAATGTTGGATGCAATCTGACATTTGCAAAGAGAACTTGATGCCCTGTGATTTCAGTGGTGCATGATGCAGGAGGAATAATATTAGTAACACACAGAGAAGCCAAAAGTTTGTACTCCCTTCTCATAAACCCATTTATCCAAAGAACATAACCATGAAAAGAGTCTTGACTGTTTCTCTTTTTTCTCTTGACTGTTTCTCTCGTCAGTTCATGATTTTTAATTCATGCCATTTTGTAATAGTATTGAAAAGGTGAGGTACAGTTACTACCGGGGACTTGGGACCTTGGGAATCTTCCACTTGTTGTCTGGTGCCAGGGGGTCTTGGCTTCCCCACATGGACAGGGAACCGGGATGGTTATGGCATGTTGTGGTTATGTTGTCCTGCGGGAGCTCATGTGGCTCTTCAGAGAATACAGGTTGTGGTTCAGTGAGTCCTGCCCTCTCTGACCCCATCACACTGGGCTTTGAATAAAGGCCCTTCAGCAATAAGCTTTATGTTATGCAATGATAAATCAGAATGAATTACATACACACAGTGCCTTGTCACACCTGCTAGTGTGCACATACAGTGCAAATTCATGAGCCTTTGTTTGATTATTTGTTTTCCTTTGATTCCTGTGTTTGTCTCAGTCTTTTGGCGAGGACATCTTGGCGTCCCTGCGGGAGCTGGAGGACGCCTTGAGTGATGCAGGTCCCGCTGAGCGACCAGAGGGACAAACGCAGAGCAACAGCCTCCACCAGGAGTGTCTGTACTACCTGAACACGTATGGCACTCACATGGCGCTGATCAGCTTCTACGTGCGTCACGACTGCATGGCAGAGGCCCTGACGTACCTGCTCAACAAGGTGAGAGATAGAGAGATATTTGATTTACAATGGAGATATCCAGCTGATCTAATCTCATATGGTATAGTTGTTCTTGAGTCAGAAGACCATCTGAACGAAATTCAGATTTGATTTCATACCCCTCTGTTGCCAAGATCTCAAATGTGGCAGGGCCCTCGCATTACCCAAACTCTATAGACTTAACAAAGAGTATTCAAGTCCATCTAACGTATAGTAGGTTTATCAGCCCTGGTTCATAATAAAATGGGTCAACAAATACAACAAAGTGCACCGTTTTGCTCCAAAGAAAGAAGGTGCAGTTGAACAAATCAACAGATGTCATCAAGGTTACTTGTCTGAAACAACTGCAGCATGTACCCATGCTTCTATTTTTACCACCTTTTCATTTGACTATGGCTCAGGACTGCCCAGAGGAGGTGTTTCTAGAGGGTGTGTTGCAGCCCAGTCTGGAGCGGGGGCGTCTTGGCACGCTTCAGGGGATCCTTGAAAAACTGGACCCTGGCCTCGAGACATCCAGCCGCTACCTCATCGCCTCCTGCCAGTTCCTGCAGCGGCGTGGATACTATAACACTCTCTACCAGCTTCAACAGTTCATGATGGTTGGACTATTTTAATGTTTTCTCCATCTCTCTTTTTGTAAGATTTAAAAAACAAAAATATTGTTTGAATTTGATTGATTGTTTGAAAGTGGAGAGAGAGCAAAGAGGGTAAACTGTAACTAAAGTCCCCAGCTTCATTTAAATATGGCAAATCAAAGTTGAAGAGTCTGTGACTCAGCCAGTTGACCTAAAAAATGTCACTTTTTCCAGTCAGACAGGAACTCCTGGTTAATACACATACCATGTGATTAAACCGGTGGTTCTCCTTTTGAAATTAAGGAATGTCTTCAGTCATAGAGAGGTCAAAGTTACTGACACTATTGCAGTATTTTGCAAGAAAAAAATCAAAGATTTGAGAAAAGTTTGTGTTAGTGATGTGAAAATGGTGAATCGTACCTTTTTTGGTTGTATGTAAAATGTTCTTTACTTCCACAGGATCACGTCCGTGCAGCCATGACCTGTATCCGGTTCTTCACTCGTGGAGCCAGTTCATACCTACAGCTGGGAGAACAGCGGGTATTGCTCTTTTGTTATTTTTTGACACACTGAAACAGTTGGCAAAACTTTAAAAAAAAAAGATCTACTTTTTTGAGAAAGTGTACTCCACTCTTAACCTAATACTTGATGACCTTGTACAGCGCTGGTTGGTCAGAGCTAAAGAGCACCTGAAGACGTACCTGCAGGAGCAGCAAGGGCGGGGTGCCGGGAGGAGAAAGTCTCAGGCCAACTCCTTAAGGAAGATAATGTCATCCAGTGACGTGTCCAGGTTGTTAAATATATATTTATTTTCACCTTTATGGAATGGAAAAAAAATAACCCAGTAGTTATTAAGAAAATAACCGCTCCGCCACTCCCACATTTTCTGCACACACGCCTTGGTTTTTAAAAGAATGCACCTCTGCTGTCTCATTCTGTGTAAGGCACATTAACACAGTTGAGCTTCAGCTGGAGGTGACCCGCTTCCTCTACCGCTGTGAGACTGCTGCTTCTTCCAAGGCCCCACAGACCAGCACACCCTCGTCCAAGTCCTCTGGATCCAGTTCACCACCTACCCTGTTTGGTGGAAGTCCCATGAAGATTGAGGTTGCCTGTAAGGTGAGGATTAAGTTGTGGTTGTCCCAGTACTTAACTTTCATGTACTTAAGAATCAGTTAGCCCTATCAAATAGATAAAGGTTTGAAAAATGCCCCACTGCCCCCAGACTGACATTATTCAGATGTTAGAGATGTATCAAATCCTTTTACATGCATTTTAAGGCCTTTTGATAAAGGGAGGATGTAACAAAGGAATAGTTTATTAACATTGTTCAATATTTTTAAGTTGGACTTGCTGAAAATATAGGATACTATATGTATAAACAATGTGAAATATTAAATGCATAGTTGGGACCTTGACAGTTTTGCTGTACTATGCAATCATGCACGTTTTGCATAAAGTCCAGTGGTATGCTCTTATTCCTAGGTCATGCTCGGAGGTAAAAACATAGAAGAGGGGTTTGGCATTGCTTACAGAGTCATACAGGTATGTTCCTCCATGAGATGAGCAAGTATTTGTTTTTCTTTACTTCCTACCAGTTTTAAGTTCTTCCTCTCATTTCTGGCTGCCTCAGGACTTCCAGCTGGAGGCCCAGGCCGTCTACACGCGGGCCGGTCAAAGGCTTGTCAGACAGAGGCAGTATGGAGCCGTACGGCAGCTGCTCAAATGCGTCGGCGAATCGGGCACTGCCACCAAAAACGACTGCGATGCCCTCATCCTCAGCTGCGTCTCCGTCGCAGATAAGGGACCAGCTGATGTGAGTGAGAGAAGCCTTTTGTGAAGAGAAGACAGATAGCAATGACAACTTGAGTGTTTGACTGTACCATAGCATGACCCTGACATTGCTTTGTCGTCTGTTCTGGTCACAAAAACCTAACTCGGTCCTTTTATCTGATTTAGGCAAAGGAGCTGGAGTGTCTCATTCTGGAAACCAAGAGCACAGAAAGCAAGGTAGTGTAAAATGGACTGTATCATGTTCCTTCCTCCGCTGCCCTTTGTTTTTCCTCCCTGAGGCCATCTTTTACAAAAGTATTAATCACAATGACCCTGTACTTTCCCCCTTATCAGCGATATCAGTTTGTTTCCCTGTGGAGCCTCATATTCTAGTAATCTTGTCACTCCAAATTCTGAATATTCATGTCACTGGACTCCAGTGACCTGCTCAAGAAGTATGTAAAGTATGTAATCCCTCTAAATCTTTCCTCCTCCCTCTGTCTGCAGATCAAAGCCTACCTGCTGTGCAGTAAACTGCGGCCAGCGTACCTGCAAGCGGTCAAGCTGGAGCCGAGCCGCGCGGGCCCGTTGGTCCAGGACGTCCTCCAGGCCGCCGAGGGAGCACAGGACTCAGTGATGCAAAATATCTGTCGCCAGTGGCTGTCTGAACATCACAACAAGACGTCTCAGCAGCGCCAGGGCCGACCAAGCGCCAGGTAAAGGCACAGTCAGCACAACAAGGGATTACACAGAGCACTTAAACTTCAAAACAGATGAGGCGCAAAGAAGAGAATCCAGGGGTTTCTAATGTTGCACACTTCAAGAAATATGACTGCACATTGTACTCTATGGAACAGCTGTTGCACATTACATGTTATATGGTCCACATAATATGTAATGCATGCTGCAGATTGATTGGACATTATGATTCATACAGAACGCTTTAAACCCACCAGATTATTAAATTCTGAAAAATAAAGAATATACTGCTTTTGAAGAGACAAACAACACACACATGAACCATTATGCAACACGACACCATTTGAGTCAGAGATTTAGGAGCCACATGCTAACAGCAGCTAACACAGCACTGAGTTGCTACCCTCGAGCAGAGATGAGGAGCGGGCCGCAGAGAACTTCACTCCTCCCCGACTCGCAAACCAATTCAAAATTTGTCGACTTCAGCTTCAGCTGACGCTGACTGCAGTGACATCAGTTAAGGCAATTTGTCAGATTTCACGCAGCTCCCAGTGGAAACACAAAAGTATTTCTTCAACAACAACAGATTTGGATGTGTAGTAAACCAAAGTAAGACGACTAACCACACAGTTTTTAATATGTTCCATTAAAATGGATTCTGAATTTTTAAGAACAAATTATTTTTACCTCAATCACAGATGATAATGAATTGCCTGGTTTATTTTAAGAACAGCAGTGACTGTTTAAGACTACTCTATACGAGGCTCCTCTTAACAACCAACGTGATTTCAGCAGGACTCGAGTACTGGAAATACGTCCAATCGTCTTGAACGAAAGAATCAGATTTTGCCTTGTATTTCAACCGGAGAGGGCAGTGAAACACTCATTTACTGTTTCAGTGGAAACATCCAGAAGCCCTGATGATCACATTCTCATTGTCTGTGCGCCACCCCTGTCTGTAAAACTAATGAATCACCGCCGTGCTTTATATTCATTCCGATCTGTGCAGTCTTTGAGAGGGAACAATGCCACTACCCTGGAGAACTGCTGACTGAAACGTAAAAACAGGCAAAGTCACTCTGACACAGTATATGCATATCTTTACAGTAACTAATTATTTGACTAAGATTAGTCTCCTACCTCAATCGAAAGGGAAAATATCTTTGTCTGGAAAGTTTCTCACAGATGTGTTATGTACAGGTTATTTTTTCCCCTATTTTTATGTCCTTACTGTGTGTATAAGGTTTTACGTAAATGTAATGCCACAAAGGTTTGAACGTGTACCGTTCATGTCGGTACTCGTTCAAACCTTGAAGGAACTAAAAAAATGTAGTTTTCTCATGTAATCCTGGTTAAGCTGTTTTACATTGCATAGCACATTTTCTGGCCAGCTTTCAGTAGACATCCCCTTTTAAAGAGGGAAATGAATATATAAACAAGCTGAAGTATTTATGGGCATTTATAATGCTGTTGAGAAATGAACAAAAAAATTTTTTAGGTTGGATACAGAAAGGGACCCACTTGTAGATCAGGTTAATTGATTATGCAGAAAATCAACTCTCTCCTCATTAGTTCTGTTTTTGGATGGCTAGTTTTTATGTTACTGTTATTTTTGCCTGTTTTTTTTTCTTACACACCTACAACAGGATACCTGTGCAAATGTAGTGATGCCATATGCCATGTCTCTAATTCCCTTACATGACAATCGCCCGTGTGGCTGAAGCTGCCTTGTGAAGAATGTGTATTTCAGAGCTAGTCTGATCACATGGTGAAGAAGTACATGTTTATTTAGACGAGATACTGTGTTGTCCCTTTGCCTTGCTTTCCTCTGCTGCACTGAGGCTTAATTCTTCCTGTGTGTTGAGAGCCAGTTTAGACTTGTTGCGATTTATATCTACATCATACTTGCACTCTGATCCTCTTTAACTTGGACTGTTGCCTCATCACTGCCGCACTTTATATTAGTGAGTTAAAAAAAAAAAAACAACTTCTGTGGGGAATAAAAAATATTTAAAAAGTCTTTAATAAAGTAACTGCTTTGATGATGCAGGGACTAATGATTTTGAAATGTAATTGATTTCATCATCCCTTGTAAAATAGAAATGAAATAATAAAAAATGTAATAGAAACCATCTCCCAAAATATGGAACTTTCTTTTTCAGATTGTTTGTTGTCATTAACACTGTGATCAAATTGGACACTTTTGGTCCACGCTAATTCAACTGTATACAAACTTTGCTGGCTTAAGACAAACAAATATTTGTGCACAGATCCACTTCTTTGCTGACAGCATTTAGGAGATTAATTCAAAGGATTGATACAACATCAGTTATAGTAATATTTCCATTTATTTACATCAAATGTAAACATTCAACTCTTAACATGAATGTCAGTGTTGTAAAAGGCCTGTTTCACTTGTATAAAACCCAAAATGTAAACTCTTGGCAACCTTGCTTGTGAATGCTGAGAAGGAAACATGAGCAGGGAGATCCTTATGAATGCAAAACTGTAGCTCCTCCAGGAATGTGCAGTTTTGGCAATGCAAATGGGGAAAAAACTCTGCAGATATCGCAGTGTCTTGATTGTAACTCTGGTTTGGTTAAAATAGAAAAACTTTCTTAGGATGTATAGGTACTGCAATTATCACAAAATACATTTATGCAGTAGTTCAAGCAGTAATCATGGCTCAGACTGACACTGATCTTCGATAGTTTTACTATTTTTTTTTAATCAACCTAGAAACACTGTAAGAAACCCTGCAATTGTTTAGAAATGCTGGCACAAGTCAAGCGATTTAGCTGCAAATTCTGGAGAAATTAAAAAAAAAAAAAAAAATCTGATAAAGATGCTGGTCTTTTACCCTGGCTTGACCCTTCACATTATCCTACAGCATTACAATAAATCAAGTTGCTTTTTTGCCTACTCTGTAGTCACACTGTCACAAAAATATATGGTCCAAAAGATATTTGTTGTTACATGATAATGATTTGGTTTGTGAAGCATCAACATATGTTATGATGATGTAATTACTGCATTATTACATAAAAAGCAACGTCACATTATTAGTACCTCTTACGTAGTTACCTGACTGCCTATAAGGTAAGAATCATTCAAAGTACAGAACATTAAAACCATAATTAAACAAATGAAATGAATGATAACAGAAAGGATAAGGACTCCTTAGAGAACTTAGGCTTAATCCACATGTACATGGGTATCTGTTAAAAGGTTTTCCTCCTATGCTCTCACAAAAACATGCTGTCAAGTGCAAGAGTGTATGAAATCGGTCGTCAAGCCACGTTGGCCAATCAGAGGCCTGGGAAAAAAAGTTATTACCAGTTCCAGCAGCCTAACATCACCGTCTCACACGTCCACACTGAAAAACAGAGTTTCTGAACATCTTTGCGCTGGATGGAGTTTTGTAAAAGGTCAGTTTCCAGCAACCTGAAATGCAGATTGCTAAAAAGAATGGGAAAAGCGACATTAAAAAAAAAAATACCCATGCATGTGTGGACAAGGCCTGAGATAGATGATGATGAAAAGTTCAATCAGTCCCACTCAATGCCGAGAAGCTCACAACTGGCGTCCCAAAGTCTCCTTGCTGTCTCCTCACTCCGTCCCTGGGGGGCTACAAAGGCAGGAGCGCAGTCACTGAAATGAAGGAGATGATTGTTATATGGTTATTACTAAGGATTTAGGACGCTGAGTCATGCCCCTAGGTGCAGTGATCTGATCTAACGTTGGGCATGATCTTATTTATCTGGTAGTTGGGGAAGGGCTGACCTGAAAAGAAACAAGGGAGTTATTTTACATGTTTGAGCTGTTGAGGACAAAAGACATGCTTGAATGAGGTGTGTCTGTAAGGTTGGAATTTTTTTTTTCTATTTTTAAGCTTATAGATATTTTTCGTCCGTGAAAGAACTAACACATTTCTAGCTTGTTCTCTCCTACCTGAAGTGTTTCCCAGAGACAGAGTGCAGCTCCTCTGCCACAGCACAGTAGATGCTGGTCTGTGCCCCTTCCCATGGGGTTTTTATGAACATGGAGAAGACCGTCATGAATATCGTCATGAGAGTCGAGTGTCTTGTCAGGTCAGTGTATACCGTCCCCGGATGGACTGAGTTCACTGTGACACTGGTACCTGTGAGAACAACAGATCAGGGTCAAAAAAGGGCTTGTCTGGACCATTTGTTGTTGGCCTGTAATTTTTTAAATATCTTCAGTTCTACGATTTGCAAAAACCATCACTAATGTGTGTGCTGCATCATGATGTTGGTACGTACCTTTCAGTCTACGGGCCAACTCTCTGGCAAAGAGCACGTTCGCCAGTTTGCTCTGGCAGTATGCTAGCCCACTGTTGTAGCTGCCCTGGCTGTGAAGGTCATGGAAACGGACCCAGCCGAAGTTGTGTGCCAGAGAGGAGACCACGACGATTCGGGCCGGCGCACTGCGTTTCAGCAGCCCGATCAGGAGGTATGTCAACAGGAAGTGACCTGCCAGAGGTAAGACACAGCATTTTAGCGTGTGTTAGCACGTGTTAGTGATCCTGATTCTATATACAACCCTAATTTAATCTGCTAATCTCAGGTACCAATCCTGACTGTGAAAACAAGATTTCAGATATTAAATTCCCTTCCATAATGCACATATATTTATAACTGTATCTTCTGGTTGAGCAAGGGCTCCCATAGGCTGACAATTAATTGAGGTCAGTTCCACATATGGCATGCTAATCTTTCCACAAAAAAACCCAAAACAAAATCTCTTAAGCAGTCCTTCTCAAAAACTGAGTCAGAATCCAAAACTGGTTAAGCAAAAGTAAAATCTGCAATGATGTATATTATGTCCTCACATGTTGGGTAAATAAGTTTTTATATTTTTGATTGGTAGCCTTAACATTAGTCATTTTTGTTAATTTGGTCGATTAACTGTACATTAAATATTATTTTTAAAATTTCCATCCAAATTTACCAAAGTCTTACCCAAGTGATTGACTCCAATATGCATCTCAAAGCCATCAGTGGTTTTTGTGTAAGGGCACATCATCACCCCAGCATTGTTGATGAGGATATGAAGATGGTTGACCTCTGAAGAAGGGAAGGTCACAAGAATAATAAACATGGCAACTGTGATACACACTAAATAACAACACACTAGGTCTCTGTAGGTAGATGTGAGTGCCGAACAGCTACTCTGTGCTTACCCCTTAGGAATTTCTGTGCAAAGGCACGTATGGAGCAGGTATCTGCCAAATCTAGCCCTCGAACCTCCACTTGCGCATTGGGGGACGCAGCTCGTATACTGGCCGCAGCCTCCTCGCCCTTTTCCACATCACGGCATGCCATGATCACCCGCGCCCCTGTTGTGTGAATGAAACAATTGTTGACTAAGCTATGAACAAAACAGAAATGACATAACTTAATGAATAACTCCTCACTAAAGTAAAACATCTAACAGCTTTTTATGACATGGCTAGTTCCACCAAAACATCCCTGAACAGTTTTTGGCTCATTCTGTTTCCCATGCATTAATTTTAGGAATCCTTAGGGTGCTTTGGAGGATGACCAAAAGAGGTCACATCACTGAAACATTCTTAATGCATCTTTTTGGGTATTTCTATTTCCTCTGTGTTTGTAGTATTCACTGAACAAAACTACACCAGCATTATAGGCAACTGCCAGCAAAGCATGCAAGTCAGCTTCAAACCAATGAGGATAAAATGTTTCATATAAGACATTTAATATATGCATTAATGTAACACCTTTAGTAACATCCAGAAAACTAGAGACATTGGATAGGCTGTTAATTTTTAAAATAACTATAGGAGTTTTGATAGAATGGTATTATTATATATTATATGTATTAAGATAAACTCACAACATAACATTGTATTGTCTTCTATGCTCTAAATTAGTTCATTCAAGAAAATTGTGATTAAACAAAATTTTGGTGGGTTTGAACATAGTTCACGTTATTTCTGATGCTGTTACTCAGTTTTTTCATGTCTCAACTTGTAGGCTCTCTGCAGGACATTTTATTGAAAGTAAAAGCAAATCGTCACCTCGAAGTGCCAAATTCCGGGCAGTCTCCTTCCCAATCCCAGTGTTAGCTCCTGTGATGAGGACTGTCTTCCCATCCAGACGAGCTGTGGACCGGCACACCCCTCCTGCTGCATATTTTCTGTGGACACACAGT
This sequence comes from Psettodes erumei, assembly GCA_016785225.1. Classification (NCBI taxonomy): domain Eukaryota; kingdom Metazoa; phylum Chordata; class Actinopteri; order Pleuronectiformes; family Psettodidae; genus Psettodes; species Psettodes erumei. The sequence continues at coordinate 44,504 of JAFBJZ010000380.1, read as the reverse complement.
AACCACTGATTAATACTAAAAGCAATGTATCCTGCCACAGCAAACCATAGGTCTGCAGTCAGTATAAGCTGTGTCCTCACTAGGACTGAGTCATAAATCCACACGTGGACATATGACTCAGGTATTTGGGGTGAAACTTGGGTAACCTGGGCGTCAAATCGTACGAGTCACGGCACCGAGCAGGGACGCCCCCCATAACCAATAGCTCTGTTGGAGTAATGCATACATATATAACTCCTCCCACGCTCAGCCTCCTGATAGGCCCGAGCAGATCAGGTGGAAGATACCCGGTTCATCTCTGTGCAGGAACTCCCACAGCTCTATCATTCTGTTTATTGATTTTCCACTCAGAAAATCAGTCACCGTCGTGCGTATTAATATAGGATAATAAAGATAATAATGCTAAAAAATGGCGATCAGTTGGGTTAAGTAGGCATACAGTGCTTTTATAATGTAAAAGGGCCTCATCATGATAATTACATCAGTGATGTGTACTGCCCTGTCAACCAACTAACAACCGCCTCCGTGATGTGTATAACACAGGATTTGCATTCGAATGAATGAGTGCATTGATTGCTCGCTCACCTGATATGTGGTGCAAATAACAGCACCAGTAGCGTCACCACGCCGAGGCCCGCGATTATTATTAAAAGCAACATTGCGCCGTTGATCTGCACTTTTCCGTCTCCTCCGGCAGGATGCCACTGTTCTGAAGGCGGAACAGCTGATGTCAAAGCATAAAGGGGTACAGAGCCAGCGCGTAGCGGGGGTGACAGACACACCGCGAATGGAATCATGGGATTGTAGTTTGTCACAGCCTGACTAGAAAAGAACGGACGTTTACGGGTCAGTTTAGTTGCTTCACAAGAGGGCTGCACCTATTCATGTTGACATTTACGCTTTTTTAAAAAAAAAAAAAGTTCTAGTCGGTCTTAGTATGTTTTTAAAAGTAAATTAATTTCTAACCAGGAAGTATTATACTATTACTATAGGGAATCAGACTACCTTATAATTGTGTATTGAATAATGCAAGTGCATTTCACATTTTCTATAACTTTTGTTTCTCCAGAAACTTTATTTGACGTCACGACACAAACGCATGGTTTTAGGAATGCAATCCTAGCAATAACAATAAAAATACCCAAAAAGAAAATGGAAAAAGCAAAGCATTGATAACAACATGAACAAAGCAAATAAATAAATAAATACTCCATAGTACATATATGGGTAAATACATTATAACAAAATAAGTTTACGTTTAAGGGGTCAAAAAACTAGCTTCTTCTTAAATATTAAACAACTAAAAGTAATTGTTGTAACCAGAATTGTTTGGGAAGTAACAGTGGAACTAATTAATATTCAACAGTTCTAATATCTTCACCCTAAATAGAAACACGTTTAACTGAATGTATAATCTAAAAGAAACAAATACTTTGCCTTCTCAAATCTGTTTAAAACTGCATTTCCCAGAAAACGCCGGAAAACTATCTGTGAAGTGCCTGAATAAAAATGTTATCGGGGTAATCGTTTTAGTTGTTTTCCCCCGTTTGGCATTGATTTTGTATGGTAAGTAGTGTAATATTTAATTTACTTAATTTTATAGTTCACGATTTTCTAGGATATCGAAATACGCTAATATTTTATTTATTTATTTAAGATTTTTGGTCTGGAATTCAAGGCTTGGTCACGAGGCCCATCATGCGGAAGAGTCGCGGAAATCTGATTATCGTCAGAGCGAGACCAGTAGGATCATTTTCTGTTGTGACTTGTCAGTGTTTTATTCCATTACAAAGTACAAAGTGGTTGCTCAAGAAAGGGCAGCGGACAGTCAATGCAAAAATGTCGTCGGAGGAGTTCGAGAAGTTGCACGAAATCTACAGAGCTCTGTACGACGAGCTCAAGCTAATGCCAGAGAGAGCTCTGCAAAGCCACGGAGGTAAACAGCCATTGTTGTCCTCCCTCCTAATGTCGACGTTAGCTAACCAACTAAACAATATAAACAGTACGTCAGAAGCTTATACAGCGTTATACTCTGTGAAACTGAAACGTGTTTTGTGACTGCAGAGGAGAGGAAGAGGCTGGTGAGAACCTTCGACGAGAGGCAGGGGGAGGCTGAGGAAGTGGTGAGCTGCTCTGATTGCTTTGGATCGACATCAACTTCCTTGAAGTTACTTGGCACTTACAGTTTGCTTACTCGCCAGTGCAAGTTTAATTGAAGACCTGAGTAATATTAGCAGTCCTCTATTTGTGGGGAAACATTACATGACAAAGTTAATTTCCCTGTTGTTGTGGTAGAACGATCTTCCCTAATTTTTCTTATCCGTCCTCAGTTGCAGGGGATGGAAGATGAGCTGCGTGGTGCCCCTACTTCCTATCGAAATGCTATGAGTACAAAGCTGCGCCTGTACCGCCGGGATCTGGGCAAGCTGCAGAGGGACATGAAGAGCTCTGCTCCGAGCTTTGGCTTCCCTTCCCAGCCAGCTGCAGGAAGTCATCATGGCATCTACTCATCACAAAATCAGCAAAGTGTGAGTGCGGGGCTGTCGACTCATAGGTTATGAATGCTGTTTGGGCAGGGTGCCGTTTGAACATGAGAGTTACAGGTCCGAGACCCCTCACATTTCTGTATGTTTGCCTGCAATATTGCAACATTAATATTGTATGAACACTTTCATTATTCCATTCATCATTTATCCCTTTGTGTTTCTGGTTTTAGTGTATGTTTGTATTCCTGTACAGAGTGTCTTTGAGAAGGAAATTTAAAAGCTGCGTGATTGTGACAGATTGACAGCAAGAATTTTATGTCTCTCTTCTGCATTTCCTAAAAACTAATTCTGGGTAAATAAAGGAAATCGGTAAATTGATCATTTTATTGAGAAATATCCCCTGTAATGTATCTAACAAAGTGAATTGAAAATGTTTGGTTTGGTTAGTATAATTTATCCTGGATTTATTTTGATTCATTTTTGCCCACTTATGCAGACGCACCTACAGTCCCAGAGAGCCTTGCTAATCCAGGGCACAGAGTGTCTGAACAACGCCAGCCAGAGTATCGAACGAAGTCAGCGCATCGCCGCGGAGACGGAGCAGATCGGCACGGATATCATTGAGGAGCTGGGAGAGCAGCGAGAGCAGCTGGACCGCACCAGAAACAGAGTAGGAGCTGTGTAGCGTTACAGGGGATGAGGTTGTGTGAGTTTGAATGAATTCAGTGTTAAGAATCAAGGAGATTAGGAGTATTGCTAAATGTGGGGCAAAACATGATGGAACAGCCATGGTTAGATTAGTATGAGTTGTAGTTGTTGTGTTTTTCATCATGTCAGGATTGGGAGAAGATGTTGAATCTCTTCTGTCTTTTATTTTGGTGTAGTTGGTGAATACTGGAGAGAATCTCAGTCGAAGTCGAAAAATTCTCCGTGCCATGTCAAGGCGGTAAGTGCTACCCTTGAGCTGGTTATACATGTACTGTATGTACTTATATTAATTTTTATCAGTTCATTAAATACATTAATGAAAGCTTAATTGATATTTCATGATGTATCTAATATTATTCTATATATATCCACCACTGAACACAGCCCCAGGTGATATTTTCATACAGATATTCAAATTTTAAGCAAAATTCATGAAATATGATCAATGTTTCTTTAAAATGCTTTTGTGCTAATGAAGAGAGCTTGTGCTTAATGTTGATTTTTTTTTCTTACTTGTAGGCTGATGACAAACAAGTTGCTCTTAGGTGTCATCATTTTAATGGAGCTGGCCATCCTGGGTGCTGTGATTTACCTGAAGTTCTTCCGATGATGAGCAAACTGTTTGAACTCACTAAGCTCTGGATCCAGGGCAAACCCAGACTCTCTTCATCTGTCTCTTTTGTTATCCAGCAGCAATGCTGCTGTTCTGCTGTATTCAGCCAACTGTTTCTTTGAGTGCAAACAAGGCCAATGAGAAGATCCAGTCTTAAAGTGAGCCTTCACCAAGAGTGGATTCTGTCCATGGGGCAGGAGAAGATCATTTGACAAAAATTCAGAATTGTTGAACCTGTGAATGGACCAAACCTACCTGAGCTCCATGGACACGCTGCGAACTGAGGTTTGCACTGTTATATCAGACTGTTGCTGCCAGTTCCCGCCCTGTAGGAGGATTTGCTGGACTTGAGGGTGCTGGCTGCTCAAGATCCCAGAGATGATTCTCTGAGGGATTTTGGTTAAGTGCGGTCAACTTACTCCCACGTGTTTCCCTGCAAATTACAAATGTACAGCAGTTCTGTTAAGTTTATAAAGTCTCAGTGTGGGATACTTGACTGTTAGTATCCAACATGAGTGTTGTTGATTATAAAACTAGACAACAGTATATGATGAAATGCCACCATCTGAGTCATGTTTTTAGTGTCTTCATGCCAAGTATTCAGATGTTTGTTTCTGAGGGCAAAACATTGTCAGTCAGAGGTAAGAATGTGGGAAAGGGGGGTCGGGTGGGATTTTTAATACAGATGTAATGTTCTTCAGTTTATGTTGTCTAATTGCTGTATAATACAAGAATCACTGTTAGGAATAGGCTTCAGTGTTCCTTATTTGACGGTCTGCACATCATTAAAGCTAAACTTTATCCTCAGCGTGCATCACATCTGCCAAGAAGGCCAACATCCGCTGAGGAGCTGACATCACCACAGTTATTTGCAGTCTAAAGTCCCAGACCAGGCCAGATTAATGCATGGTAAAACATTACCTGTTGTTATGCAGTTGATTCTCAAATAATAGCTGATAAGGTTGTATATAGTAATGTGTTCTTGAAGTGACACACCTGCCACTTTGTTTTTCTTCTGCTCAGATATCACGCCTTCCTGATGCGGGGAAGTGTCAAAACATGTTACTGTGACTTGGTTTTGTAGATGAGCGGGAAAATTCTGAGCTGACACAATAACTTTCGATCAGTTAACTTTTCCTCCAGCGCTGCTACGATCTTATGGTTTAATAGTGAGATGTCTCTTCAGCTATTTGAAGATTGCCATTCTCCACATTAATAACTGGTGATCATCTGATCTCAGCTCTTGTCCGATCTTGTTCACATAAGGAATTCCTCGTGTTTAGGTATGCTGTATTGCTTTAAGATTAAATGAAACGAAGCACGACGAAATGAGACACCTGTACGCAGGAACAAAAAATGCAATTGCATTTATGGAAGACCAAAATATACACTTTGCTACAAGGACAGGTGGTCAGTGGCCACATGTAGACACACTGTACATAGACCAGACATAAGCTCAGTTCAAGCTTCATTTCAGAGCAATGCTGAGTATCATAGTTTTCAAGCCAATTCATACTGATGTGGTCAGTAAGTACTTAAACACCCACACAGTGATTCTAATACATGCACAGGTAGGTTCTTCATGTAAATACAAAAGTAAACTCTAAAGAAAGTACAGTAACCTCACCAAAAGTGTCCAAAAGTGCAAACACATCATTAGTAGTTGTTTTTTTTTTTTACTAACTGGCACAACCACACAGCAGGTTTGAGAGTCCACGATAGCCTGTGGACAAAGACAGACTTGATCATTCCTCTGAGGCAGGTTCAGTCAAATATGTGGCAGCTGTGTTCCCTAACACTACACACAGGAGCAAAATAAATTAATATTGCTGTTAAAATGAGCAGTATTCCCATCAAGTAGTTTTGTAAATCATGTCCAAGGCTTTTGTCTCAGCATTATCTATGTGAACCTCTTCTCCACAGATCTGGAAAGCCCTCTCACAGATTTTAAAAATCCAGACATTTTTTTTAGTGGTTAAACATCAAACGAAACAGCAAAGAAGGGGGAACAAAAAGTAACTGTTAGGTTCATTCTTTGCAGTCTTGTATTCAAATTTGAGGAATGCTCAGGGGTGACGTTGATAAAGTTCATAGTTCTAGTGCTTTATGCTCTCAGAGGCGGAGCTGCTCTGTGTCGTCCTTTGTAGACGGAACCTCATCGATGGACCCCCGAGACCCTTCTCTCGTCTGTCCAAGAGATGACGCGATGACGTCAACTGCCAAGGAGGCTGTGGCCTCCACAGCTTCACGGCTGGCCCCCAGCATGGGGTTTACTTCTACCAGGTCCATGACCGACAGCAGGCCTTCAGAGGGGATTGACACATTCACAAGTTATACGCTCAGATCTGACAATGATGGTCTTCAAGGACAGACTAATCAGGAAAAGAAACATATTTCCAATGACACTTTCTGCTTAGACTGTTACAATACATATGTAGTCACATGTACCTGTGTTGTGGATTTCCTCTGTGATGTAGATTCCCTCCCTGTAGGTCAAACCTCCATTCACTGGCGTTCCTGTGGCGGGGGCCAGCGATGGGTCGAACGCGTCGATGTCAAAGCTCAAGTGGATCCGTCTCTGTTTTCTGTTCAAGAAGGTGAGAAAGTTTAGTGCGAATCTACGGTTCACTTCCATTGATACATGGGCAGTCATTCAGCTTTATCAAAGGAACAGAAAAGAACCGTACGTTCACATTAAAATGCTCAACAGTATGGAAATATCATTATCGCTAAGACATGCCTTGCCAAAAGATGGTCAAGAGTGACTTCCATAACCCTTTGGATGCCTAGTCTGTCAATATCCCTCATGGTGAAGTGCTGGATACCCAGGTTCTTAAGGATTTGGCTGCAATCATGAAAAAAAACATCAAGAACTCTTCTCACAATACTTACATATAAGAAAATGAAGTTCACATCAGAGTCCTATAAGTGCTAGTATCTACTTACTGCTCTCCGGGGTCGACATCTCGCAGACCGATGTAGACCAGGTCCTTTGAGGAGAGGAAGGGCTTCATCCAGGAGAACCCTGGGATATTTGGCATCTTGGGTACACAATAACAGAAAATGTAATATGGAATTCATATGAATGTAGGGATAGGAAAGAAACATCCGACACTGGGTGATGTTTCGACTTTATCTATAATGGTCCATAATTTACACAAAGGTTATTGTTTGTGAAGCCAAACGCTTTTCCTCACCTTGTCTTGCAGTTCTTTGAGCATGAACGCCACAGGCTGGCCGTGGAGGTTTCCTGATGGAGAAGTAGTGGGTGTGTTCACATCTGCATGAGCATCAACCCAGATGAGACACAGGTCAGGAACCTGCTGGTTATGGCCACTCACTGATCCGATACCAAGGCTATGAAAGGACAAGGACAGGCTTTGAAATATCTGGTGTCTATATTAATCAAAATCAGAGGCCTGCTTTCTTTGCAGGGGTCGTATAGAGTAACACGAGGTAAAATTCTATACATGATTGAGCACATGATTTCAGGCTCTATCATATTCAGGCGCTTGGTATGCTGTACATTCAGCGCTGTGAGAAACCCTGCACTCTATAGATTGCACATTCTTAGACAATCACCTGTGATCACCCCCGAGCATGATGAGGGTGTGCCCAGCACCGACGGCTCTGCTCACTGCACCAGACAGCATCTTATTTGCTGCACCCACATTGCGAGGGAACTGCACATCCATGTAGGGATCATCTTTCTCAAGGTGTTGGAAGTTGAGGTCGCCAAAGTCGTGGACAGAGCAGTCTGAGGAACAAAACAACAAGCTGCCATTAAAAGAAAGACACTGTGCAGTTTCCTAGCTGCTGCAGGGATTATAATAATAATAATAATAATAATAATAATAATTATTATTATTATTATTATTATTATTATTATTATAATCTATTTGGAAGACTGGGTTGAAGAGCCTGGATAAGCTATCTTCTATAGAATACAATAACATGCAAATGTCTGACCTTGCAGTCTGATAAGACTGAGTCATTCAATGCCAATGCCAGTTAGTTCCCCCAACACTTGGCCCTGTTTCCCACTTGAGCTCAGGTTTCAGTCAGTGCAGCTCACCACTGTGTGCAGTTGGCACAGACTAAAGTAAACAAGTATGTTGATCCACCATATCGGGGTTTTGTCCAGTAATGTGAGCCATGATGGCAGTGTAGAGTTACTCTGCTGATCTAAGGGGAACTAATGTTGTTCATTACCATCCATAGACTAGACAAGAATAGCACTTGTCTTGATGCAATCGTGAGCATCTGTTGCAGAAAGATTAAAAAAGTCTGTTACAGCAGTGACAAACTGCAAATGTTCCCTGCAGTGAAATCCCAATGATTGTCAATCTGGTTACATGAATGACCCGGGAGTGTAACGGTATGTAGTTCTGTTAGGGTTTGGTTTCATGTGGTGGGCTCAGTTAGTGACATTTACATATTTTCACCCCTGCCTAATCTAACATCAGGACACTGGGAAAATGACTCCTCACCAAGTCCCTGCCCCCAACCTCAGTAGGTTTAGGATGTTTCTAAAACCTTTCATTTTAAACTTGAATGTTTTTTTAATACAGCATTTAATATTAAACACAATTGCAGGCACTGTTTTTATGATGCAACTTGATATTTTAAAAAGCAAACAGCAAGGATGGCATTTGATATAAGAGTGGTTTCAGAAAAGCATGAGTCAAAGAAACAAGTACACATAGTGCATTTTGTCCCATCTATAGGATTGTTTATGACCTATCTGTAGAACACATGATGAAGATGGGGAGGGCAACACATGTTGCACAACAGCTCATGTGTACAGGCAATAAACACAGGTGCTCGGAATCCTGAGGAAACACTTTGCCTCTCTGGGCCTGTTTACTAGACTACATCACAGGACACGTGGCTGATGTCCTTAAATGTCACATACCTAGATTACCCGCTGCACAAATGCATGCATAACGTGTAAGTATCGCCAACAGCTGCTGATATTTTTTTCTGTTATAATTCATATAAACAGGCTGTGGACTTGGGAAAAAAGTGTGCTATCATGATGGCACACTTGTACTTTCTCTGCAGTGTATGTATTTATAGCAGCATTCTCATTCATGTGCCAGCTTAATTTTAATCTCCCGCAGGCAACAGACAGACACCCTTGACTTGAGACCTACATTGTGCCATGCATTTCTAGTGACCTCCTCGTTGCCTGTGGTACTTGTCTTTTCCTCAGGATAATTATAACTGTTGTATATGATACATTTATGACTACCTTTGTGGACGTAAAAATCCCTTTAGAATAACTTGAAATAGCCATTTGTTGTCATCATAATCAATAAAAAATAGATTTATTATCACATAATTACTATGCGATGTGATACATACACATTATAATACAGCCCTGTTGACACCATTGGACCATTAATTACATTATCCTTGGTGCTCAATAGAGACTTATCTCTGTGTAGCGCACAGCTAGACTTAAAGTAGCCTGGGCTGACTTTATAGTGACCTTATCCTATGCTAAGTGGTATAAGTCGATCTCCCACGGCGGACTGCCTTTACTTTACGTGACTGGGTTTACTTCAGGGCATTCTAATTTCAAGCACAATGCCACCCCGTTGACCTAAACCCCTGCGATAAAGAGTGTCCTCTTTCATCTGTTACGCAGCTCTCGTTTTTTTTTCCCACCCCGAGAGGAAAAGAAGACTGCATCGTCACGAAGGAGTCTCTCCCCGGTGACGACACAGTGGAAATAACTGAGCCTTCCTCTTCCTCCGCCCTTCCGAGCATGTGCCAGCTACCAGAAAGAGTACACCAGACGTGGTGAAATAAAAAAAAAAAAAAATGAATCACTTGCGTGTTACAGTTATCACAGCGTCTCCCGCTCGGTCCGCGTCGTCTCACTCACTGACCCTTTGCTACTCCCTCTCTCGCCCTCGTATCGTTTTAGAAGCTGTTCCCGCGGGGGCCGAATTACTGTACTCGCCATTACATTAACATATCCGCGGCGATTACAGTCATTACCATTATCAACTACTACTTGTAACAATATACACTGAAGAAAAAGTTGGCTTGTGATATGCATTATCCAGTGGGAATAACGACGATTCGTTGTATCCAAATGTATAATGTTATAATGATATATATAATATATGTATATTATATAATAAGAGACATCAGTGAAGTGATCAGTTGTTCCCTGAAGCCTACGTGCTGGATTAGCGTCTCCGAGTTTACATGTTTATATTTACTGCCTGCCGGTGATGTAACTTGCTGTCTGAAAATCGGAGGCATGAGCTAAATCTGTCTAAACGCTCCCAAGGCGAATTTGCAGGTTCGACCCATCCACTGTTATGTAACGCAGCTCGTACCCCCCCCCACCCCTTCCGTCCCCATCCCCGTCCCCCACCTACCTAAACCGGCGAGCCTCTCGATGAGCCCCGCATCTCTGATGACTTTAGGACCGTGCTCCACGCCTCTCCTTTTCTGTCAGAAGGTGAACAGAGGGGATTTTTTTTTAAATAAATGTCAAAGCCGTTGGCCTATTTTTAAAACTCGGCTTTAAAAAAAAGTCATTCAGAAAAGAAAAGCCTTTCTTACCTGTCCTCTTGAAAACGGAGCGCCCAGCACAGCCACGGATTGAGCTCTGCTTTGTTGGCAAGTGTGGCTGAGAGGAGCTCTGAGAAGACGGAACATCGGTCCTCTCAAAGCCATCTTTCTGTCTCAGTAAGGAAAAGGGCCCAGTCTGAATCGGATCAACCCCGCCAGCGGACTGAAAAAAGTCTGATGAAAGGGACGTGCACTGTTGCTCTGGTGGATGCTGAACGCTGCCTCGTTGGTGCAGGGGGCTGGTCTTGTTGCTCCGAAATCTACTTGAATATTCATGAGCCGCCTAGCACGAGGGCTGTGGGTGAACGGCGGGGGATTAGCACATCCAAATGTGTTCACGCTATCGGTACATTATTTATTTTTAGTAGCGATCAGCGATATTCAGCGTTGATGAAGCCTCATAAACTTAAATCAAGTACCATATATAGCGTGTGACGTCAGGTTAAATGACACACCTTCGGGTCAGCCTATGGGAAAAGGCATGAAACGTGGGTTCGTTTCATGGGTGTGGCCTGAGAACTGATGTGCAGTGGGTCTCATTTTTTTTAATGTTAGTTGCGAAGCGCTTGATTCGATCCTCATCGAGGTGGAAATTTCCACAGGCGCAACCAAGCGGGGGGCGATTGGCTTGTTTAGAATTTAGGGTATTGCCCGATTCTCTGTCCACACCAGTCCTATAACTCATGTCCCAGAGCTAGTGATTATTAACTTAAAAACAAGTTACCATTTTAAAAAGTTCCATTTATGTGAAAGGCTACAGTCAGAGGGGGGCTCACATTTAAGGATGAAAAGGAATTCAAATGTTTTACGTAATTGCTTGCCATACCATTCTTACGTTATATAAGTTTTACATTCAAAATCTTATTGGTAAAGGTAAATACATCAGAAAAAAATATTAAAAGAAGAGGTAAAGTACTCGTATAGGAAATGTGTAATATTTCATGCACCTCAGTGTCTATTGTAGCTAAAATGAAAACCATATTCATCTCATTTTTTATGTAAAAAACACAAACAAAACAGCTTCATTGTTGCTTTGTATATAACAACTAAAATTGTTTTAACACGCTTTAACAGAACAGATCCTCAACCCAGAGTTTGTTGTCTCTTCACAGTGGTTGCTGGGCAACATTGAACATATAACACGCGTTTTTGTCAGCCCGCATATCTATGGTGTGACGCAGGCAGCTCGTGTTTATTCCTCATGTATGTCCACAATGGGAGGCAGGGGACCATTATGAAATAATTTGGCGCCATCGAGCGTTTAAAATGGAGAATGCAGATTATTTAACACGAGGGGGGAAAAGTTTCAACGCCCCGAGTGTGGCCTGTCAGGCAAAACCTTTTCACGGAACGCGTACATACCGTTCTTTGCCACGATTTGTGGAACTGCTGTTTCTGTCAAGGAGATCAACTTTAGTTTGCCCCGAGTCAAGTCTCAAAGACTGCGTATGCACCTGCAACAAAGTTTCCTTATTCAGATACTCTAAATTATGGACGTCTGAAGGACAAAAAGGACAAATGCAGCTTTTTTGCACATTCATTATATTTATTTCAACCCACACTTTCTAGAAGTGCTGGCTATTTTCATTCAAATTCCATTGAATCAACGCCTCTCTGGAACAGTTTCAACACAGAGTGAACATTAATACAGTCTTGAAGGAGGTTTTAGGCTAATATAGAACTGTGGTCTTAGTTGGTGGATCCAACTACTGCCAGCTCAGTGTATGAGGTGGGACATGAACAATAGATCTCTTATAAAAGCAGCTGCAGAATAAATACAATCTTTATTCTCTATGCGTTTTTTGAGTATATGTCGGCAAAGGTTTTTTTATGATGTAACTTGATATTTTAAAAAGCAACTTTCTTAAATCTTTAAACAATTTGTTGCTACTTAAAATGGATCATTAACTATTAATACCAAACTTCTCCAACAATATACTATATACAATATACTAATATATTATGTTCCACTCAGTTAATGGAGAAAAGATTGCGGATACAGAAAAGCAACTCTTAAAAACTGTTAAAGACTGCGAGAGTACCTTGCGAAATCTGACGTCTTTAATTCTTTTTGTTGTTGTTTTTTTAATCACTCTTTTTTATTTGCCGATAGCTTTTCTTATGTGCAAGTAACAGTGCTGGTGAGGGAGGTGAAAAGGCCACGATGTCGTTGGAGGACTACCTATGAGGCAAACTGAGGGCAATAACCCCCCTTAGACAGGAGAGGAGTGAGCGCTTGCCTGGCAGACCAAATTTCGGGCAAAAAACCCAAGCCTAATATCCCATGATCCATTTCGAAAAGAATAGGTCCTGGTTATTTGTATCCATAGGGCTCTTGCACCGCACCGGTGAAAATTATAACGCTAATCTTTAGCGTTTCGTCTTCTCCGTTCACCACATTTATGGGCTTTTCTTTGGTCAGCCCATTGGATTGTTAGACACGGTTTTTATTACACACTCGACCGCAGGTGAGTAACATCCGCACATGACCGCAGCAGCTAATGTGAGCTAGCAAGGCCACAGAATACGCGTTAGCTCGCTCGAGCTAAGTGGCTAGTTAACGTTAGGCGCGGAAGATGGCCATTTTTTCGACTGAGCAGGTATTATACCTGTCTAGCTGGCAGCGTTAGCAGTCACTTGTGCTACCCGTGTCACATATGTTCGTACTGCGATGAATCTGACACCGCCCTCTCTGTCTTCTCTAGGTTGTTGTACACTCAAGGATGTCGTACCCTCCTCCGCTTAACCGCCAGCAGATTGGCATCCCACAGCTTCCTCCGAGGATCCCACCGCCACAGTATGCGGGATTTGCTCCCGCAGTCCCGCCAGGTACTGGATACCGCTACCGTCACATGTATCTGCTGTGTGTTTGTAAATCAGACTCAGGGTAACCTTGTGTGATACTTAAAGGTAAGCGGTGCCAGGAGTCCTGTGTAGTGTTTGAGTTTCAGCATCTCAGGCCAGTCATTTGACAGGGAAAGAGCTACTGGTAGAATATTTCGGGAAATGCATCAAAATGCTGTTGTCGAACAAGGAAAGTAGTTTAAACTACAGGAAAATGCATTATGCATGCACTAATACTACAGCTAACATCGAACTCGTGAAGTGAGTATGTCAAATTGTACTTATTGCATAAATTAATTATAAGACTGTCCCCAGCGTTTGGTGAATGTTGTAATCTATTATCTTGGGTGAACTCGCACACTATCATATCAGTTTCTGTAATTGTATGCCTCAGTGCATGGTTTAAGCATTGTGTTTTTATTTCCATTTTCAGGTACTCCCATGATCCCGGTACATATGGGCGTCGTGACCCCCACACCCACAGTGAGTTAGAAACTGCAGTTCCTACCTATTACATGCTCTCTGACACATCAGCTGTTCTGAATGATCTGCCACATATTTCTTCTTCACGTTAAAGCATTCAGCTCAATTCATCCAGTTTGTTTTGCGAGTGTGCAGCTGAGTGGACAGCAGTCTGACCCTCACACCTAGTACTGGTTGTTTATCATCGTTCTTCTGACGTTTGTACTGTTGCTCAAGATAAGAGTGTCGCTTGAATGACCACAATATAACCTGTTATTGCAGGTTCTTGTTCCGACCACGGTTGCTGTAGCGCAGAAGCCAATGGTTTCGAAGAAGGAGTCTGGCGGCATCAGAGCCAAGGATACGGACGACAGCAGTGGCCCCACCACCACTGTATTTGTAGGGAACATCTCTGAAAAGGCATCTGACATGTTGGTCAGACAGCTTCTAGCTGTGAGTGGACTGAACATAAAATGAAATAATTCTGTCTGTCAAAATTGCTTATCATGCCATCGCTCAATCTGTTCTGCAAATACTCAAGCTGTAAGTATTGTTATATTATACAGAAATGAAAAAGCAAGGGCAGCAGTAATGAACTACTTAATTTAAAAGTCACATGTGACAATCGCTTATTGCAGTTTAGACAGATACAAACCTCCAGCACATTGTCAAGGTGAACAATACCTTGAATCCTGTCAGTCAGGTTTTAGCAGAATGCCACTTGCACAGCAATTCATCACAGGTTTTAAACATGTAATCACTGACAAACCCCCAGAAACTAATGTCTCAGGGAAACGCGTGAGCAGCTGTTAGGTTAAATGAAATGTTTACCTTTTGTCCTGATCTCTCTTTTAATATAGAAATGTGGAATAGTTCTAAGCTGGAAAAGGGTCCAAGGTGCCTCTGGGAAACTTCAAGGTAAAACCATTCCCTAACTATCTGCAATTTAAAAAAAAAAACAAAAAAAAAACATTGATTACAAGACTTCAAATACTGCAATCAGAGTGTCACTATAATGGGTGTAAAAAAACCTATCTCCGTTTGGATGCAGGCTTTTTTGTCACAGATGAACAGAAATAGACACTCTGAGAACATCAAGCTTTTAAAATAAATAAAATTGAATTAAATACATACATATATTTTACAATTAAAATAAAAATTATTGTGAATAAAATGAAAGCATTTAAAAATACCATAGATATCTTTTATCTTACCTTCATCACTGCAAATTATATGTTGTTATTAACACATGTGGAACCTTCGTTTTCTCCTGGAAGCTTTTGGGTTCTGTGAGTACAAGGAGCCTGAATCGACGCTGCGAGCCCTCAGACTTCTGCATGAGTTGCTCTTAGGTGATAAGAAGCTGCTGGTCAAGGTGGATGCCAAGACCAAGGCCCAGCTGGATGAGTGGAAGGCAAAGAAGAGGAGTGCCAACGGGGTATGCTGTTCACCCATTGAGCGAATGATAAATGGAACATTTCTCGCGTGTCTTTAAATTTTGTTTAATTGGGCTTGTAAGTTTTTTTGTTTCTCCCATTTTTTTTTCTGCCGTCAACATGTAGGGACCCAGTGGCGGGTCAAAGAACGAGGACGAAGATGAGGAGGAGGTTCTGGATGAAGAAACCTTGCGTCGGGACCAGGTGGTGAAGGGGGCGTTGGACGTCCTCATCCGAGAGTATGCAAGTGAGCTGAACGCTCCCTCCCAGGATCCTGACAGTCAACCCCGCAACAAGAAGCGGAAAGAGAAGAAGGAAGAGGTAGCGCTCGCGTGATGTACTCCTCAAATCTGGAGCACCATTTTCTCGTGCTGTCATTTCTAACTTATTTGTTGTTGGTGGTGAGTACTTAGTGTGTTTTTTTTCCTTCCTTCCCCTCCTTTCTGCAAGGAGGATATCAATGCCATGGAGATGGAGGATGACAAGCGAGACCTGATATCCAGAGAGATCAGCAAGTTCCGCGACACACACAAGGTAACGTATCAAACTGCCATAATCCATCTATAATTTAGGTTTTGGTGGAGAAATCCTCTGCGTTTTGTTATTATAAATTCCTCAACAGCAAATGGAGCTGCAATTTGTATTATTTTACGGAGGTAATTACTCCAGAGACTGTTTTACTGTCAGCCATAGTACGGAGATAGTCTGTTAACACAGAAGATCAGATATTCAAATTCACTCAGATGGCTTTATAATATATGTCACAATTTCACAAAGTGGGTAAGAGTTGTTAGAATTATCATCATCATCATCATTTTTAAAATAATTAAACTTAATACTGATTTGAGACGAAAAGTTTTAGCTCCGCACAAGCTAAATTCATCACACAGAGTGCATGGACACAATGTGAAATTCCATCTAAAGCTAATCTATTGATTAAACCCCACCAATATGGTAGAGTTCATTTGGTGACTAGAGCAAGATGAATCTCAGAATCTCAGCTTTGGAAAAAGTTGCGAGGATAGGATGTAAGTATGATCTTTCTTTTCTTCTTTACTCATGCTGGGCGCTCCCTTCTGGAGGGTTTGCAGAGGGGCAACTGGCTCTCTATGCTGTTGTGAACTGCTTTGTCATTTGGGAAGAATTAGCAAGTGAAAATGAAGTCCACGACATTGTACAATGTGCTTTTGTGGATTTTACCCGACGTAAACGAGCGGCTGGGCGAAAAAGCGCCGTTTGATCAGTGCTGCAGTCGGGATGGAAAAAAAACCTCAGCAAGCCTCGCATTTGCGCTCCGTCAGGTTTTTAGAAAGGCAGAGCAGCTCAGTGAACCCCTGCAGGTCCTCACACAATGAATGATGCGTTTGAAGAACACACGCACAGACTGAATGAGCCTAACCACTGCAGTAGTTTGAACTGCAGCCTGTAGTATTCTTAAAGCAGGGAGCGCCCCTCCACAGCACTCTGTGGTCTGAAGACTAATGAGGTAAGTACAATAACCTTTTTTTTTTCCTCTTCTGTGACCTTTTTTGTAACTCCATCCCCCATCCTGTAGTTAAAAAAGGAGAAAACAAGGGAAGACATGAGAGTCTGAGTGAAAATCACAAAGCTGCAGGGTTATTTGGCTCCCACACAGGTGTGGAACATGGAACTGGACTTTACCTCTGAACACACAATGTAATCCCTGTTCCAAACACTGTTTAGGTGGTAGATCGTATTAGGATAAACACCAGTAAGCAAAATTCCCAGAAAAATAATTCAATTCATAAGACAATCTGAAACTTAAGTTAAATATGAGGTGGGATGTTGACAAATGCTTCAACTTAGTATTCAGCTTCAATACAACCCGTTGAGTGTTTGCATTAGTAATTTAGTTGATTCAACAACAGTGTTATTGAATTTCACAACAGAAAACTAAAACAAGAGGTAAGTTCTGAGATGAGCAGAGATCACAACACGAGTCAGTACAATAAGAAATAGAGAATAAACCCGACAAGCAGAGACCTCGTGATTTGACCGTTCCCCTTACATAGGATGAATAAAAATATACACCCTGGTTTACAAATAACAATTAAAATCAAGTCTCACCATGGTGCAGTGTAAGGAAATGCTGTACAGCTCATGTAAAACAGGCACTTCAGACATCTTTCATCCTCTCTTTTTTATTTTGGTTTATCACTTAGCAGCTATCAGACCCACTCTTCCAACAGTGTTCTTTGACTGTTGAAAACCGTACTGTAAATAAAACCAGCTGTTAGACAGGTCTTAAATCAGTTGGAGGGCTGTTTGAACAGTGGGCCTGAATCTGTTGAGGGTTTTTTTTTCTCACACAATTTATTGGGCCGGAGAGGCCAAAGGGACAGCAGAAGTCAACCTCCAGGTAAGACAGCTTCACTCATTTCCTTGTGGCAAAATGGAATACAGTGTCTGATCTGTTTCGGCCATGAATTTAAAAAAACAAGTTCGATGGACGGCTTCACAGGCATCATTTTGGACGTTTCTTTTTTCAGTGATTTTGACTTTACACTTGACCTGCTTTTCCTCCCACACGTAGCCTGTAGGATGTGTAGGGGCAGAGAAGTGCTGAAACCGTAGTTCATCACCTGTAAGTTGCACACCATTAGCTCCAAAACGGTCTGTAGAAAATGCCATGGTTTTTGGTTTGGTTTTTGTGGTGTTTTTTTTTTTGTTGTTTTTTTTTTGTCGACTCGTGAGAATGTTGACAGTTGGTTTACAATTCCTGTTTGAGGTCAAATCTGAACGGGTGCAGAGAACAGCTCAGGTGTTTATCAGCGGATGCTTTCCAGATAGGCTATCATCCCATACGTTCAGTTTTTGTCCTGATGGAGGTGCTCCAGGTTTTCAGTACTCTTCATCGTTTTCTTTTGATTACGCAACTTTACTTTTTTAATGCTAAGAAAGTAATGTCCAAAACTATCTGACTGAATTTAATTACCGTTAAAAAAATCCCAATATCAGTGGGGAATATAATGTAGACTCTCCCTCTGGTTCTGTCACTCAGGTTTATACCAATGTGGCACAGCTTCCCTTCGTCTCTGATGAGCATGTGGAAAACACATGAGAGCTGGTTGTGTAATTCACTTAGTTGGGCCATTTGCCACGTTAAGCCGCGGCTCATTTTAATCCACTTGGCACTCGTAGGTAGGACCAAAGCAAGGTATTATATAGCAGTGATCTTAAGTGTATAGTTAGTATTTAGTGAACTTGCTGACCTAATGGTTCAAAGTGGACTTGGCCCAAGCAGTCATGTAATGCTGAGTGCGTAAACAGTGAATGTGTGTTCAAACTCGGTATCCTCTGCAGTGTGAGGTGGACGGGGACGCTGTGGCGTAACTTGACTAGGTCAGGGCAGACCTGTGCATTTTAATGTACAGTATGTCGCGCGTCGGGTCGGATCTATCGCTCTCCTGCATTTGCCTGAGTGCACATTGATTCGGAAAGTGGGCGGATGTGGGCCTGACCGATACCTATTTGCCTACAGCTGAATTTTTATTGGAATGGCCCCTTATTACATCAGAGCATAATCTCAGATCTCCGTAGAGGACGAGTTGACCTGTTACATACAGTATGTGACCCAAAAAAACCCAAACATTCAACGTTAGCGTATGTGGTAAAGGCGAGCGCTGAACACGGGAGGTGGGAAAGGGAAATGATCTCGCTTCTACACTTTTTGATGTCACAAAAATGCATTCATGTAAAATGTTTAAAGTCACAACTTTCGGAGCAGTGAGGTTTACTGCTGAATGGTCCTAACTTCCACGCCTGCTGCAAGCCGTCATCATGAGCACGAATCCCGTTGTGTCTTTAAAGAATGATCTGCACTTTATGGTCTTTATGTACGTGTGTCCTGAATTGAGCAGTAATCTACATTTAACCTGCTCAAGCAGTGGACCACTCTTCCTGCAGGAAACATCAGGGTTATGAGGACTTCCTCACTCGCAGCAGCCAGCCTCTCCAAGGCAATGAGTCATGGCAGTATGTGAGCATATCTGGCCCAGGGAGTGTAAACCATTTTTCGTGATTGTGTGCTGTTAACCTGTATACATTAATGTCCTGAAGTATTGATGGTCTTTTTTTAGTGGTTTGAATCTAACGCCCTCTCCCCTTTCTTCCTGTTGGGCTCCTGCAGAAACTGGAGGAGGAAAAAGGCAAAAAAGAGAAGGAGCGACTGGAGCTCGAGAGGGAAAGGAGAGAGAGGGACAAAGAACGGGAGCGCGAGAGGGAGCGCCGGGACCGCGAGAAAGAGAAGGAAAGGGAGAGAGAGAGGGACAAGGAGCGGGAGAGAGACCGAGATCGGGACCGGGACCGGGAGCGCGAGAGGGACCGCGAGAGGGAGAGGACGAAGGAGCGCGAGAGGGAGCGCGAGCGGGAGAGGAGCCGCGACGTCAGCGAGGATCGCAGCAGGTCGAGGTCAGTGGGAGGACGGTGATGACACGCTTGATGCTCAGTTGCCCTCCTCAACCAGTTCAAGCATATGACTCATTTTCACACTTGACTGACTCTTCTGACAGAGGGGCTTTAATTACAGGTTAAATTTTTTTTACTGTGAAATATCAGAAGAGCCAGATAATTGAGATCGCGTGTCAGTTAATTTTTCATTTAGTTATTATCTGATCTGCTGAACAAAGTGGAGACAGCAGTCGGTCCGGAAGCAGGGTAATACCTTAGTGGAAATGATAGGTCGTGTCATTTTTGTGTTTTTCTTTACATGTTTTGCTCTCGTTTTAACTTTTAATATGATACAAAAGCAAGACTAACGGCCGTAACGTGTCTTTTACAGAGAGAGAGCTCGGGAAGATAAAAAACGAGACCGCGAAGATGACGAGGAGGACATCTACGAGCGGAGGAGACTTGAGAGGAGACTCCGAGACAAGGAGGCAGCCTACCAGGAAGTACATACACTACATAACTCTCTTCTTTTTTTTTTAATTACAATTTGATTGAACCTAATTTTAATAAGTGCATATTCATTTTTAAATTTTCTGACTCGGATGAATTTTTTTTTCTAAAGCGCCTGAAAAACTGGGAGATCCGTGAGAGGAAAAAATCTCGTGATTACAGCAAAGAAACGGAGAGGGAGGACGAGCGTCGTCGTGAAATGGTATCCATGAATGCATACCCCACCAGATCACTTTGTTAGCGACGAGTTGCTGCCATTGATTTTGCATACATGAGGTTATGTGAGGATGATTTATGTACATACAATGTGACTCATTGCATGTTTCTAAAATCAGATGAAAGAAGCCAAAAGATTGAAAGAATTCCTTGAAGATTATGACGACGACAGGGACGACCCAAAATACTACAGGTAACCCTCTCCGCGTGCATTTCGGAGGGTGGGGCCCCATTTTTCAGCTCTCTTTTCCTCACTTCGTTGCAACTCTCGTTTTCAGGGGCAGCGCTTTGCAGAAGCGACTTCGCGACCGAGAAAAGGAGACCGAGTTGGACGAGCGAGACCGGAAGAGGGAGAAGGAGGAGCTGGAGGAGATCAGACAGAGACTTCTTGCCGAGGGCCACCCTGACCCCGACGCTGAGCTGCAGAGGGTGAGTCCGCCTGGAGCTTGATTTTAAATAATAAAAAACACACACACAAATACAAATAAAGACAGATAAGGGAACAACAATAAAAATAAAAAAAATATATAAAGAAAATATATATTTTTTAAATGTTTTATTGGAATTGAGGCAAATGTAAATTTATTTATTCTGTTGGAGAGTCTCAGTTGTTGTCTGTAATGACGTTAGGGCGTCTTTGTTCATGTGTAACAATGTAGATGGAGGAGGAAGCAGAGCGCAGGCGACAGCCCCCTCTGAAGCTCGAACCTGAGGAGGAAGTGAACCAGGAGAAGGCTCACAGAGATCGGGATCGGGAAAAGAGGGCGCCGGTGAGGCCCGTCGAGCCGGCCCCTCGCGCCCCTCAGCAGCCTTCGGACGACGACGTGGAGGAAGGGGAGGAGGATGACTTCCACGAAGGAGAGGACTCGCAGGAGGCCAAGCCGCAACTCAAACCCATCATGCGACCAATCACTACCGCTCCCTCAGTGTCCTCTGCCAGTGGGAATGCGACTCCAAACACCCCCGGCAACGAATCTCCCTGCGGCATCATCATTCCCGGCGAGAACACTCCTGACGTCCAACCTCTTGAGGAAAATCGGCCCAAGATCGGACTCAGTCTCAAACTTGGTGAGTACGGTAGCAAATAACAGACATAGAAGGAACGTAGAAGGAATGTTTATTGCTTCATGTCGGAATGAACATTTCCCCCACATTCTTCTCTTCCAGGTGCCACCAATAGTCCCAGCCAGCTCAACGCAGGAAAACGAAAGAAGCTGGCGACCATGGAAAGTGTCTTCAACAAGTTCGACGACGAGGAGGCTGATGAGCAGCCTCGCAAAAGGAAACTGGTTCCGCTGGACTACGGCGACGACGACAAGAGCCTGGGGCTCGACGGGGCCGAAATTTCGGGGGCCAAAGGCAGCATCAACACAGAGGAGAAACGCAAGCACATTAAGAGCCTTATTGAGAAGATCCCCACTGCCAGGCCTGAGCTCTTCTCCTATCCTCTGGACTGGGCTATGGTTGACTCGGTAATAAGCCTGACAGTTTGGATTTGAGGCTATTTTTATTGATTTAATACTGTTTAAAATATAGAGTTAAGTCAGTTCTGTCCTTAGTCAGTGATTCATTGGCTCATTTGTTATCATTATGTGATCAGTAACCTTGAAGTTTTCCGCTTGCCCTTTCTCCAGACTCTGATGGATCGCCGCATTAGACCATGGATTAATAAGAAGATCATTGAATACATTGGCGAGGAGGAACCCACTCTTGTTGATTTTGTCTGTTCAAAGGTTAGAGATTATTCTTTGAAACTCTGAACAGCAAAGTGGATTAACGTCATGTCAGACAAACAATTTCATGTTTCAGACTGTATTCTGTTTTTTTAAAAAAACATGAATTCTTCTGAATATGCTGAGCAGTATGTCCTTTTTTCTGCCACCATAGGTTTGTGGTGTTGCTGTTTTGGGCATGTTGCTTACTGTAGTTAAATGTTTTGGGTTTTTTTCTCCCCAGGTGATGGCACACAGCACCCCTCAGGGTATTCTTGATGATGTTGCTATGGTAAGTTGAAATTTGCTCTGGATCCCAAATTTTTAAATCAGTTTTTTAAATGAATCTTTTTAAGCTGATGTGTTCAAACATCATTTCAATTTGCACTTTTCCTCTTGGTAAGTGTGGTAAGTTTGACCAAAATTATACTGTGGGTTTAGGATTCCTTACATAGATTTATTGAGCTGTTGAATATATAGTTTGTCTAACCAGCTTGTTCGTGTTTAGGTCCTTGATGAAGAAGCAGAAGTCTTCATAGTAAAAATGTGGAGGCTGTTGATATATGAAACAGAAGCCAAGAAGATTGGACTGGCGAAATAAAGTCCACACATCTCTCTGACTTCCTTCACTCACAGCTCTGCTACCTGCGGTTGTCTGGTCCAGCAGACTGTAAACATGTGCCCATACACCCCTCCATTCCTTCAGCAAGGAGCTGCTGCCTTGGAAGTGTGTGTGTCTGTGTGTGCGCGCGTGTGAGTGCGTGTTCGGAAGGGAAAGTCTGAGCTGTGAACAGAAAGGGTTTGCACAAACACACTGCATGATAAAACTTTGGTTGTATTATTTCCTTTGTTGAGGCAAAACATCTTTGCATTTCACCCATCTGTCCTCCAATAAATTGGACACATTCTGCTTTGATTTACTGTTGTCACGTCGAGGCACTGCTCCGTTGTGTGAACTAATAAATATGCTTTTTTAGAAAGTGTTGTCTCCCTAGTTTTTAAATCTTATTTTAGTTTATATTTAAAAAACAATTTATAGCGTTGATGTGTACCCTCCACAGAATGTATTATGCATTGTATAGCATACTACACTACTACAAGACTACATTTATCTTCCTCAGCTGTACAGTGTACAGCATCAGATTTATTGTTCCAGTAAAATTGTGCTTGTATATTATTATACATTATGTAAATTAACGATCGGGCCTTCATACTTTTAAACGCTTATGAAATGATTAAAGTAGGAGGGTCATTTTGTCAACCTTGTCTGATACAATTAATTTATTTAACGCTGTAATTTAATGTGTTGGAATCCAGGAAATTAAAAAAAAAAAAAAAACAGTTATTGTATTAAAATAATACGGCACGGTTTTGCCACACATAAATACAATTTTGTCTGTTCGTGACGATGGACACGCAGACTCCTCCCCCTCCTCTTCCAGCAAGTCTCGCGGAGACGTGGCAGCCGGAAAAGGAGGTGAACTCTGACCCGGAAACAGTTCTCGTCATCACCAAACAAGAAGATGTTGCGTTAGCCATTTTGTTAGCTGCTAACCGAGTCGGGAAAGTTGCAATATTATATTTTACTGCTGAATCTTGAAGAAACAATGCGGGTTATCGGGTGTTTTCAAGCTAGCCTTTATGTCGCCCGGGCTCTTTATTTGTGAAATTTAAGAGCCGAACAATTACCGGAGCTCGTTAGCCTACATTTGCTAACGCTATCGTGGCCAAAGGTTGTAGCGTCTATATCCAGTTAACGTGGAATGTTGGTAGCAGGCTGAACAAAACAAACATTTGTCGCTAACAAAAGGCTACTGTCCAGGACATGCGGCCTAACTTGACGAGCACGAATAAAAGTCGGTGTTAAAAGTGTAGGTGGAGGCTGGTTTTTGATGGTGTAGCTTAGTGGGAAGTTAGCCGTAGAGAGAAGTACAGCCATGGACGATTTTAGCTCGATTAGCCTGCTGTCTCTGGCGATGTTGGTGGGATGTTATGTGGCCGGAACAATACCTCTGGCAGTCAACTTTTCAGAGGTAAGTTTCTAACATAGCTTTGTACAAGACGTTTGTGTAAGTGCTCACTGAGAGTTTGTACTTTTAAGCTAACGGTAGCGGTCGCTACATTCCCCGGTTAAAGTTAATCAGCCTTTGATCAGAAGTACTGATTCCATCATTGCCCATGTAATGTTGTTATTCGACACGTCGTGTCTTTAAGAAAACAAACGAGACTGTTTGGGGCTGAAGATTTCTGTGCGACTCTTATTTTCTGCAGGAGAAGCTGAAGCTGATCACTGTGCTGGGAGCAGGGCTGCTCTGTGGGACTGCTCTTGCTGTTATCATTCCTGAAGGTGTCCACGCACTTTATGAAGAAATCCTTGAAGGTAGAGTTCACAAAACGGCGTATTTCAAGAAGGACTACCTGAAATGTGTCTCTTCTCCAGTATCAATAGACGAAAGACAGTTATAGTGTCACTAAAGTGGCTATTTTATTGTCAGCTGTTTAGTCAATAAAACATCAGAAAACAATCACTGTTCTGCAGAGATGGATTTCTGGTGCAACATTATATTTTCAAGGTGCAATGAAAAGGGAAAAAGTCTGAAGAGGTAATATATTTGTATTGTGATCTACTGTATTGTGATCTGATAAAGATAAAGCAAATTCTCTTTGTCAGAGCTTCAGACACCTTCAGGAGTAATTATATGGCAGCTGAATGATGCAGATACTGACCAGGAGCTTCAGTGCATGAATCAGACAGATCTGCAGAAATTATGTGATGCGGTCATGTGACTGTGGAATGACCAGAATGTTTCCAGCATCTTGTTGAAATCAGCTCACAAATGATTGGGCCAAGCTTAGGGAGGCCCTGACCAGTATTGGCAAAAAAGTGTTCAGTGAATGTACACATGTCATGTAAACATTTTCCTATGTAGCCTGTGACAGTTTGAATTGATCTCAAACAGATCAAAGTTCAGCGAGAGATAAAGTACAACCAGATGACGTCTGTTTCTGTTATTTAACAAAGATATGTTTGTTTTAGTGATTATTTGAATGGTGACTGATAACTAAGAACTAACTAATCTGTTAATGATGCGATAAGGTATTTGTATCATTCACCAGTCTTTCTGCCTCCTTCCATTCCCTCCCGACCCCCGTTCCTCTGCAGGCGGACACCACAGTCATGGCCAGGTTGGAGCTGTGGAGGTGTCCGAGGCAAAGGGTGAAGCAGATGCTGCCCTTGCCGCCAGTGGGAAACACGAACACAGTCACGAGCAGCTTCACGCCTGCATCGGCGTGTCTCTGGTCCTGGGTTTCGTCTTTATGCTGCTGGTGGATCAGATAGGCAGTTCTCATGTGCATAACACTGAAGGTCAGTGTTACAAAGGACAACAAATGCAAATATTTGTTCTTATTGCTTCTTGGAAATGAACAGTTTGCAGGTCCAGAATGTCTTTGTGGAGGAAAATGGGGATTGGTATCCGCAGCTTTGTCACCAGCCTCATCTGGTGCTAATATTCTCTGGGAGAAATTTCAACTTTGTTGAATTACACCCAAAGCACCTCCAGATGGCTCAACTGCAAATTCTGTTCTCCCAGATGCCGCCACACTCAGCACAGAACAATTACAGAGCCTTAATTTGAGCAGCTAATGCTCCACAAACTGTTAACAAAATCTGCTCGCGTGTGACACCACACAGTTCCTGCTCAGTGTGGAGGTTCTGATCTGCAATAATTATGTTCTAATTTTACATTTTCATCAAATTGTTTTTTTCTGACTCATTTGTTATTGTCTGGTTTAGATCCAGAGTCGGCGAGAGTCACATCTTCAAAAATCACCACCACCCTGGGGCTTGTGGTCCATGCTGCAGGTAGGTCAGGGGTTCACACACCGCCTCGTATCTCACGGCGGTACTCGACTTGCATCGGAATTGGTCTTATCAGTGCAAATCACGCAACTGGCTGTGCAGTAGTCACTGGTCTTCTCTCCGCTAGATCTGCTTAAACAAACTAGACGGTGTGGGCGTGATCCGACAAAGATTTACTTGATTAAAATCCTGTCGTGATAATGGTCACAGGGCAATATCTCATTAACTTTGCCTTCGTCTGCAGCTGATGGAGTGGCACTCGGAGCAGCTGCCTCAACCTCTCAGACCAGCGTTCAGCTCATTGTCTTTGTAGCGATCATGCTGCATAAGGTAAATGTTGTTCATGTCATTCTTTTTAACATAATTTTTTCATAGTTCAGATCTATGGGATATACAGTATACATACAATTTATGTCGTTGCACTAGAGCCACATTTCTGTGCATTAGCTGCTCTCCCTTTGTCTTATTTGATTAGTAATCTAAACAGTTTGAGGGTTTTTCTGTTTGTCTGACAAATAAGCCATTTAAGAATTTGGGAGGGGCACTTTTCACCGTTTTATAGAATATAATTGGCAGATCCATCGATAATGAAAATAACCATTTGCAGCCCGGAGAAACATGAGACTGTAAATGTGAAGCTTTCTGAACTCTACCACTTTGCCGCCTGCAGGCCCCAGCAGCGTTTGGCCTCGTGTCCTTCCTGATGCATGCTGGTCTTGAGAGGAACCGCATACGTAAACATCTCCTGGTCTTCGCCCTGGCGGCTCCCGTCCTCGCCATGCTCACGTTTTTAGGTCTCAGTCAGGTAAGTTTAATAAATGTAAAAACATTTCTGAACTGTCTCTGTACTATGAAATATCAATTCCGATTGTATTAAACACATATCTTTTTGACATTTGATTAGTTACACATTTTTTTTTGCAGTGCATCCAGAGGCGGGTGCAGTATATCTGTCACTTATTTTAAAGTTCACTTTGAAAAGTGGCCTTGCCTGACACAAACCAGCTGTCATCATCTTGGCCTGTGTCGCGGTAAAAGCGAAAAAGAACATGCTCCATCAAGTATAAGTCAGGAGCTTTTTCTTTGAAAAGCAGTACGGCTGGGAAGACTTATGATCTTATCTCTTGCAGAGAATCCTTATTTCATTAGCTATAAAAAAAATTAAATGTTACAACAAATGCATTTCATCTACGTCTGATCTGTGTGAAGGGAAATGTTTCTTGATGGAACTATTTTATTTTAGCACACATTTTGCCTCACATAGTTTTTGTTTCTTTTTTTACCCTCAGAGCAGCAAAGAGGCTCTGTCAGACATCAACGCCACCGGCGTCGCCATGCTCTTCTCCGCTGGCACCTTCCTCTACGTGGCCACCGTCCACGTCCTCCCCGAGGTGGGGGGTGGCGGCCACAGCCACGCCCCCGCAGGAGGGAACAACGGGAAAGGACTGACCAAGGTGGAGGTGGGAGCTCTGGTGCTGGGCTGTCTCATTCCCCTGGTGCTGTCTGTCGGCCACCACCATTAGACCCACAGCCGACAAGCGCAGCGGAGGAAACAGAGACTTCAACCATTGTGGATTTAAATGTCTTATTGCTTGTCTGCTGATGGACCTCGTGGACCAGTCTGGTGCTCGCTGCGGGGGCCATCCTATTGCTCCAAACTGAAATAGAAACGGTGGAATGAGGGAAATCAGAGTCGCTGCGGTGGAAACCGACGGCCCAACCCAACGGCATACTTTTCTCCTGGTACAGCTACTGTATGTGTTCACGCTACCAGATACGATCTTCTTCTGAGAGGCCAGACGACAGGTAGCTCAGTCTATTTAGATCACTGTGGAGTTTTCAGTGTTACATTATCACGCTTGTCCAAAGTCTAAGGCCCAATTCTGATCTCATGACAGTGATGTTTTGCTAGACGACAGTTGCACAGTGAGACTTAGATAATCTTGTTCAAGCTTGTAATACTGAGAAAGCAAACTTTTTAATATATATAGATATATATATATGTAATTGTACAGATCTCTAAGCAACAACCCAGACTGATTTGAACTGATCTTCAAGTGCCATATTATCAGGTCTGAAAGAGTCCCCCAGAAGAAACGGCCTCGTAAGAACATTAGTAAGTAGAAGACAATGTTCCTTTCTTATTTTCTTAAGCAGCCGGATGCTCCTAACAATTATTTGCTTTGGGTAGTGAGTTTATGTACAAAGTGGAGGTTTAGAAAAAAAACTGTTGTAAGAAGGTGTTTCGTGGCCTGATGGGAAGCCCTAATATGACGGATACTGATGATATTTTTCCCCTAAAACCACGTGCTTAGTTTTATGGCCCGGTCGGCTGAAACCCGAACCCGACGCAAGGTCAAGACGCAGCCAACCCCCCCACACCTGTCACTTTTCTCTTACCCAGTTGGTTTCTTGGTGTGTTAGTTTCTGTTTTACCTGGAGAGTAATTATGGACATCGCAGGAAAGATCTGTATGGAATCGTCTTAAGTGAGTGTGACTGTAGAAGCTTAGTTAGAGATGGAGGGTCATTTCATCTGCTGCGAACGAATGACTGGCCTCATAGAGGTCATCAACCTGATGAGCTCATGCAGGGACCATCGGCTCAGGAGGACAGACATATTACAGATTTTTGTGAGAAACAAATCTCTTTTAGTTTGCTCCTCAATAATTAACCTGAGCAATAATTGTAAAAAAAAAAAGTACAGAGGGTTTGCCTTCGTCTTCAAAGCACTTGTTATGCGATTCGCATATCAAGATCCGTCAGGTAGATGCTCTTGAACGCAGCCTCGCCCCCAGGATCCCTCTCGGGCCTCCGCTCCATTCAAACGTCAGCCGGCCGGGGCGTTAAAATGGAGGCGGCCGCGCTCCGCTCCCTCTCCCGTCAGGACACGTGGATATTGTGAGTGCTTCTGTATCACTGTGCCTGCTCACAGCAGAGCTTATGTAAATGTATGTTGTACAGAGTAACTTCTTCCTTCCGCAGTCTTCATGATCTCTCTCATCCGCATTTACAGTTTTACTTTTTTTCTTTACTTTTTATTTGGATCGTTTTGGACGTGGACAGACTCTTTACTGTACAGACGCATGGGGACGCAGACAGTCTGACAAGTCTCCTGTTTGTAAACGGTTTTACACTCAACTTTCCAGTTTAATTCCCACTCCCGTGACGTTGCGGCTTCTTTGCGTGATCATGAGAGAAAGTGGCGGGTGGCGTGCAGACCAGCAGCTGCACGTCTGTCTGTTTCTTTTTGTTTTTTGTTTTTATGGGACGCTCTATATGTAATACAAAAGGGAAAAACATGCCACTGCTGGCGTGTTGGCGGACAGCCCCATTATGTGCAGTTTCATCTTTCTAAACTGTTACATCAGAGTCCCCGCAGAGATTTGGCATTTGCATGTTTTCCATTCTGAAAAACTCTTTAAATGAATTCAGGGCTGCAACTAACGATTAATTACATGACTATTTATGATGCATTTCGTATTTTTCTCAATTAATTGAAAAAAAAAAGGACCGTGAGGGCGCAGCTTAATCAGAGTTGAACGACAGTGCTGATGAAATAAACGGCCCCCTCTTCTACATCACTTAGTGAAACCTCTCTTGTAAAAATGAGATTCTCACGGATTGTTAAATTAGTTTTTTAAACTTACAAACACCTGGGGGCTTGTTTTCCTGTGCTGAAGAGAAGGTAAAGATTTTGGAAAAGCATCGACGCTGTGAATAAATATTTTAAAATGCAGTAACCATCATGCCTTTCGTGCACCATCTTGGATCATACAAGCTGTAAGGTATCTGCGGACGAAGATTTAACAGGACCTATTCTTGAATACAAACAGGAAGAGGGAACTGCACATACTGGGGCTGTTTGGATTCAAAGGATCAGGTTTGTAATAGTTTGAGTCAGGGGGTTAGGTGTACCTTTTTTATTTTTATTTTTATTTTCTGTCATTCCAGAAGCCTTATTTCCATACTTTTGATTGTGAAAATGAGTTGTAAAGCAAATGTGTTTTATGACGACTAAATTAAAGTTTTTTTAACTGGTGAAAATGCTGGGGTTCTGTATGTTTTGGTGATTGAAGCATGCTCATTGTTAGAAACGGAGCAGTTTCAGTGTTTTCTCCAGATTTCAAAAGGAGGAGCTGAGCCTCAACTTCATCAACTGTTGGTTTTACTGCACTTTGTTTATAGAAAAAAGTTGTTCCCATGTATGCAGTGTGCAGTTGGATTTTTTAAAAAAACAACTTAGGATAATTATTTTCTTAAACAAAGTGTTAAAAATGTTATGTCACTCATGCAAACGTCTGTATGCTTCTCTGTGGAGGCTGAGCTGTTAACATCTTTATAATCTGCTGACCATCCCCTCTGACACATGCTCTGTAAATTAATCTGATACTCACGATCCTAAAGCTGCGTGTTAACCGCTCTGACTCTCCATCCTCTTTACTAGAGAGTTTGCCTCTGCCACAGATGTGCTCCTAATTCACTGCTGATGGATGGATGGATGGAGAGACGGCAGAGTTCATACCTGCCAAGGGCTGGAGACCGCTGCTTTCTGCGAGTACAGTAATCTGAATAACAGCTTTTACTGGCTGGAAAGTATTGACTGGGTTCAGATTTAGCAACTCGGTCCGAAAGCTTCCCTCCGTCCCTCCCTCCCCCTCCCTTCCTCCCTCATCGCCTCCCAGAACCCCCTTCTCTCTGTCATCCCTGATTTCATCTCCGCTGTGCTTTGCATCAGTCTGCCTCCAGCTGATGGGCGTATTGGCAGCTGCATCATTCCACCCTGCTGAGTTATTGGGATTTGTTTTCTACTTTTCCTGCTCTGCATTGAAGCTGTCCCTGAAGCTGCACATGCACTTCTGTGT
Organism: Psettodes erumei; assembly: GCA_016785225.1. NCBI lineage: Eukaryota > Metazoa > Chordata > Actinopteri > Pleuronectiformes > Psettodidae > Psettodes > Psettodes erumei. Next base: position 13,787 of record JAFBJZ010000380.1, on the reverse strand, counting down.
ATGTGTGTTATTGGGCTAATTGTTATTGACTGAGAATATAGTGTGTTTGGGTTTTTTTTTTTTTTACCCTATTGACATTTTTTTTTCTCTTGGCACCGCCTCCCAGGGCAAGAGAAGCCAGAGAGGATGTTCTCGTCTTCGTCCAGAAACTCCCTGTTCTCTCCCTGGTCGTCCATGGAGCAGTCCGACTCCGAAGTATTGGACATCAGTACCAAAGTGCAGCTGCATGGCGTGCTGTGGAAGAGGCCCTTCGGACGGCCGTCGGCCAAGTGGTCCCGCAGGTGAGGGTGAGGTGTGACATCTGTTTTAGGTCATTTTTATCTGATAACTTCATGAAGAGCTTCATATGGTCGTTTCAGTTGGTGGGGATAAAATTATAGCCTGTGGAGAGAGTCTTAAAGTCAGGGTAAGCTAAGAGGAAATCTGATTTTTTTTTTTAGTTCCTTTTTAGATGATTTTAAGTTTGTTCTCTTCCCTCTGACAGCGAAAAAAATATTGATTTTTTTTTTTCCTTAGAAAGCAGTTTGACTTTTACCAAAATAAGTGTCAAAAGCTAAACTAAGTAAATCTATTAATTAATAATAAATTAATAATAATTTTTAATAATACTTTGATGTGACCAGTATTTAAAAAATCATTATCTGTGAGTAAAAACATTTTAATTAGCTTTTACTCTTTATTTTTTGTTTGCTTTTTACAGCAGGACCTTAAGTTGTATTAAAGTTGAATTAATAATACCCCCCACCCTTGCAAATGGACATTTAGGGATTTTAAATCCAGTCTGCAGAAATGGGGTGTCTATCAGCACTTTATATAACAACAGGAAGTGCTTCACATCCCACTGTCAGCAAATCCTGGTAGGAGTGGGTATATTTGGACGTTAAAATGCCTGGATTGGTACCTTATGTCATGATAATGCTCTTAGTTTACATAACGGCTGAAACAACAATACTGAGTGGATCCAGAGAGTCCATTTGCAGCACGCTCTTTGTGACCTTTCCCATTTGCTTGTGTCCTAAACCTCAAAAGAGTTTCAATTTGTTCATTTGCTTTTCGGTGCCAACCTCCATCATTTAGTTCCGTTTGCTTTTGTCACCAACTTTATCCAGATCTGCCAGCCAGTGTGACGACATTTAGATGAGGGGGGCTCATTCCCGGAAATATTTTTAAGTGCATTCAAGTCAAAATGTGGCGGCATACTCGCGAACAGAAATTAAATGTGCACTCGACGACATTAAAGGAACATTAGTGACAAGGATAATTTGTTTCATGTTGCACATTTTGAGCTCAGGCTACACAAAATTTTATTTGACCAAGTTGAAAAAAATGTCTACATTAGCCATTATGTCTTTTCTAAACAGGAGTACACAACATCAGGTGGACAAAAAATGTAATGTAACTGTTTCTAAAATGCACAGCATGTAGGTATTATGTAAGTTCTGTGGTGCATCAGCATCAATTCATGAAAAGAACTTGGTAATGACAGTTAAAACATGTACGTGAAGACTCATCTTTATCCTGAGAACGTCGGCGCTTTCAGCCCCACAGGGTCAACTCACTGCTGCTTTATTGTCTTCCTCCGTACAAAGATTCTTCATCATCAAAGACAGCTTCTTGCTCTACTACGCAGAGAGCGAGAAGAGAAACTTTGAAACCAACAGGTACTTCAACATCCACCCCAAGGTGAGCTGCTGCATCTTTTCTGAAACCTCTTTAAAAATAATGTGGAAGAAAGGTGAAAATTTTTTTTTTTGTAATTTTTGAAACAGAACGGTCAAACAATATAAATACTAGTGTGATGTGCTTCTGTGTCAGGGGGTTATTCCTTTGGGAGGATGTGTGGTGTCAGCTAATGAAGACATGGGGATGCCCTTTGCCATTGTGATCAACTTGGAAGATTTCACTGTAAGAACATGATCTCTGTCATTTCTCAGCCTCGCGGAGGTTTCAAGTATCATTTTAAGAAAAGGTGTAGATGTTAAGGCGCAGGCGACATAAAACAACAAATTAATGCAAAAAAAGGCAATATATGATAAAGAGGCAAAGCCAGACTCAACGGTCGTGTATAGCCAAGCTGAAATGGCTCTTTCTAAATTGACTGAGTGCAATAATTTGAAGATTTAGCCTCGTAATGAAGTAAATTTAGTGTAACTGTACACAACTGATACAACCAATTTACATCCCCTTTTCATCCTCTCACCAGCCCATAGATAGAAATCCACTATCCGTTGTACAGCCCATTATTGAGAAGATGCTGATGTAAAACATTCACATGTGCCCCCCAGGGTACCATCGTCCTGGCTGCTGAGTCTGAGGAGGAGCAAGTCCAGTGGATGGAGATGCTGCAAGAGTCGGGGAAAGTGTGAGTGTTTGACGACACAAATTTGTCTGTGGAAAATGAAACGAGCCGAGTGTTGCCAAAGTCACAAATGTTAGTTGTATATAAGCTGTATATAAAGCAGCCAAGGGCAAACAACAGCATACTGTGTAATTTTCCACCCGTATCAGCTCTGTAACAATACAAGAAGGATTAGACAGTTTTTTGAGATATTACAGCGTCCCATTGCCAGCTACAGCTTTAAAAAAAAAAAAATAATAATCGGAACCAGATGATTTACATGTCCACAGTGTTTTCATGTCACCCTTGTTTTTGTGAAACTTACTGTGTTGGACAAACAGCACGTGGAAAAACGCCCAGCTGGGGGAGGCCATGATCGAGAGTCTGGAGGCTCAGGGGCTGCAGCTGGCTAAGGAGAAGCAGGAGTATCTGGGTAAACGTTGGGGACACTCACCTGAATTAATTTTTCTTTTAACAACCTGAGACGGGTTATGTAAAAGGGTCTTTTTTTCCTCTCTCCAGATAAACTGATGGAAGAGACAGAGGAGCTGAGTCACCAGAGGGCGCAGAGGGAGGTGAGACTTGTTTACCACACTGGTATCGTCATACAGCAACAGCATGTGTCTGTTTTGAGCACAAGAGGTATTTTTCAGCATGGGAAACAAAGATTATAACATGTATTTTAAATCCACAAGAAATTATTCATACACTCATGTACATTAGATGGACTTAATGATTACGTGTTGGGCTGCAATTAATTCCTTTTCATCAATTGTCTTGATTTTCTTCAGATGCCACATTTTGTCCGAGCAGCAATCCAAACCCCAGATGTTCCGTTACCATTAATATAAAATACTAAATGGCAGCAAATCTTCACATTTGTGAAGCTGAAACAAAATATGTATGAAAGTGAACAACTATTAACCTATATATAATACAAAAAAACATGAATTGAATTAATCATGAAAATTGTTGTGAAATACTTTTTTTGTCAATTAGCTATTTGATTATTTAATTCATTGTTTGTCACTGAATCTTTTACCTTTTGATATTTAGGTATTAAGAAAAAGGATCCTTCACACTTCCCCTGTAAAGCAAGATATTTTTTTCACCCCACTAATGATTTAGTGGTAAAACTAAATCACGTTGCCTTATGTTTTTTCACTTTAAGAATCAGTATAATGTTCCTACGTGTGTGTGGTTTTTTTTGTGTGTGTGTGTGTAGGAGCTGGAGCGTCTGAACCAGGTTCTGGAGGAGGAGAAAATGAAGTTTGAGGAGGTGGTGCTGGAGCTGAAGGCAGAACAGGAGCAAATTAAACTGTAAAAACTCTACTCCTCATCTCTTTGCGTTCCACAGCACCGATGATAGTGCACAGGCCTGGAAACTCATGTGATTTGTTATCTGTTGTGTGCTGATGGCAGAGACCTAGATGGCACCACTCAGTCCCTGAAAGGTGTTGAGACCGAAAAAGAAGAACTGAGTAACTTAACAGTGATGCTGCAGAAATCCATTGAGGTAGGAAAAAAAACACTGAAAGCATTTCCAGTATAGCCAGTAAGTGAACCTTCAGCTAAGATTTTAATTTGCTTCCTGTTAGTGTCATTACTAAAACATGAGATATTATGATATACCTGCGATGTGCAGCACTACACTACCCGCTGAAGAGACGAGCCAGCGGCACCTGACTGTCTTGTTTCGTCCCTCAGGAGCTCTCGCAGGAGAAGCAGCGGACCCTCAAGCTGCTGGGGGTGAAGGAGCAGGAGGAGACGGAGGCGGGGGAGAGCTCAGAGTCAACCTGCGGGAAGCCTGAGGATGGCAAGGAGCTCGGAGACGGGGAGCTGCTGCAGGACCTGCGACACATCGAGGAGCAAATGAAGGTCCTGCTGAGGGAGAAGGAGCAGGCTGACGAGAAGTGAGTTTAGTCAAGATGAGTCCCAGTGTCTCTACATCAGACTGGGTTTACTTGGCTGTCGTAGAAGCCACCACATTGTTGATCATTCTCATCATTTGATAGGTTGCATGGCTCCTTAAAAAACAATATTTAGAAGACCCAGGTAATTCAGGTTCATATAATCATATAAAACATAAGCCCAGCTCACACGATTAATCTCGAAAAATCTGAAGAGATACTGTACATTAGAGCTTTAGACTGCGGACACTCCTCCGAGGGGAGGACCTCCATGCTAATGGCACAGAGGATGCAACTACTGATGGAAATGTGTATTGATCCCTAAACAGCTCGCCCACTAATCAGCATCAGTAAGTGGAATATTACAGGCAGCTGTTATCGACTGTAGCACTAATGTTCTGCTGCACTTGTGACGTGATGCTTCCACATGCTTCAGTTTCCTCCCTCTCTATTCGCCACTGACAGATGTGGCATAATCATGCAGGATCGTTTTACAGACCTAATGTTGGTTTTGCACGATAACTCTGTGTTTTTATTGGAAATGTGTTTATTCCGTGATGCAGTAACTGTACTTAAACTATGATATAAACATGGTTTCCACTTGACAATGTAATGCAAAGACAACAGGATACTTTGGATACATCAGGTCCACTGTGTTCACTTCTCTTTTGAAGGCCTCAACACACTGGCCCCTCAAAAAACTCCAAGACACACCATAGGATCTGTGTGCGTTAAGAATGCCTTTATTTTACACACAAAAACAACAAAATCTCCCAGACTCAGTGATGAAATAAACTTCTCCTTTTCTGTCGAAGATGAGTTTGAGATTAGAATCTGACATCAGAGATAACGTGGGGAATTGATTGATGTTGAGATGTTGAGTGTTCACTGTATGCAAACACACAAAGGATATATTTTGGCTTGATTGGATGGCCAAACATATAATGAATTACCCCTTTGATTCCCCTCCTTCCTTATTTTTTTGATGATCATTTCCTTGCTTTTTGACCAATCGGTTCTTTGGTGTAACTGCACAGGAGTGTGAGTTGATTGCTGACCCTGACCCTGTGTTGGGAGCAAAGCTTATGTCCTTTTAATAATTTATTCCACGTAAAATAAAGACATTTTAAATGTCCACAAAACCTACAGCCAGCCTTGGAGTTTTTTGAAGAGCCCATGCATTTTTTACTTTTTGGAGACCAACCCACGTATTGAGGCGTTCACAAGATGTATGATATAAATTAATTTTGACATGATATTCACGTGGGTGTCAGATCCCAATTTAATTTTTGTTTTGTGCCCTTTTCCATTTTCATTACATGCATGACCTTCTCCACTTATGTCGTCTAATCTCCGTCTGCCCTCGTTTCTGTCGTCCAGGCTCAGGGAGAACGAGCAGCGGGCTCAGGTGCTGCAGCAGGAGAGGGAGTTCTACTCATCTCAGGCCCGCACACTGCAGCAGTCGCTCTCTCAGCTCACTGTGGACAAGCAGCAGACCGAGGCCGAGCTCAAGGTAACGTGGCATGACTCAGCTGCTCTCAGCCTGCAGCCACGCTGCAACAGAACACACTGCTCAAAGTCAGCGTGAAGGTCAGCACATTCATCGGCTGCCAGGGTTTTGTTTGTGAAGACAGTCTCAGACGATTGTTAATCATGCAGATAAAAAGGGGTAAACCCACACAGATGATTTCCCTTGTTTCCAGTTGGTTCCACCTCAAGGCAGCTGCCTGACATCCCAGACTCCTGTGTTAGTTTGTTGCAGCTGACAGAGTGGGACTAATTAGACCTGCAATAGAACAATTAGTACAAGCGGTCGTCTGCGGTATCATTTGATCACCAATTTCAACCTGAGCAGAGTTGAACCAACTGAAACAACTGAATAAGCCCATGAGCCAATACGTTGCGATTTACTTTACAAACTTTTATTGTAATGACAGCTGGAAGTGGGCGAGGTTTACATGTATTCAGGCCTTAGTAGCATGACTTTGGTAACATTTGTAAACAAAATAAAACATAGCTCTGCTTACAAAGGCCAATGTCCATCTACGAGTCACACCTCCATTTCAAAACATAGTTCTTATTTCAGATATTTCACTTGTCATGTTGGCAGGAAAAATCACAAGAGAAACCAATAATGGAAGGTTATAATGGATGAGAAGTAAAGGATGGTTCATGCAAGTGAGCCCTCATTAGCCATTATCACCATTTTATACCAAGCTCGTAAGTCCAAGTCCCAAGAAAAAAGATATTTGAACCTGACACTAAACAGAAGTATTGTAATTTTACATATTTATTTTTTTCCATTTAAGTGTTACATTACATTACTGTAATATTTAGTTCCTAACATGAAGGTCTACAGGTCAACAGATGTACTTCATTGCTTTTTTTCCCTTTTTTTTCCCACCTTTTGGTCCAATATTAGTCCATCTTACTCTATGCCTCTGTGTATAACTTTTAATTGCAGAATGTAAGATTCTCCTCAGGAAGATAAAGCCCTCACATTCCAAGAGAAATACAGAGTGCATGATCTTGGTGTCTTCAGTGGTAACTGCTAATCGAACAGGTGTCTTTGTAGAAACCAGTTGTATATTGTTTGGTTATCAAACGGGCTCATCCCATCAAATAAAAAGCTCAATGATACTTTCAGTGGCTTAATAAAAAGCTCGTCATCCTCATTTTTTATTATTGAAAGCCCAATATTATATTGTTAATATCATTTCTTCCCCTGTGTCCCAGGCGGAGATAGAGTCTCGGGTGGAGCTGGAGAAGAGGCTGAAGCAGGCTGAAGAGGCGCTGCAGGATCTGGAGAAAGGCCTGAACTCCCTGGAAAGAACCAAAGAGAGAGACGAGAAGATGAAAGGGGACGTGACTCAGCTGAGGAGTGAGTACATTCACTGATAAGCTTATAGAACCGGTATGTGCTCCAGTATTTGGGTCATTTTTGTCTGCCAGAGTAGTGCATGAAGTTTGGTGCAATGGTGGTTCCTATACAGATTAATATCAGTGCCAAGCTGAGAGACAGCTGTTGTAAAAATGCAAAAAAGTAATAGTATAGTATGATGAAAAATGCCATATCATCATAGTAAACTATGCCATAAAAATGGACTCCAGGTTTGCTGTCTACTGTCTCAAATTAGCATGCAACCCATCAATTTCTTCATTCAGTTAATTTGCTGATGAGATTAAGTGGTCTGTGTCTGATAGGCCCAGTAACTGAATATTGAAAGGATCATTGTGTCTCAGACAGGTTCTAACTTAATTAATCACCAACACATCACAGTTGAATTCAGAAGCCTTTTTTTTTTTTTTTTTTTTACTAAATACAGCATTATCAGTGACACATAGGGCACGGACAGCTTTCACTTTGCCACTACATCAATGTTGGCCTCTTTAAAAGACAGAAGTAGCATTTACAGGGAGATGGAATCGCCTGCTAGGCATTGCTGCTGGTCGCACAGGGTGCAGGGTCGTCAGCCAGGAATCACCAGCCAACACAGTTTCACTCCTTTAATCCTGGAACGTCTCCTGGTCCTGTCACCCCTGCAGCTGATAGGTGTTCCCCTGCTGTTGTTCTTTCCCCAGCACGTGTCCTTCCTCCTCAGCCAGAGCCAAAAGCTCCCCTTCTCAGCCATGTCTTCGTCCCTCAGATGGTGTGTGGTTGACAGCCCCACGTAGCCTCGACATCCCACTTCCACTGCCAGCCAGCCATCTGGCATTCAGCAGCCAGCTCTGAGGCTTGTAGGTGGCCTCGATCCCGGATTTTACCTTGGTGGACCAAGCCACTATTTCAGGTTGGAGAGATGGAGTAGTGATCTTGACATAAATGAAGCTGCCTGTCAAGATCAACGCTGATGTTCCATGTCTGAAGGAGGCTGGTGACATCATCCATGTACGTCCTTAATGGGGGTAGTCTCTCTACCCGGCAGGGTAGCTTGATCCCTCCAACCATCTGTCTGGCACCAATGAGGATTACCTCAAAGGATGGATGCAACCAGGTTCTTGATGCAGGAGGGCATATGGAAGAACTCCATGGCATAGTCAGATCAGCTGGTGTGGGACCGATCCGCGCATGTTTGTGAGATCAATCCAGATGATGTGGAGCTCTGTCTTCTCTTGCTTGGCCTTCTGGATCTGGTCCCAGATCATTGTAGAGTGCTGGACGCACTATGGGAAGCCTGGGACACCTGCCTTCTGGTAGTTGGCATCTATATATCTGTTCTCAAGCAGATAGGTGGTCATCCTTTTGGCAAGTATGGCGAAGAAGGTTTTTCCTTCTACACTGAGCTGGGTGATGTTTCTGAACTAGCTGATGTCTTTGGAGTTTGCTTCCTTGGGGATGAAGACCGCTACAGCTCTTTTCCATTTTGGATGGAATGAGTTGCTTTTTTCAGGCAGCTCTTTAGGGCAGTTTTTATTTGCTTGATGAGGACCTTTCCTTCTTCACGACCTGCAGGGGCATGATGTTAAATTCAGCAGTTGGAGGTGCAGGCCGAGGCACGTACCCTGGTGTTCCTGATGGGACATTCCTTCCTGGATCACTGTACTGCTCTTTGACATGCTGTTCCAGCTGCTCCCTGGTGGTTTCGAGCTTCTTCTTCTACTCTTCTTCCCTTCCAGCAGTCTGTCTTCCCTTCCCATCCCATTTGCTACGCTTGCGGATAGCTCTACGAAGCCTGGACAGCCTTTGCCTGACCTCCTCCAACAGTGGTTTCAGGTTGTCTTTCTCTGCCAGTGTTGCCTTCCTCCAGTTCTTGAGGACTTGCCATGCCTTCACACAAAACGGTCAGTCTCCTGGTTGGAGGTCACCTCGCCAAACTTGTCCTGCAGATCCTTGTCCCTAATCTGATTGAGCTTGGTTTCCACCCTTCCTTGCAATGATTTCCCCAGTGTCTTGACCAGGTCACTGTCCAGCATTCACCATGCCTATGCCTTGCTTGACTTTGACCATTTGAGTTTGCTTCTTCTAGTTGGATTTTTGGTCTCTGCTTTTGGCTGTGTCCTGTGTGAGTTGGTGGTGACTGGGTCTTGGTGCTCATGTGGGGTTTCTCCCTCTGTGCCCTCTTTGCCTTATGAAACCTTGGCTCTGTGGTTTTCGACCTGGCTTTCAGTCCCTCTTGTCTCACCTGTTAAGGCAGTGCAAGGTTGCTGTTGGCCCTTCTGAACACACTTTCGCTTCCGCTGGTGGATTCGCAACCCCTTGAACATAGTCACTTTGTCCCATCCACATCTGCACTTCCGGAGGCTCTTCCCCTCATTTCCTGCAGTTTTGGTGTTTGAATCATTGTCTGTTTCTGTTGCTGTCATTACCATGTTGTCCGTCCTATTAGGCCCATTCTTTCAGAAAAAAGGAAACTGTTAGTGATAGTTGTTGCTGAGTGGAACATCATACTGTACCAAATATTTTATGTCTAGTCACATTGTACAAACAAAGGCTTAAAGTCAACAATGCAGTACAATGCAATTCTTTTAATTGCCATTGAGTTGTGTTAATTGATTGCTTCAGGTAATTTATGTCTCGTTTACTTATTTGATAATGGCCAATATTGAAATGAGTTCAATTGTGAAGAACACTGTCACATGATGATATCATGTTCACTGTTCACTCCATGGGAGGCCGCTGGCCCACCTGCTGCGGGATGCGATTGACCAGTCAGAAAACACTAACCTTCTTAAATGTGTGCAGAACTTTCCATTAATAACACAGGGCAAGCTCCATCAGTGTCAACAACTTCAGTTTAGCTGAGCAGGTAGAAGCCATCTAAAGGCTTGAGTCTGAACAAAATGCATTGCACTTTGTTCACCTAACCCAAACCTTACTAAAAAGCTAATCAACTAGCTTTATTTGACATGACCCTTGAATGATGCCCTCTGTCATTTGCTGCGCATGGATGTCCCCTGCTAATGTGTGCATAATGACAGTCATAGTGAAGTTGTAACGCAGCATTCACCTGGACCTGTTGCAGTACAAAAAGCTGATGTTGATGAAACTGTAAGAGGACAATGCACTCGCTGAGAGTCTGATTTGCATCCGTGCGTTTCTTCATCCAGAGTTCTTTGAGGAGTGCATCTGTGCTGCAGAGATCGAGGCAAAGCTCCCAGCGATTATGAAGAATGCTGTGTATCTCCACAAAGCCGCCGCTCGCAGAATCAAGAGCTGCCGAATCCAGAGGAGAGCCTCCAGACGCCACTGGCGTAAGTGCGAACGTCACACGCAATCCCTACCACAGCAAACCCAGCTGGGTATTCCATTCACTGTTTTGTTTTCCACATTTCACTCTCTCTGCAGTGAAACACTCAAAGTCCTTCGCTGTGGCCAATGCGGGTGGTGGCGGTGGCAGTATGGAGGATCTGAGGGAGACGGCCCGACGACTGACCTCTGACAGCAGCTTCAGGGAGAGTGTGTACAAGATCATTACTCGCAAGGACGCCACAAACAAAATAGATGACTGTGAGGGGAGAGAGTGAGGTAACTGAGAGTGAGGGAGAAATGGTCCGTAGCTTTACCACAGTTCACACCGCGAGTGATGGACAGTAGAGATCCCAAGACAGCCATTAAAATATTGTAGATGAATGTACACAGAACGTAGTTTTGATTGAATTTCCGATTGCAAACTAAAGTCATTACACATTCTGAATGCAAATAAAATAAAGTTACGTAGGCAGTCAGTAAGTCCATCATAGACCTAACAGAGTACACAAATGGACTGAATGGCTATTTCCAGGAAGTGCAGAACCACAGGAACTACTGTAAATCTTCATTGGCCCTCCTGTTTGTGTTTCAATTAAAATATATATTTCAGTTAATTAACTGAAAATGTTTTTACAGTGTCTACCCTGTGAAGGATTTACATTTACCAGCTTAATCATTTACATGATTACAAGTTTGAATATTTTCACCAGCAGATTTAAAAACTGCTTAATGTGCCTGTTTGGTTTCACCCAACTAGTCTTTAATGAAGTGTAGGAAGCAGTAAAGCACTCCTTTAAGAAAACTGCATCTATTATGCTTTTTCTTCACAACAACCTGGAGGTTAGTTTATTTCTACTTAGAATATAACCTCCATGAAACGATTAGCAAATAGGTTTTCATCAGTTACCAGACTACATTTAAACAAATTCGATTCGAGAGCATGAGAAGGAAAAAAAAAACTAAGTTTGTTTTTAACATTGGTAAACATCAATGCTAATGTTCTTGGCCCCATGGTTAAGTCTCTTGAAGTGGAAATGCCTGTAAACATACTGAGTTTTAGCTCCTGTGGTTCTGTGGTGCCTGGAAATGTTTTGAGAAACCTTCAGATATGATAATTAAAATCCATTACAGTACTGTTCTAATCAGTAAACAGTAAATAAAACTGAACACTGAACATTTGCAGTTGTGAAAAGTCACTAAATACATTTACTGATTGTACTGAAAATAAATTTGGGGCATTTGTGCTTTACCTTGGAGCTGTTGTCACTACGAACTTTTCAGATTGACAACTTGTGATAAATTTATTCAAATATTAAACCAATGGTTCCCAAAGTTTTGGCTTGTTAAGCCTCACAAAAAAGCAGTGATTTAATTAATGGGGCTCCTTGTCATTTCACATGTCCAAACCAAAGAGAAATTTGCCCTTTAAACTTTTAATTAATTAATTAATCATTATTTTTTCTTTTTTAATTAAAGCAAATTTGTGTTTATTCTTTCCTATGCCATTAATGATTCCAGGACCCCTCAAATTTATGTGGTGACCCTTTGGAGGAACCTGGCCACAAGGTCGGGAACCACTGGCCTATGCATAACCAACTGTATGAAGTGGTTGAAATGTTTCTTACAAATTAATGCATCAATGTAAAACAAACACTTTTGGTAATTTATGTATATTTGTTTCTGCTAGAACCTTTGTTCCTTTACTTAAGGTGATCAATGTTCATATTATTTGAAGTGGAATAGTATGGGTTGGTCAGCATATTACCTGCAGTAGATGTGAGTCGGCATGTTCCCACTTGCAGGAAGACATTAAAAAAAAATAGAAAAAAATGTCAATAAGCATAAATACATAATGGAAGTTTGCCAGTGAAGTAAGGTATTAAAAATGTCATACTATAGTGAGGCATAAAAATGTCACAGTATGGCAAGGCATGTTCACACAATGTAGGAAGGTAAAATATAGTGCCAAAAAAAGGGCGGGGAAAATATTCTAAATGGAGTGAACCCCCAAAATGATATTGCTCTTTTTAGGTGTCTGAAATATGGTCAGCTTCTGTGCCAGCCGTCCTGTCGCTTCCCCAAAGTGGGAGCACACCAACTCAAAATTGCAGGTAATAAATAGACGACAGATATCAATATATCAATTTAAAAAAACTTAATTCATTAAGTAATAGTACTTGATTCACAATGGAACAACTGGGACTCCACCTGATAAGATGCCATAGTGCGCTAATGTTACTTGACACGAAGAAACACAGGTACACATTAGATATTACTATACTTAGAGTAACAGTGATGTTTTAACAACAATCTGTCAGCAGCCTTGTACCTTGAGTTTCTAGTGTTTTCACCATTTCCTAAAAAACAGTACGAAAATAAAGGAATACTATACTATGACGTTTTTTTGCGATTTCATGACATCCTAATTTTTGTACTTTTTTTGCATTTTTAACACATATTATACCATGTAATGTTTATAAAACAGTATTTGGAGATGTTCTGAGGTGTTTTCAGGGAAAAAACATACTTGACATTTTTTGCATTTTTACGACATACTATACTATGACGTTTTTTTGCGATTTCATGACATCCTAATTTCTTTGACTTTTTTGCATTTTTAACACATATTATACCATGTAATGTTTATAAAACAGTATTTGGAGATGTTCTGAGGTGTTTCCAGGGAAAAAACATACTTGACATTTTTTTTTATTTTTTTTGACGACATACTATACTATGACGTTTTTTTTGCATTTTTCATGACATCCTAATTTCTTTGACTTTTTTTTTTTTTTTTGCATTTTTAACACATATTATACCATGTAATGTTTATAAAACAGTATTTGGAGATGTTCTGAGGTGTTTTCAGGGAAAAAACATACTTGACATTTTTTGCATTTTTACGACATACTATACTATGACGTTTTTTTGTGATTTCATGACATCCTAATTTTTGTACTTTATTTGCATTTTTAACACATATTATACCATGTAATGTTTATAAAACAGTATTTGGAGATGTTCTGAGGTGTTTTCAGGGAAAAAACATACTTGACATTTTTTGCATTTTTACGACATACTATACTATGACGTTTTTTTGTGATTTCATGACATCCTAATTTTTGTACTTTATTTGCATTTTTAACACATATTATACCATGTAATGTTTATAAAACAGTATTTGGAGATGTTCTGAGGTGTTTTCAGGGAAAAAAAATACTTGACATTTTTTGCATTTTTACGACATACTATACTATGACGTTTTTTTGCAATTTCATGACATCCTAATTTTTGTACTTTATTTGCATTTTTAACACATATTATACCATGTAATGTTTATAAAACAGTA